>QUSF01000023.1:4771868-4913762 GCA_003676055.1 Chloebia gouldiae | reverse complement strand
TGCAGCACGGTGTGGGGAGGTGATGCAGAGACATGAGCTGTGCTTGGAGGCCTGCCTGGCACTCCCTGGCCTGCTCAGTAGCCACAAGATATGGGGTTAGTTAGGCACCTGCCTTCAGGGAGGGCTGCACAAGGCTTAGCATTAGGTATTGGGGGCTTTTGGTGAGGTGTGAAATGTCTGGAAGAGTCATCAGCAAGATTGTTTCGTACTTGGTTGTGACCCTTTCTGGCTGTGACTCATGATTTTTTACTTCCAGAGTGAATGTACAGGGAGATCAAGGGAAGCTCTAGGTACCTTGTGCCCTCTTTACAGTTGGGCCCAGGCTATTCCATATTTTATTTAAGAATCTGCTTGTTTGATCTTTTAAAAATTATTATTTCTTATTTATGAAATTTATTTAATTTGCTGTGTGTAAGTACATCAGTTGGGTAGTAGCAGTAAGTGAACAGAAATAAAACTACTGTGACTGAACTTGACTATTTTAAAGAAATAGGACTGGCAGGTCTCCATCCTGGAATATGGAAGAAGTTACCATATAATGCTGAATGTCTGGTAACAGGGATTTTATCGAATCTGTTAAGTCAGGACTAGTTACAAAATACAGAGAACAAGCTGAGCCTACAGCATTGTGCACTGAGCAAGGACTGAATTAACTGACCCATGAAAAACTGAATAACGTTTTCATGTGGTTTGCTCCATGGCAGGTAGTGTCACACCAGCCTTTTTAATAAACCAGCTCTCTCTAGAGAGATAGGTTTAATTGTTTAATCTCTGCATAAAGGATTTATTTTGGAGTCATATGGAAGATTAATTACTGTGTCAAAGGGATTGAGGTTTATGCAAGAATTGCAAGATGGCTACAAACTGGTGAAAGGGAGGGAGTATGTTTGTACTGCAGGGAAAACAGAGGCAGGAGTCATGAAACACACAGTGTTTCTCATTGATGACTTAGGCATAAAAAGTAAGAGTGTGTATGGCACATTTGTGGTGAAACCAGCCTGGGACACACAACAATAACCTGGAAGAGGAGAATGATAAATGCATTGCACAAGATGAGCACTAAAACTTTATACTTAAAACTCTGTACTTAAAACTTTGTACTTGCCCTTTGTACTCAGAGGGCAAGCATGTGCCTCCACAAAGTGGCAGGCAGAACTTCTGTTACAGAGTTCATCAGTTGGAAAAGAAAAACCAGTAGGTGACTGGGTTACTGTAGGAGTGTGACTGGAAGATGAGTGGGATCTTAGCTTTGAGAGATGCTTCTAGCACATTTGGGAAGTGCTGGTGCCATTATAGACAGTGTTCTGCAGTGCTTTGCACAATGAACAAATGGTTTTTGAGAAAAAGAAATGGGCATTACAAAGGAGATACTTCAGGCACACTGAGGAGATGATGAAGGTAGACTTGCTAAGGTCATGTGACATGGGTTAATAAGTCAAAGCAGGGGGAACACATCCAGAAAATACAGGTTTGAGGAGGAGGAATTACTGAATCTGGAGGATGGTTTGGGTTTCTAAACCTGTGAGCAACTTTGCTTTAGGTGCAAGGAGGGTTAGAAATCTGGTGGGGCTGAAGCTAAGGCTTGATGAACATAAGAAAGAAATTGCTTTGTGCCAATACCTGTTGTTTCAAGCTGTCTGAGGATCCAGGAAGTTCCTTTCTGTTCTCTGATTTCTCTGCTGTGTGGCAAAGTACTTGACTTAATTGAATCCAAAGCCTTGTTGTACAGAAAACGATGAAATTAATTATGGAATTGATGGCTTATATAATGGCGTAATTTAAATCTTACCCAAATGGAAAATCAAGTCCAAAGCACTGACATTATTTTTTGAAGTTGTGATAAAGCTGTAAATAATTGAGTCAAGTCAGTTCAGCCATGAAACTTCAGTTCTTTTACTTGGGTGGGATTTGATGGCACTTTCTGCCTTCTTTCTCTACGGCTCTGTGTGCTTTCTCATTTGCTGCTTCCTATCTCCTGTTTTGTCTTTGCACTGTCTTCTTCCCTTCACTGGGAGGTTGCAGCCTCCCAGTGTAACTTGTGCCCACCTGTCCTGCACAGGTGGTTTGTGTTGGTCGCTTTTCTTACTTCTGCTTTTTAAAGAGAAGACCATAGTGTGGAAAACTTGCCTGCACCAATAACCAAAGATCCTAAATTAATCTGTTTTCTTGATCTCTCTTACTGAAAAGCTTGAGCTGAGATCTTTTACTGGTGCTGAAAACACTTTCTCTTGTCTCCATAGGCTCCGTACTGCGGACTGCTGTTTCGCCACGCGGGCTGGCCCCTGTGTATTCAAGAGAAGATTGTAATCCAACTGGCTTCCATTGACTGGCAAATCTTGAAGCCTGGTGACTTCTACCTGCAGGTGGTCCCCTCTCTGAAGAAGCCTCCACGAATTGTATTGAAATGTTTGGCAAAAGATAAGCATAATGTAGAAGAAGTGGTGATTCCAGAAGTTTCATATACCTCTATTTTTACTCTGGAATGGTTGAGTACGTTCAATGGAGAGCGGATGGGCATAGCACTGGAAAATTGTTTACTAACCACTGATGACAAAATATTTCGTGTCCCCTGGGATAAAGTGGTTAATCCTGAATTTATAAATAAACCAAAAACAATTGAAGACAATATCATCTCTCCAGAAATAGCAGAGGAATGTTCTATTTTGTGCCTCCCCACAGACCGTACTGAACGCGTTTCACCAGACCTGAGGTCTCAGTATCTACAGGAACTAAGCACAAACCGAGACAGCCCTGTCATTAGCAGCACAGCTCCACAGTTAAATGAAGCTCTGGTCAATGGTGTCTGTATGAGTCCTGTTACTCAAGAGAACTTGGGAAGTGACCTTGAAGGGGAGTACGTTGAGCTGGCAGAAGTTTCACTGCCCAGATTTGGGCCACAGACAGGATCTTTGACACCATCACTGGCATTAAGTTATCTAACTCAGCCCAGGGCACGAGTGAATGAGTCTAAAGGCAAGCACAGGTTTATTGTCATACAAGACAGCACCTGCTCCAAGAACTTAGTTCAGTCAGCACTTATGCAGAAGGAGCACTGTCAAATGGACACTCTGAGCACTTCTACAGAAGTTCTCAAAAATGTTACTCCATTGGAAAGCAACAAAGCTATGGCACATGGAGAACTGTCCCTAGAAGGTCAAGTGATACCAGCTGATCCTGGAAGTATGGGTGATAACATTCCTGTGGCTGAGCCTCCTGCTTGCCATGCAGAAGATTCATCTGCAGAGCAGGAGACTCACGGTGAACACTTACTGGATTGGCGATATGCACTGTGCAGCTACAGTGATGTGTGTGCTGGAGATGCTGTCAGCTGCAAGGCACGAGTGTCTGGTGCCCCTGGAAACATAGAGAGAGAAAGTGATGGACTTAGAGAAAATGCTGGTGTTGAAATATTGGAGCAGAGTCCAGAAGTGATTCCAGATGCTACTGCTGCTAAAGAGGAAGTGATGCAGGGAGTACACACAGAACCACTGACTGAGGGTCAAAAGGAAGTGACACTGATGAATGCTTCTTCTGTATCTGTCCTAGAGCCTTTGGGACCATGTTGCACACTAAAGGCAGCTTCTAGTGTCTCTTGCCAGGGTGTCAGTGGAAGTGTTGAGCCAGTTGGGGTCACTACATTGCCTGAGAATTCAGATGTAGGTGGCGAGAGAGACTCTCCTTTAGGGAACATAGCAGATGAAAGCGCTTGCTGCAGCAATAATGAAGCAAATAGCAGTTCTCCATTAAGTCCTCCAGAAGAGAGCCAAGGAGATGTAGATGAATTTGAGACGGGAAGAAGGGACAGGCAAGAGGAAGTGAAAGAGTCTCAAGAAATGTTGATTGTAAATGAAAATCAGACTAGTCATAGTCACTGTTCTGTGAAAGCTCCAGCAGATGGAACCTTGCCAGGTGGTGAAGAGCAAGAGCATAAAAAGGCTGAAGAAGCCATACCACTCAAAACTGCCCAGTCAGCAGAGGGGAATCAGATGGCAGAACAATTAAATAACAGTGACTTGTTGGCTCCCAGTGCACAAGAAGACTCAAATCTGTTCAAAACCCAGACGTCTGGAGGTAGGTTTGAGGAGCCTCAAAGATTGGTTGAAAACCATGGCTGTGAAAGTGAAGAGAACTCTGTGCTGACCCTGGAGCGTGTCGCAATACAGGACTTTCAGGGACAGGTGGAAAACCAGGAAAGTTGTTCTTGCAGGGAAAGGTTGAAGACTACAGCCCCAAAACCACTGGAATCCATTGAAGAGGAATTGGAGGGTGGACCACTGTCCTCAGGACCTGCAGAGGGGCATACAGAGCCTACCACCCTGCACTCCCAGCCAGAGGCATTGTCTGGGGCATCACCTCCTAAAGGTACAGCCATTGGATCTTTGTGTGGTTGTGTTTGGTAACATGGATTGAAAGCAAAGTCCTCAAGGAATACTGCTTGAATACTACTTATCAGGCAAGATTTGATAAAAATATCTGGGAGGTTTTGGGGTAATAACACAAAATACTGGGAAGTGATTAACTTTTCATTTTTTTGTGGCATGAAATTAGTTTTCACAGGTGGTTTTATTTTGGTATTTTGTTTAATAATTCTTTGCGAATTTACATTGGTACAGAATGAAGTTCCTTTGGAAGAAGCTTTTAATTTCAGTTAATCTGATTGCTGGTGACCTCCTCCCGCTTACATTCATGATCTGTAGAATGTGTGAGGAGAGACTTGTCTAACTGTACAAGTCTTTCATAGTTGAAAACTGGATTTAGGAAGATGACTGTGGCAAGAGGAAGCAGCAGTGGATGCCACAGTAAAATACTAGCTGTGTAACGTGACCTGAAGATCAACAAATGTGTGTGCTGGTAACTGATTTAGGCAGCAAACTGCAGAGCTGAGGGATTCCCCCCTCTTCCCTGCCTTCCCCTCCGGCATGCTTTCTTCAGCTCGATTATGTTTCAAGTAGGAGCTGTTTAACTTGAGTGGGAGAGCACAGAAATTAAGCATCTAACTTCAACTCAGATGGAATGTTCAAGCAGGTATTACCCAGATTTCTCCATGTTTGAATTCCTGAGCTGGAGTTGTGCTACTTCAGAAGGAGTTGAGAGGGCAATCCAGGTGTCTGCCTTTTGCACCAGACTGTAGGCAGGCAGTGTGTAACCACACAGGCCCGGTGTGGGCTTTGCCCAGCTCTGCTGAGTCTGGAAAGCTGCAGCTCGATATGCAGATCACACAGAGGAGCAGGTGTGTGGCGGGGGCGGGTGGAACATGCCATTCCAGTTCAGCAGCTCTCATTCCCTGAGACCCCTGGCTAGGAAAATTACCCAGCTTGAAATGTTGGAGTGAGGACTCTTGAAAGGGTTGGCGTATGGACCCATGTTGCTAGGGCATGTTTGACCCTCTGGGGCAAAAGATCCAGAGCTGGTTGTCTTGGGATGTGCTGCCACTGTAATGCTTGCCCTGGTCCCAAATTATGTGGCCAAGAGCTGCAGTATGATTCCATTTCCCTGCATACACAGCTGTTTCTCAAAAGTGCCCAAAAGTAACAAATCTGCTTCTCAAAAGTGCCCAAAAGTAACATTTTACCTGATGTCTTAGTGACCTTCTAATGGAGCTAAATTAGTGTCCATTGATTAAAATAAAATTTCATTAACATTTGCATCAAGCTAACTTAATTCTGTAGTTAGGCAAGCCCAGGGTTACCAGGCATTTCTGATACTTTTGAAGTGACAAGCATGTCTCTTCTGTGAACTGGAGGGATCAGCTCAAAAGTTTCTATTTCTGCAGTACACATCTCTCTGAGCATCTATCACCATGGGCAGAAAAAAAAAATACTGCCTTCTGCCTAGCTGTGGGTCTTGGTGGATATATGCCAGGAAATACCCATGCTGTGGGTATCCATTCCCCCATCCATTCCCAACCTGAACCTGGCCTGACTTCATACTTGCTCAGGACCAGGCCTTGGAACACCTAGTCTGTGTTCAGTGCTGGATGGGCACTTGGCTCATGAGTGCTGTGGATGCTTGTTCACTGTTCCCATCTCTTCTTTTTTAAAATTAACCAGGTCTAGCTTGTTATAAGTGTGATGTTCTCACTGGTCCAAAGAATAAATCTTGGCCACTGCAAGATTTCAGCAGTGATGGACCCCTCTGGGGTATACACAGAGTTTGTTTTTAATGAAAGACAATACAAATGATTCTGGGGATTTGGCTGAAATAAGTGACATTTGTGGCTTAAATCTGCTGCTGTTAAACTTGGGCTTGCAGTTTAAGAAAAATGCAACCTTATTATTTCAGTGTTTGTAAAGCAAAAGAAACAACCTAAATTGCCAGGAAAACCACCCAAACTATCCAAATAAATTTGTTATAGTAAAGGGCAGCTCAAGTGTCTGTTAATGCTGGCAGTATTTCTTAAACACTGTAGCTGGCACTATAAAAAGCTTAATCCATTCAATTACATTTGATTGCTTTGACATCCAAACAAGCCATCTCCTTATCTAGCCCCATTAAACTCTCAGAGATGTACTTACAAGATAATTCTGAGATAAAATTACAAAGCAAAGCAAATGTCCTACAAATGGACTTTACTTTTCCAGCAAGGCAGTTCTGTAGCTTAAATTCTCTGTGTCTTGTTGAGGCTACTATGATTGGAAACTGTGGGTATCTTGCCTAAACTATAAATAACAACAAAGCCTAAGCTTTAGTGGGTCAATTCAGATCTGAAATTCACACCTCAGCAGCAGTGGGCAGAGGCACAATTTGCTCTGTGTAAGGTGGAGGAGCTTGCTTGTTACAGCAGATATTGTCGATTATGCCAAAATACATGTTCAGAACTGGGGCATCTGAGTTTGCTGTGTCTGCAGGTTTTTCCTTGTCCCTTAACTCTCTCCCCTTACTTCCATTCTCAGTGAGCTTATTTAGTGCACAAATAGAGCCTAACTTAGAAAGACTCAGATATAAATAGAAAAAAAGTCTGTAGTCAAATGTGAACTGTTTTGAATTGGTGGCTTAAAATTTACACTTGTTCCATTCACAGATAATGTGACTGCTCTTTTTTTACTAATGACTAACATCTAAATGAAAGTGTATTTTGAAACTTTGCAGCTCTGGAAAGAATTCCTCTATTTTGTGGGTGGAAAATACCTTGATATTCAAGAAATAGGTTGAAAAACCACACTGGGGCATATTCAGCAGCACCTGTTAGGGCGTTCCTCCTGGTCCCGGTAACTACCTGATGTTAGCATAGGTGATACTGGTGCTGGGGCAGTTTGCAGGGAAAATGCTAATGTCTCTTTGAAATGCACACAAGCAAATCCTCCTCTACCACTTCCTTAACCTCGGGGAAAGGTGGAACCTGCAAACACGGCAAATTCAGATGTCCCTGCTCTCAATTTGCTTTTAGATGTAATCCTCCGCATTCTACAATTTCCTCTTCAGTGAGTGCCTCCGCCCCAGATTGCAAATAACAAACAATGTGCTTGGTGTGCTTGGGCCTGTTTGGGAGAGCTGGCATCTGCAGATCTGAGCTGGCCTTTAGAAGCTCGGGGAAGAGTTTTGTTTGGGCAAGATGTGGATAGTCTGGAGGCTGCACAGTATTAGTGAAGTTTCCCCAGGGCTGAAAAGCCCCAGTACCATGACTGTGTGTGGTGGGCTGAGCAAAATGTTTCTTTCCTGTCTTTTGGGAGCTTCTGCCTCATTCCTAAGAGGTATCCAAGGCAGGACTGTCACATACATTTATCTATTTCTCTTGCTTGGTGAAACACAGCTATGTTCCATTTTTTGTCCTCTTTAAATCTCACATTTGGTCCTCTTTACAGGCTTCTCTCATTTAATGCGGACCCCTTTACTACAAACTGTAGTTCTTATTGCCAGGCCTTGCAGCTCATTGATAAGGTGATTCTGTGCTCTCCTACAAAGTCTGCCACCTCTTAATGTGAAACCTTTGGGCACAACATCCATGACCCTGTGATGTTCAAAATATCAGTGCCCCTCTAAACGCTGCTCAGGAAGATGTAGCAGTGTTGTCTGAAGTGGATGACCTCTTGCACCACTGGGAAGTGGAGGCTGAGGTAGCCCTAGGAAAAGAGTTGGGCCGTGGTACAGCCCAGAGCTGGGCAGAGTCCTGAAGCCATGACAGCAGCTTGTGTGGCCAAATGCAGCAGATGCCAGGCTGGATCCCAGGGATGCTCCTCAACCAGTGGTGTTACCAAAGAGGAATGAGCAGCTATTCCAGCTGTTCTATCATGCCCTTGATGGTGCAGAGCCTGGGAGCTCCTCCTAGTTTCCCCCACTGCTGCATGATTTGTTGCAGTGAGCCATGCTGCTTAGGGCACTTCTCTCACCCATTTTAGCAATTTTGAAAGCAGTTCAGGCTAAGCCTCAACCTGTAAATCTCCTTCACTGCTACAACTTGTATTGAAAGCCACTTCAAGGACTGCTTTGTTCCTGGTCCTGCTCTTTAATGAAGTATTGGAATCTGTTAGTAAATAAACTGAGTCAAGTGTCCGCATTGTTGATGCAGCAGGAAGGTAGGATGGTTGAAATAAATTTTAAATAGCAGTTAAAATGTCTGACTTCAGAGCAAGCAAATAAATACTCCTCTCTTGTTTTCCTGAAGAAAGGCTGATATTTTGTTGGTAGATACTGAAGTATCAGGTTTTGTAGTGAAGTATAGTCTTTTATTTAGTATAGCTTTCTGTAAACACAGGGATAGCCTAGTTATGTACTTAGGATGCTAAAGATCTATTCCTGAAGATGTATTGTTGGCTTCTAATTCTTGTGATGTTGGGAAATGGGTAATAATAGTTCTTGCACAGTGGGTAGATACTTTTTTTCTTCTTTCTAGATAATTTTGCATGAAAATTGAAGCTTGATAGAACTAGCCTTAGTTTCCATGTAGTAGCCAAGATATTTAATTTTAGAATTAACTGATTCTGATAACTTGTACTTTAGAGCTGAGGTGTCAGACAAAGGAAGCATTTTCTGCAGTTCTTGAGCAGGAGCTGATTGGTGTAATCATCCTTCCTTCAGTGTTTTTAAATGTGTTTCTGACTTTCACATTAAATGTTAATTAAAAAAGGCTGGACAAGGAGAACAAGGTCTCTTTGGCTAATTTCCAACTGATTTGTCAGCCTCCAGTTGACTTTATATTTTCAGGAACTAATCTGAAAGTGGTGTTGGGGGAGTGATTCTGTCCTGATGGAGTAGCCCTCCCTGTCAAAAGCTGGTTTATCACTTCAGTATGCTCAGGCTGCTGGAGCTCAGCCAGGGACTTGCACTGTGCCAGACTTCCAGGCTGTGAGCAGACATGTACTGCTTGATATGTTACCTTTAAGAAGGACTTTGACTACAGTAATCCCCATCTGAATTGGGGTTTTATACTTTGCAAACTTCACAATAAATTGGTTTCTTTTTTTAGAGTTACAGTAGTATTAATGTTATAACCAGTTTTATAACATGCATGCTACTGGCTGAAGGGCTGGAAGAGTTGCAGAGTGCTGGAGCTGGGAGCATATCCCTTCCCAGTCTGGAACTTACCTGGGATCTTTTGGGTGGAACTCTGTTTGAGCTTCTGTTTGTTACTTGTCTTACAGGGATGATGCCAGAAGAGACAGAGATGAGAAGAGAGGCAACTGGCACAGGTGTGTTGAAACCAGTGAGTAAAAGCAGTGCCCTGGAGGAAACTTCACCTCCTGTTACTCCCCCGACATCCCCAACTTCTGGAACTGCCTGGGGTGGTCAGTTTGCACCTACCATAGTCAAGGATGTGAACCCAGAAGTGCTCAGGAGTGGAGTTGCCTACCTGCCTGGTGAGTAGCTGAGCCAGAATGTGTCTTGGAAATGTGGTTTGTAGGAGGGCAAGGGAGATGAGCTTCCTTCTACAGCACTGGAGACTGGTGCTAATTCAATTTATTTCACCCCAGACCTCTTCAGAAGTTCCACTTCTAGAATCCTCTGAAGTTTCCAAATGGGCAGGACAGGAAGTAGAACTTCCCTCCCATTATGTTAATTTGCTCTCAGGAGTCTCAAAATGTTAACCAAGTGTGTATGAGTCAGAAATGCCAAATCTGTGGGCTCATACCAGGAGTTCAAAAAGAGCAGAGTGAGGGTGCAGCTAATGATGGGCTGGTGGGCCTGACATCAGACCTGGTCAGAGGAATAGGAACTTGATTCACTTGCTAGGTAATTATAGGATAGGAATGTAGAAGATGCTCATTGACAGGACTCTTGAAAACCAGTTTTATTCTTCATAATTAGAAGTTTAGTTGATTAAATGTAGCAACGTAGATATAATAGAGTATTAGAAAATATTTGATTTCATGACACATGGTATTGAAAGGAATATCCCAGTGAAGTGGATGAGCAACATGTAGGGTGAATGATAGTGTAGCAAAATAGCAGATGACAAAACCACCTATCAAGGAAGAACTTCCCAGAATTATTCTGCCAGAATCAGGTTGTAGGTCAAACGTTATTCAGTATTTCATCTGATAGAGAAATGAATATCAAATAGCTGCAGATAAAATGTCTGCATGGGACGAATACTGGCAGAGGGGTGAACAAAGCTGAGGCTGTTGGACAGAGCAGCCAGGATTGCTTGATGTACAGGGCCCACACAAGACATCTTTGTGTTTAACCAAATATGAAGTAAAGCAGAGGAAGTAAGATCTACCTCTCTAGTGAGAAGCAGCATTTGGCAGCTCTGTAAGGAGTCCCTGTGGGCTTGTCCTTTCAGAGCCAGTGAGAGCGTTGTTCAGTGAGGGGCAGGAGGAGCTGCATTTGATCAGCTCAGGGGCCACGTATGAGTTGAAAATTGGGCAGAGAGCCTAACCTCAGAGAAGAGGTGAGGCAGACTGTGCAGTGTGGAGGAGTTGGGAAAGAGAGCAGAAAGGCAGCACAAACATCTCCCAGGTGGTGCTGGGTCTGCAAGACCCATTTTGACCTCAGCTGTGTAAAGGGGAGGAGACAACTAGACAGATTAAGAGACTGATTTTTTACTGCTGTATACTTGTTGGTGATGCCTCTGAAATTGTTTGGGCTGTATTGTAAAAGAAAACGGTAAATATTAGAGATGGTGCAGAGAAGGGTTACAGCCCTTTCTTGTAACTAAACTGAGTGTCTTAAAACAAGAGACTGGAAGGTTGTTTATCTCATAGGATGATTGAGAAAGAGGTGAAATCACCTTTGTGCCAGGAAGGAAGAAGGGAGTTAAAACTTTTCCAGTTTCTGGAAGAAGGTGAAATGGAAAACCATGGGCAGGGAAGAGTGATGACACATTCAAACATCTAACTTTCATTAGGAGATGAATTATTACAACAAATTCCAAAGGAGGATTTTTAAGTTTCTGGTCTGCTGATCAATTTGGACATCTTTATGCTGTATGTGACAGCCCAAAAAGTTACAAGATTAGAGAGGGTCTTTCAGAGAAGCTCTCAGTCCATGCTGTTGCAGGAGCCTGACCATGTTACCTAACGCTTCCTTTGTCACAGATTCCTATCATAAGGTACCACTGTTAAATGAGATGAAAGCATTTGAATATGTGATGAAGGGATATCAAATGCCCACAAGAAGCAGGGATTGGGTTTGATACTGCTTCTAAGCAAGTTTTTCTCTAAGGAGGGAATTATGTTTCCTGTAAAAGCACTATCAGATTTGAATGACCTCTCTGCCTCTTTGGGGTTTCAGTGGGCAATCCTCACACCTGAGGGAATGTACTCACCACTAAGTTAAATGGTTTGTGTTAGTCAGTGATAATGATACAGTAATTACATTAGAAAGAATAATTTTTATAATGAATGGTGAATAAGAGCTAAGTAATAAACTACTAGCTGATGCAGTTAGCTGAAACTTCCAGGATAGTTTCAGTTTTGGATTATGCCACTGTTGAAGACCCTGGTGGCTCTGGTTGCTTTTTTGACCTGGTCAGGCAATTCTCAGACTACTAGGTGGAAGTTCAAGGTTTAATCAAATTCTGGTGGTGCCCAACCTGCTTGATGGACAGATGTTGCTTCAAAATGAAAAAGCTTTTATTGAGCCATTTTTCCAGTAATTGAGTGCTTTGATTTTTTATTTTATTTTGTGATTGTCCCTTTAGCTTATGAAGCAAATTATATTAATGAGCTTTTTCTAATTTTGTTCCATGTCTTTGATTATGCAGCATCCAGGCTACAGTATTTCAGGAGTAATAAGAGTCCTCCTGAATCACACTGATGATGAAAGATTTTTGTTAGCAGGAGAAAGTCTGTGTCACAATTTTGGTCCCTGGGAGGTAGAAAACCATGCTTCAAAATGGTGTCCATCTGTGTCCATGGCCTTTTATTCAAGTCATGTCGCAGTGACAGATGGAGATCACACCGGGGCAGCTTTCCATGCTCGTGGCTGTCCATCTGTGTCTGTTTTACCTGACAACTCACATGCTTGTCCCTGGGGTGGGGGAGAGACAGGTGGTCCAGGATAGTATCTCCTGTGGTAGCAACAGAGTTAAGGAGAGAAAGAAACAGGTTTCTCCAAGTGGGTCTTTTGCTTCGGATTTCTGCCCCCCCCATCCTTATACTGTTTGTATGACAGGAAATGGCTCCTGTTCTTGTGAATTACTTTTCACACAAAAGAGGTGTTGTCCCTCCTGTTCCCCAAATCATTTAGTTTCCCAGTTGTTTGAGGAGGCTTACTGCACGTACTGCTCGATTTTGAGTCTCAGAAGCAGTTCTGGCATTCCACAGTGCTGTGTCCACCTGCTTTTTGCGTGTCCACCTGCTCTTTGCTTTTGCATCTGGAGAGGAGGCTGGACATAATGCCAAAGCTGGCACTGTTAGGTCCTTCTCCTCCTGTGATAAGCTGTGACTTTGGACTTTCGGAAAATGGGTGGCAGAGAAGTGTTGTCCTTCCTGGCTAATTGAAGCAGAGGGATTTCTCCTTCTTGAGTGTATCACAACTCAGCTGGGTTGCCCATACTGTGCTGTATCTATTCCCTGGGCACTGAGCAAGCTCTGCACCTAATGAAAGCCTAGCACTGCCACTGCCCTTTGTCAGAGCTGTAGGCAGGCAGGAGTGTGCTCCTGGACTGTCCTCTCTGCAGCCTCTGAAGAGGAGCTCTGGGCTCCTGCTCTGGGGCTTTGCTTGCAGGAGTGACTGGTTATATTCTGGGCTCAGCCTGCAGCTTGTTACAGGGTGCATGTCCTGCAAACCTGTCTACATTCTCTCATCTGACAGTAACGTGACAGTGAGATTCTGTATCTTGAATAGATGAGATTTGTGCTTTTCTTAAGATTGTCATTAGGCAACTTCAGCCATGTTTATGAAGAAGGTCTGTTTGGGTGGAAGACAGCAGTACAAATTTAACACTAACTTGAGAGAAAGACAAGCTGAGCTCATCTGCTTCACTCTGGGGCAGCATTTGGGTACTTTGGAAGTGTGTTTATAGCCTCCTACCATCTGCAACATACACTATATTGAGTTCTGTGGAGGATTGCCAGGAATGTGGTGGGGTCTTAGTGGGAGAATGTGAGGCATACAGACCTGGAACCAGGCTCTGTTGAATGACTTGTGTGATTTCCACCCCCCCCTCTTTTTACAGGTACGAGGGACAAATCAGGACGTGCGGTGGCCATAATAACAACGAGGAACACAGCCTGGTTAAACCCCCACTGCAATACCACTGAGCTTGTACGCCTTCTTCTGTACTTGCACAGCATCCCAAGGTTTGTGATGCTCTTGGGCTGACAGGACAGACAGCTGCTGCCCTGTCTGCTTTGCCTTCCCAGGAAGTGGGAATTGAGGCAGGAATGGAAGGAGGTTGGTCTAAGAACTTGGTCCAGACAGTCCCGAAATTACACAGGTGGGAATCTCCTGCTAGGGTGAACAGGCTTGTGTTCAGCAAACACTTTGCCTATTCTGTATATGATGTGTGCACATGGTGTGATATAATTGGGTGTGTACTGTTTTCATGTGTTGCCATGAATTCAAGCCATTCTTGCTATACTTCATTAGTTCAGAAAATGGGATTTGGGAGCTATCATGGGGCAGTCATGCAGAAGCTCTGTGATAGTGTTGTGACATGCTATTTTACAGCCAGGCCTCCAAGCTGAGAGGGAGTGAGGCTCTGCAAAGGTTGAGAGGCTGCCTTGATATGTGGCTGAAAATTGTGTTTGGAGTCTGCAGGCTGGAGTTTGCTGGAGCTTCTCTTCCTTTCACTATGACAGACTTTTCTTCCCCAGCTCATCACTACGTTTCACTTCTAGATTATTAAATAAGAAGAGGTAAAGCAACTCTGATAGTGATATTTTGAGGCCTTTTAACCATTAATAAGGGGAGCAGGCTTAATCCATGAGAAACTCAGGCTTTGTTTCTTATGCTTCTCCCTTCAAATCTGATTCTGGATGAGGTAGGTATTGGGGCTGCTCTCAACTGGCTGCTCTCCTGAAACAGTGAGGCTGAAACCAAGCTTTTCTCTGAACACAATTAGGAAGAATTGGTTTTCCTATGTGGATTATCCAGCAGGCATGAGCACCTTTGGCATCAGTGACACATTCTAGGAATAGGAGAAATGGGAAATTGGGTGGAAGTCATAGAATCATATGGCAAAGGTAAAAACTGAGCAATTATTTGGTGGTTTCTGTGTATATATTTCGTTTAGGAGAAGGTGGCCAATTTGTTCCTGTTATTATAAAGCCATAATGTACGTTTTTTTTTCACCCTGCCATGACTACAGGTTCTGTTTCTATAGTCTTGTTAATTTTCATTGGTGAGAAAGGTGACCTTTTTATCTTTGTCTTTGCAGACCAGAATGTCAGGCTTTGGGTCTGACTGTTCTTGTGGATGCTCGTCGCTGTTCGCCCGTTCCTGCTCTCTTCAAGGCGTTCAGCACATTGCAGGTGAGCCTCGAGCTTGGGCAGAGGAGCACTGGCTGGCTTGCTGTCATGGTTGGATGTTACATCTCCATCTGCTGCTTATGTCTCCATCTGCCACCTGGCTTTCGGTTGGCTTTGGGAGGTGGAGATACGCACCCAGCCCTGCTTTAGGAGGATGACCTGGACTTGCCAGACTGCAGACAAAGCAAAAAACCTGAGCATGTCTGAGTTTGGGGAGAACACCCCTCCCCAGCCCTCCAAATTTGCTTTCATCTCTGTGCTGGAACAGCCCTTACCCAAGTCTCAATGCTGTCATTAATTATCTTGCTTGTAAGTGTTGTCCCCTGTACTGAAGGGCTATTTAAAATGTACAGGGATTTTTGCCTGCCACAGAGAAGGGAGGGAGAGAGGCCCTTGCCTGCTGTCATGGCAAGGGAAGGACACTGCTTGCTGTGCAGGTGGAAAAGCACGTGCAGCTGTTGATGTGGCTGTCAGTGAATGATTAGAATCGGATGTACTGTAACTCTATATTGCTTCAGGTCAAAGGCTTTCATATCAGTCACTTGGGAAACCAGTGGGTTGTTTTGCCCCCCCTCCCAGATAGAAACTGTCTGCTGCTCTTAGAAAGACAGGGAGATGATGGGTTGTAGCGATGACTAATCTTGTTTAAGCAGGTGTTCCTTTTAAATCAGAGCTTAGGTCTCTTAGGACTCAAACTCTGCAAACTGGAACAGGGCAATGTTTTAATGAAGCTGATGTCTGTGGTTTATGTGCTTCAGTACCACATCTGAGAGTTGAGTCTGACTCAGAGGTCTGTCCTCCTGCTTCCTGGGCTGGGTGGAGCTATGAGCTCTACCAGCATGCTCTTTCTCTGTGATGAAGGAGTAATCTGTGCCCTGCTCAGTTCTGCAGAGGTAACAAGCAAATACGTTCTGTTCTCTTTTATGCTGTGCCCACATGGCAGTGGGCTTGCTAAAGCTTTTGAGCATTTCACTGTCCATGTATGTTGCATGGCAGTCTTAGTTGTCTGATTTGGAAATCAGTAACATGTTCTAACATGGCTGTCTCAATTCTCATACAAGCATGGTAATAATGCCATTTCAACCTTAAGTTTCCCCTCGGAAACGAGGAGGGGGGAAGCTTTCTGCTGTGCTGTGATGGCTGTTTGGCTCCGAGTGCCTGTTATCTGGGTGGTGCTACAGTTACTTAACAGTTTAATGTGCTGCAAGAGAGATTGCTGGACCTAAGTATGTGCTCCAGGTAAGAGTGACTGATTACTCTGACTATTTACAGAGGCTGATTACTCTGCTTATGGTTTTTTGATCTTTACACTGAGTCTTCTGAAGACTCTGTAAAGGAGACCTGTTAGGGTAGCTCATCACCTAGTTATGGCTCAGGACTAATCCCTGGCCCCACTGAGATCCTCAGCATTTACTCTGTAATCCCATGGCAACGTTCTTCTCTGCTCTGGAGCAAGGATAGAATAATACAGAAAATTGACTATAACTACAGTGAGGCAAGCTAAGTGTTCCAGAGTGCAGCAGGATTACCTTAGCCAGTGACTGCGCTGAGGTACAGACTGTATGTTACATCTCTAAGGTTACAGTGCAGATCACCTCCTTGGGGTCCTTTCTGAAATCCCTTACACATCTCAGTGTCTCTTGTCTCTAGCAGACTGTCTCTAGAGCTCATTTCTCTGCTGTCCAACCTTATACAGGATTTTACTTACATAGTTTCTGTGAAGCCTACTGTGATAATGTGCTGGAATCAGTTAAATGTTGATGTCCAACTCTGCTTCGATGCTGAGGGGCTGTTTTCCTCTTAACCCAGGAGTGGGAAGCACTGCTTCACAGTGGGAAAGCACAGATCAGATGCCCTAATGCAGAATCCCTTCTTACTGTGGTCTGTTAAGCCTAGAGAGACTCCTGGGGAGCAAAGGTTCCTGGGTCAAGCTATGTTAGCCTGAGGAAATCTTTCTTCCATTTCTCCATCTTTCCAGAATGAATGCATGATTCAAATTAAGTGCTAGTAGACAACTTTGGGTGCTTATAGGTTAGTTTTCCCTACGCCACTGGGATTCTGTCAGTTGCTCTGTCCAGAACCACCTTGTGAACTGGTGGGAGCTTGTCCTCTCTGCCTGCAGGGTAGGGCCAGTTGTATGCTGTGAGAATTCTTTTTCCCCCTTCTTTTTAGAATATTGGGTGGCTGGGAAATTTTTCTGTCCCAGACAGCAACTGGAGCAGAGGGAGTGGGGCAGAATAAAAAGCTGCTGCAGAGCTATCTCAGGAAGAAGCAGGAGGAACTCTGGCAGCTCTGTCCAGAGGTGAAGGGAAGTGCACAATGCCTGCATGTTGCAGGAATAGATCAGGCTTGTTCCTGTGGGAAACTGCGTAATGATGCTTTGGAGCAAGGATTTTTGCAGGGATAAATGCTGTAATGTTTGGTTACAGGTTGTCACCAATAAGCTCTGTGCTATGGAGGGCGGCTCTTAAGAGGAACTTTGCTATTCAGAAGTCCTAGACTGATCTCTTGCTCAGTGAGCAGGCAGGGCACAGACAGTGGAATGTGTGCCCTGCCTTCAGTGAGCAAGTATCTGTGGGATTTCCCTCTGCCTGAGTCTTAATAGAGTGAGATTCTTTAGAATTTCCTATATCAGTGTCAAGGCTTAATCCTGTAATTGGCTGTGTTTGTATGTTGAGTTGGGAAGAGTCAGTTTAGCATTTGAAAGCAGAGAAGTTCTGTGCAAACCTTTCTGTTCAAGAGATGTATTAGCATTCTCACGTAGTGCAGAAGTACAGAGTAACTTGGTCTCACATTAAACACAGGGAACTCCTGCTACTCCATTAGAGTGGTCACTTTGAGACTGACTGAGGTGTCTGGGGACTCTCCCCTCTGCACAGACATTCCTGGCAGCCTGTGCTTCAGACTGTGCCAGCGTTGTTAAGTCTGGCCATGGGTTTCCATTTGGGGCAGGAAGCCAGAAAACTGGAACTTCAGTCTGAGAAACATAGGAAAAAATATATAATTCTCTTTAAAATAAATAATAATAAAAGGCTCTGTATTTACCCTGGTGCTTTCTGAACTCCTATTGATGTCCCTGTATTCTGTATAGTCCAAACTATACCTGTTTTGGGAGGTGAAGAGTTCACTTATATGTATGGAACTCTTGTTTCTTTGCTTCCATAAAGTTGTTTTTGTTAGCAAAGATGATAAGAGATTGTGCATAAAGCTGCAGGAAAGCTTCCTCAAGTGGCATCCTGCTGTTCCCAGCTCTGCTTGTCTCCTGAGATGCTCCTGGTAAACTGTTTCAGTCTTTGGATTGCTCCAAAGTGCTAGATGATCAGTGCTAGATGAGACTTAACTTCTCTTCAGCTGTTTAAATTCAAAAATATGGTGAAAAATAATTGATTTCTTTGGAAACACGATTTCTTCTTGAGTTAGAAAACCTTGAACTTTTCCCTTGACAGCTTTATTTTTGAATGGTTTTTCAGTTTCTATTTTCAGGAGTAGCAAACAAATGAGTGTTTTGGCTGTTGTGGTAACCTCTTGTTACACCATCACTACCTTTATCCCTCTCTCATATTGCACATCTTGTGACTATTGGCTTAGAAGAGGGATTGTGTCACTATTGGACACGAAATGAGTACACAGAAGCTTGGTGAGTTCAAGAGACAAAAAGAGCAAATTTTATTTCTGACCTCACAATACATAGAATTCCAAAAGTGACAGTGGATTGGAGGATGAAATTGCCACCTCTCCAACCACACTGGTCAAACCAACAGTCCATCAATTCTGTCCTCCCCCAAAGAAGAATGCAAAACAATCATTATTTACATGAACAGTGTGTGAGAACTCCAGTAGAAATATGTAAACATCAGAAGGCATACAAAACTTTAAAAAGAACTTTAAAACTTTCAAAAGAAGTATAAAAGAAAACTTAACACTTTTAAAAATCAGGGCAACAGGATTGTGTAAAAAAAAATTTCTTTAGTACCATCATCAGTCTTGAAGCTGTGTCCAGTCTTCATCCTTCAGTACTTTCTAGCAGATAAATTCAAAGCTGGTGATACAGCTGTAATATCTCCCTATTCTCTCTTCAGTGTTCACCTAATGCAGCCTAATTATGCAATAAATCCTTTTTGGCCTTTTAATCAGTGTTCAAATAAGAGTGAAAGTGTGAATAATTCACTTTGGAGAAACTTACAATTTAGAAACCTCTCATGGTTTTGGAAGGTGATTCAGTTGGGGTTTTTTACTGTCTGTTTAAAAGGATTGTGGTTTAGGACTGGATGAGAGAAAGGTGTTTTTCCTCTGTTCTGGGATCTCTGCTGCTACTTTCACTTGCATAATTTGAGCTCCTTGTGTTGGTCTTAATTGTTTCTTAATTGCTGAACTGTGCCCAGTGTCAGGTTAGGTCATTCAGTCTTTGTTGGTCCACTTCTCTCTGTACTCTGGCTCTGCTGCTTCTGGCAGATATTTAACCCTACTCACTGCTGGAGCTGTTAATTTAAACAAGTTTCCTTTGCTGTTGTGGCCTGCTGTGTGACAGGTTCCTTCCAGTTTGAGCAACACGAGAAAGGATTTGTTGGCTGACAATTCCTGAGATCTTTGCAGAGGCAAAATCCACATAGGAGACATTGAAATGGGATGGCTCTTGTTCAGTCCTGTGGCACAACTTAATGGCTCTTCTCCTTGCTTTCCTGGTCCAGGCATCACATAGGTAGGGAGCCTTGTCTCCAGGATCTGGATCTTTCTACCATGTTTCTCTCTTCCTACTGTTGCTTTCTCTGCTGTTTCTCACTTCCCTGTAGAACACTTCTATAATTAGAGAGCTGCTCCTGGATCACTGAATTTGAACTACAGCTGCTAAACATCCCTTGTATTTGGAATTTCTGTCAGTTTAACAGTAGAAACAGGATGCAAGTACTTGACTGTAAATTGGCAGTAAGTAGAGACAAGATGATGCTTTTGGCACTGGGTTGGAGGTGGAGGGAGAAAAGCCACTTCCTCTCAGTTAGGTGAAGTTACCAGGAAAGTTATCAGGAAAAAACTTGGACATGGAACATGGTTTTTAGTTTAGGTTTTTTTTTGGTTTTTTTTTTTTTATTTCTGGGTTTGGTTTCTTTTTTTCTTTCTCTGATTCACTTCCTGTGCAGAAGGCAGAGCTTCTTTAGTACAGCCAATACCTGACCTTTTCCATTGCTTCCTTAAGTATTGCAGGACTAGTTGATCTGAAGCAAACTACCTTAAATACATCACCTTGGTACTCTATACTGGCCTTCCTTAATTTCTGGTGACGGCCTTCCAGGCTTTGTAGATGCCTTTGAAGGATAAATTGCAAATTTGTGTATGGACCTGGTGTGATACCTTCTCCTTAGTATCCAAGGCAGATCAGTAATGGATCTGTTCTGTTGTAGGAGATGGATCCTCACTGTATTCATGGAGTACTGCTTCTGGTTGAAAGAGATCTGACTTTTCGGATGGAGAAGCCACCAGCAGGACAGGTAATGGAAACATTTTTTCTGGGGTTTGCTGGGCTACTCTTGATATCTTTTATTTAACTCTCCAGACAGCAAATTCCCTGTCAGTGATGTATGTTTATTCTCACATGAAATTTCTGTAGGTGTCCTCTGTGTTCTGTGGCTGTGGTCTCTATGGGTGTGGTATTTATTGAGTTGTAGTGTTTCTGTGAGCTGAACAGATGCCTGTCATGCTCTGTTTATTTCCACGTCCATCAGTGACATTTGCACCACAATTACATCAGTCTGCTGGGGACTCAGGACACAGAGGGTTTGTTGGCAACATGGATAACTGTATGGAGGGGCCAGGCCCAATTAGCTAGAGATGTTTTTCATGTTCTCCCATTGACAAGGGGGGAAATGCGTGGTCAGGAAGAGATCACGTTATGCTAAATCCTGAACTCAACCTTTGAAGGTGCCTGTTGCTTTCCTGGGTTTTGCATCTCCCCTGTTTCCTCTCCTCATACCTGCTGCTGCCAGTGGCTGAGAGACTTGTGCAAGAAGGGGAAGATGAGATGGGCATTTGTGTGAGGTTCCCTTTGTAGCTGAAATCTCTGGAAAGACCCAGAGGAGGGAAAATTACCCCACTAGTAGTAAAACTGTCTTGGTATTCTATTGCTATATAAGAAATGTAGTCTCCCAGCCACTCTGTGGTGAGTGAACAGAGGATAAGACTTGATCTTAGTCCTCTTTGTGTTCTCCAAGACTGTTGCAAGCTACAGGAATGGACTGATATTCTGTGCCTGCTGAAACTCTGTAGGCTTCAGAGTAGGCCAGGGGCTCCCTTTTGGCTCCTGTGGATGAAGATGTTGTGACAGGAATCAGGTTTGCTGTGCACATGGTGTGGTGTCCCTAAAGGCTAAAGAATAACAAATGCTATTAGCCCATTTCCTTTTTGCCCCCATGTAGCATAATTTAGGGTCAGAATGGGGGCTGCAGGCATGTGCATGCAGGGAGAGCTACAGAAGATATTAAATGCATTGAACAGACACAAGGAGTGTGGGAGGGAACAGAGAAAAGGCTAACAGACACATGGGCATGCAGGAGGAATTGGAAACATCATCACAATTTTGTAAGGAGGTAGAAACTTCACACTGTGTGAGTTAATTGTCCGCACCTGGGTTTGTGTCTGGGCTGGCTTCCATGTACTTGCAGGAGCACTTGTTGCTCTGGCAAGTGTAGAAATGCTCTGAGGTCCTGTAGACTTGGAGGAGACAAGTTACCTGTGCCAAGCTCTAAGAAACTCTTGGAGCAAATAGCTGCTGTGATGAGTGGAGAGTTGAGGGCAGGGCAGAGGCTGCTCTGTTAGACTCTTTTACAGGAAGTGGGATGGGGAAGCTGGGGCCTGGATTTAACCTCCCAGATTCTCCAAACAGATGCAAATCACAGCACAACTGTGGGAACATACGAGGGAGTTGCTCTGCTTACACCAGGAGGTGCTGGCTCTGGAGAAGGCTGGCTGCTGCCAGACTCCCATCACAGTTGTTCTGCCTGGTAAAATAGCGTGTTGTGGCCTGCATTCCTTCAGGGCTTGCCCACTGAGCTGTTCAGCAAGCTGCTCTAAGACTGAATTGTTGGGGTTTTTTTCCATTCATATTGTAGTGATATTGCAGCTACACACTGCATGCTGTGCTTCTGTGCAAGATAGGTAAAGAAGTAATAGATTCTGCCTTTTGTTAACCTTCTCCTCTTCCTCCAGTACTCACACCCTAATACAAGTGAACTTTTTTGTTTTCCTTTCTCTTCCTTTGCAGTTTGAACTTCTCACCTCCATGAAATCTCTCCATAAGCACATAGACAGCTCACAGCTGCCTCTAGAACTGGATGGGACCTTCCCATACTGCCACCAGAGCTGGCTAAGCTTCCGCAGGGTGAGTAGAGTGTCTTGTGTGCTTTGGTGTCTGAGAGAAGCAATGGCATAGTAACAGATGGGAACAGGAGTACCTGTCAACAGCTGAACCTGCAAGCATTAAAAGACAATTTTCCTGTAAAGCTGTGAATGGAAATTAATCTCTGGTGTCAAAAAAATGTGAATACTGTCTTCATAAGATGGGTACGCACTGTGGTCTCTTGGCATGGCTGCAGGAACTAAAGTTTTAGTATTTTACTCATCTGCTTGAACTGCATGAATTCTTTCTATTCTTTCTTGCCTTCAAGATGTGGTCAAATCTGAAATGGAATCCTCTTTTGTTGTGATACATAGTGGCTCTTGAGTTAGACAGGAGGACAGACATTAGAAACTAATCTCAGCAGAAGGTGTTAGTATCATGTTGGCATTGGACTAAAGACTAAGACCTTGAGTGTAATAACAAGTTAAATCTTTTTGGGTTTGGAGCAAGTTCCCCAAATCAAGCTGTTATCTCCTTGGTAGTATCTGCAGTCCTTGCATGAGTGAGACTTGGAAGTTCTGGATAATCAGTTCAGAATTCTTCTTCTAGGAATATCTTTTACTTGCAAGCAGCAGGGTATGTGCAGACTGACAGAAGCCTGCAGAGATGGCATCCATGGTACCAATACCCAGCTCTATGTGCACTTGTGCTGTGGAGGGAGCCTGAGTGCTGTTAACCATGTGCTTGTTGAATCTTTAAAAGGGATATTGAGTTATTTGGCACACCAAGACTAGACAGGATTAAATCTCTGTAAATCTGCACACAAGCTGGCTGTCTTTGTATTGAGTTTGCTGACCCTGGTGGTTGACAGAATTGTCACCTCAGCTTCCAGAGGATCCAATGGTCTTCTGGCTCTGACCTTGCTACCCAGAGTGTGTGTGGCACCGTGCAACACTTGAAGCAGATTAAGATGTCACTGGTACACCACTGCAGTGCTGGTGGCAGGCTTCAGAAGATAGGCTTGGCATGTGCCAAATGTTAACTAATTTTTTCCAACTTACATCTAAAAGTACTTCTATTAGCCTATGCTGATGCAGTAGAGGTACAGAGGCCTAATCTTGGTGCCCAGGATTGACTTGGAGAAGTTGAAGTTTATTTGGCAGTGACAAAGCAGAGAAACTTTGCAAGAAGTTATGGATTAGTTTAATGGACAGAGTTGAGAATACCTTGAGAGCTGAGGTGCTCTGTGTGTGCAGAAGGGTAATTCTTGAAGGAAGGACCATAATATCAGGCTACTTCTTGTCTTAGCATATAAAACATTACCAGAGGGAGTTAATATGGGAATCATTCTGTATGGAATGCCTGTTTATACTGTGTGTGATAATGACCCATGTGACCCATGCGCTCAGCTCCTTTAGCTCTGCAGCTATGTGGCAAACAGCATTTATTTCCTGTCTCAGTGATCTCACCTGCATCCTGCCTGCTAATCTGTCACTGCTGGCAGTGTTCCAGCACTCCAGGGGAGGAGAAGTTCAATTCAGTAAAGATTCAAACAGCTGCTTTTTTGTTTTGTTTTAAACACAGTTATTTTGGAATAACTGTTTTTCCCTTCTCTTGATTTTAGTGGCTAGAGGGTGGTATCTGGCAATCTTCAGGCTTTGTATCATTAACTTTTCTAAAAAATAGTGCCTCATGAACCCTTATGAAATGTTTGGACACTTTTTGGTTTGTTTTTCTCCCTGCTTCCCCCCCACCCTGAAGAACGGAAGGATTTCAAATTTGTCCATAGGTTAAGGTGCTTAATTTTAGAAGCTTTCCAGTTTCCTAATCTTTGATTTACACTACTTTTAATATGAAGAGAAATGATCTAAAGTGAAAAATTCCAAGTACTTGTTTTATGTTTTGTTTCTCTGAAATTCATGCAGTGTGATTCATCTTCATGGAAAGTTACAAGAAATGCTGATAGAAGAATGTGAGACATAAGTGGATTGTTTTTTTTTCTGTAAAGCATGACCCATGCAAGCCAGGAGTATGCAGGTTTCTAAGGTCTGCATAGAGGCCTGGGTTTAGTGTGATGCATCTGAAGCTTCATGGGCCTCTCTTTGCTGATACAGTCTCACTGAATGATATAACTGAAACCTTGGATTAATGAGTTTGATCCTCTCTTGACTTTTGTACTCTGAAGCTTCTGCAAGCTCAGAAGACCTTTCTTGTCAGCTGTGAGACAATAATTTCTGCCTTGGTCTTTTCTTGTAGAAGCTGGAGTACTTGCTACAACAATGCCAGGGTGTTTGTGCCTTCCTTCAGGGAGCTATTAATAAAGTGGAATCCACAAAATTACCAGGAAAGGCTGAGGTAAGCATGTCACTCACCTCGGATCAGGGGTGCACCTGAGACAGAAGAGAGCACAAGGCTGGATAGCTGCAGAAGAGCTGTGGCTTTGAATTTGGAAGCTGTAGTAGCAGGGTTTCCCAGTATTAGTAGAAGCTAATCCAAATGAAGTGATAGAGGCTTCAGGGGGTTTGGAAGCTGATTGTTTGATTCCTCAGAGTCACTCAGGAGATGTTTCCAGCTGGGCTTGCTGCTGATGGGTGCTTGCTTCAGCATTGGGGTGCATTCTCAGCAGCTCCAGAGCTCTGTAGCTGTTACAAACTTTGGTATGCCAGGTGCAGAGCAGCTGCCTTGGGCTGTGCCACATCAGGTTGGCTTGAATGACGTAGAATAAAATCAAGTAACAGCTTAGTTCTGTGCTGTGGTTTCAGCTTTGATGCCTCCAGTAAACAAGCTTGGAAATGGGGAAGAAGGGGAAGGGACAAAGACCTATGTGGTCACAAACTTTCTGTTTCTCTTCTTGAGAAGCTGCTGTATCCCTTACATGGTAGAATTGCTGTCAGCTCTGCACTGAGGGTGCCAGTAGTAAATGATGGAGGATGTGGTAGGGGCCTTCCTGCAGTCATCTGTATATCCACAAACCCTTCATGTGCATCTTGTCCCAAGGCTTGGAGCCATGCAGATCCAGGCTCTCAGAACAGTAGGAGCTAAGTATGAGTGGGAATCAAGGCTGGAAAGTAATGATGGAAATTGGGTCACAATTTTAGCCTGGTGGGGAAAGTACCAGGAGGATAAGGAGCACTGTTTATCACTTTAGACTTATCAGGGTGGAGAGAAACAGCTATGGGAACCAACCTCCCCTTTTGTTAGAGTGGGCCCAGGTGAGACCTGTTTTCGATGTTTTTTGGTTTAGGTTCTGGTTTTTCCCTGTTCCCTCATTGCCTTTAGGTTGCAATAACTGCTCACCTCACTCTTGTGATCCCTCCAGGATGCAGCTGTGCTGCTGAGGAATTCAAGGCAATTGATGAAGAATATTCTTGAAGATGCAAGTTTGGTCAAGGTGCAGCAGGAGGGTGGAGCGCTCCTCGCCAGACTGGGGAAGGAAGAGTCTTGTGTCACCCTTACCCAAGACTACAGGTGAGCCCCCAGAGTGGGTGAAGAGATGGGGATGAGCAAAAAGCAGGTGCTGGGATAGTCTCCCTGAGGTCCCCTATCATTTGTGCATGCTGGAGAACAGCTTTGTGTAGCAAGGAAGTATGTTGAAAATAGTAAAGGTGAAAAATGCAGTGAATTTTACTCTTACCTTGATTGCTTCTTCCCCAGTCCAAAAACTAGTCCAGATGGATACACTTAGATGGTTCAGCTTCCTTTTTCAAGCCAAATCAGACTTACTTTCTGTAGTGGAGAGAGAACTGGATATTTTGGGTACCTGTAAAACACAAGCCTTAATTGATGATAGATAGCAGTGATGAATGTTTAGCTGCAGGCCTTTATCGGTGATTTCCGAGGGCACTCCTTGTGCAAGGGGATTTCCAAGGACCATAGCTGGGAGGAATGCTTGCTGGCTGAGGCAGGCTCTGATCTCCTCACACATTGGTTCAGTTTGCACAAACAAATACTCACTGCCCGTTTGCAGGGTTGGTATGAGAACCGGGGACTGAGGGAGCCCAGCTGTTTGACATCCCCAGGGCATTGCACAACTTGTGTTTGTGCTGTTAAAACACCTGAAGCCTATCAGCATGAGAAGGCCTCTGTGCTATGTGCTGTGCAAACAGCAAGGTAGAAAGGCAGCCTTTGCAGCCAGGAGCTTCCAGCCCAGTGTGATAAGCTCTGGCATGTGGGTGCAGGTGAGGGCACGGGGGTGGCTGGATGGTGTGGAATAGCTCTGTGCATCCACAGCCTTGCTCTGGTTCAACTCCGTGTTGCCATCACAAGCTGGGAGGTTTGAAGGGAGAGAATCAAGTGAAGATAACAAAGTAGTTATGGAGTATCTCAACCAAACACTGTGAAAAGAACATTTCTCTTTTAAAATTCAGCCTGTGGATGACAGTGCAAGTTGCTACCTATCACTGGAAGAAGAGGATCGACATTTTGGTGCAGAGAGAGGAGCATGGGGGCAGGCTGTGTAACTGTTTCTGTTCCCTGCTTGCTGTGGCTCCTGTCTGGAGCTCTGGCAGACTATGCAGACACAGTTCTCTTGCTGAACTGGTGAAGTAATCTTGATGCAATTTTGGAATGAATTACTACAGTATAATCTTTTCATTCTCACATGACATGAGAAGCACAATAATGCGGGTTTTTGTGCTTTGTTTTGTTTAGGTTTTTTATTATTATTTATTTTATTTTAAGCAACAGAGCAACTTTAGAGTCCTAGGAGAATGGGGAGAACGTGCATGAGTTTTCTGTCTTGTTTTGGTTTTAAGCTAAGCCTATGTTTTTGTGCAGGGAAATGATCAGCTTTGAAACCTGATCTGACGGAGCCCCTAAGGATAATTTACTGCTTTGACTACTTTAGTAAGGGCAGAGGTGGGGGATACACACAGAATTCTTTGATTGTACAGTGTCTGAGTGCATGCTGAAGCTGTGTAGCATGTTCTCTGCTTAATTCAGGTTATATTCCTTGCCAGTGTGAAAGGAGACTGTATGCCATGGCTCAAATGTATGTGGCTCTCTCCAGCTTAAGGAGTGTAATTGAATATAGCAGGAGAAAGTTATTCTTTTCTAGGCTGTGGAATAGTTGCAGAAACTAAAATCCATGCAATATTTTAATTTTCATCTTACTTGGGGCAGAGGACTAAAGAAGTCTACTCTTCTTTGTTTCAGGATCTCTTCAAATGGGGAAGAGAGCTCTATCACTTTGCTAGAGAACTCTGCTTAAGGCACTGTTGGTTTGACTCTTCCATGGCTTTGCACTTACTCCTTCTTTCCTGTCTGATGTGCAGATATTAAAGGTTCTAAGCTCTCTAATGCTGTAAAGATTATGATTTTCAAAGGCTTCTTTAATTGATATGATCAAAGCAGGGTAGAGACAAAATATTGCAATTGGCCAACTAAGCTAGCATGGAGTGGCTATTGATGTATGTAGGTCTAATATTTGATTTCCAGCTGGTGATGTGGGAAAATGGAACAGAAGTGCCTTTGTGTGTGCACTCAGCAGGGCTTGTGTACTGCTGCTCTGAACTTTGAATTGTAAAATCTTGATCAATGCTTAGCAGCCTAATTCCACACCCATTCTCCCAATACTTGAAATAAATTATTTACAAAAGCAAGTCAAATGGCTCTACTCTTCTAAGTCACCTTTGGTTCTTTTGTCTGTCATGTGTCCCATTGTTGTAGTTTTTTATAGTCCCTTGTGGTATGAATGTCTGATAGAGTTGTGACTGCCAGGACTTCTTAGTCATAAATTAAAGCCAGTTGTGAACAGGTGACTGTCTGAATGTACATAAATTACATATAAATAGAGAAGACAGTTTAAAGAGCAGTTAAAGTGGACTTTTGGCTCCACTTAGTTAAAATATGCCAATCACAAGTGGACAATTAAAGTTAAAATTGTGATTTCTTTTTTTTAAGAATAGAGATGACAAGCCTATCTGCACCTTCACAAAGCAAGGCATTGACTTGGGTTTTTTTCTCAGGCGATGTATTTTTCTATTGGTCACAGATGTCTTTCCTGCTGTTTTGTGGTTTCATGTGGAAAAAGAACAGCGGGAGCTGGTAAGAATAGAGATGGATGAACCACTCTGAAAATGCTTGACCACAGGTTGGAGATAGTAAGTTAAAACAGGCAAGGAACCAGGCATGTACTCAGTGCAGTCAGATGTTATCTGCCAAATACCTTTCAATAGCATACGGCAAACAAGAATTGTTTTAGTCTTTCTTTAGTAATGAAAATCTTCTTGTGGGATTGGCTGTGGAACCTTCTCTGCTCACTCTGCCCTCTTGGAGAGCAGAGATGCCCTTTGGAGTGTTTTGAAGCACAGAGCACTGGAATCTCATTGCTGCTCACCTGGGATTTGTGAGGCTTTGCTAAGCCAGTGCCACAGGTTCTTTTTTGAAAAAAGTTGAACCCATTCCATCAGAGATGTGGGCGTGCAGGAGGGATGTGTTGTGCTCCATCCATTTGTTTCTCTAACAGATGAGTCTTTCCTGAATGGTCTCATCCTGAGATACTGTAGCACCACAGCACTGCCTTTGACCAGTAACTGCTCCCATTGTGAGCTGACCAGGAATCTTCATACTCCTTTCTCCACCAAGTACCACGGCAAAAGATAGCCTTGCCCATCCAGCTGCTTATCCACAAAGGGAAAGACAGTCTTCTCCAGGCAGGCTGTCTGGAACTCTGCATTTTCCCAGCTTAGGAGGGAGAAGCTCAGTTACCAGAATACACATCCTGCAGGCAGCTCATTGTAGGGAGTTGGTTTTGGGGCTGTGGTGTGCTCCGCTGATCCCTTTGAGATCTCCCACCTCCAGCAAGACCAGGCAGAATTCGGCCTGGAGTTGGTGTGGGTGTGGCACTCATGAGCCAGTGTATCTTTGTGGCAGCTCTTAAAGTGCTGTAATGGTAGGGTTGGCCACCCAGAGGTGCCAGGGGACTGCTGGAGGTGGCATTTCCACTTGCTTATTATTGATGGATTTAAAGCCAGCACATTTACCTTCACACCATGCACTGCACTGAAGGCTCAGTGCTTCTCCAGGTCTATTAGCTGAACCCTTTGAGGTTTTGCTGTCCCAGTCTTTCTGGGGATTGAAATGCAGGGCTGTTAGCCTAGCTGAAGCTCCTTTTGGCAAGTGTGGCCAAGCAACACAGAGACCTGCATCACTTCAATGCTGTTAATACTTCTTTTTGCACTTTCAAACAGGAATTTTTTAATAACCAGAGTTATTTTAATAGGATATATAGAGTTGGTTAGCAGGTGTAGCTTTGGCTTCTGGCTATCTAGTGTAGTGATCAAATAACCTGTAGCTTGCAGGCAACTCACTGAGCCAGCTGTGAAAAGTAGACTAATGTATTGCTGCTTCTGTAGTGGATGTCAAAAACTTAGTTATGATGGCAACGTCAGAGAAGCTGCCAGAAGCCAGGCAGCAGCAGTGGGAGCTCTTGCTGAATTGAGCCCCTGTGATGCGGGGCTGGGCAGCAAGGCCGGGACCCTTTTAAGCTGGTCTTTAGCCAGGTGTTTTTCACTGTTGTTCTCATTATTACTACTCTTTCAGCATAGCCAAGAGCTGGAAATGTGTGCCTAGACAAGTACCCAGTGAATAACTTTCATCCTGCAGATGTGTTATGAGTCACAATAAGTGTAAAGAAGGTATAACCATTTTATATGAATATATAGATGGTTTATACTAGTTTAACCAGAATGCACCTGTCTGGCTCTAGCATGAACCCCATGTTCTCACTGTGGCACGGGAGTGGGATTGTGTCATGCTCTGTATGGTGATGGGCAAGATAGTCCCAAGGCTAGAGGTGAGAGCTGAAAGGAGAAAAACCTCAGATGGTGATGTTGAGTGCTTGGCTCTGTGCACCAGGGAACCAGAATAAGCTTAATCTCTTCCCCCTAGCTCCTCATCTGAAAAGAATCTGTGCTTACAAGCTGTGAATAAGCAGCTTATAAATAGATGGAGGAGTGAATTCTCCTTTGTTTGCAGAAGGCAGTATAGTTAGTCTCTGTATTTTGAGGGTGGAGTGGCTAGAGTCAAGAGCTGGTTTTGTGAGCTGGCTATTTTTAGTGTGGCTTGGTGATCTAGTTGGAAGCTCTGGGTGGGGACCTGAGCTAAGCAGGGGGAATGGACAGTACAGAGCAGACTTCCTGAGCAGCAGGTGCCAGGTTCCTGGTGCTGGATGTGACTCAATTACAGTGACAAGAGAGGGTGATCTTACAGCTAAAAGCCTCCATAGTTCATGTTCTGGCTTCCACACACATTACTGAAACTCTTGGTCTACTTGAAGCTGTGGCTAGTTAATAATGAAGTGGGGTGTAGCTGTGTGGTGCTGCAGACCTATTGTTTATGGATCTTCAGCAATGCTCTTGCTAGTAGGAACTCCTGGGATGTTACAAGACTTGCATGTGCCATTCTGCAAAGTGGTGCATGAGCTCCCTGTAGTGGAAGTAAACCTGGATAATGTACAGGCTCTCTGCCTCTGCCAGGGGACTGCACAGCACCGGCTGAAGCTTGGGTGGAGTCAGAGAGACTAAGCTGATCATCCAAAATGTGGAACAAGTTGGGAGCAAGCTTAGCGGGGAGATAGGTGTCTGGTGTCTAACTCCCAGTTTGGGCAGACTGAGATGGTTGGACTTCTTGGTTTGTAAGGTACAGCATGTGCATTGGCTAACTGCCAGCTGCTGCCATAGGCTGGTGGTCATAGCCAGGCAACTTATCCTGGGAAATCCTTCCTGGAGGCAATATTGTCTTCTGCCATCCCCTTTCTGCTTTAGAGGTGTGTTGTTCATAGTTCAGGGGATGCTAATGCTTTATCCCTCTCACTGATGGCAGTTGAACTAGTGCCTGCTCATCTTCATTCCTCTCTTCGAGCTTTGGGAGCCTCTCACACTACCACTTGCCACAGTGAGCCCTCCTAACATGATCTGTGAGAGGCATTTTTCATTGCAGGGTCCTTTCCACGTTCCTCCTGTGGACCTAATCCTCAAACCTTGGGACAAGATGTATACTTAGTGTACCTTTGAAGCCAGATGAAAAAATGTGCTTAAATTGTGACCTCAAAGGCTGCCACGAGACGCCTCTGCGCTGTTACTGGTGACACAGGAGGTGCTGACGGGTGCTAAGCCTTTGGCCGAGCATGGGTGGCAGTGCTCTTCCCTGGCCTTATTTGTTTGTGTCAGGTGGAGGGAGGAGCGCAGGGCGACATTTCTACCCAAACACACGCACACTGTGCTACTTGGTATTCATTTTGGTTACAGTCTAACCTGTTCCCTCTGTTGGTGTGGTGGTTTTAGCCTAGTAAAAAGCACTTATGCTCACATTAAACAAATCTCACTGCTCCGTGCATAAAGGAGAGTGGAGCTGGGGCTGTTGTCATTCTGAGTGCATGAAGTGCTGTGAGACATCAGTTGTGGCATTTGCAGAGACCTAAAAGATTGCAGAGTTCTGCCTAGGTAAGTTTTCAGTGTCCTCTTGGGCTTTTTATAAATTATTCCCTTCAGTTCTCTTTCTGTTTTTCATTTTCTGCTGTCTTATGTCCTAAATCTTCTTGGATTCAGTGAGAATTTACCCAGAAGACTCCAGTTTTGCTTGTTTTTGTTTGAAGTGCTTGTCATGCCAACAGGGCATTAGGTAATTAATGATACACTGTGTTTTATCTGTTTAAAAGTATTGTGGAAAAAAATTGCAAAAAGTTTCCATTATAGGATGTTAGCTGAACTGCCTGACATTCCTGCCTTAGCCCAGGCTATCCCACAAGCACCATTTTTTATATAACTGTGTTGGGATAGATAGTTCTGTTGCTGGGCTGGTTAATAGCACAGTCACTACTATTATATGGATCCTAGCCCTGGAAGTGGGCAAAAGGATGTATCAGTGAAATAGGGATATGTCTTTAAATGACAGCGTGTATGTATTTGAGCAGGACATCTTGAAAGCCTGGTGGTCTCAGCTTCAGAAACACAGCTCTTAGACTGGTGCATTTGACCAGGATATAAAGTATAAACATAAGCAGGTTAATGTACATTAGACAAGGTGTGGAGGTAGAAATTGTTTACAGCTGGTAGAAAACCACATCTTGAGGCTCAGTGTTCCCAGAATGCTGTTTCCAAATCCTATCCAAGGCTCCACTGCACAGGGAACTTTCCCTATAGGCAGGCTACTTGTTGGTTTGGGATTTATTATAATGATTGTTTTTCCCAGTCAGTTGTATGGATCTTACTGGGATTTTAAATCAACCAGAGTCTGAACACAGTGTTATTGTAACTGAATGCAAGCCAGGTAGGAGAAAGAAACAAAGGTCACATCTTGGGATGTGACCAAGTGTGCAAGTGTGCTTGGACACTTGTTTAACGGTGTGCATTGATCCCTTGGCTTTTAAATGGATTTCTGAGTGTATTTCTGCTAAAAGCACATTTAAACAAACTGAGTTCCAGAAGAGAATTCTCTTGGCAGTTGTGTTTTCCAGTGCATTGTATTAATTGGATGATTTGCTCCCAGGTCAGGTAGCCTAGTGAGGAGGGATTCAGCCAGGTCTGTGGTCTCGGCTAGATCCACCGGTCTCATCCTCAGTGGGAGCAGGCATCCCACAGGCAACCGCAGATTTGGTGCTTGACCTCTGTGCCTTTGTAAGGACACTTCAGGGTTCTAAAAAATGTACCCAGTTCCTCAGATACTTTAATCAGGACCATGGCTATTTGTGCACTGCAGAGAATAATTAATCCTATTTATTTAGCCATATCTGCTTTAGCTTCACCATGGCTAGTTTGAATTATAACCTCAGCTGCATGTGAAGCTCTCAGCTCAAAGAGCAGGACTGTGCATCAGAGGTTGACCTCCTTTTATGGGATCATTATAAATATGGTACTTATGTAGGTTGCTACCAAAATGCAGTAATGACCAAGAATGACATTTCTCATCCTGCAAAACATCCCTCAGGCACACAGCACTGTCCCTGCAGACCTAGAAGGATTTCTTCCAGAAGCATTGCTCAGGATGTTTTAAGTGATTTGTAGCCAAGGTATCACCACACATGATCTGGGTGATGTCCTTGGGCTAATCTATCCTTTAAACCTCCTAGTTCCCAGATCCTATTCTTTTTCTGCTAAAACCTGTATGGACATCCACAAGGGAAATTCAGCATCAAGAGAGTGGAAGACTAGATGAAGCTAATGTTGTAACATCAAGGGTGTTTCTTCTAAATTGCAGAACAAATCAGATTAAGGATGTCTGATTTTCCCAGGACAAGTTAGCTGCCCTATACTTGCCTAAATGCCATGAAATACGCTACCAACACTTAGTATTTCCTTCCATCCATAAAATTTTTGCCATTTTAAATTTGGCCAAGGCTGGTCAGAAGACGAACTCTTGATTTCAGCCCTTTTGTTAGATCTGCTTTTTTTACTGTTTGTCAAAGCAGTTCTTGAAGGGGCAGACAGGAAGGTGCAGAATAGTGATGGTTCTGCTGCTGCCCTCCCTGTGCTCTCCTGCTTGCATCTCACTGACATCAGCAGGCATGGCACAGGCAGCACCTGCTTTTGTGACTCTGCTGGATGCTTCTTCTGAGGCCATCTATTTTTTGAAAACAAAACAGGTATTTTGCTTTGAAAACTAAAGTGTAACTCTCCAAGGCTGTTTTTTTGAAGAATGAATTCAGACCAAAATGGTCTTTCTAAATTACAGGTTTAAAATTACCCTACCATTATACAACAGCTTGGCCCTTCTCCAGAAAGCTGAAGACGTTTGGAACCTTTTCCACTGAAATGATAATTGCCCAATGAAAACAGGATTTGGGGAAACATAAACTGACATCAAGCTACTCCTTTTTGCTATAAATTATATTGACTCTGCACTATTGCAAAATTGCTTTTGATGATTTGACCGTGGAAGAATGTAGTGAAAGACTCTTAATACCGCACTCCCATGTGCAGGAAAATTGCTTTTCATCCACACAAATCTGACCTGAGATGAGACTTTCCACTGACTTCAAACAACTCTGCCTTTCGTGCTCAGAATTGCACAGGCCACTATTAAAATATTTTTAAAGTCCTTAACAGCCAGGTGTTTCCTTTGTGTGCTAGGATGGAAGTCACTTTTTTCTTCAACCAAATTTTCAATATTTGGTTTCTTTACTCCAAGCTGCTGTGAAGGTAATGAAGGACAGGAATTAAAAACTTCTGAGTCTGAAGCTGAAAAAGAAGTAGATATTTATGTGGAGTATCATTTTCCCCATAAAACGCCCTGTTTCAGGATATTGTGGAGTTTAGTAGGGTACTGGAAATCATTTAGGAAGTTTTTAAGGCCTAGATCAGCAAATTGGTGTGTGTGTATGTAAATAGATGAACAGATGTACAGAGGTTTGGGACAACATGCTCAATGCCTAGTGGATCCTCTCTGTGAGCACTGAAGTGCCCAAGTGAATCAAAAAACTAAACTTTCCCATGGACTGTGAGTGATTTCTTTGTTCAGCTTCGTTTGCCTACCTACTTTATACTACAGCATGGAAAGGCTTGTATTTTCCTCTGTGTAATAGAGTAAAAGATGGATGTTAGTCAGAGAGCCTGTCCTGCTGGTAAAAGTGAACTGTCAGGGGCTGACAACATATGAATGGAGTTACCTTGGAGATACAACAGAAGACCAACAACTAGAACATTGAGGTTTTAATGAATGCCTGCTAAGCAAGGCAGAACGTGTGAAAACAGCATGGCTGGTGCTTGAAAGAAAGAGCTTAGGTGCTGGGATGCTGGAGGAACTCACAGAAGAGCAGGAATGGTGTAAGGCCACACCTGAATTTATTTGGGGACTCTAAGCCCAGAGGAGCTGTTTGGAAATATTTTTTCTGTGCGTGTTGTTTGCAGTCACTCAGGAAACCATTGGCAGGACCATGAGAGGGGCACTCTTAGAGTGTTGAATTGTGGCTGATAAGGGCATCAGTAGCCTGCTGCAAACATTCACAGAGGAAAAAAAATCCTTTAAATTACAAGAGTAAGGGATTTTGGTTTATATAATCCCAAACCACCCAATTTACTGACAAGAGTTAATTTCCAGCCTTCTTTTGAACTGAATTCTCTGTCTAGTCTCTGCTTATAGCATAAACTCCCAAATACATCTTAGACTGACTTCAGGTAACTTTGAGATGCTTGTGGATCACTAAAGCAAAGGTTTTCTGTGTGTGTTTTCAGTACAGGATGTCACTTTTAGTACCATTGAATGAGCTGAGACAGAGGGAGGATGACTGATTTGCATATATATGTAGATTCTATACATCTGTAGCTGCCGCATTATTTGCTGAGACTTGTATTTTATGATTACATCCAATGGGGCAAAGGGCTCACTTCTAAACTGGAACTCCCTTCCACCTTCTGAAAATGTGCATGAAGGCTCAGTTGGATTGAGATCTTCAGAGGCAGGATAACTCCTGTGGAAGGAACATGTGGGGCCAGCAGTGTTGTTTGGGGTGGATTTTTCTCCATCCTTTAGTTGGATACCAAGAAGTTCACTCAAGCCCCTTCTCTTGAAATGGGTTCCTTGGGCTGTGGTTGGTGGACCAGCAGGAGTACTTTATAGCTGCAGTTTTGAACCTAACTTTCCCTGGAAGGGTTTGCTGGCCATTAGGCCAGCACTGGTCTCAAGTGGTCTCCAGCAGATTGATCTTTTCCACAATGGCTCAGAGAAATAGCCTCTTTACACAGTGACTTGGTGGTACACCTATTTCTGGTTAAAAAAAACCTTGAAATGTGGGGGCTTTTAGCCTTTTTTAATAATAACTTCCTATCCCTTTACCTTGAGGGTGATTCCCCCCCACCCTGTAGTTGCAGTGTTGTCTTCAGGAAGCCTGTGTTTTGTACCTTTGGGAAATGTGCAGTCTGCTCTGCTAGAATCTGTAGTATTTGTTAGGCCTTGCAGTCCAATTTGCTGACTCCTGTCAAGGAAAACTACTCAGACTTATGACAATGGGGGGTTGTTTCCTCTGTCAGGTATGGAAAGGGGCAGAGTGGGACTCGTGGCTCCTTCCCCTAATCCGATCATACTCTGTGCTAGGTCCAGCTAGAGCTGGAACCCTTGTCTCAGGTCCCTGTGTCATCAACTTGCCATATGACAATACCACATTAAGTGCTGAAGCCATGGATGCTCACTTTGTCACGGCTTGGGTGGACATAAGGAATCCTATTACAGAAAGGTCTGGCAGGTCAGTCTGGCTTGCTGATGAGTGCCATCAAAGAAGAAGCATCAACACCAAAGTGATTTCCATGGAAGCACAGGGAAAGGTTTGAAAAATATTTGGCCTCATGAGGGGGTAATTGAAAATGTTTGCATATAGCAGCATGGAATGCCTAAAGTTATAGGTGCTTGATTGTCTGTGCCAGCGGGAGGAAGAATGTTTGCTGTATCCATTTCCTGAGTGGATGAGAGCATTCATGCCAGCAGGGAATTCAGCCCTGTGGGAGTAAGGCCAAAGGGTGTCTGCCTGTCTGGCCATCAGTATGCTGGCAACTTACTCAGAAAATGGGACTTGACAGATATGCTCTGCTGCACAAAACCAAACAGTGTTAGTGGTGTTGCCAAATTTAACTTGCAGCCATCGTCTGAACTGTTTCTCATTAGCTGTCCCAGCTGTGTCACTGCTGCTGACGGGAACTGGCCTCCACAACCTGCTCTGTAAACACTTTCCAGAGCTCAGCTTGGACAATGGTTATGACTCTGCTGCTGTGAGTCTCCTGGGTTAGATCTGGGTCTGTCCATAGGAAAGGATTACAAAACAGAAGGCTCATATCATCACAGTTTGTTTATGGCAGTTTTGGGAAAGGCCAGAGCAGTGCTACAGCTTGGATCTTTCCATTGAAAGATTCTCTGTAGAGAACCTATCTGCTCTGTACTGCAGTAGCACTGATCTTAGTCCAGAAACTATTCGGGTATTTTTGGCTGCACTTTGGAGAAATTCATTCAGTCTAATGGCATTTCAAAGAGGAAAAACAAAAGCATCTAAGAGCCTGAGGTTTGAGAAGTTGGCTGTTGCACACTGGGTGGAATTTTGAATGGAAAAATAGTGTGGATTTCTGCTATGCAGAGCTGCTTGTCCAGACCTATGGTGCTACCTCGTGTCAATTAAAACTACAGGATAGCTGCTACTAAACACTCACATTTGGTTGCATATAATAGGTTCAAGATTGCCTTTAAACCCAGACAGAAATAAACATGTATGCTGAATTGTTTTGAATTACATTCCATTAGCAATATTAGCTACCTATTTTGCAAGTGCTTTAGATAATTTTAATAATATGATTAAAAAAACACACTCTAATAAGTCAGAAGGTTGTAAGACGATGAAATGAGAATTGGTTTAGGGTGAGTATAGGAGATGACCAGGCAGCTGAACATGCCAGTGTAGAGCACAGCTGAAGGAGGCTGGAGTGTCTTCTTCTTGCTGTCTCTTGAGCTCATAACTGTAGGAGGGGAAATCTAGAAGCAAAAGAAATACAAGAATAATAAGTTTGAATGCTCTTCTGTCTCCTGGATCCCATCTGTGATTCTTGCAAACCTGTGCTGGATAGGTGTTGCTCACATCTAAAAAGAGATTGCAAATACTCATCATCTTACCAAGACTGTGGTTGCAGCATCTGAGGGCACTGGGCTGCATCCTGAGCCCTCCATGCTTGCCTGTGTGTTGTGGGCAGGCTGGCAGGGGAAAGTGCCTCCTGGTGTTGCCTGCTGGGCTTTGGTCAGCATGGCTGCCTGTGAGAGGTGGGGAGCTCAGTCTATGAATCTCTTCAGCACAACACTGTAAAATCTGATTTCTCCTGAGTTGCTGTACACTTTGCGTATTTGTTTGGCTGGTGGAAATCCTGAGAGTAAGTGGGTCATTAGGCACTTAATATTGTTGTTGTCAATCAGGAGAGATTTGCTCACTAGTGGTTGCTTATTTACTTAATTAAATTCAAATGATGGTTTTAGATGCTGAAACTGCTTTACCCTGTGTTTTGTGAAACATTGATGCAACGATCTGCGTTTATGAAAAGCTGAAAGTGTGAGAAATATGGTAAATCTTGCAAGGAGCCTGGCTGGGAGGAGATGCTCTTGTCCTTCCTGCCAGGTTATCTGCATTGGGGTCAGAGTGGTGAATCATGGCAATGTGTAAGGAGCAGCAATATTCTCTTCTGTTCTCCATATGGAGATGGCCCGTGTGGGTTCCACGGGGAGCATGACTGGAGTGCTGTTGTCGGCCAGGTTGTGTTTGCATGAAGCACTGGGGGAAGGACCTAATGCAAAACTCTTGACCAGACCTGTGTCCCCTTGCAGAGATGCACTCGATGCTGCCAGCGTGCTTTATAATCAAGTTGATGAGGGCGTTCACCGCCTGGTGATGCTGTCAAACAAGCGCATCCAGGAACTGGAGCTGGTGATGGAGTTTGAGAAGGTGGAAGAGTGTTTTAAGGAGGTAAGGCCTACCTGTCAGTTCCAGCAGCTGCTGCCCTCAACTGTGTGTTCCACAGCAGGTACTGGGCCTGTTGATCTGTTGTGTGAAGGTGTACAGTGATGCTTGATGCTTAAAAAGAACAACTGAATGTAAGAATTTGAGATAGAATTTCAGCAGTGCTGAGAATCAAGCCACTTATTTCCCTGATATCTCTTGATGCCAAGTGAAAGTCCCCTGGCTTCTCTCTAGGTGTGGAATAGTCAAACCCCATAAACATCAGTGAAGTGGCTCATAGGTAAGCCATACCCTTGGAAGTTGGGTGTCTTTTTTGACCCTCTCAGTGAGGCTGGTGATGAGGCATTCTTCGTACTTCACCTTGAGAAGCAGCAGAGCAATGTCAACAAGCTGATAAGTCTGTGTGTCCCCTTTGGCTGCCCATCCCAGTCATGTAGTCTGTTGTTTAGATTCCTGTGCTGTTCTCAGGTCCCTGATATCTGATAAGTCCAGGTACACTCCTTTCCCTCTGGGTGCAGCACTTGGTTTGCCCTTGGGTGCAGCCCTCTCTACAGGCTCCGGGAAAGGAACAGCTTCTTGTCCTTAGCCCAAGAGCCATGCTCAACCTCCCACCCTCTGCACTTCTGTGGGACATTCAACTTCCCTTCATTTAGTGCTTGTTGAAACTCTTGACAGCCATGGGATAACTGAAGCAACAGGCACTGGCTTTCAGAAAGACCTTTGAAACCTGTAGCCTTGTTGATACAGGACCACAAAAAGTCATAAAGTGGCTCAGGTCTGAGCATCCTACAAGAGCTGATCAGTCCTTTCATTGTTGCAGATCCCAGATGTTCCATGTTGCAGATCCCTAAGCCTGAACTCAACCTTGAGATTATAGAGTTGCATGGTTTCCTGTGCTGTAACTCATCAATGATTAGAAGTTCATGTGTCCCTAAAAATCATGATTAGGATCAGTTTCACTATTGTTGTTCTGGGATTCTGGGCTCCTCTCCTCTAGTGGGAACTGGATTTGCAAAGGAGGCTGCAGCCTACCTAGTGCTTTCACAGTCCAAAGTGGATCTGGGAACGTTAATGACTTCCCATTTGGAAGTAGACACTTGGGCGCCATGCAGGATGTGCTCAGGACAAGAAGTGTGTTGCAAGAACCTGGTAGTAGACTCTTGTTAAACACACAGATTCCCAATACCAAACAGAAATGAAGAAAGGCACAAAAGCAAGCACTGCAACCTGTTTCTGCTTTAAGCTGAACTTAATTTTTTTCTTGAATTGAGTAACACTCAGCTGCTTCTGTGTTACTTTGCTTGTAGATCACCAATGATGGTAGGAGCTGCTCCTGCTTTTAAGCCTTCGTGGGAGCTCTAGGAAGCAGCAGTGTGCCTCTCTGCAGTACCGAGAGCCCACCACCATCTCTTCCTCTTCCCAGTGGGCTTGCTTCTTGTAACCTTCTCACAGTCCACAAAACTAGGAGTGTGTCCTTACCTATGGAGTTGAGTTGGGATATGGATTCAGGTGACATAGGAAAACAGGATGTGTGGGCGTTAGGAAGCACTTAGCCTGTCCCTTCCCCCAGGTGCATCTATGCCTGGAGCATTGCAGACAAGTTTACCAGCCTGTTTTTAAAAGCTAGTGATGATGGAGATGCTGTGTTATCCTGCCTGGCCTCCTATGACTGCTTTGCTCTTAGGGATGCTCTTGTTAGTCAGTCCTCTACTCCTCTCTGAGGATATGGGCTGGTAACTGAAGCAGTAGCTGGGCTCCGCTGAGAAAAATACAGTTGCTGCTCAGCTTTATGGAGAGCTGCCTTCAGAAAACCAGTAGCTGAGAGTCCCAGAGAACCATGAAACATTACAGGTGGGGAGAATCCATTCACACTGACATGGTTCATGTCCTGTGAGTCAGAAAAGGGAAGTAATGTAGGAAATCTGGCAGCAAGGAGTTTTGATCCCAGCTGTGGAGGTAACAGTCATGTCAGCAATGTCAGGCTAGTCTGCAAGCTGCAGAGCTTGCTTTAGACCATGGTTCACCCAAGACAGAGTGACAGAGCCCAGGCAGCCACTTGCCCTGTTTCTGCCTAAGGCTAGTGAGCAATAGCAGAGCTTTTCAATTACTCTGTAACCTGAAGTGGAAAAACTCTGAGCAGGAGGCTTAGACTGAAATGCTGGAATAGGGGGGAGAAGTCTACACACATTTTTTCCAGTAATGAGATGACCAGCATTATGAGAGCAGTTCCTTGCTCTTTCCACATAAAGGCCTATGTTGGTGAGTAGCACAGGGTGACTAACAAGCAGGGCTTATCCCTTTTCTTGTAGGTCAGCAGTTGGATTGAGAATGTTGGCAGAAAACGGCTAAAGGAAACTATCAACCTGGATGATTCTTTGGAGATGCTGCTTCAAGCACAAAAGCAGTTCAAGGAGTTTGATCTTGTTGCCAGCGTAAGTGTTGTCAGATTGGAAAATTATATTCTCCAGCATCTGAGTTGGTAGCATGTGTGTCTTGTATATGCTCAGCCAAACACATGGTGCTAAGAGGGTTCATCACCCAAGTGTGTGTATTCCATCTCACTACAAAGTCTCCCTGCTCTCATTTTGCAGACAAAGCCACCAGCACAACACTTAGTAGATGGCGTTTACCAGTCTTGGGGAAAATAACTACTGAGTTGAAAGATGAATTTTCTTGTTCCTCCTTTGATGTGCTTGTAACACTGCCTTTTTCTGATCCTGCTTGAGCCACGGTCTTGCTGTGTAGGCCTCTACAAGCTGCTGTGTGATAAGTGTAAATCATAAGAGATCAGGCTTCAAAATTCTGCTGTAAACAAAGACACCCCTGCTCATGTGATTTGAACCTTAAAAATCAGTCTAATTAGCCCTAGCTGTTAATGGCCCTGAAGACTACTTACTGTTGATTCCAGGTCTCTATCCTCATAAGCAACTCCTTTTTGTTTTCAGGAATATTGCAGAAGGGGACAGGAAGCATTAAAGAAGATGAATCAGTGGGAAGACTTTTCCTTTGTGGATGTGCATTCTTACAGGGTAAAGCTGCAGGCCTACGAAGATGAGCTGGAGGAGTTCTGCACCCAGCTGGATGAAACAAGGCACCGAGTCTGTGAAACAGTCAGGCTGTATGAATTCTTTGACAAGGTAAGACAAGGCATCTGCTGCACAGAGGAAGGTGTAAAAAGTCTGCTTGGACTCAGTCCAGCTAGATTGTTTATGAAGGGTGTGAAATGTAGTATTTGCTCCATTAGGAAGCTGGATCTATAACCTGCAGCAGTCCCCTCATGCTTATGTGTCTGCAGTGATTTTTTTTAAAGTCAGTATGTGGGAGAAGGGGTGGGTGTGTCTTCCAGAAAACGTCCACATCTGTTAAGCATAGAGGTTTTCTGCTCTCTGAGCTGGAGATTTTTAACCCTTTTCATGGCAACAGTGGCAGAAGAATTATGACAGTGCTGGCTCTGATGACAAGGGCCAAGAGATGGTCTGATTGTGTCCGGTCCTGGCCACCATGCCAGGGTAGGCTGCCTGTGTTTTCCTGCTATATCCTTACACACTGGCCAATTCAACCTGTTGACCCATCAGGAGTAGCACTCTGCTTGTCAGTCCTAAATACAGTCCAAGTCCTGTGTAGAGGCCTGCATGAAGAAAGGGAGCACCAGAATGGAGAGCTGGGAAGTGTGGCTGAGGGAACAAGGGATCCTTGGATCATCACAGGGATCTGGGAAGCAGGAGGAGAGGATGTGTGTGGTGAATGTGCTGCGTACCTGACCTTCCCACCTGTTTGGTTTAGTGCAAATGCACCCATTTAGCAGATCTGCAGTTGGATTTGGAGTTCTTTAATTTCTGAAGTTGCAGAGTAGGATTTTCTAAGTGCATTTTAAAATACAACTTTGGCAAGAACAGAAAGCCAGGGAGCCTGTGCTCCATTTATTCCACACTTGTACAAACATTGGGTATTGAAGTTCTCAAATTCCAGAAAGAATAGACACTAAAAGTTAAGCTGTACCAGATGTAGGTGCCACTTAGTTGCTGTCTCTGAGCTGCCTTGGCAGCCAGAAGTGCTCCGGGGAGGAGGGAGGAAATTCAGCTAAACATGAAAACATGGAAAAGCATCCCGTGTGAGGCAGAAAAATGGAGAAGGCAGCCCAGAACTCTGCTGTCAGGGCAATGAGGATTGAGTTTGTTTGGTGATGCTCTGCAGGTCTGCTCTGACTCATCTCTGCAGTTTGCTGTGCAGGTGGGGGACCCTCTTGCTGTGGAAATGTTTAATTTGTTTTTCACCCCAATTGAGAGGGAATTGCCTCTTGTGCCATAGGAGAATGGCAAGAACCTGTGCTTTTCTACCTCACTGAACAGAGATGTTCAGGGGCTGCTCTGGTACTTGAACGCTCCTTTGCATCATGGGGATCATGGGAAGGATCCCAGGAAGGGTTTTCTCATGTTTCTTCTGATAAATTGAGGCACACAAAAGCACCGAGCCTTGCTTGGCATACTGACAATTCTGCAGCCAAGCCAAACATTGGTGATATGTGAACCCTTCCAGCCAGAGCTGGAAGTTTCTGGAGCACAAATGTGGGCTTTTGCACATGATAATACAATGGTTTGAGCTTGAAGGGATTTTAAAGGAATCATCCAGTTCCAACTTCCCTGCTACAGGCAGAGATGCCACCCACTAGACTAGGTTGCTACAAGCCCCCAGCCTGACCTTGAACACTTACAGGGATGGGGCAGCCACAACTTCTCTGGACAACCTGTGCCAGGGCCTCACCACCATCACAGGGAAGAATTTCTTCCTAATATCCAATGTAATCCTGCCCTCTGTCAGTTTGAAGCTATTTTCTCTTACCCTATCACTCCATGCCTGTGTCCAAAGTCCCTCTTCAGCTCTCTTGGAACGCCTTCAGGTTCTGCAGGGTATTCTAAGGTCTCCCCAAAGCTTCCAGGCTGCTCAGTGCTCTGTTCTGCCACGGAAGTTACATTGTGCTGGTAGCTCTTGGACTGCCACGACAGTTGGACATGACTCTATAGCAGTGTGTTCTTCCACAGCTTCAAAGCCTTTTCAGAGCCTGGGTCATTTTTAGGGACCCCAACAGTTGCCTGTTAATTTCCTGAGGGCATTGCAGCTTTTTTGGTGGAAACTCCAGGATGTAGTCCTTGGAAGCAGCAGCAGCCCTCTTGGTTGTGCCTTCATGCTGCATGGCCCCAGTGAAAACAAAATTTTAGTGGCACAGTGTGTTTTCACACTGCTTTGTGTGGAGGAGAGGCAGCTGGCTCAGGGAGGGAGGAGGATTTTGATCTCAGTGGTTTCAGTAGAGCTATAAACAATTTTGGTGGTGTAAATAGACTATGTGTGCATTGTGAACCAGTGGCCAACTGAAACTAGGAGTGTAGGGGGATACATCCTGCAGCTGTAGGATCCATGCAGAAATTGCTGAACAGTGTGAAAGTTCTTTCAGTACCTATGAGTTTGATCTTGATCTCCAGAAGGCAGAAGCCTTCCCAAAGCAAAGTTAGTGGTGTGGTCTGGGAAGTGGGGGATAAGCAGAAGATCTTATCTAAACTGATTTCAGTGTCTTCTGATACTGAGCTGCTTTTGCCTTCCTGAATTGATTTTGTTGGTGCCTGCCTAACTCCCTTCTGTCTTCCCTAATATCTGAGGGGATATCTACAGCAGGAATCTACAACAAGCAATACTCCTTGATACTCCTTCTCATAAAGAGCCTGCAGAGTGCCAAACCCCAGGATTTGGGGAAGAAGTCCAAGGATGCGTAAGCAATGTACACTATGGTAATGAGCTGGCAAGCTCAGATCTCCAAACATCTCAGCATGCTCCAAGGGAGGGGAACACCAACCACGGGGATCATGGTGTTCATCCCTCACATACCTCACTGCCTGCTGGGAATGGGAGGCTCCATTATGCTGGCCCTCCTGCATGTGGTGGGCAGGTGTTTTGTAGGGTGCTGCCTGTGGCTGCTGGACAAGCTGTGGGACAGAACAACATAACCCCATATGCCCCATCAAGATCCTGTGCTGGTTTTCTTCACTGCTTGGCAGTTCCTGAAGGCCTGTCAGAGCTCCTTGCAATGAGGCAGGCTGAGCTGGGCCAGACCACATGGAGCTTGCACATGGGCTGGCAGGATTCCCTCCCCAAAGACATGACTGGTGCCAAGCTGGATGTTTCCATTTGTCCCCGCTTCCTTTGTGGCAGGAGCCCTTGGTGCCTGACGGGGGTGTGGATGATGGTTGGGCTGAGGCAGGAGGAGCAGTGAAGTAAAGGAAGCTGCTTTCCCCACCTCTGGCTGTGGGCTGGAGGATTGCTTTTCAGTACCACAAAGTCAATGTGGGTATATTCGGGGTCCTGCCATTTCCCTGTGGCTTCAAGCCTGGTTTGACCACTGTCCCTTCTTTACTCGGTTCCAAGACTGCGCTGAGATCTGGCACCATACAGTGCTTTGGGGAAAAACTGGGCAGCTAAACAAGCAAGGGTATGTATGATGCACCAAAAGCACTGATGTCTGTTTTGTTCTGGGGTTCCTGCAGGAAGGATACCCCCAGTATCCTTTTCTCCTTCTCTCTATCCTGGCTTACGACAGGATACTATATACTGTCATAGGTACACCATCAAGACTAGGGGCAACAGCCAGTCTTCCCCTCCTTGTTTATCTCATTAGCCTTCATATTTTTTCCTTCTTCAAGCTCTCTCTGGGTGAATTATTTCCCAGAACACTCTTATATCCCATGTTGTTGAGTTTACCATCAGTGAAGTGCAGATTACCTGCGCTGCATGTTTGAAATGGCTCGTGTGAAAGCCATGTGCCCTGTCAGGACTGAGCCCTTAATTGCAGCAGCATGGATAGTGAGCCAGAGCACACAGGACAGTCTCTACCAGGTCTGGGATGACAACCAGTCCTGCTGAAGGTCAGGAGTGAAGGTGCATGATCCCTGCTGGCACAAGTGGAAGAAAGCACTGACCCAACCAGAACGGGCAGTGTCCCATCGCAGCACCTGCTTACCCTGTGGCAGTGTGGTGATGTGGTGCCCAGAGCAGAACTGCCTGTATCATTACAGGAGGGCCTGAGGCAGCTCTGGGGGCTTTTCCCTGCTTCTCAGGATGTTGTGCAAGATGGTGCCTCACTGGCGCTCAGGGAAAGTATGGTCATTGCCTGCCATAGCTTGTGGGTGTCTTGCAGCTTGAGCCCTTGCTTTATGTTTGCTTTCTGAGGGAAGTTGTTCAGCTTCAGTTCTCACTGCTGAGGATTAGTGGGGTAAGGTGGGTTGAGAAATGGTAGGGTTTCCCATTTCTTGGGATTTCTTGGGGCTCTGTTCCACAAGCAATTCTTAAAGTGGTGTTCTCTGATTCCCTTGGATCTTTTCCCTCAAAGGACCCCTGACCATCAGCCTCTGCTGATTCTTGTTCCTCAGATGTCTGTCTTTTTTTTTGCTGCACTCAAGGAGCTGCTGCTTCTGACTTCTGCTTGGAGTGGGCAGAATATTGCCCAGCCCCTCTCCATCTGTGTTTTCATCTCCAGAAATGGGTTACCTGTGCTTATGGGTGGATCTGCCCCCACAGTGGGTTCTCCTGTGCTCTCCTCCTCAGCCACTTTGTTCTTTGTGGCTTAGAAAACAAAGCCTTTGGCAAATGAAGGAGGTGCCTGCCCTTCCTGGGGGAGGGCCAGCTGGCCTGCATTTGATTATGGCAGTGCCTCCTCATCCCTCCCCATTGTCCTTGCTGCTGTAGGAATGCCAGCCTTTTTGAGCTCCATCCCGTGAGCAAGTGTTGCTGCTCTGGGGCCCAAAGAGGGGCCGGGGCCCTTCTTCCCATCGCTCTCGCCTCTCTGCACATCTCCATGCACCTTTCCCTCCAAGTCGCAATCGCCCCGTCCCGGCTCCGGCAGGAGACGGACACAGCAAACCCTCCTGTAAGTACCAAGTGTGCGGGGCCCGGCTGACGTGAGAGCTGCATTGATATTGTTTAGAAACAATGTGGAGAAGGCTTTTCACTCAGTTGCTTGTGCGTGTCTGTGTGCATCCAGCATGAATCAGAGTGCTTTGTGTGCGGCTTTTGTGCGCTTGGACAGAGCCCCGTGGGCTGTGGGCATCTTTGCATGGTCCCTCTGAATCCCAGGGCTGCGCTGTCTGTAGCAGAGCAGTGCCCGTCCCTCTTTTCTCTTTATTAGAAGTTATTGCATGATCGTTTCAGTGGGCATAAGTTACCTGTAGCTAGAAGTTGCTGCGGGGGCTGAGTGCTGCAGACTGACTGGATGTATGTGCAGGGCAGGTGGTACCTCTCAGCCTTCAGGACTTCTGTCAAATGTTGTGGACAGCACAGGAAGGGGCTGCTCTCCTGGACTGTTCCAAGGTTTGCTGGGTTCCTGCCCCCATGGTGACTGAGACCTGCTGGCACAGCACTCCCAGCTTCCAGAGATGGATCTGGTCTTAGATTTGTCAGCACAAATCCAGAGTGTGCTATATAAGTTGCCTTCCACAAATGTTATCGCTAACTTCTCCCCAAAAGTTTCAGAACACAGACCTGTTGAAACCTTGTTTTCTGCTGTGTTTAATTTCTGATTATGTATCAGATACAACTTTGCAGATTATCTTTTTGAGGGAAAAATAACCCTTCCAGGTGATAAATTATTGATGCTTCTTCTTTCTTAGCCTTTGATGAAACAAGGAAGGGTTGTGAATGCTGATCTGTGGGAAGCTGGAAAGGATCCTGGTGTTTGCAGCCTGAAAGTGTGATTTTTTTTTTTTTTTTGTAGCAGGCTGTTTGGCACAGTTTGAGAAGTAATTTTACTGAAGGGGTGCTATGATTCCCTGCTCTGGGAATGTGCTTGGAGAAGTGCAGAGTAGAACTTAGCACCAAAGTGGGAAAAAAGACGTTTGCTGTATCCTTACTGTAGCATATTTACTGTAAACAGAGACATAGGTCCCTGTTCCATGAAGCTGACAGCAGTTCTGCACTGGTCAGAACATGGTTTTACCCCCCAGCACCTTGGAGCAAAAGAGATTTTGCTGTGATTTGTAATAAAGTCCCTGGGACTTAACATGCACTATTCTCTCTACACATCTGTGCGGAGATTCTCTTTGCTTTCTGGGGATGGTCTGCACAACATTCCCAAATAACAGTTTTGATCTTGTTACTGATGCAAGTTCTCAGGATGATAAAAGGAGATCCAAAAGGCATGGGAGAGGAATATTTACTGTGCTGTTTTAGTGGAAGCCACTGTTGTCTGGCTTCAGCATTGTCTGACAGCAGCTGTCTCATCTCTCTTTCTCTCTCCTTTCTCAGTTATGTCTGTAAAGTCGTGCCCCTAGACAGACATCTAGTCTGATTTGTTCTCCTATTTCAGGGGTGTCCTTTTTCATGCACAGCCTGAAGCACTTGGGGGAATGAGCCTCAAGGAAAATCGATCCTCTGGCAGAGTTCATACAAGGTTAATGCGTGAAATCTCTCCCCTCTCCTTCCTGCCAGGTTTTGCTGGAGAAATCTTCTTGCAAGGTTAAAAAGCATCTAGTGTTTACTTTCCTATCAAAGTGTATTCATGCATTAAAAAGTTTCTGTTTTGCCTTGGAGATAGCCCTCTTGTACAAACAAGAAGTCCTGAACACTTAAATCTGTTCTGTTACAGATCATATTTTTCTGTCTTGCATAATTAGTGATTTGGAGACTGTTCTGTCTTACGAATTATTCAGTAAATCACTACTAGCTCTACTGGTGCTAGATTTATTTTCTGATGTGTTTCACCAAAAACTGTATTTTCAAATGGGCAGCACAGCAGTGCCTGTAGCCCTGGCAAGCTCTGTGGCAGGAGGTAAAAGCTAAATAGTGGTTAGCACCAGCACTCAGTGCTCCTTTCTGGTTGCACAACATAGGTGTGAGACTCATTTGTGCCTCAGTGTTACAGGGCAGCAGCAGTGAATTAATTAGGTTTTTGTCATGTGCTAAATCCAAGCACAATTTGCAGTTGAAGGTGAGAGGTTCTTGAGTTAAGACGCTTTGGAGCACCTGTCCCAGCACCTCAGGCAATGCTTTAGTGCAGTATGAGGTCTGTGATGTGTTTGTGACATGTGCAGAGAGGTAAAGTCTTGATTCATCTGGGGTCCTTCTCCCTCCTGCTGCGCTGGCCAAATTCCACTCGGTGGAGGACACAGCAGGAAGAAGAGACTGAGGGAGCCAGCCAGTGTGTAGTATATGTTGGGATATAGGGTATTTGCCCTTCATGTGTCTTCCCTGATCCAAGGAGTGCCCTCATGTTCTGCCACTGTATGTACACAGGGAGTAATTCCTGACATGCTGAAACCACCTTCAGCCTTGATTGTCAGAGCACCTCTGCGTGAAAAATCCTCGGTGTCCTTGGCTGCCATGAGCATAAGTTGATAGTTACCTGAAAGATTTGGGCCTCTGTCAGGTGTATTCAAATCTCCTGCAGGATCACCACAATGGGAGCCAGCCAGTCGTGGCAGGGAAACTGCATTTCCACCCCGCAAGTTTAGGGATTTCCCAGCTCACATTCAGCCAAGATGCGAGGGGAATATGTGTACTTAAGGTGTGAGATCTGATGGCAGCAGAGATCTCCCTTCAGCTGGGCCCAGCCTTGTGCATGTGTGCAGTGCGAAGTTTGGGTTCTCTCTTCCCCTCTAATCATGGGATAGAAGCTGCACAGGGTGACAGATTTTCTGAATTTTTGTGTGCTGGCATCCATCTGGATGCTCGGATCCTCTCGGAGACTGGGAGACTGGAATTCCCTTTAGTCACGGGAGTTAAATAGATCTGTTCAAACAATCTGGTCATGAAGCTCCCCTCAGTGTACAGATGGAACTGAAGCTCACAATGGCTCAATCTGCATATCAAAGCCCTGGACATATGGACAGGGTTCTCCCAAGCACCCGCTGCCTTGAGGAGGCTCCTCCAGCTGCTCTGCAGGGCCTTGCACCATCTAAGTATATCTTGGTGTGCTCTTAAAACAAGGAGTTGTTTCCAGCATTGTCAGTTCCCCTGTGGAGGAGAGACCCAGTAAACTTGCTGGGTGTCTAGAGCCTGTTTCGGCTCCACATCTCCCAGGGCACGAGCACCCAAAGTGCAGTGCAGAGAGATCCCAACACACCATGCAGTAGTTCAAGAGAGTTTGGCTCAGCTTGTCACAAGGGAAAGGATGTGAAATGAAGACTACAGAGAAAGCACCCATTTTCTTCATGCAGCCCCAAGGGCTTACTGGAGGTTTTGCAATCCCCAGCATGGAGCATGAAGAACGTCATTAAAAGGGAGCCAGGGCAGAGGGGAGACACCCACTGCAGTCCAGTCTGTCCCCACTTGCCTTTGGGGTGCTATTACAGTGGGGTATGTGAACAGCCTGATGATGTGACTGTCGGGACAGATGTAAAAGCAAAGCATGCAAAAACCTTTGGAGGTGACATTAGTCTCTGAATGGGGTAATTTGTATCTGTTGTGCAAGTTGCCAGTTCCAGCTTTGGTGACTCACACATCTCACTGTTGCTTGATCTTGAGCTTGGCTGGTAACATGAGGCTCTTGGCTTATTCGTGAACAAAGCTGCTGGAAAAATGGGCAGTGCCTCAAATGTGAAGAGGCTGGTTTGCAGTAAAGGCAAACATTGAAGTTTCTGGTTTTTACTGGGAGCAAACTTGGCCCCTGGTCTTCTGGACTTGGAAGCTTTTAAATGTTGAGAAAATCTCTTTGGTGAGACAGAAAAGTAGGGGGACAATAATCAGTGCAGAATCTACCCAAAGCTGCTGTCATGAGAAACTCTGTAGCTTTGAGGAAAGCAAATCTGCCACTTGCTGCCCAGCTACCTAGGGAGTAATTTTATACATACATACACAAGTAAATACACACATGCACGTCATACATATGTACATGTGTGTCTGTACATAGATATATGGTGAAACTGGCACAGGCTGCTCTTGTGGAATCTGAGTTGCTCTGAAGCAGGAGTTATTGTAGCTGCTTGTGATTCATCGGGTGAGTCACCCTGTTTCTAATGGACACCCCTGGGTGCTGCCTGGCAGTGGCAGCAGTTAGAGAAAACAGGGGCAAGCACGCGTCCTGCACGACAGCTCCAGCACAACAAGCCACATTTGCCCTTTGGGTCCTCATGCTGTCGTCAAGAGAGCAGAAATAATGTGCAATCTTATTTTAGCCAATTATATTTGCCTGTAATTAGGCTTTCCTGGATTTGTCATGCCTGGCTGCCCAGAGGGCAAACGGAGGGATTTTTGAGCTCTGTTGAAGAGTGCTGCTGCAAAAGGATGTCCAAGCACATTTCTCTAATGAGCAGCCTTTGATGGTTCATGGACTGTGGCATGCCCAGACCAACCCTGACAGGTGCTGCTTCCCTGACCCCTTGTTGCTTTTTCCTGCCCAGCTGTGGGTATCTGCCTGTTCTCCTTTCTTATGCTTAAATCCAAGGAGTTTCTAGTTTGTGCTCGTCTCTCATCCTTTGCCCTCCCACAGTGTTTGTACAGCAGCTGGCACTTGGTAACTGGAAGAAATGCAAATACAGGATTTAAAGTTTATTTTCCTTAAGCAGCTAGTTTTAGGCAAACTAAAGATTTCAGTGGTCGGTTTTCCCTTGAAGGACGGGAGACTGAGCTACACAGCAACTCAGAAACAATTTAGCTGTGCATTTCAAGAGCATGAGTCTTTTTCTTAGTCTTTAAAGCTGAGGTTTTACCAGCTACATCCCATATAGGACACAGTTTTGATTAGTTTGGTTTGTGCTGCTAATGAGTCACAGACAGGGCTGCAAATGCAGTTTGGAAAAGTTGGTCTGCCACAGAAGGGTAGGAGAGTAACAGTGAACCTCTGCATAGAGAAGGGATTGCTTCTAACTTGGTGGCTTCACTGAAATGCTTGTGCTCTGAAATTAACGTGGTTTCTTGTGTCTGAGTGGAGCTGCCTGCTCACAGAGCCACAGATCTTGGTAGAAGTAAGCAGGGGCTTTGGCTCTTAGAGATGTGGGAAAAGCGTCACAATGTCTAGGAGGGATCAGAGCTCTTATAGCTCCGTAGCTCTTATATGTTGGGTAGCAGTTTACTTTGCATTTTGCTTGAATTTGGGGTCAGTTAGAATGCTTTCTCTCCCTGTTTTTTTGCACTGTGAAGGGGTATCTGGCTTGTGCCCAGTCAGGGTGTTCTCTGCACACTTCAGTAGCTCTCGTGTTCTTGTGTGAAGCGTGGCCCCTTCCCCCACTGCCTTGTCTCTGGTTACCAGGCCCCCCAATCTGGTATTTAGGCTAGCAGCATTTGCTTGTGAATGATCAGAGCTGAGATGATGCACTGAAGCAGGGGCCCTGCCTCAGTCTGGCTGTAGGGGATAATGTACAGCACAGAGCTGGGCACAGCCAGGGTATGGACCCCCTCTGGACAGGTGGGAAGGTAGGATGAAGTCTATTTTTAATCAACAGATAGACTTGCCAAGGGAACACCTGCAGATCCTGAAGTCTTGCTTTTTCCCTGCTCCTTTCTTCATGGATGCCATTAGTATTGGTAGATGGGAGCCTGAGGAAAGCCTAAAGGAGATCCAGCCAAGTGTGTGGTGAGCTGACCACTTTCTGCTGAAGCTGCTTGGTCTCTGAGTTAGGCTTGTGACCATTTGCCAGCTGACAGTTCTTGTGGTAAGTAAGGTAAGCCTGGGTAATTTTGCTTTCAGTATATTTTGATGTAAAATAGCTTTTTAATCGTGGTCCTTCTGAACTGTCAGCATATTAGGCAGTCTCCAGCCATGGGTCTCTGCTAACACTGTGCATGCAGCAGCCTGTGACAAGGGACATACCAGTGTTATAATTAGGAGTCACTTCTTAAATCAGTCTGAAGCTATGTTGGACTTCAGAGGGAATAAGCCCAAGTGAGCATCTGTAATGACAGTAGCATTTTCTTGCAATAGAGCTGCATTTACTTTGGAATGGTGTTCTGGTGAGTCCTTGTCACTCTTTACTCCTGTGCTGGGAGTGCTGCAATTGGTGTCTGAGCTCCACTTGGGTCAGTACCAAGGCTGTGGGTGGCCAGCAGAGCAGGGCAGCTGCAGGACTCAGTGCCAGTGTGACACCCTGCATAGCTGTTGGGAAGTGCTTTGTTTAGTTCACAGCAGTACCTGTGACGCTTTTAATTTTTCTGGCTGCACCAGTTTTGCCTCTATTGCTGCAGGCTAACCTCATTTTGCTCTTAAAGCTCACAGCTGAATTTAAGGGCAGTTAAAATGAGCACAATGGTGGTGAGAGGAGGGCTGTGTAGTTGTTTCTTTCCACAGAGACCTGCAGACAGTTGTGTCTCACTGAGAAACAGCAGAGTGGAGCACAGCTTGGATGCAGGAGCTGCACCAAGCTGGATCAGGGCTTGTTTATGTCAGTTTCTTTTTTGCTGTCCTTGTCAGTGTTTTCAGCTGCTGTGCTGCTTCCCCCTCTCTGAGCTGTAGAGAGCAAGGGAGGTGGGGGCTTCCAGTCCTGGGACATCACCACAGAAGAGTGAGAAATTGGTCTATCTTGTTGCTTTGCTTCAGTCATCATACCCACAAGCATGATTCCATCCCTGCCTGTATTGTTGCTCCCACCAGGGCCAGTCGTGACTTTCCATCACCCTTGTCTGAGTATGAACTGTGCAGGCACTTGAGATTCCAAAGGAAACCTTCTCACAGCAGAGTTAGTTAACCACCCAGGTGCATTTTACTTCTGCAGAAAGTTGATCTGCCTACCTCTGCCTATTCAGACACTCAGTTTCCTATTTGTAAAGAAATTATAGTTACTGTCATCATCTCCCCACAGGAATGGGTGAAGGAGGTTTGGACAAAGACAGGCCCTCTGAAATTGTCCCTCCTGGCATTTGTGTGAGATACACAGTGTCTCCTCCCTCTTTTGGCTACCCAGAAGGTGTCTCAGAGGTCACTTAACCTTGAGTATGCAAGGAATCTGATAGGTTTGTGATAGGTTTGGGTTGGAGAGGTGTAATTTCTGAGTGGGGGCTCAGGTGAGGATCCAGGACCCCTGGAAGGCTATCAGTGCTGGCAGTGTGCTCTGAGCCAGGGCTGAGCAACTTCTCTGGGCCTGTGTTTGCAGATGGTACTTAAGTGGTGCCAAAACCAACAGACTCCAGGAGCTTCTGTCCTCAATGTGCTGCAAGCCTTGTCCATGGTAAAATGATCAGAAGACCAGAGAGGATGATGGGTGAGGGTTGCATAAAACAATGAAGTCCCTGACTTTTCCTTACAGCATGGCAGGTCCCTGAGAGCCCTGGGCAGCCTGGCAGGACCAACCTGTTGCTGATGCCTGTTGCAGGATAGGTCAGTTCTTCATATGCAGGAAGCACATTTGTGTTTAATCCTATAATTGAGAGGTTCAGTAACAACTTGCCTGTAAAGATCAAAAGCTGAGGTACAGGCTTTTTCCTGCCTGGTTTCAGACGTGGTTGGGAAGATTTCAGCTTCCCTGCACACAGGTGCCTCCTTTCATCTGAGCAGCTCTTGCAGCTCTGCAGGGAAACTGTAGGGCTGCCTGCTCCCCAAAAGCCCCTCGTCCAGAGGGCCATATCCTGGCTTGGCTGAGTGTTGTCTGCAGCCTTACTGGGGGACAGGTGACAGCAATACCCCTGCCTGCATGAGGATGGGGGCACACTTGGTCCTGGGAGAGGATTGCCATTTATGTGCAGAAAGGGCCAGTTGAAGCGGATGATGTGAGTGAATAAAGCCTTGGTGGTCACTTAACATGTTACCAAGCAAAGCTGCAGGATGTGGAGGGCTGCTCCATTGTGCAGGGAACAAAGCTGAGCTATTTGCTGGCCTGTGACAGGCACTGCTGATGGAAGCAAATGCCATTGAGATTGAGAGTAATTTCTGCTCAGCCCTGGTGTCCTTGCCAAGAAGATGAGAGGTGGTGGGGCTGCTGTCCTTGTGCTTTGCAGCCCTGATCCCTCCTCCCAGTATTGACATGCAGATCTGAAGAGTTTCCAGAGAGAAAAGTCTCTTTTCTCTCTCTCCTATCTGTGCATGGAAATTAGTATCCCAGCCTTAGATAAGGCCTTCACAGGGCATCTGCCTTCTTGACTACTTACTGTAGAGTCCAGGCAGGCCTGCTGGATGTCCCTCTCCTGCATGTTGCTCTCAGCACCCTCTTTGACAGCCCTGTGTGTCTTTTGAGCTCACCTTTTCCCATCACTGAGCAAAAGGCAGCCAGCATGCAGCCGTCAGTGGGAATCACCCATTGACCTCCATGGCCAGCCCTTGCTCTGGGCAAAGCTGTCAGGGGCTGGTGTTGGTTTGCGTACAGCTGGAGGGGGCAGCTCAAAACCCCACAGCAGAATAGGCCGTCTGTCACTGCTGTGCAGATCTGCTGGGCTTGGGGATTCACCTTGCCTTGAAATGCTTCCATCTCCAGGAAATAGAAGAACCTCTGCATTGAGGATAAATGTGGATTCCCGCCAGAATCAGACATGTCCTCTGCCTCTGCACACCCACCCTGGCCGCCAGCAGTGGGCAAGTCTGGAGCATAAAGCCTGGATCAAGAGAGAAGGCAGGTCATGGGCCTGTTGCAGATCTAGGCAGGGCAATGGGAGGAAAGGGGACTGCTGCTCTTTGGATTGTCCTGTGCTGCAGTTGCATGGCGCTGAGAAGCGTTTTCCCTGAGCAGCTGCTGGTGTTTCTGAAGCAGCTCCTTGCTCCGCATGAGTAATGGGGCTGGCTGCACACACACCATGCAGCTGCAGCTCAGAAGAGAATGTGGATGGCTGTGGGAGCTCCTGTGGAATCTGGCCTTAGAGTGACTCTGCTCAGGCTGCAGGCTGTGCTGGCATTCTGCTCTCCTACAAACAGCAGCATTTGGCTGTCAAAGCCATCCCCATACAGGGACTGAGCATATTGTGAATGAAATACCTTCTGCCCTGCCTGTCTCTGTCACCATCAGAGTGAGCCTAGCACTTGATCTGTTTGACCGCAATGTCCCTGATGGGGATGCAATGTCTGCTTGCATAAAGCTTGGGTAGATTTTCTTGATGTCTAAAAGTGCATAAAAGTAAGCGATTTAAGCTCCCTGAGTGAAGGTTGCTACAGTGAGGCTGCTCAGTAAACGGAAAAGGGAAAAACCAGTCCCTTTGTTCCTGGCACTAATAATGAGTGTTGTTTCTCTGCAGGTACACAGGGCCTGATGGGTCAAGTGGTAGAGATGGTCTGGCTCACTTCCGGGCATCCAGTGGTGTTTCTGCACATCCGCTGATGTTGGGCAGTGGCAGAAGATGCCAGGCAGCCTTGTCCAGGGTGTTTTCCGCACCTTGTGTATCTGATTTCAACAAATAACCCTGTGTGTTCACTGATGACTATTAAAGTTCTTTAGCCAGGCCTACAGCAGCTAGTCACATCTTATTTACTCTATCATTAAATCTTACCATCTCTGCTTTATAGAGAAAATGGTGGCTTATGAGCCTAAGATGCTTGCCTTTCTTCTGCTTTTGATTGATGACAGGTCTTGGTGCCGAGCCCCATTCTTTCCATGGTGATAAGACACTCACTCTTCCCTTGTATTTTTCCCACTGGACCACATTTTGTCCCACTTCTCTTGGTTGACTGATGCAGCAGAACTGTTTTAGCAAGGCCAGCATATGCACCACTGCTAGAGTTAAGCCCCATGAGAAGCTGCTTCCAGCATTCCTGAAGTATTAGAAATAAATTGCTGAGCTCAGTATTTGACTAACGAGCACAAGCATGTAGTGCAGTGGCAAGCAGAGCCAGGCAGGCAGAACACAGCACACCATACAAGCTGCCAGCAGGCACAGAAAATGCACAAGCTGCATGGTGTGAGATTCTCCCTTGCTGCAAGGATGGGTCAGAGCATTTGGGGTGATCCGCAGAGCCCAGCTGTGGCTTCTGTGTGCTATCAGCTCCAGGAAAACAGTGTAGGGAGCAGCAGTCCTATTGCCTGCAGCTTACTGGTGCTCCTTGACCTTGTCCTGCTTGACAGTGGTGAAAGTGGCTGGGCAAAAGGGGAGAGAGAGTTCCAGGTTTTATACTGAGCAGGACCACACTGAGGTGTGAATTCCTGCAGTCTTAGCAGCAGCTTTCCCTGGGCCCCCCCGCCCAGAGAGGACAAACATGCCCAGCAGTGTGGGCGCCAGCTCACAGGGACCTGGCGGGGAGGTGGGGCTGTGGCAGAGCAGCCAGCACAGCTGAAGCCCTTTGCATAAGGGGCTGTTTGTTTTGCTGAATTGTTAAGCTCCATTGACAATAGCAGAACCCCCCCACACTCTCTACACTCAAGGAACTGTGGTGGCCAGACACTGATCCTTTCTCTTATCTTCAGGCACTGAATTAGGGTTGTTCTGCACCGAGTCCCTCTGAGTCGTGTTGCTTTTTGTTCTTGCTCTGTAGGCGTATGAGTGGGCCTTGGAAGGGATGCGACACCTTGCCTGTATCAGCATGGAGGACTGCAGCTCTGCTGAGCACTGTGCAGATGTCATCAAGTGCCTGGAGAGTTACAAGGGGCAGCATCCGGACATCAGTGCTGCCCGGTTCCAGGAGATGAAGGAGCTGGCCTGTGAGCTGAAGAGTGACAAGGGGCTCAAGCAGTGGAAATTTGCATGGTCTAAATGCCAGGAGACCAAGCTGGTTTTTGAAAAGAAACTCGAAGCAGCCTTAAGAACAAGGAAGTCTCTGCTGTCAGACCGCAACCCATCTGTCGAGGAGCAGCCCCAGGCTGGCAGTGAGACTGGCACTCTGTCCCACCGGAGGCACTCTGAGGGGGCCACCTCCAGGTCCCACTGGGACAGGACTCAGAGCGCATCTCATGGCTACAACAGATCCAACAGCTCTCTGGAGTGGACTAGGGAGAAAGCTCCCTCGCCCTCCCTGAGCTGCCCTGGTGATGTCGATGCTGGGGAAGTATTTGTCTGCCAAGCTGCTCTCAGCCCTGGTCCTCACTCAAGCAGAATTTCTTTTGCCAGCAGGGCTTGTAAGTCTCCAACGCTGCATGAAGAAAAGACAAACCTGGAGAGCATATTAGAAACTGCAGAGGTGAAGTCTTCTACATCCACTCCAGTCCCTGGGAAGCTGCCTCCCAGGAAGGTCCTCCGGAAGGCCCAAAGCTTTGACCTGCCTTATGGTGAGAGCCTGTGGCCCAGCTGCCAGAGGAGCGAGCCGGCCAGATACGGCAACACCGGCGTCTTCATTAAGGGGCTGGAGGTGAGCAGCACTGAGCTGGTGGACAGGACGTTCGCTCTGAGGCAGCCAGCTGTGAGCAGCTGGGCTGCAGACTGCCTGCTGGAGGGACAGAGGGGCTGCCTCTCCGGGTCAGAAGCCAAGAGCTGGGGCAGGTAAGTGTCTGTGACATTTGGAGTTCCCTTTCTCAGGGTGGTGAGAAGGCAGCCAGCAGAGGTTAGAGGAGCTCTGTAGTGCTGGTTACTTCGGCACTGGTTACAGGACAGGTGGAGATGTAGCTTCAGCTTGCCTGCATATGTGTATGTGATGCTGAGCAAGCCCACAGGAATGTTCTCACATAATCTGACACCTTCCTTGGTAGGGTGACAGAGAAGTGGGATTTGTGGCCCTTCCCTCACAGTGTGATTCCTCTAGGAGGGGAAAGTTCAGTTCCCAGACAGGAGAGGGAGTCTCTGAATATTGCTTCCATTGGAGGGTGAGGGATTACAGAAACAATATTCAGTGACCTAGCAAAGCCAGGAATACAGGTGCGGTGGGAGGGCACAAACACAGGGCATCATCCCCCACGCTTTTGGGAGTGCTGTACCCAGACTGGTAGGGAGGCACATCCAGCACCTTGTGACAGCAGCTTCATAGGTAAGAGGGTGTTTGTATTTGTGCTTTGGGGCTGAAATCTCTGGGCGTCCAACAGCTGGCATTTGTGCTGTTTTCCTTCTCTATCCTTGAGAATCTCAACTTTATTACCATGCTACAATGTGTGCCTATGTTTAGGGGAGCCGAGGGGTGTTCTTGACAAAGGGTCTTCAGGAAGGTCTTTCAGCTGCTCTCACTGGAAAAGATTAAAATATAAGTTAAAAAATAATGGCAGAGATGAGGAAAGAGTGCTGGATGCTGGGGGATCACAGTTACTTGAGTGAAATGGCTGGGGAGAGTGAAATCTTCCAGAAGGGGGCTCTGATACCCCTGGAATACCCAGAAAAGCTCATGGCAGGGAATGCACACCAGCAGATAGCAGGGTGACCACTTTGCTTTTCAAGGGAGCAGTGCAGCAGGCCTCCCGTATCTGTGGGTGCTGAGACAGTCCCACAGCTCTGTTCTCTGAACAGCAGAGGAGTTGACTTGAGGGAAAGCTGAAGTTCAGGGGAGGCATTGGAGTAGTTATGTTTGGTGCTACACTGCCTCACAGTGGAAACCTCGAGTACCTAAGAGGCATCCTTTGAGATACGTGAGAGCAACCCATGCTAGGAACTGCTGTTCAGTGATGAAGTGTTAGAACACTTCAGTTTTACTCTCTCGCTTTTACTAGGACAACACAAAGAGCACCTAGGTCTAGAGCTATTGTTCTCTTAGGGTTAACATTGCTTCCCACAGTCTCTAGTCATCAGGCCGACTCTTCACAGAAGTTAACCATGACTTCTGCAGTCACTGTTGTTTCAGGAGAGCAGCCATCTGCAGAGCAGCCCACTGTGTCTAGAGCAGGGGCTGGGTGGGCCCAGGGGGGTGCATGTCCTCCTGAGTTTGGGTCAGGATCACAGCCAGCCTTGGGCACTCCCTACTTGAATCCTTAGAATCACAGAATATCCTGAGCTGAAAGGGACACCTCAACAGGTAATTGATCCCACTTCTGACTGCTTTGGACTACCCAAGAATCACACTTTGTGCTTGAGAGCCTTGCCCAAATGCTTCTTGAGCTCTGACAGGTTTGGTGCCATGACTGCTTCCCTGGGGAGCCTGTTCCAGTGCCTAACCACCCTGTCTCTGGTTGAAGGACCTTTTCCTCAGCCTGAACCTCCCCTGACATAGCTTCATGCTATTCCCTTGAGTCCTGTCAGTGCTCAGGGTCAGTTGTGTATCTGAGCTTGGACTGTGCCAAGGTTCATTTCACTTCTATGTTGGGTGTTAGCGAGAGCTTCTGTAGCGATAGTGCAGTGCTTTGCAGGCACTCTGGCTGCTGTAGCCCTGCTGCAGCCTGGGTCCCTTCAAGGCTGAGTGTCTCCTGTTGCAGCAAACTGCGGCACATCATCGATGAGATGGTAACCACGGAGCGGGAGTACGTGCGGTCACTGCGCTACATCATCGACAGCTACTTCCCCGAGATGGAGCGCCTCGACCTCCCCCAGGACCTGCGCGGGAAGCGCAGCGTCATTTTTGGAAACCTGGAGAAACTCTATGACTTCCACAGCCAATACTTCCTTCGAGAGCTTGAGAGCTGCTGCAACCACCCACTGAGGGTCAGCCACTGCTTCCTGCGACATGTAAGGCATCAGCACCTTGCCCCCGGGGTCGGGCTCTTCCAGACAGGAGCTTGGTTTCTGTGCCTTTCGTGTTGTGCTTTGCTACCAAGAGACACTGCCAGGGAAACAAAATGTCTGCTCCTTGAAGCCCATCTGTTTCTACAGGGACATCCCTAAACGTGTTTTCTGTCTGTGGTGTCAGAGGTTATGACTAGAGTGAGCACAGAGGTACAGACCAACTTTGGGAGAAAAGGGCTGCTGGGCAGATGCACAGGGACACAGGTCTTAAGGTCAGCTGCCCCATGCATTTTACTGCTGTGTGGTGTGAATAGTACCCAGTGACTACCGGGGTATGGAAGGAGGCTAGGGATAGCAGAACAATGACTCAAAACGACCTAGCTACTCTGGGAGTAGGAAGACAGGAACATTACCTGGCTCTTAGTGAGCTTGAAACAAAGTTACTCCTGACATCAGAGGAGGCTCTGGTGCAGCGTGAGAGAGGCAGAAGTACTAGAGTAACCTCCCAGGGTCATGGCTGTAACCATGTCCTGGGTGCATGGGTCTCACTCGAGGATGGATCTCTTCTACAGAAAGACCAGTTTGGAATGTATGCGCTGTATAGCAAGAACAAACCGAAGTCAGACTCGCTGCTGGCCAGCCATGGGAATACCTTCTTCAAGGTGAGTTCCACTGCCTGTATCAGGATTGCTGAGTGTGTTTGGTCACTTCTCTGTTTAAGCAAAGCCAGCTTACCTGCCTGAGGCAGGCTCAGTGCTGCCACTGCTTCCCTGGCACAACTCTCTGCACAGCTGTATGGAAGGAACAAGGCAGAAGTGCAGTGAGGGCTTGGGAAAGAAACCCAGCACACAGCAGCATTGGTCCTGTGGCTTTACATTTCCCCAAGAGTACTCATTTTCCCTGAGTACCCCAGTCAAAAGGTGTCAGTGCTTGCCTGGAGGCACAGGGTTCTCCTTGAGGAAGCTGCTGCCTTCACTCTGCTGCGTTTCTCAGTTCAAGCAGGTGCAGCTGGGGGATAAGATGGACCTGGCCTCCTACCTGCTGAAGCCCATCCAGCGGATGAGCAAATATGCCCTGCTCCTGAAGGACCTGATCAAGGAGTGCAGCGAGGCACAAGAGCAGGAGCTGGGCTATCTCCGTGCTGCTGAGGAGATGGTGAAGTTTCAGCTCCGGCATGGAAATGACCTGCTGGCCATGGATGCCATCCGTGACTGTGACGTACGTTCCAATGTCTTCCTCTGCCCAGGGGAGCAGAGCCACAGTTATTCCCCTTCTCTAGACTTGGGGTCTTTGGATTGTACAGTGAGCCTCCCCTCAGGTTCCCCCAGTGATCAGAGTTCTGTCTGCCAGTACAGCATAGCAGGACTGCTGAGGCATGGGGCAAGGGAGCAGTGGGGCCTGGAGGTCTCCTTGATTTCTTAGAGCAGACAGCCTGGGTGCTGCTACCTGAGGTGGGTGAGCTGCCTGTCATAAACATGCTCCCATTTGCTTGCAGATGGCATCCTGCAGGATGCTTTGGACCACTCATCTCTTGAGTTGTCAAAAGAGGGTCAGGCAGATTGCAAGAAGGAGTTCAAACTGATGCCAATGCCAAGAGTAGGGCAAAATCAACTAGGTGGGACTTGGCATGCAAAGTGCAGCACTGGAGAAGGAGAAACCCCAGGGCTCAGAGTGGAGTGGGATCAGTCTGGATCAGGAAGAACTGAGGAGCTGGCCTTCTGACCCAGATGGGCTCCTCACAGTGGATGGAATTCATTTCCTCCCCAAGAGAAAGCTCTGCCTGCAGTTGCTGCTCCAGAGGTTTGTCACAGATCTGCACAGGGAGACAGAAGAGGGTCATCTGTGGGTTACACGTAGGAGAAAGGTCCACCTCTCCCCTGAACTTGGAGCCAGTTGTTTCAGACTGATGTGGTTCCCAGCAATGCCATGTAGCCTGAGTTCTTCAAGTGCCCTCTTAAGATGTCAGGTAGCTGCCACTTCTTCACCACCTGGGCTACAGCCATATGGGACCATATTCTCCAAGTCCAGATCTAGGGCTGCCTGGGTCATGCTGGTGGAGTCTTATGAGGATGTCCTCTCGTGTCCAGGTAAACCTGAAGGAGCAGGGGCAGCTGGTGCGGCAGGACGAGTTCACCATCTGGCTGGGCCGCAGGAAGTGCCAGCGACACGTGTTCCTCTTTGAGGACCTCATCCTCTTCAGCAAGCCCAAGAGGATCGAGGGTGGCTTTGATGTGTATATCTACAAGCGCTCCTTCAAGGTAAGGGCAGCCCTGCAGCTCCCTCTTGTGTGGGAGGTGTCTACGTCTGGTTTCCCCATGGCACATGCCTCTGAAATGTGAAGCAGGAGCACCTTCAGCAGAAAAGCTGCTCCCACCACTTCTAAGCCTCCTCCAAACCACGCAGTGAAGCCAGAAGGGAATACTTCACTCATTAATGCCTATGTCCTCTGTGCTGTGAGATGTGGGACCAGCATTTTCTGAGGGTTGTGGAGTATGGGGGAAAGGCAGTGTGTATGTGGCAGGGAAGTGGTGGTAATTCTGGATGGAGCGCTAGGAATTACCTGAACTGTCTGTGCTCACCTGTGTCCAGGACATACCTGCTGCTTTCCAAACCCACAGGCTCCTTCCTCTTAGGTCTGCCAAGCTGGGGATAGCTCTAGCACAAGGTTCAAGCAGCTGACTCCTTTTGCTTCTGGTGCAGTCTGGTTTATGCTCTGCTTTTCCTTTTCCTCACAGACTGCAGACATTGGTCTGACAGAGAACTCTGGAGACAGCGGCCTGCGCTTTGAGATCTGGTTCCGAAGGCGGAAGTCCAGTGACACCTACATCCTCCAGGCCAGCTCAGCTGAGACTAAGCAGGCCTGGACCAGTGACATTGCCAAAATCCTGTGGCAGCAGGCAGCCCGCAATAAAGGTGTGATTCCTTCCTGGAATTCCTTCTGTGCCGCAAAAGGTGCGGGAGCCCTGTTCAGCTCATGCTGTCCTGAGTAGGTTTGGATCCTGTTACCAGGCAGCTCTGTGCAGCAAGCAGCTGTGTGCCAGCATGCAGCCTGAGGGGCATGTGCTGGGCTTGGCTGGGCATGTCCCTTCCCTGCCTCTCATCCCTAGGGAACTCGACTGGTCCGAGCTCTGTATGACTGTAGACACCCGCCTGTTCTCCATGAACAGAAGATCCACGCTCAGGGTTCCCTGTCCTGTGAGCACAGGCTGTGGCCCTGAAAGACTTGTTGGCCTCCCTGTGATCTAGGCCACTTCTGGAGCTCACTGCTGAATCATGCTGACCAAGTCCCTCCTTGTCCCCCACAGACTTCCCGCTTGGCAGGACTCTAGTAGGTGGCATGGCATTGAGCTACTTGGCTGGAGCAGGGCATGATTGCTTGTTCCTGGAGATTCCACAGCGCTGGGGAGGGGAGCAAGGGGAGAAGAAATGTATCTAATCTCAGCAGTTCGCAAACAGCCCAGCTCAGGAGTGCTCTAACCTGTGGCTGAATGAAGCCTGTGGGGAGGTTTGGGTTGGGTCAGCCTCACAATGTGGTTGTGGGTCTCTTCCTCTCCAGAAATCCGTATGCAGGAGATGGTCTCCATGGGTGTGGGTAACAAGCCGTTCCTGGATATCAAACCCAGTGAGGCAGCTATTAATGACCGTGCTATCGATTACATCATGAAAGGCAGAGGTAGGTGCCAGCTGTGCCGTCCCCCTTGATCCATGTGAGTGAGGCAGGACTGGTTCTCAGGGATTTTTTTGTATGTTTTCTGGCAGGTGCCAGGACCAGAGCTTCAATTGCAGTGTCTCTGTTTGACCATTCCAACCCCTTCAAGAGGACACAGACGCAGCTCTCCACCAGCAGCACCCCCTCTGCCTACACCCCTTCCTCCTCTTCCTCCTTGCTGGGGCCCCTCAACCTCCATATGTACCTGGACCAGGCTCTGCTCCCAGGAGTCCTGGCCCCCAGACGCCCCTTTGACATTGGCACTTGCATCGAGGAAGATGAGCTGGAGCACGAGACGAGCAGCCAGCCCTCAATGAGTACGTACAGCCCTGCTGCTCTGCAGTACCTGGGATGTGTGGGCTCATCCCTGCACCTTTTTCTGTGCTGTGTGGTCATTCCAGGCTTGCTGGGGTCATGGCAGTCCCTGTCTCCTACCCCGACCAGGGCATGAGGGCCCTACCTTTCTATGCCATCTCTGTCTCAGGTTCCATGAGGGGAGTTAGCTCAAATACAGGGGTTACAAAGTCCCTGCTGAGCTACAGCCATACCCATGGCAGAGTTGGTGCTGTGTACTGATGCTGTTGTGGTCTTGGGGACTTGTGGGACTTGTGTCCCTGCTCCTCTGGTATGAAGTGCTCTGTCCTTTGCCTTCACCATCCTGGCCCTGTCACCCTTTGCCTTCCCTTGTGTGAACTTCGTTGTCCAGCCCATCATTATAACTCTTCTTCCTTGTGTTAGTTTGTTGTCTGTGGCCTTAAAGAGGCTCAGACAGGAGTGTGGCTGATCTGTGGGCTTGTGTGACCAGTGCCTTTGCAGACAGGTACATTATCAAGCGTATGTGGCATGGGTTATATGCAGCCCAAAGTTGTGGTTATCAGAGTGACCTTCCTCTCTTTCCCCAGCAACAGAGAGCTCAGAGTCATCGCACTGCATGTCAGCCACTGGCTCCAGCGGCTCCGACAGTGGCTGTGTCTCCAGCGTCCCACAAGAAAGCTTCTGTGAAGACGTGGGCTCGCCCCCTTATATGCCTGTAGGCCCACAACACAGCTCTGCCATGGAGGGCAGACCCAGGTTCACAAACAGCCAGTACATTTCTGCAGTAAGTGCAAGCAGCCAAAACACTCTCTTCACTTTGCCTGCTCCTGTAACTGCCTCCCCAGTTCAAGCCACTGCCTCTCACAGGGGGACCGAAGATGCTGCTTTTGGGCTTGGGGTGACTGTGGGGAAGTGACATTTCCTCTTGCAGAGACTCGAATCCTCTGGGGTGGGCGGGAGCCCTCTGGTGCAGGAGCCACCCCTGCGGTGGCCAAGATCCCTGAGGAGATGAGCTGGAAAGGACCTGCAGTGCTGGAGGCTGCACAAGGAGGAGATGTTGCACAAAGAGGAGCTATAATGCTGCCGTGGGCTGGGGTACATAAATAACCTCCTGGAATGGCTGGAGCTCTGCTGCACATGCTGCCAAGCTCCTTTCTTGGGAGGTTTGGGCCTTTTTTGGGGAATGATGAGATGGAGGAGTGGGAGCCTGTTGCTCTGAGATGTTGGTGTGTTCCTGAGAGTTCTCAGCTGCTTCCTTTCCCACTAGATCCTGTCCTGATGCTGTTGTCATCTAACCCCGTACTAACGCTGGCTTCTCTCTTCTGCAGAAAGCAGGCCAGGTCACCATAAGTCCCTCAAGAATAGTGTGAGCCCCTCGGCCCCGCCTCAGGAAGTGGAGTTGTTGTAAGTAGCCCCTGCAGGGGATTTTCCAGCAGTTCTGAGTGCTGGTCAGGTTTGTCACTAGCTCTGAGTCAGGGGAACCTCACCCTCAGCTCCTCTGAGTTTTCCCCAAGCATTCCTGACTAGTGTCGGAGGCTCTGATTCATCTGGTTACAGAGGAGCAGCTCCCATGGAGCCACACTCTGAACAGCTGGTCTGATGCTTTCTGCCTTGCAGAAGCAAAACAAGCAAAATCAGGTTCAGGTAGTAAAGGCTTGACCTCCTCCTTAGTGTTCAGATGAGCTGCTTTCCTCTGAATGCTGCCCACCTGTCTAACCACTAATCTGTTTCTTGTGGCTGTTTGCCAAAACCCTGCTCTTAGTCCCTCTGAACTGCCTTGGGGAATCACAGTGTTATCCCACAGTTTCCTTTGAACTTGCAAAGGAAATGGTACTTCACCAGGCACAGGAGCCTGCTAGGTTGTAGTCAGGATGTCCTGAGGGAGCTGCCAGATGTTGCTCCAGTATTTAGTGATTTTGGGAGGATGTCTTGTCTGTGAGGAGCTGTTGATCCAAGGAGGGTGAACCCTGATGGGACTTGCAGCCAAGCAGGACTCCTGCTCGTGGCTGGCAGCCCTTGATATGTCATACCAGGACCCACTCAAACCAGCCTGCTCTTGTCTCAGTCTTTTCCTCTCTGTCCTTAGGGCTGACCCTCCCTTCTCACAGGGAGCAGAGGGGTACAAGCATGAGAGAGTCAGGATTAGGTGGTGAATGGCTCGTAGGTTTGGCACTGTGGGGTGTGACACCATGCAGGCCCATGGCTCATGACCTGCAGGTGCAGGAGTTGAGAACCAGCTGTACAGAACCAGCCAAGGTTCAGATTTAAGATCCTGAGCCCCTTCTGGAGGGTCACAGGTGAGACTTTTGAAGTGGCCACAGAAGCAGTAGGGACAGCAGCACATAACCTTTGGGCGAGTTCTGAGGCACAGAGGCAGATCTCCACACAGGGGAAGAGCTGTGCTTCTCCTGCAAGACTCTTCCACTAAAACGTTCTTTCCCCACCAAAATTTACCTCTGACAAACAGTGGATTTCAAGTGTTTTGTGAAGTCACTGCTGGCCAGGACAGAGGGACCTGTGGGATCCTGCCACATCACAGGAGTGCAGCTGGTCTAACCCATTGCACGGTGCTGTGTTGTTCCAGGTTTGATTGCCATTTCAAACTCACTGAAGACCCCAGGCCTCTGACCAGCAGAAGGACACAGTCTTCATCCATGAAGATACTTTTTGCCCATTATCAGGCTCTTTAGAACAGCCCAAAACCTGACCTCTGCCTGAGGCGAAGTCCCAGGAAGGCTTCTGTCAACTAAATGTAATAGCTTTGGTGTTGGATGGGACCTTGGGCATTTAAAACTCATTAGCCCTATATTTATAAGTAACATAGCAGTTTGGGAAAAAAAAAAGTATTATTTTTAAAGCTATGAGTTGTACAGATTTTTATTACAAGTGACTCTGTTACTATTTGTTGTGTAAGCTGCACATTTTATAAAGTTTTTGGAAGGGCATGAAGATAAATTGAGGTATTTAAAAAAAGTAGTCTAACTTTCTGTTTCAGGGTTATACTGACCTGAATCTCAAGATTGAATGTCCTTCCTTATGTTCTAAATATGTCTATCGTAGCAATAATTTATTTCCTTGGCTTAATACTTTCATTCTAATAAAAGCAATTTCATTGTTATGAATTGTTTCTTCAGATGGTTCTTCCAGTGCCTTGGTGCTGAGCTAATCTCTCTCATAACCATCTGTCAGCTCTGCCACTCTGCCTGTGCCACCTCTGCTCTCACTGCCAGCTCCACCTGTAAATCCTCAGTGCATTCACCAGAGAAGGGGGAGATGCTCAGACAGAGACTCCCCTGATGCCAGTGGGGAGGCTGACACAGAGAGGGGCTGTGGAGCAGCCAGCAGAGGTGTCAGTAGGAGTGAGGAAGAGGGGACTGTCTGGTGGAGCTCAGGAGGCACCAAAGTTCCTGGCTCTAATTTTAGCCACTTGCCCCCTGTAGCTGCTGTCCCAGTGCAAGTTTCTCTCTTGCCCTGCTGGCTCAGGTTCCAGCTGCTTAGTTCAGGCTCCATTGTGCTGGCTGTGCCCCTGGTTTTGCAGTGACAGGGACTGGCTCCTTGCTTCATCTCTGACTCAGCCCCTCTTCTGGTACTTCAGTCCCACTGTGGTGGCTTGTTTGAGGAGCTTTGGATGGTGCTGGCATTCGAGACCAACAGGTTTTGAGTGTAATGGGTTGATTATAATGCTGAACCTTAAGTGCACGTTGTTTGAAGTAGCACAGCGTAACTGGAGGACAAACAAGCCCTGTGTTCCAAGGTGGCTTTTTCATGAGTAACACCCAGGGTCACTGTGTGGCTCTGACACCCTCCCTCTGTTATTGGACAAAATGAAAATTAGCATATCTGGAAACAGTGGTTACTTGGCTGCCAAGCTCCTGTTTACTCCTGGTTTATGCAGGGCTGTAAATCAGGCTCCTGCAGGTGTGAGAGAAGTGCTACATTTGGCCTGAGGAAGAAAACTGAGTAGTAATTTATTTAGCTGCAGTTCTCTCCCCTTGGCAGACTGGGGTGTTACACCCCACAGCCACCCTGGTGACTGTTCCTTCAAGTTTGGAAATTCCTGTACTGTATGTAAAACACTTGTTTATTTTTAATAAGCTGGACATTTTTAAACCTTGTTCTTTTTTCAGACAGCAAAGAAAATATGTTTGACACCTTTGTACAAAATTGCGTGGGAAACAGTTATACAGGGAATATTTTACAAGTTACTATTTTGAGATAATTGCTGGGTTAATGCAAGGTTTCTGGGCTGTCGAGACAGCAGTAGCTCATGTCACAAGAGGGAGAGAAGTCACTAATGCAACAAGAGGAACATGAAATGTCTGGAATTTCTCAGTTTCAAAGGTTTCTAAATTGCTGGAAAAACATTTAGTATTGTTTACCTGACACTCTTTTTTCAGGGTTTGATTGATTTGTCTAATAAAGGTTATTTTCTTTATATGATCTTACTTGCATTGTGTCATGATTTCAGCATGGGAACTGGGTTGCAGAAGGAGACAGGGAGTACTGAGAGGAGCAGTTGTTCCTGACGTGTCTAAATACCCCCTCAGAGTACTGGGGGTAGGTTGAAGTAACATTTCTCTGACCAAACCTAACCCAGCAGGTTACTGGGGTGAAGCTGATGGTGCTTGTCATTTTAAACACTGAAAAGTTCACAAACATTTTCCCCCCTATTGCATATCTGACACCCAAACAATGAGAGCAAAAAATATTTGGTTTTATTGGCATAAGTAGAAATCTTTCCATTGCCAACCTTGACTTCCACAGAGTGAACTGCATGTCAGAAATCCCAGATTAGATGATGCATTTTTGAGAGGGTGCAACCAAAATAAATTAGCTCCTAAACCAAAGGTATTTCCCTGAAATCTTTGTCAGAATTGGAATTTTCAATATTTTTCCCAGCCTTTCTACAAGATAAGTGACATTCTCTGTCCTTTCTTTTTTTTCTCCCCCTTTAACTAACCAGGGATAGATAAAGTCTGATACTGAAAAGCAGAAATCCCACTTCTGCTCTGTGGCACTCATGACACACCTCATATGGAGAATTCATCCTGGTATTTTCCACAGTGAATCCCCTAAAGAGGGTGGTAGATGGGTCCAGTGGGCTGTTTGGAAATCCACCCTCCCAGGAGCACCATTATCTCTGCTAGTAATGGCCATGGTGCTTGGCCCTACCCACTTTGTACTCCCAACATCCAGGCATAGCTTGGCCCTGCAGGTGTTAGAACTGTAAAATCCTGGAATGGGTTGGAAGAAACCTTAAAGACCATCTCATTCAGCCCCTCTGCCACAGGCAATGCCACCTTCCACTAGACCAGGTTGCTCCAAGCCCTGGAGCATCCTTGGCCTGGCCTTGGACACCCACGGGAATGAGGAATGCAAGAATTCTAGTTTGGTGGAATGTGGGATATTCACAGGACACTGGTGTTTTAAGCCATCTAAATTTCTGGTGATTGGTGAATTTTATAGACCTAATAGATTGCTGTGCCTGTTCAGGAAGGGTGCCCTCTCCTGTAAGCTCCCTGAGTTCTCCTGACCACTGCAGTTTTGGAAAGCATTTTTCGGCCTTAGAGCAGGGACACCAGCAGAGGGGGCAGATGGAGTGTTTTTCAGCTGGGCTAATCTGACTTTGCTGATCCTGCCCTAAAAAAACCCCACAAAAATCTGAAGAGAGGTGCAATTTTCCTTTTTGTTAAAGATGTGCAGACATTGCACAAATGTGGGATCACAGACTGGTTTGGGTGGGAAAGGCTTTAAAAATCACCTTGTTCCAACCCCCTGCCATGGACAGGGACACCTTAGAACAGATCAGGTGCTCCAATCCCAGTCCAGCCTGGCCTGGAACACTTGCAGGGATGGGGAATGCAGGAGTTCTAGATCAGTGGGATGTGTTCCTGGCCATACCTCAACAGGGCCATGGTAAATGTCGTGGTGCACAATTTGCTAATGCAGTAATAGACTACTGAGTTTGCTGCTCTTCCTCTTGGAGAGGGAGCATCTTTAAACACTGCCTAAAAAGAAGAAAAAAAAAGAAAAAGATGATGTTAAATGCAAAATGTTAATGTTTGATGTTAGAAATATCAAGTGTCATAACATTTTGAGACAATTCCATAAAAAAAAAAAAGGAAATTGGAAATCAGAAGAAACTCAGAATTCAGATAAAACATGGAGGAAATGCTGATATTAATGTTTGAAAGTAGACTTTTCATGCAGCCAGGATGTACAGACTCACTCTTCACTGGCACAAGACAAAATTACACTTTAATTAAAATAAAAAATACTTGCAGCTGTATAGCAAATTAAATATTTGTAGAAATACCCATTTAGTGTTTTCATTTATGCAGATACAGAGTGTAGGGGAAGAGCTGTCACTCTCCTGTTGTACATGACAGTAAATTCAGTGGCTTCCCATTAGCATTAATTTATTTTCAGGCCAACTGAACGTCTTCACTGAGCAGTAGAAAGGGCAATTCTGCCTTTTCCAGATTAAAACATTTGTATTCAATAAGATGGATCAGTATGAAATTGTCCTTAAACACAGCAGCTCCTTTCTTGAACTGTAATTAATTAAAAATTAAACCATAAAAAAAGCTCTTATGGAAAGGTCAAGCATGAAATCTGGAACAGTTTCTGTGCTCACCAACCAGCGCAGAGGAGTTGAATGTGTTTTTTATTTGGATACTTATGAGGAGCATTGATAAAATTTCACACACACTGTGATGTCCTTCTGCAAACAATATTATCTAAGAATGAAAAAAGACTAGGAACATATAGAAACATATAAAACATACAAAATCCCACTTTGCCTGCAAGAAAGGCATCAGCTGCAAAATTACTCATAGGATAAATTCAACAGAGGTGAGAAAAGGTAACTTTGAGGTCTGCATGTGAAAATGATGATGCCCAAACACAAAACTGTGTTGCTCAGTGAATGATTTATGGTTGTCAGACTTACCCTGGGCAGGAGCTGCTTTCCACAACAGAGATTCAGGAGACAGAGTGACTTGGGAATTGAGAGATACCATTCACTGACATTAAAATGAATTAATTCTTCTGCAGATCTCACATTGCTCTCTGGTTCATCCACAAAGAAAACACTGAGGGGAAAGAACAAACCTGTAAATTCTAGAACAGCCTGATGTCTGGAATGTTTTTAGGCTATTTCTCATACAAATGGCCACAGAAAAGTGAGTCAAAAGCATGTCTGGAAAAGGATGGGGGACAGGGGAGGGAAACCCTCTGTAAATGGATGCAAGAATTAAGATCAGTAGCTTCCAGAGACAGCTTGTAGCTCCAGGCTGCACTGATAATCAAAGATGATGTGGAGAGCAAGACTTTTCATAGATAATCACATCAACTTCTTATTGCTGATACTGTTCAAGCAAGAAAGATGAAAAATTTTAATAAAAACAACCGGATAGTAAAACCTTGGTATTTCTGAGGCTCAATCCAATTGTAGGGGACAGTGGAAGAAAGGACCACCAAAACACCCTCATGGCACCATTGCTCCAAGGAAAGGACTCCCAGACATTCCTGAGGGAATTCAGGCAGCTCAGGCTCTGTTTGATGGGCAGCAGTGCCCAGCCAGCAGCTCCCCACGGACAAAGGGGTCTCACCCCTGCTCCCAGCCATGGCTTGTGGCGTGCCATGCCATGCTATGCCATGCTGTGCTGTGCCATGCCGTGCCATGCCGTGCCATCAGGCCTAAAGGAAGGAGCAGGGCTGCAATTTATTTAAAAGCCAATTACCACAATGCTAACGTGACAGATCTCTCTAATTAGAGGCTGTTCGTGTCATTTCTCTTAGAACAGGGAACAGGTGAGAAGCAAAACCCAAAGAATAAAAAAAAAAACAAGAAAACCTGGAATATGGCAGCAAGTAAATTAACTAATCAATTTAATCATGTGGGATTTTTAGTTAAAAAAGCCTAAAGAGGGCTTTAGACAAAGATATAGGAGTGCTCATCAATACTTTATTCATATTTTATTGATACACATTCATATTATTTAAATATTTAAACTATTTTTCAGAATAATATTTTTAAACTTCCTCTGGAGATAAGGTCAGCATTAAAAAAGGAGCATCGGTATGAATACAGGCTAACCCATCTCTTAATATCTATATTTTATATTTGTTAATAATTTATACTTTAAATATTAATATCTGAATAAATCTGTACAATAATAGCTGCAATTCTGAGGCAGTGTCACATCTCAGGGATAGTACATGTCTTGAATATTCTCTTAGGCTTACCCATTATTATCTCTGTGTGTTGCTACTGGAAGTCTCAGCTGACATAATTAATTTGATTTGTTTATTAATAAGCTTTCCAGACAGTCGTTTGCAGGCTGGCTTTTGTGTCAGGTTTATGGTTTTGGAGTTGCTGGTGTCTCTGACATTCTCTGCTGATTGACTTGACAGCAAAAAACATTAATATAGAAGAGCTGTTGGATGCTTTCAGACGGCAGATCTGATAGGGACGATGGAAGAAGGGCAGCCAGATGGTGTTTTAGGATAAGGGGGAAATGTTTTCAGAAAAAAAAAATGAAAACCTAAAATAAGGATATTTTTATTATCCCATTGCTAAATAAGCACTGCATGAGCAAACAGCTGATTGCTGTTGTCCTGTGCAGTGTGAGCGCACTGACAGTTCCGTGCTTTGGGTGGGAGAGATGCGGCGTTCAGACGGAGCCTGCGGAGTTTTGTGTTTCCGTCCAGCTCCGTGCCCGCCCCGCAGCGCGCAGCTCCCGATCCCCCGGGAAACGCCGCAACCCGCCCCGGCTCCTCGTTTTTCTCAAAGCTCCGGCTCAGCGGAGCAAGAAATCCCTGCTGGATTTAGGATGGACCTCAGTGGACAGGAGCCTCGCTGGGTTTTGTAATTTACATTAAAATCTGCTGGGTAACAATCCCAAAAAAATGATGTTGCATGACTGTCCGAAGACAGGCTAAACCTGTAGCAATAACACGAACAGGAGGATGCTGAGCTTTTCCCTCCTCTGCTCCATACCCTCCTGCTCCTGACATGCATAAGGCAGGGATAACACTGCAGATGCTGCAGGGAAGTGTTTAAACCCAAAGCAAAAATCTGTTTCCAATTAGGTCTTAAAAAAAAAAAATCCATAGAAACTTTTCTGTTTAGAATTGTTTCCTGACATCACCTGAGCTTCCTGCCAAAACTCCAGATTATCTTTGTGTGTTTCAGATTTTACTGCTTGTTTAAGTTTTGGGGGTTTTTTGCACACCTATGCAGGATTGCTTGGAATTTCTTTTTTTCTTTAGAAGTGTGTTTGAGACAAATACTTCAAAGCACAGACATAAGGGTTTGCTTAACCTCACACCATGTTGCACTCACGGACATTCATCGCTTCCGAGGGCTCAGCAGCACCACTGGAAAGGCTCCCAGGGACTTACCAGACATGGGGAAAACTGTACAGAAGGGATTCATTTCTTGTAACATTTATGACCCTTTGTGATTCTGGGGATTTGGGGTTTGTTTTTTTATGTCTTGTCTCATCCCAAAGGGATTATCTGATTCAGTAGCTGGATGAAAGGCTTTAGGGGAACCATGTAGCAGCTTCCACCCTACCAGAGATGGATCAGGCTGCTGCTTCCAGCCACTGCATCTCCAGGAATCAAACACCCACAGAGTAAAGGAAAATGGGAGGATCCTTCAGAGCCTCCTGGGCATCCAGTAAGTGGGGGCTGATGTGGTTTATAAACCACATATCATGAGAACTGATATTTGTATCATAAGAACTGATACAGAGCAACCACACATGTGGTGCCAGAGCCAGATGTGCCCTATTGGCATTTTTCAGGAGCTTGGACTCATGGTAGAGCAAGAATGGAGTTACTCTAAGGAAGCCAGAGCATCACAGGGTGGATACCTGGGCTGCTGAAGGACCAAAACAAGCTTTTTTACAAACAGAATGTGCAGCCTCTCACAGGCAGCTCTGGAGATTCTCTGTTCTGCTGTGTGTGACCTCCAGCTGCTGGATCCCACAGTTCCCCTTGTCCCTCAGAACAGCCCAGCCTGACAGGAAGATGCTCAGAAAGCAGCACCTGTAAGCTCACCCACCCTTCTCCCCGTGTTGCCTTCTGATGAGTTGTTTTGGAAAAATGTCCGAGTTGCCAGGTGTTCTTTCCAAGGCTGGAAGTGAAACAATTGGCTAAACTACAGGAGCCCAGGGCTGCTCTGCAGGCCAGGCTGAGGTGTGGGCTGGTCACAGCAGGGGACAGCTCAGCTGTCACGGCAGGACCTGGTACCTGTGTCCAGCAGAGTTCCTCCAGTCGTGTCTGCTTCTCGTAATGCCCCCCACTGCTGGCAAATGCATGGATTTGGACACAACAGAGAGCTATTCTGGGGACCATTAACACACATTATACCCTTAATGAGGCTGGAACTGGTCACAGATTTCTAAGCCAAGTCATGAAAATGAAAGTTCAGTGAGCAGCACATCAGGAATATTCTGTGTCTGATTAAACCTTTTTTTTTTTTTTTTTTTTTAGAAAAATAACTTAGGTCAAAAGGAGAGAGAGGAGACCTGATTGCCCTTTGCAATCACAGAGCTCCACTGATGTGCTTCCAGCTGCCTTAGCACATGCTGTTGATCTCTTGGAACAGCTTCTATCAGTTATTAACGACTGTCAGCAATCTCTGCATGACATCTTAAAACTAATCTTGGCTGTAGCTGCAGGTCTTCAAACACAGAGCTCTGGGCTACAAGCTTAGAGCTCCAAGTACAAATGTTTTAAAATGTGATTTTGAATAAATGGAAATCAGCCTGGAGAAGAGAGGAGGAGACTTTAGAGCACCTTCCAGTCGCTCAAGGGGTGCCAAAAGAGCTGGAGGGAGACTTTGGACAAAGGCATGGACTGAGAGGACAAGGAGGAATGGCTTCACACTGACAGAGGGCAGGGTTAGATTGGATATTAGGGAGAAATTCTTCCCTGTGGGGGTGGGCAGGCCCTGGCACAGGTGCCCAGAGGAGCTGTGGCTGCCCCTGGATCCCTGGAAGTGTCCAAGGCCAGGTTTGGGGGGGGGCTTGGAGCAGCCTGGAACAGTGGAAGGTGTCCCTGCCCATGGCAGGAGGTTGAATTAAAGGATTTTTGAGATTCCTTCTAGTCCCGAACATTCTATAGTTCTATGATGAAACCAGTGTATCAGTTGTGTAAAAATATCCTTGCAGCAGGTTCCCTCTCTCAAAAGCTTGCTTATCATTTAATCTTTTTTTCTGCCACAATCTTGCCTGGGTCTTTACTGTCCACAAACCATCCTGCTACAGCAGCTGACTAAAGAGAGCAGCCACCCTGTTCCCAAAACATTTCTCTTCCAGCTGAGAAATGCACCAGTCATGAGAAATGCACCATCAACCCCACTAGGAAGATGTGCAACACACACCTGTGAAGGTGTGCACACAGCTCTAGGTAGTTCTGGAGTTCAGAAAATTATACAATTGTGCTCTGTACAGGGAACAAAACAGACATTAAATATGGACCTTGTTCAGTTTTACCTTGCATGACATCTCTTGTATTTAAATCTGGTGAATCCAGTCCTTGCCTTTTGTTTTCTTTCTCTGCATCTTCCTGCTTCCATCTCCTGCTGTGTTCTCACAACTCTGCTGCAGTTATTACATTAACAAAACGCAGGGATGAGCCCTGGATAATAACATTTTATCTGGAACCACGCCATGTTGGGAAGATGGTAATTTAGTTAATTGAATTCCATCTAAAAGGGTTCTGAATCAATATTCCAGCACAGGGCTGGAGCTCGTGGCTGGCACTGAAGAATTGCCCGGAACACAGGTGGCCAAACCAATCTCAGGGCACTGACAGGAGGAGCTTGAATTCGGGTGTTGGGTTTAGGTGATAAAGCTGCACTCTGAATCGTGTCTGAACACGATTTACAGCCTTGTCTGTGTATTTTGCAAAACATTGTCCATCAGGCTAGCAGTGAAATGGAAAAGTACTGAGGAAGCAGGGCAGGTACAGCTCCACAGGGAAGGTGTTCTGCCTGGCCCGAGACCAAGGAGGAACATCCCTCCTGTGCTCCTGCTCTGCAGCAGCACAGTGCCCTCCCAGGAGGGATGTTCCCTGCGGAGCAGATGTTTGGACAACATATGAGCTCTTCTTGGTGATCCTGCACAGGGACAGAAAGGGTAAAACCTCCCTGGGCATACTGGTATCCACTATCTCCCTTTTCTAGGAGCAAATTGATATCCTTGAGGACCAGAGTGATCCATCCTCATCAGCATTTCTGGTCAAATTGCTCATTCTAGAGAATAATGACCTCTCAGAGAAGCCAGCTCCCTCATCCCCAGCACACAACCTGCTGTCAAAGCATGAAGCACATTAGCCATCACCCCAGAAGATTTTAGAAGCTCTCTAGTGAAGGGACCTTGGGGCAGAAAACACATTTTACAGCTAAATTAATTACAACCACCCAGCTGATCCTTCTGGGCTGCACATCTCAGTGGCAAGGTGGGACATCACCTTGTAAGAGAGTCTGGGTTTGTCTAAAACCCAGAGGAGGTGGCAGTTTCTGGTGGCAGGGAGCACAGGGGCAAGATCTGGCCTGTCTCTCCACTGTGGGAGCATGGCCAGAGAGTGGCTAAGGGGAAGAGACAAGTGGGAAGGAGAAAATATCTTCATGTCTGGAGCTTGAACCAATGCACACAACACAAACACTGGCTGAGACACCTTCCTGCTGCTGGCTCCTCTGCTGCCAGGGAATTACAGGCTGGCTGCAAAGTGTCTGTCTGGGCTGGTGTGGAGCCAAGCTCAGAGCAGATGCTTGGCCAGAGGAAGGTCATTAGCACGAGGAAATGGCTGCAGGCCCTTTGGTTTGGGCAGTGTCACTTTTCATCACACAGAGTAGATCTGCAACTAATGCCTCAAGGTCTCAGCAGCCTGTGGCACCACTTCAAGCTTCACTGGGGAAAGAGTTGGACCTGCTGGTCCTGTCAACATTTCTTTAGGTTTTGGTCTTCTCAAGTGCTGAGCAATCCAGCTCGGCCTTTCCTTGTCAGTCCTGTGCTCCGCTGCCAGCCACTCCAGGAACCTCTGCTTTCCTGCCTACACTGCTCAGGAAAACTGGTGTTTATTCCTTGCACTTACCTGTGTCCCCACCTGGATTCGACCACTTTGAGGAGCTGTGGGATGAATCTGTAATGCAGGTCACAGCCACAGTACTGCAGGTGCTGTTTCTAAAGGGCATTCAGGCATTCCTCCTGCAAGGATGAACGGGGAAGCCTTGGACATGCACCCACAGAGCCAGCAACTCTCAGGAGATCATCACACTGTATTTAGTAAGATTCCCCTTTTTGGTGAAGACCCAGGTCAATATCTTACTCTTCAAGGAAAGCTGTTCCCATCACCTCAGAGGACATGATTTTTTTTCAGGCTGACCTGGGGTACTTTGCAGCCAACAGATCCAGCTGGTCTTTAATGGCACAAATTCTCCTGGGGCTGCTTTGGCATGACTGAGATGCCTTTTCCATGATGGGAACAGGGTGCAGTGGAGATGCCTCCTTGAGAACAAAGAAGGCTGGAGGGGGGAAATTCTGTGTAAACTGTGGAGAAAGCAGTGAAGGACTTGAAGAGGTGCTGGAGTGGGTGAGGAGGAGCATCTTTCTGCAGGGGGTGGCAGCACGTGGGAGCTGTGAGAGCTGTGAGCTGTTACCTGAGCTCTGCAGTGGCTCCACAGGCTGTGAGGAAGCTGCTTCTGTTGAGGATTCAGAGCAGGGGGAGGCTGGCTGATGGAGGTGGCTGTCCTGGGAGATCCCTCAGTCCTGCCTTGGATGAGCCATCACTGAGCAGCAGTGGCATCACCTCAGCAGCAGGGTGGGGAGGCCCTGGCACAGGCCGGCCAGAGAAGTGTGGATGCCCCATTCCTTGGAAACATTCACAGCCAGGTTGGACAGGGCTTGAGACAACCTGGAATCCTTGCTCACAGTGCGAGGGTTGGAACAAGATGGTCTTTAAGGTACCTTCCACCCCAAATAGTTCCAGGATTCTGTGATTCCCAGTCTTGATTTCCCTGTATCAGAAACACATCAACACCTGCAGAGCTGTCCCCTCATGGGAGCTCCTGTGCTCAGGTCCTGACCAGGGCCACACAGGCAGGGGATGAGTCCTGTGGGGCCTGATCTGCTCACCTCTTCACAAAATAATCTTCCTTTGCCAAGCCTCCAAGGACAGGGCTGAGTCACCTCCACAGACCTCAAGGCATGCAGGGCAGCCTGGCCCTGGGAATTCTGCAGCTCATTTGTGCAGCTGGGCAAGGGAGTCAGCAAAGGGTTAAAGTCCCCCAGCCTCTCCCTTCATAAGCAACAATTCTTCGAGAAACTTCGAATGCTCATAAAGAGCCTTTAGGGATAGACAGCCACAAACTCCCTCAGAGGAAAAAGGAGAGTTAACATCCCCCAGCCCTCACTCCAGCCTACCACTGGTACACCCTCACTGAGGATGGGGCTGAATCCAGCCTGGAAGACAACCTCTTCCTTCTCCTGTGTTTTCCAAAGCAGGTGTCTGAGATGCAGAGGTGCAGTGCTGTGCCTTGGCAGTGAGCGAGCCTGTCCCAGCCTCATGTGTGCCCCTGACACATCCCTCATGTCCTAAGTAGTGCCAGTGCCACAGCTGAGGCACCTGGAAATAACCCCTGTGGGTTATTTAGGGAGCCTGCCTCTGAGTGGATGACCCTGGAGGTGGCTATGCAGCTGCAGATGCTGGCACCACTACCCCAGCAGCACTGCAGCAGGCTCAGCCCGTGCCTGGGAGTGGAGTCACAGCACCTACACCAGTTTCATGCACTCGCCGGAGTGACCATCCCATCCTGGAGCCCAGCCTGTTCCCAGGGATCGTTACCAGGAGCTCGTGTGTTTGGTTGCAAACAGAGCAGGAGTAGGAGCCAGGCGCTCGTGTTTGTGTGCCTGCGGTTGCTCAGGCAACTCGGGGCCAGCCAGAAGCTGCCAAAATCCTCGGTGGCCAGGGCCAAGCCCCTGCACAGCTGCCCTGGGGCGGCGCGGCCGCCCGAGCCCCCTCTGTCCGGCCGGGCGAGCGGCCGGAGGGGCTCCGGCTGCTCGGTGCATGAACACAACCAGAGCGGAGCGTCAGTGCGGACGGGGTTTATTGCAGAGCCGGGTTACAGCGTGGGCCTGCAGCATCCTTTGGTTTGGGCTTCACGAAGGGAGCGGGGAGGCCACGGGGGTTCAGGTCGGAGACCTTTGCCCACGGCCAGGCGACACCAAACTCTCCCGGGGTGCATCCTGGGGCTGGCCCGGGAGCGTCCCGGCAGCTCCGGCACAAAGGGCGCCGCAGGGTCGGAGGCTCCCGCGGCGCTGGGCAAGCGGCAGAGTCAGGCAGCCTCGAGGTGAGGGCACCGGTGGGGACGGAAGGAGGCGGCTGTGGTGCGACCGGTGCGGGGTTAAGGCAGGTCCCCGGGAGGGGAGGACAGGCGGCGGTCCCCGGTGGGACAAGGGAAGGTGCCCCGAAAGCCGGGGCTGAGGTAGGGAAGGTCTGGGTGCCGGCGGGGCAGGGGAGCCCTGAGGAGCAGCGCTGTTAGTAGGTGTGGGGCTGGGGTGACAGCACGGGGGACACGGAGGGGCGGGGGGATCGCACACAGGGTGGGATGGGCGCGGCGCTGGGGCAGAGCTCGCGGCCCGGCGACTTCCCCAGACCCCCAGCGCTGGGCAGCGACCTCCCGGCAGCCCGGCCGGCCCCAGCGCAGCCTCCGGGCCCCACCTCACGGGCACGTCCCAGGGCTGTGCACCGACCCCACGGCCGGCCCGCAGGGACCGGGGCGGTGGCGCCACGGGCACCGTCCCTACTTTTTGACTTTGGCGTCGTAGGTGCCCGCGTTCTTGTAGGCACTGACGTAGCCGCTGTTGTCCACGATGTTCTCCCGCCCGCTCTTGCCCTTGCCCTTGCCGCTCTCGTCGAAGCGCTCCTTGTGGGAGCCCGTGTACTTGGAGGTGTCCGTCAGCCTCTCCACGGCTCCTACTGTCTTGGCTTTCTGCAGTGGCGAGATGGGACATGGGAGACAAGAAGATGCTCCACCCCCTTCCCACACAAGTTCCATCCCTCGCCCCACACAAGCTCCTGACACCCACCAAAGACTTGGCTGTGCCCCCTGTGCCCTATGAAACCCTCGGGTCCCACCCTGACCCAGGGCCATGGGGTCTCCTAGAAAGCACCTGCACAGTGGGCAGAGCTCCATCCTCCCCTCCTGTTGATCACTCCTGTTCCCACAGCCGAGGGTCTCCTCACTCACCGTGACACCCACGTTAATGGGCTCCTTCCCTGCCACCAGCTGGCAGATGGCTTCGTATGCCTCCTCTTTGCTCTTGTCCTTAAACCTCTTGGGGGCCAGCTCCTCCAGCGCCTTCTTGAACTCCTCGTAGTTGATGACACGAGCTGTCTTCCCTCTGCAAGAACAAAACTCAGGCTGTCACCAGCACGTCTTTGGGTTATGCCTCCAAATGGGATGACGTGCATCAGAGAGATCCTGGCTTTGTCCTATACCACCCTTTGTCCCTCACCCACTTCTGAAATTCTGCTACAGCTGAATGGGCTGGGCTAAGCTGATGCTGAGCTCAGGAGCTTTTCAGCCACATGCTGTTGAAGTCCCTGATACCAAACACCAGGATGCATGGAAGTGCTCTAGGACTTGGTGCTGGTGTCAGGAGAGGAGTGCATCCATTCCCACTGCTCCCAGCCTGCCTGGGTTGCCCACAATACTCTCTCCCCTGGCAGGCACCAATCAATCCTCCAGTCAAATTTGGAAGGACATGCACAGAGCATTTCTCCCCTGGTCCTCATCTTTGAACCAGCACAGCAACCTGCTCTCCTGCACCCCAAGAACCTCCCAGTGCTCAGCTCCACCTGACCCAACCCAGAACATGGGAATTCCTGGACAGAGCACAAGGAGAAAGCAGGTTATCCACCTGTCCTTGTTCCCACACCCTGGTGTGGAGTATGAAGCATCATTGTGTCCTCAGGGACCCTAAAAGCAGTTCCAGGTGCTTTTTAGCCCTTCAAGCTGCCCCTGTGACCGCCATGGACCAGGGTCCTCCCCAAGTCTGGGCATTGGCTGCCAGACCCAAGGAAAGGCCGCATCACATGAGACAGCCCTGAGCACCTTCCTCTGCTCCCTGTGGCACTTCTTGAGAGATGGGAACCTGGCAGAGCCAACCACACCCACCCCAATTCTTGGAGTGGGAGCAGGGGCACAATCTCTGCACCAAATCTAAGTCTCTCTCCCTCAAATTTGGGTTGATTTATTATTAGGTCTTGCAGAAGCAGCCACATGAAGGTGGGACACTGCAGGACAGTGCCCGCAGCTCCATGACAAGGGGGATGGACAGCCAGGGCACACAGCAGGGGTAGCACAGCTCTGTGGGGACCCCACACCCAGACACCGACACCCTGCCCATACTCCAAAGGCATCCAAGTCACTTACTTCACCTTGGAGAAGACAATGTCCACGTCGGTGCTGGTGACGCTTTTGCCGTCGGTGACTTTGCAGTCTTTGCACAGCTTAGCCCAGTTCTTCCCATTCATCTCCTGCCCCGTGGCCTTGGTGTCGCCGTAGATGGCGAATTTGCGGAAGCTCTCTTCCAGGGATGCCATCTCAGCATTCCCGGCCATGGGGCTGCAGGACAGGGGGCAGATGGGCCCGGCACACCCAGGCTCCTGCTGGCTGCAGGGCAGAGCTCAGCTGGCTGCTCAAAGGCCCTTGAGAGCAGCAGCAGGAGGAGGAGGAGGAAGAAGGCTGGCACGGGTGGAGGCTCTGCAGCAGGATCGGGGTGTTGGCAGCACCTGCGGGCGTGGGGTGAGGGCTGACAACAGGCTCAGATGAGTCCCGAGGCCAAAAGCCAAGAACGTGTCTTGGGGAACGGAGGCTCCTGGTCGAGAGCTGTCAGCAGCGAGGCTGTCGGCTCCGGAGCTGGAGGGAGTGAGTGCATCAGCCTGTCCCCTCGGGAGTGCTCTCCGGGAATGACGCAATGCGTCCGCCTTCCTCCCGCTCGCACAACAGGAGAACGGGCACCGCCGCCTGCCTTCAGCCCCACCTCTCCCCTGCCTCCGTCCCCCTGTGACCTGCCCCCAGGGCTGGAGCAAGCGTGATGCCCTGCAGGGTGACAAGTAGCCAACAAGTCTCTGCAGCCCGTGGTGGCACTGTTGCTGCTGCCCCATCCCCGCTTGCCATCGCCTCGCCAGCCTCGCCCTGGCGGTTCAGCATCCCTCACCACGCGCCGAACCCCTCAGCATCTCAGCCAGGGCAGGGCACAGCCGTACTCCGGGGAGCTCCAGTACCCGGGGGGGTCTCCGGCACCCCGAGGTGCAGAGCGGGTACCTCACCCGATGGGTGCCGGGGCAAGAGAGGCTGGGATGGAGTCCCGGAGCCTCGGCGAGGGCCGGGGAGCGGTCCCTAAGACCGTCGCTAAGGAGGATGGGCGTTGCCTGGCGACCGTCGCTAAGGAGGCGCGGCGGGGCGGGGATGCCGCCGGTCGCCTCCTGGCCTCGTCCTCCCGCGGGCTCCCGCCGTCCCGGGCCCGCACGGCCCCGCAGCGGCAGCCCGGGCTCTCCCCGCCCGGCTGGGAGCCCGCTGCCGGCGGCTGCGGGATGCCGGGGCAGCGACGACCCCCGCCCGCCCTCCCCCCGGGTTTTCTCCCTCCCCGTGCAGTGGCTCCGGGACGGGCACCGGAGGGGTGCGGGGAGCCCCGGTCGCTCGGTCACTCACCTCCCGGTCCCCCGCTCACCTCCCGGCGCCGCGCTCCGAGGCGGGCGGGGCGGCCGCCGCCGCCTGTTTAAGGCGCCGCCATGGCGACGGGAGGGGCCGGGCCGCCCCCGCCCGCCCCCCGGGCCGCGGCACGGCGGGAGCGCCCGCGGGGCGGGGAGACGGAGCCCGGCCCGCGGACCCGGACCGCCTCTGGGACTCTCCACCACGCCATGAAGCCTCTCTGCTTCCCCACGAGACCTTACCGGCACCTGACCCGTCTTTCCTACAGCCCACAAGGTCTCTCCATCACCCTACAAAGCCCCAGAGTTGTCCCACAAGGTTCGTTTAGCACCCCCCGAGGCCCCACCATAGACCCACAAGGTCTCTCCACCACCCCCTCAGCACCGGCTCCCCCTGGCACCCCTGCTGTGCTTTACCCTACAGCTTGCCCCTGCCCCACACAGTCACCATGCCCCCCATAGAGGAACTTGGGGGGTGACACCCAGACCAAAGCCTCTGCCCAGGCTGAGGAGGCAATGCCAGCCCCTCTGGTGTGTCAGGGACTGTGGTGAGCACCTGTGGCCCAGTGAGACATCCTTGGAGCAGCCACATGCCAGCACTGCCCACCCTGGCAGCCCGGAGCATGACCACGCGCAGGGCCCCAGTGGGTGCTGTGAGCTGAGGCAGTACCCAAATATTGTGGTTGTCATGGAGCCCCAACACAATAACCCACATCTCTTACTCACTCAGCTGTTTGCCCACAGCCTGCTTTTATCCCAGTTCCCTGCTGGCATGGCTCGAGGGGTGCAGGGCATGGTGGGTGATCAGCTGCAGCTGCACAGCAGGAGCTGTGCACAGCCAGGACACAGTGTGTGATTTGCTGCTGTCCTGGGGGTCCTGCGGACAAATCAGCAGCTTTGGGAGCCGGGAAGTGGCTCAAGCATCAGTCTTTGGCACCCTGTGGTCTGTCTGCCCTGGTCCCTGTGCAGAGAAGCCACAGGTTAAGGACAAATACAGGTGTCCCCATGGCTGAGCTGTCCCAGGGCATCAGTTCTGCTTTGCACCCAGAGCATTCTGCTGTGGGGTACAGCCCCAGTGACAACCTCCCCCACTTGGCTGAGGGGTACCTGTTCTCTCCTAGGACACTGTTGACAGGTCTTGACTGGACAAAGCCATGAGCAACCCACTCACACTGATTCTCTCTTGCATTGGGGTCTGGAGGCCTCCAGAGGTAAGCACCAACCAGCTCTGGGAGTTTGGGATCACTGACTTTACCGCTCACTTCAGAGGTGAGTGCCAGGGCTGGCGGCAAAGGCCCCAGGTGTGTCACAGCCTCTGGCCACTTTGGGTAGGCCCAGCTGGTCAGACACATGAAAGATCCCACTTTATTATGCCCCCCAACCAACCCTGTGGCCCCTCCATTGGGGGCTCCACAGGAGCTGCCCTTTCACAGTCCAGACAGAGGCAGGGTGGCAAGGACATCCTGGAGGGGACAGTCCAGAGTGGGAAGGGCAGGTGTGGATGCTCACCTGGTGCCAGAGTTCAGGCAGCTCTCTCATAGTGTTTTTCCTGTCTCTGGTTGGTCCTGGTAGAGTTCACACATGGCCAGAGAGCCTGGGAGCTTCATGGAGGAGGTGGCACCTGGAGGACTCTCCTGATCACACATTCATCCTTCTCCTTATGCAATATGAGAGCAGGTTCCAAAGTGCAGAGGGTCAGAGCTGACAGTGCCTAGCTGTGAAGTGGGAATTTCAACCAGCCTCTCTGCAGGCCAGCAAGGACCCAGGGGTGTCATCCCACCTGCAGAAGGTGGGGAGGAGTGTAAACTCTCTGTTTTAAGGGCAAGGGAATAACTACTGCCATACAGAGGAGGGTGGTTAAGTCTTGATGAAGGTACAGCCTTATCCTTAGCTTGCCCTGCAGCTCCTCACTAAAACAGGTGCCTGGCTCTGCTTCCAGCTGACAGCTCCGGAGAGGAGCCAGGTAATATCAGCTGGAGTATTGAGCAGGATTTGGCAGCTGTGGGCAGCGTGGGAGCCTGGATCCTCTGAGCCAGCAGCAGGTGGAGGAGAAGTTGGACATGTGGGCAGCTCTTCTGTAGGAGCTTCTGCTGGTCCCGGGGCTGCAGAGCCCAAGGAGCCAAGCAGTGGCACACGGGGAGAGCCGGGTAAGGGGGCGCTGAGCCACGGCTGGTGAGTTGCCCACGGGGTCGGGTTGAGCAGGTCAGATTTCAGTTCCTAAGGGCTGGGGTTTGTTGTGCGTTTGTTGTCACCATGACAGCCCTGTTGGGATGGAGCGTGGTCCTTGGCCGGCTCCCACTGTTCCTCATGCAGCCCGGAAAAGGAAGCCCGGAGGAGGCTGTGACTTGGTCCGCAGCCCACGGGACGGGCAGGAATTGAGAGGGAGGTTGCACAGGTCCTGTGATGTGATGGAGGAGCACGCACACGGCTCAGTGCTCAGCTCGCCGGGGGCCTTTCCCTTCTAATCAAGGTCAGGATGTTCCCAGGCTGTCTCCTGCCCCAGGGACATAATGAGCCGAATGCTCCAGCGCTCACCCCAGACACACCGAGGTTCACACACAGCTGCATCCCCGAGGTGCAGCTTCGGCTGCTGGGCTGCTTCCTGCTGAGACTGGGTCCCTGTCCCCACCCTCACACAGAGTTCGGGGTGCTGTGACTGCTCCGGGCGCAGCTCAGAGCTTGCAGGAGGGAACAAGCACAGCCTCTGAGCACCCTCTGTGCTCACTCCCATCCTCTCTGCCCCTCGCTTCCCCCGAGGCTGGGCACCGCAGCCTCCCGGGGCTCAGCCCGTTTCAGGAATGAGTCTCTGGCTCGGCCGTGTCTGGGGTGGGATGAGGTTATACGGGAACGCCGCTTCTCTAGCGCGAGTTGCTACAAAACAGAGGGAAGTGTTTCGGAGGTTGTGCAATATGTACACGGTCACCCCAGCAACGGCGTGTCCACAAGGCTTCAGCGGGGCTTAGCTGCGGCTGCCGAGCGGCGCGATCGGGGACCGGGCCCTGCTGTGTCCGTGCCGGGTGTGCACCGAGCACGAGCTGCGGACGTGCCATGCACGGCACCGGGCACGGGAGCGGGGGGGAAGCTCCATCCTCCGGCAGCAACTTCCTTTTGCCCACCCTGCAACTCAAGGCAGCTCATGGAGATGCTCTCAGGACGTGTCAAAAGCAGTGCAGGAGCAGACTCCTACAAAATCATTTCCCAAAGGAAGGTCCCCTTGACTTCAAAGACAAAACAAAGAAACTCGAGCCAGGCTCAAAGATGAAAGTAAGCACGACATCCCATGCCAACGTGGAGGCTTGGAGCAGGCACTGCAGGGGCTGGCACAGCTGCCAGACAGTGGCCAGGGACCATGACATGATTTCAGAGGATTGTGGAAAGCTGTCATCCTGCAAATCATTGCTTCTTCCTAATAGAAAGCCACAGTGTCTTGTGGTGGAAACAGCTGGTCCAGGTCACTGCCTCCAGCTGATGGGAGAGTTCACACCCTGGCAAAAACCTTTTATTTAGTGCTGGAGAAAGTGCTTGAGGATGTCAGACCTCAATGTGTCTGCAGCAATGGGGAGCTGAAGCATCAGGACTTTAACCCAGCTGTCTCATGGCCTTGAGCTGCAGCTTGTGGTCATTGGAACCCTCTGGTGCTGAGCCCAGGACTGCTCTGCCCACACGCTGGACTCTGCAGCAGCACCCCAATGTTCCTTTTACTTACTGCCACAGGTCTGCTCTGAACATCCCTCATGCAGAGCAGGAATGCCATTGGCACTTGAACTTGCAGGGTATCAACATTAAAGGCCCATGAGGATAAAAGCAAGGTTGGGAAGGAGAGTCCAGGAGCTCAAACCATCTCAGCCTCACCATTTTCACTCTTGGGTTCACTGTGTAGCTTCAATAGTGTTCTTTGGATGTGGTTGTGGCAAAAACATAAACCTCAGCCAATTTCAATCACCATGTGGCACACACAATCCTCCTGCTGCCCTTGAGGTTTAGGAGATCAGAGTCCAACACTGGCAGTGCTGGAGCCCATCCTGCTGGAGCTTGGCTCTTGGCTCAGCACCCAGCTGCTCCAATGCATGGACACAGCCTTGCATATTTGGAAGTCTTGAGTTATTCAGCAGAGTGGAGCAAATGTTCTAGCTGAAGGCAGCAGAAGGATGTGCCTGCACATCTGATAGCACAGGAAACCCAGTTCCCCTCAGCCCAAAGAGCACAGCAGCCTTTCTTCAGCACAATGCAGGGCTGGCTGGGCCACCTTCCTCTGGTGCTCATCCTGCTCCAGCACAAAAACCAGGCTGGGGTACACAGCTCAGGGAGAAGCTGGTCTGATCCCTACCCCTCAGGGAAGACACTCCCATCTAACACCCAAAAGGCCCTGTGGAGAAGGAACTGCTGTCATCCCCACATCAATTACAGTGCTGAGCCCTTCTGAGACTCCAGAGGCTCAGGGAGAAGTGAACCAAACAGCCTGGGGATCAACAATGGGGCAGAGCCAGGAATTGCTGCAAAAGAAAGGAGAAAACTATTTAGCAAAGAATATAGAAAATTTTATTGTGGCCAGAGCTACTAAAGAGCTCCATACATTATTTTGGAACTGATTCTGCATGGACAGTTTAAGAAAACACACAAGGTCTGCTCAGGGGCACCTGCTGAAGAGGAATTACTAATGCTTTTTGGTGGAAGGACAGCTGGCCTTGGAAAACCATGAGCCCAGCATTGCTGCAGGACACAGTTTCCTTGGATGACAGCAGACATGAGGAGAAACAAGAGGAAGGACTTTGTCTAACTGGGACCCATAGGTGAGCAATGCCCTGGTCTCTGTAGACACCCAGTGCCATGTCTGCTGGTCCACACTCACCTGCTTTTCTAAAGGGTCGCACTGCCAGCAGGCACCACTGGCCACAGCAGGCAGGGAAGCAGCAACAGTGTGACCTTCCTGCAAACTGAGACAAAATGACTTCAACAGCTACATGAGACTTCACTTTTTCTGCTCAACAGATTGTGTAATTTGATGAAGAGTCAAAGCTCCTTATCCCAGTTCTTTCAGGAGACAAAAATCACACAAGAGAAGAGGGTAATGCAGCCCTTTAAAACATTTCCAGGCCTTTCTCTCAGGCTACTCTCTCCCATCAAGGCTGTGAGTTCAGCCTGCCTGTCCCGTGTTGACTGTGCCCAAAGAGCCTTTGACCCCAGATCCCCTGTCCTGCTCTGACCCAGTTCCAAGGAATGCTTGCAGACTGAGCTAGACAAAGGGAGAACAGCTTAGCTTGACTCTCACAGCACCATGCTTTGTCCTGTCCTTCCCTAACCTGCACCCACCTGGGTGGAGGACGGCTGGAGAAAAGTCAGTTGCACCTTCCATGCATCAAAACATTTGGAAGGGTGATGAGGACTCCCTGGCTTTCTTTTCTTTGCTGGTGCACAGTTTGTTCACAGCACCAGCAGTGTGCTGTGCTGGGGATGTGCCTGGAAATGTGCATCCAGCCATGCCAGTGCTGCTGCTGCTCAAGGCTGTGCCAAATCCTGTCAGACATGGCCGTGCTGGTGACAAAGCCCATGGAGATGTGTGTGTAGCTGCTGTCTGGGCTCTGAGATTAGCTGGCTGCTAGGCAGATCTGGGCTTGTTGAAGGCCCAGCCTCAGCACTCAGCCAGGAATCTGGAACGGGGCATTCTGCCTGGGGAAGCCATGAGGGCAGAGAGCACAGGTGCTGTAGGATGGCAGCTCAGACAGCTCTCTGCAGCTCACCCCCAGCACAGGGTGCTGTGGCTCAAGGCACTGGCCATGTGCCCCACTGCCTGCTGTGGGATCTTTCTGCACTAGACACACCCCAGGCTTGGCTGTGGACTAATACAGATCTGACAGCCCAGGAATTGGAAAGGTTCCAGGGCCTGCTGTATCCCAAAACTTCTGATGAGAATGCTGCAGCATGGGGCACCCCAGACTGCTGGGAAGGGGGAGCAGGTCACAAACTATGCTGCCTTACAGAGAAGATGCTGGTGATGGACTTGGCGTGAGGGTGCACAGTGGAAAGCGGTACAGAGATGGAGCAATCCTGAGGTTATTCCCTGACCACCTGCTGAAGCCCCTGAGCATGATCCAATGACAGGGTGTAGGCAGATGGAAACACAGCTTTCAGGACGCAGGGGATGGCAGAGGTGCAGCCTTGCTCTTCTCTATACACTCTGCTGGGAACTTTCTGCAGTACCAGCATGCAGAGGGCCAAGAGGGCTTGGCCCTTCCCCAGGGAAAGCACCTGAGCTCTCGTGAGCAACGAGTCTACCTCAGGTTTGCCACCTTGCTGCCTCTTGCTTTGGCTAAGGATGAGAAATGTCCCACTGCAGCCTGACAGCACGTGCACAGTGAGGGGTGAGTCCTGTAGGCCTCTACACAGCACTAACGCTGTTCCCAAAGGCCATAGCTTTGGAATAATGATCCCTAGGCCGCTGTGGTGCTTGTCCTTATGTCCTTTGAGCATGGATGATGTGTGCCCACATGCTGCTTGCTGGTGCATTTTCTGTGGTCAGGCTCTGACGTGCTCTCACTGGGCTGGGGCTGAGGGACAAGAGGTTCTCCACTGCTCTTACTTACAAACACAGCAGGAACCTTAGAAAAAAGCTCCAGGTCTCGTTCCATGTGTCTATCCAGATGGGAGCTTCTCCTTTTGACCTTGTGCTCAGAATACAGATTCTTCTTCCTGACTCCTCTGGGATTGTCTGTGGACAAGGGATAATGTTGAGAGGTGCCTGAGTTATTCTTAGGAGGCCCTTGAAGGACTGGGCTCCCAAGTCGAGTCTGAGCCACAGGAATCTCATCCATGGACTCAGCAGACTCTGAGTGATAGTCAGCTGGGGGTCCTGCTGCCTGGATGAGGCCCCTGCTGCCGGGGGACACAGCAGCTCTCAGAGGAAAAGCTGGCACTAAGAGGCGAAGCCTGTGGGAAGGTGAGGCAGCAGCCGTGGCTGGGAACTCTGCAGATGGAAATAAAGGGAGAAGAAACCTTAAGGAGAGAGAGATCTCTCAGCCCCACAAAGACATCAACAAGCCCAGGAACTCTGCTATGGCTGATGCACTAGTGTTAGAGCAAATCATACATATATTTATGCAAGATTCAGCAGAGAAGCTGACTGGTGCACTCTCACCTGATGGATCTGGTAATGAGGGCTGTGGTGTACCATGTGCTTTAGATCCACTGCCCATTGCTGAGGAAGATGATTTCTGCATCTTCTTTCTTCTTTTTTTCTGCTGCTGTGAAAGCAAGTGGCCCAAAAGAAGGGAAGTCACTTCACCAGCTCAAAGTAAGGAGACAATTTTTTACTGTTACCTCTTTTTAATGCTTCCGAATTTGAATAACAAGCATCAGGTATAACCAAAGTCCAAGAATATTTTACCATTTAAGACTGAGATACTGTGAAGCAGTAATAGATAACAGGCATTTAATGAACACAAACCCACATTATCTGCATACAGTGACTCTCTCTGTGTAGGTACCTTTAAGCTGTTGTCTCACAGAGCTGGGGGTTGTATGAGAACTGGTCACTTGCATTTGTGAAGCCAAACTAGAAGAGGGAACCAAAACTCACACAGCACAGAATGCCCCAAGAAAGGGACAGTCCTTGTCCCAGACACAGTATAGATGAAAACAAATTTTTCTTACCATCTACATGGCAAGACTGATTTATAAGCTTGGAGGAAAGAGGAAAAGCACCACCACCTGCCATCTGAGCAAGAGGAGAGAGCATCTGGATGCAGATATATGAATATCAGGAGCCCAGTCCAAGCCTTTGGAGAGCTGTTCCATACACCCAAGCTCCATATCCACACACACCATCTTTCTCTGGTCAGATGCCTTATTTGAACATTGAAACTGTTGGATTTTGCTCTACAGAAACATGCAGAGCTTCTTACATCAACAAAGATGTAAGTATAGGCAGAGCCACTGAGCTGCACTGGGGCAGCAAAGCACTGGATTACAGCTGTGTTACAGCTGTGAGCTTGTGAGGGGACTGTAGGATAGCTCTGATTATGCCTGTGAGGGGAGACAGGAGAACATCACCTGGATTTGGTGACTGCAGGGCACAGCCACACCTGAGACACACAGGGAGGGGAGGCAGAGGCTGTGTGAGCAGGGGTAGGCACAGCCTGCCCTGCAGTGAGCATGGCCCAGCACCTGGGTGGGCTGTCAGCAGCAGGTTGGCTGTGTGGCAAATCCTCCTTACCTGAGACAGGGCCACAGAGCGAAGAGATGGGGACTCAGGGGATGAGCTCTGCTTGGAGTCACCTTCTTGGTTATGGACATAGAGCTTTGGGAAGCTAAAAACACAGCAAACACACAAGGTGATTCCCTAAGGCAGCACTTAAGTCTGATGCCTTCTTTGCCTGCACAAACACATGAGGCTGATCACAGCCTCCCCTGCCTTACACAGCATTCCCAGCAAAACTGCAGGGGAATTTTTCCTGCACAATGGTGCAAGAAAAAAATCCTCAGGGACACAAGTTAAAAGTAAAGGACTAATTAAGAGACAAGGATTCTGTCTTCTCATGAGCGCCTGCCTGTTATAAATTTGGAACTGTTGTGATACATTTCTCCACAACCTGAAATCATGCAGCTATAATGAGCTCAATAGAGGAGTTACAGGACAAATCAGCCAGCCTTAAAGTAATTTTAATATAAAACAATTAATAGAAACCAGTTTCATATAAAATATTTAATATAAAACAGCCTAAAGAGTATTCTAGGAAAGATATTTTCCCAGGAGAGGGAAGGCAAGTATTCCTGCAGGTATCTATCCTCCTGAAACTCAAGGATTTCCCTATGCCTTGCTTAAAACACTGGTGCTCCCTATCCTTCCAAGAACTTTTGTCTTAGGGCCCATCAGTGACCTTGATAGCAATTTCCCATTCAGCACACATGGTGCTGGGAGAATCTTATCCTTGACTTTTCTCACCTTTTTCCTGAAGTTACTGTTGAGAATTCCTCTACTTGAATTCTAGGGTTTGTATAGCCAGGATTACCTGACAATAAGTCAGCTTCCTGGAAAAACAAAACAAACAACATTTTCAGATTAATAAGAACACAGAGGGGAAAAGAGGGATTTCCATTACAGATGTACTCTTTCTCTTTATGCCAGACATCTTTTGTCCCTATTGGTAGCACAGCAGAAAACTGCTGCTTAAGAAGATGGAAAACCCAAGATTGGCACAATTAGAAGTCCTTGATTAATTTGTTTAGTCCAGCCAGTATCTCATGTGACTCAAAACCAAATCACACTTACAGAGATCAGCTTAGTCATTTCTTGGGATCACATTCAAAATACCACTTAAAGCTTCCATTAGTTACACAGTCCAATCTGAGGAGCTCTGCAGTGAATGCAAAAAATGTCTTTTAAATGCAAAATGGAGGTGAGGAGAATGGAAGAATGAAATATACAGGAAAAACAGAAAGTGTTTTCTATTTCTTGTGCCACCCTGTATGGCTAAGACCTGCTGATTTTTAAAAATGAGTGTGATATATTGTTTATTTGCCTCAGGTGTGTATGAGCTCAGAGTAATGACAGCTGAACTCGAAAACTGCATATTTTCAGAAACATTATAAGAATAATATCCTAAATCCAAATGCTGCATTATAGGAAAGGACCCCAGTTCTCCCTCAAAAGCACTCAGTTAGGATGGTCAGAGTACCAAGGGATGAAGAGTATGAAGCCCTGTTATCAAAAAAGGATAAACCATGCTCAGAAGATCCTGGACACCACTTTTCAGCTGCTTTTAAACTCGAACAATCAAGTTTAAACTTGAGAACTTCTTCATAAGTGTTTCACTGCATAGTGACTATAAAGATATTTAAAAATAACTTTTAGATTAAGATGGAAGGATTTAAAATGTCATAGGCATTAGCTTCAAAAATAGCTAAAACAAGCTCATGAAGACCTGTTTTTCTGAAAAGCCTGATCAGCAAATTTGAGAAAATGAAGTCAAAGTTGGACATGCCACAATTGAGTTCCTGAGAGATCCAGGACCTCTGCACTTGAACGAATTCATAAACAATTAACAAAAGAGCAGAGCAGTTAGAAGCCTGGTGATGACACTCCCTGATGTAAGGCATTAAAAATGAAAGCCAGCCACAAAGAGCTGTGGAAGATCTTTACAGTATTGAATTACAGGGTGCTAAAATGGCACAAAAAATCTATATTGCTAGAGGTAAAGGTGGAAAGTGAAGCATGTGGGAAAAGCAGTTTAAACTTTATATACAAATCAACAGTCTCTGAACTAGAAAAGAATCCATGGAGCTGCACATCCAGTGACAGCCAAGAAATCAGTTTGGATGTTAGGAATAAAAAGGAAAGGCAAATAAAAAGAGAAAAAAAATAACAATTTCAGCTGTTTTATAGGTGGTAACATAACATCTGAAAGGAATTGGTTTAGAAATCAAAACCATGTCTTTCTGATATAAAAATTTATCCACGTGCAAGATTAATAATCTGCAGAAATTTACTACATGTATTTCAATTGGAACTTGTAACACAAGTCACATCATCACTCGTCACCAACTGAACACAAAGTGTGCACAAATGTCTCCTCAAAGCTCCTTGGGACATTTACAATCAAGATTTACATTCAGGCCTCATGCACCTGAGTCACAGGGGAAGGAGACCAGACACAGACTCATGTCACTGTGAGTGTACAGGCAGGAGAGGCAGGTCTTTTCAGAGGGAAGCAGATCATGGCTGAAATGAGCTGCAGCAGGAGGCATCCCACTGCACAGAGTAACTGAAAACAATCAGGACTCAATGTCCACAGCACATAAACAGAACTGCAGGACTGGCATTTCAAGGGAGATTAATAAATTATTCATCTTGAGAATAACATGGACAATTTCTTTCCAAGCAGGGAATGAAAGAGCCTTTTTAAATCAATTTTGTTCATTTCAGCCTTCTATAAATAATGTAGACCCAAACCAGCCACATAAATGAAAGTAAAGCACTAGAGCTGACTATGAAAACAAATGAGACTCAATCAGTAGAAATACAATGTTCTCTCAGAGTGTGACACAAGCTACAGCCACAGCACAGAGTGCAAGCCTTCCTCTGCTCCCAGGCATTTAGCAGGAGAGTCAAGAGTCCTTCCACTGCAGCATCAAGATGAGCCACCCTTTGCAGCTGGGCTGTCAGGATTCAGCTGCTGCTCCTGCTGAAAGCAGACTCCTGGACTGACACACTGCCCAAGTTCTGCCCCCGTGCAAGTCCTGGCCTTGTTCACCAGCTGCCAGCTGTGACCACCCCAAGGTCCATGGTTTACAAGCCCAGGATGGATTCCTTCTTACACACTGCAGCTGCCCTTATCAACCACTTCAGTGTCAGGAAGTGCCCTGAAGTGCTGTCTGCCTGGAGGGGAAGCAGAATTGAACAGGAAAAAAGAGTTCTTCTGCAAGTGTTGAGGCTGAGAGTGAAGACTTAGTTTGTCTTACATCGACACTGGAAGAAAGAAACAATTCTGAAAGTGTAAGGGAAGCTGAGTAAAATCTGTGTTTAGTATTTAAAATCAAACCCCACCAACCTGAATCAGTTTCCAAAGCAAGTTCAAAACTTTAAGAATGTGAGAAGAATCACATCCCAGCTGGCCTCATATGAAAGCCAGCTCCCTGGCATGAATGCAATTATGCATTAAAGCATAGGGTTTGGTTTAGTTTATATTTCTTTGGACTGCAAATGACTACCAAAAAAAAAGGTTACTTGCACATCCTGCTTTAGGTACGGTAATAGAAGCAAAGGCTCAATGTGCCCAACTGCATTTTTGTGACATCTGAACCACTTAAATGTGCAAAATTAGGGCTCTTACTTTGTGGATCCTACAAGTACATAAGAATCCTTTATCCTGAACAAGAATCCTTTAACCTGAACATAGCTGAAGATTTAACCACAGACCAATATGAAAAACTGAAGCCAAAACCAACACCCAAGCTTGAATAAGGCTCAAAAACAAGCATTAAAGGGGAAATGCATGTTTCTTCCTAATCCCTAAAATGAATGAACAGTTCAGACAAAAGTGGGAAGAGGATAATTTCCATTTTATGCTTACAACATGTTGGATCAATTACAAAGGGTTGCAGTGTTCAAGCTAAAGAAGGCTGTATTCAACACAGCTTACAAAAGGCAAGGCACTTGGTGTCCTCCTACTCCAATCTATTTGTTTGTGTTTATCTCTGGTTGCTATGTAAGAAACAAGGAAAATCTAGTGGGTTAACATTTTTCTTAACAATGTTACTGGGCATCATCCAGTCTTTCTTGTTCCCCAAGGTCCTAACTGCAGTCCTAAAACACCAAACTCCTTTTCACTCTGCTCCTTCCAGGTTTGCTGCTTCAAATTAACCATATTCACACATATCTAGATAAGAACCAGTGCAGACAGGAGAACATCACAGGACAGGAGAATGCCAACATGCCAAAAATGTACAAACACATGAAGTCCACCCCTGTTCAAATACCTTTTTAGTATCAATTAAAATTCAATAACTAGTTGACCAGAGCTAATGCTTTATTATTGTTTTAATTTTCATAGTAAGCAAAGCTCTGTAAAACAAAGTGACAAATATTTTTGTTGTTATGGAAACCTCTATTTAAACTGAAAGTTCAACTTTTCCAAAACAGTAAAACATATATATGAAAAGCTTGGGACTTCATATTATAGAAAACTGAATGAGCTCACTTTCCCCTTTGCTTTGATAGGAAAAAACTGTGGATGAATCCAGAGACATCCCAGTATCTCTACAGAGAATACTTGGATGAAGCTTATATTAATTAATTTCTTATGAAACACAAATCTGTTTGTATAGTAGACAACTAACTTGCATAGAATGAAAAGTGACACGTGACTGAGAATCACAGAATAATTTAGACTAGGAAAAATTTCTGGGAATTTCTAGTTCAAGCTCCTGCTGAAATCAGTATAGAATGTGTCCAGTAAAAATTTGAGTTAATCCAATAATTAATTTTGCCTTGTAGCAAAATAAATTACACTGAACTCTCAATTCAGAGCCTGATATATCTGCCTCTGCAGAGTCTAGCAGCATTTGGGAGCTTATAGAACTCTTTTTACAGAGATATACATCAACATCATGACAATAACAAGGACCCTTATCATTATACAGACTCATTTCAAAGAAAAGCAGATATCTGGGTCTGGATCTTTTCTGAAAAACTGGTGTCCTTTCCACTTTTAAGATGGTTAAATTATTGGGATTATTAGCTGCTCAGTGATTAGCCCCAGTTTCTCCAGCCCTAAAACCTGTCTAATTTGAAGTCATGACACAAGCCCCCAAGATGTGGAGTGCCACCCACACAGATGGTCCTGTCCTATTCAGAGCAAGGATTCTTCCCACTCTTCAGTCACCCTCCTTCGTGCTGAGCCAGGCATTTATGTGACTGCTTGGTGAACCCAATGGGAGGGAGCTGGGCCAGCTCAACTGTTTTTTTAATAAAGTTTATTGTTACTCAGATGAGTTGCCCCACCCTGTCCTAATGAACAGCTGTGCTGGCAGAAGAGACTAGATAGTGCAGGGCCCAAAACAAGTGGTGGAAGAAGAGAGCGGGTGGGATTGATTCCTTTGAAAGCAGTACTTGCTTTATACCTAAAGTGTTCATGGAATCACAGGCCTTGCACTCTTACACATCCTACTCAACTCCATCAAAGTCCCAAGTCTTATCACTAGCAATTGCCTTTAAAATATGGAGCACAAGAAAATGAAGCAAAGTTTGCACAGCGAACAAACAAGGCTGTTTTTGGGAAATGGACTGAAAGTAGGATGAGTACCTGACTGGGTCTCACTTGGGAGGAACAAGACTCCTGCTTCTTGTCTACCTTGTCTGGCTGCTGCTGGGGACGCTGCTGCAGGATGTACTCATAGGTAGTCAGCTTGTGCCACACTGAAAGGGAAGAAAGAGACCTGTCAGCACAGGAAAGGCCCCTCCCTGACTGCACTTATACAAACAGGCTGGATAACTATACAAAGAGTAACTATAAACATGAAGAAACTGATGATCTAAGCCAAAAATAGCTGTGTCCTGTACATCACAATGCTTTCTTACAGTCCTGCTACTCTAAAGTGTAATAGAATGGTACAGCTTTCTATACTGTAGTAATCTGTTCAGTTCATTTCAGGGCAAATCCATTATTGTTGTTGAAGAGGTTTTAAGATCTGCACTGTACAAACAGCTCAGTGAGGAATCAGAAGGTATGTGGTGCTGAATGGAGAGAAGAAATTGAGCAGGTTAGTGTGTCCTGTAGTGACTGACACTTAATGTGCAAACCAGGGAGCATCAAATGCACAGCTCACCTCGTGCCAAACAGATGTGCCCAGAGTTCACATGTCCCTGACTTTATGAGCTCTCCAGGTCCCCATGCAAACACATCTGCTTCCATGAATGACCAAAAGCATGTGACATTTCTGAGCAACTTGGCTTCGTCATGAAACCCAAAAGAGTCCAAAACGTGGACATTCTTCCCACAATGACCTTAAGTATTTGTAGAGAATAAACCCAGAAATGGATGCTGAAGGGTTTTGGTGCACAGCCTGGTAGTTATTCCTCCTTTTTTACAGAAGCATAGCAGTTAAAGCAGTTGCCTAGGATCACCTGGACTAAAATCCTCCCTCTGCCTGAAGATCACTCAAAACCATGCCCCAAACACAGGACTACTTCACAGAAAAGCTGGGGAAGAATCACCTTATGAAGAAATAAAAATTACCTTATGAAGGAATCACAATCACCTGATGAAAAAATGAAAAATCAGGATCCATTTGGCCAAGGAGAACATAGAGATGAATGTGAGTCTGTAGCCAAGTGATTACTTAACAGGGACAGTGCAGAGTGCTGGCAAGTGCTCCTAGAATGGCACCCTTTGCTTTCTTTGAAAAACAGACTGTTGCTTCATAAGCAAAGGCCTATTAAGCATTTTTAATTTGGATTTTGTTATTTTCTGAATACTTACAGTGTAATTTTAAAAATACTTTAACAGAGCTATTTAGTTAAAATACTGCACTTTTTGGCCAGATAACACTGTAGCACATAACAGGCAAAATATAATCAGTCTATGAATAATGCTTTCCTATATTCCCTACTATTTTTTCTTTTTATTCTGCTATCAGCCTCTGGGTATTGAAGAACAAAAAATATCCTCCCTCCAAGATTCTGAAGTTCCCTGCTTCACCAAATGCCTCCAGAACTGAGTCTGGATCAAGACTAGTAATTTTGAATACATAGACCTACTATTTTGAGAATAACCTAATTTCTTTGAGTGATCATAGCGAGTAATTAAAATCTGGAGAGCAACTCTGAAATTTCCACTGTGCTTGTAACAAAACTAGACAGTAAATTTTAATATTCATACCTGACTTAAGCCATTTTTTAATGGGAACCCTAAGTGCAGTACCACTCGCATGGGTGCTGCTTAATTTCTGTAATTTAATTATTGAAAACCAAAAAGGTATATGAAGAAATACTGACCAACAGTAATTACACTGGAATTGGTAAAGTATATTTCTAGTTTCAAAAGAGGGAAGACAGTTCATTACAACACTGTCTACCTTAAAGCATTCAGAGGAGACTATTGACAATTACAGGTATAAAATAAGAGGAGTTTAAGTTCAGACATACTTTGTCTCCCTGAAAGCCAGTAGCAAGTGCAAATGCAGTGGTAAGTGCAGTGCACACTCATATGCAGCACACAATAAAGGCTTCAGTGTGGTGACACCCCTCCTTTAAAGCAAGGGCATACACATTACATTTTGCACAGCTGGGAACAGTTGCATTAGGGAACCAGATTATAATGTAATAAAATATTAAAAACATTAGCAATAATTCTGTTTCCACATAAGGTGGAAGATAAAGATTTAATTAGGCCAAAAGTAGAAGTTAATTTGGCTCAAAATTTATTCCGAAAGAGGAAAAAGAATCACCCCAAGACAAGAACAGCAAAATCTCCCCAAACCCAGAGAGGCACACAGAGGTTTCTGCCTGACAGAGAAAGCAGATCATTATCTCAGGCAGGGAGCACCCTCTTGTGGAAGCTGAGCACAAGGACAGGATAAATGCCACTCAGGACTGAACAGAATAATCCCCTTTCATTCAGGAGAAACCTTCCTGGAGCTTTGTGATGTTTTTTGTCTTTAAGAAGTGCTAGATCAACCTTTCAAATCTCCAGGCAGTGCCATTAACCCAGAAAAGCCAACTGTCAATTCTGCCAGGAACATAAAATTGCTGCATGCCCAAATTTCAGTCAAGCTCAAAGAGGCTGTAGAAGAAAATGGTGTTCAGTGTCCTCACTGAGTGCACTGTCCATGCCAGCTGGGGAACACTCACCTATCGAACCTACACTTCAGCAGTGCAACTGTTTTGCTTCTGGAGCCCTGCTGGTTTGTGCTGACCTAGTTTGTGTTGGCATCTGCAGGTCTGTTAAGTGAGAACCTGAAAATCCATCCAAGGATCCTCTGTAACTGCTGTCCTCACTTCTCTTCCACCACATCCCTTCTTTCATACTTCTGGCACCACCAACTACTGCAAATGTAAGATCCCTCCCTATCACGACTTTCATCAGCAGCCAAAAAACATTGGCTTAATTTTAGACCATGCCTGAAAAAAAGTTTTTTATGCCTATCTCTACATAAACAAACATAAATATCCTTTCTTGACAGAGCAACAAGCAGCAGACCTAAAGAGAAGCCTTTCTAAAAGCCTCTTCCTCTGAATTTCACAAATCCTCTTGTATCAATATGGTACAATTTCCATAAAGGGACCTTAAACTGGATGGCAGTGCTCCAATCAGAAATTCAGCTCCATACATGCACATTTCTCTGGGATAAGGGAAAAAAACAGGCTCTTTCACACAACAGAAGTACTAGGGAGCACAGTGAGGAGACTCACAAAGGCCACATGTGGAGTTAATCTGAATCTGTCATTGCTGGCACCAAGCTGGGATTGATCATTTCATCCGACTTGGCCTCTCCAGTACCCTCCAATGTGCTTTCAGTTTCAGGATAACATAGCTTAAGCATGGCTGCAGAGGTCCAACACAAGTCCCACTTTACACAAGCACTGATAAGCTCACCTGGTACAGGGGGGATCTCAGAAATATAATGTTAAATCCCACTTTTGCACAATGGGTGTATGTATATTAGTGACACGAGTAAATGCAGGATGAGTAGAAGATAAGCAAAAATTAAATGTTGGTATAGATGACAGGAAAAAAACACCCACAGAGATAAATGTGAAAAGTCAAGAGGTGGCCCAGCAGGATCATGGTCACTAGGCTCAGAAGAATAAAAATCCCAGCTGTCACCAAAATGGCAGGTGCCTGAGTCTCAACAGGAGATGCAGGAAGAAACACAAACCAGCGGTCCATGTGGTTCCTCAAAGCTGTAAAACAAAGAGAGTTGGAGGTAAGTAGATTGTCCAGGTATGAATTATCTCTAAATAAACTTTACAGCTGGAAATCCTGTTAACTCAAAGTAGCTGTAGACCCATTGTGCACTGGAGGCCTAAGAAATCTGGTGCCTGCAGGGCTTTGAGGAAGAGCAATTAACTCTGCAAGGAAAGACATTCCATACAGTTGAGCAGAGATACTCTAACAGAAATATAAAATCGAAGCAGCAAAGAATGGAGTTCCTCCTCAATGGAAGAGCTCACAGAATCCAAACCCTCATCAAGATATGCTGGCAGATTCCCAGGATGCTCATGTGAAGCACTGCTGTACCATCGAAGTGCTGGTCAGAGCGAAGCACCGCGGGGTCGACGAAGAACTCCACAAAGACGTAGAAAGCGACGAGCAGCAGAAGCCCCAGGCCCAGGATGGCAGACAGCACACTGTTCAAAAAGAGCCTGCCAGGAAAGGGAGAGCTCTCAGTGGCTTCAATAACATCACACACACACACAAATCAATATCCCAGCCTCTAATAAAGACAGAGATAGGGACAGCCATCTCAAATTACTGTCATGCTTTCTTACACTTAGGTGAACAGCTTTACGTATTATTTATTACTCTCAGGGACTAAACTGTGACCCTCTAGTGCAACCCTGTACAAAACAGTCAAGCATATCTAGGACAGAAAAAGAGCACCCTGCACAAAATCTGAAGTGTAGTGCATGTCCAAGGAAATGCCTTCCTGAACTTCTTCACCAGCCATTAGTGTAATATGGCACCCAGCAACACCACTTTGCTTTCCATGGGGTTTAAGTGCAGAAAAGTAAATTGAGAAGCATCAGTGACAGTCTCTTATTCTTATCTCAAATCTGGCATGGATTAAAGGTCTCTATATGCTGCTGAGACTCCTGCCAACTGGCAAGTCTTGTAAGGAAAGCACATTATTTGGATGCAGGTTGTTTCAAATTGGAACAGCACCATCATCGTTCCATTCCTACTCCAGCTTTCAGAGGCACTAGGGACACTCAACATCCTGTAAGCTTTTCCCAATAACAAATAATAACTCTATGATCTCTGTTTTTACTTACAGATGTTCAGCTACAACATTCTAAGTTTAGAAATTTTATCCCTGGTTATTTTAATGTCATGATTATGCTTGTATTTTCCATCTAGTTTTCTCATGACTGATTCTATTCAGCCAGGGGATAGAAGAAAAGTGGTTCTGCATGGCTAAGTACAGACTGGAGTGTGATACAGGAGAACCCTGGAAAGAGAAGCAGCCACATTATTGATGCAGTGTTGTGCTTCTGCCACAATACCAAGCTCTTACCAGTAGTTTCTCTCTCCCACACAGTTGTTGAGCCATTTGCAGTGATGATCAAAGCCACACACACACTTGTTGCAAGTTCCACAGTGTTTTGACGTGGCACTTCTGCCAAAGAAAGGGTGGCATTAGCATGGCAGGACTAGCTCATTACTATGACTTTTAAGTGACTCACAGGGGGATACAGCAGCAGAAATCCTCATAACAGTGAGTAAACCTTCTGCATCAGGAGTACGTAATCTCCCAGACTTGTCTGTCACTGCTGGATCACAATCTAGCAAACACTACAAAGTTTGCCCTTCAATGCACTGCATGATTTTTAATCTGGAGATTGCTGAATTCTTATTTGACTCCCTTCAGCAATACTACAGAGCCTGATCTCAATGCCTGCCCTCCAAGCATTTCCTGCAACTAGCCAGCATCCAGCCAGAGACAAGCACACACACCCACACACACTACTTACACACTGATAGGTAAAACACCAACACCCAGGGAACATGGCACACAACAGCCTTCTCCACACAATGTGAGCAATGAAATAAAACACAGAACCCTGGCACATTTGACAGAAGACCTACCTGAACCCTGCTACAGGATAAAGCTTAACTTGCACTGTAGCAGCTCAGGGGCTCAGTTTCAACTCTTATAGTCTGACATTAAGGACTAATGGTGAAATGCAATGCTGAAGAAGACAGAGCAGTAGAAAGAAGAGATACTTACACATCTACATCACAGACATGGCAGTGATGGTTCTCAATGACATGTGCATGTTGGTTACGGTTGAAGGTGGCCAGAGGCCCTAAATAGTTTTTTTCTCGCACGTTTGCATCCGCAGGATCAATGGAAACTGCAGTAAGATGAACAACTAAATGGTAGATAAAACACACTCCTGGACACTGGAGTACACAGTTAAGGATTTAACATGCCTTTTAATCCTTAATACACAAATCCTACACAGATGAGAAATTTATGGCAGGGAATTAGGAATCACTACATGATTGCAGCACATTAATCTGAGCTTTATTGATAGAGACGTTTGCTTTGTAATAAATATCCCTGGAAAAACATAACTAAATCTACAGGAACATCTCTCCTCATTATGTACTACTCTGCCTTGCAGAAGTGTCCTTTCTAGCAGAGAATGTGTTCAAAAGTTACCTGGACTTACCAGAATCTGACCCCAAGTACAGACTGCTGACATAGGTCCAAGTTTCTTAGTCCACAAAGACTCCTTGGAATGGCTGCACAAGCCCTTTCACTGGACCAGACTTTCATGAAAAACAGATCACATCAAGGAAGTACTGATTACCTGGCTTTCCTTTTCCTTAGAATCCCAAGGAAGAGGAGCACACCTTTAAAGCAGGCTCCTACAAAGGATCCAGGATTTGCATTGTTTCTATACACCCAGATGTGCACATCATTGATCACACTAAGACCTACAGAAAACAGATCAGTGTAGTAAGTTAAAAAAGAAGGCCTCTGAGAGGTCCAGCTCACTGGAGCTCTGATGGCTGGTGAAGCAGATTGGGAAGGGATTTGCCTCAAAAGAGACATTAGTGCTTTATTAATTGGAAGTAAAACTTGAGGAAAAGTTGATCTGTTGAATTAAGAGTAACTTTAGATTGCATTATTAAGATATTTGGTAGACAAATTCACAAAGTTTGAACTGTGATAATATCAAGGACTTGAGCAAGTTAAGTAGATATAAGACCACTGAGCTAGTGATATTAATGGGGTAAAAACTATAACAATCATAAGCAAAATCATCCATAATATATCAAAGACTTAGAGGCATCTGTATCAGATGTATAAATGATGTCAGTGCACACCCCATCCCTTCAGAGCAAGGTCTGGTCTTGAGGAAGTTCCTTCCCTGAGCAGAGGTGATAGTACATGTGGCACTGGGCATACTGGGAGCACTGGGATGGCTCCCCAGCTGCTCCAGGCTGGACAAGCCAAGTCTCCTCAGCTGCTTCTCCTCTAGACCCTTCAGGGTCTTCATTAGATGTGTCCTAAACTGCTGCTCCAGACTGTCCCATAAGAGACCTCTCTTCTGAGGTTAGCACCACACCACCTGCTGTGTCACCCCCAGATTTCCTGCAGAACACAGAGGAGTGCCCAGGGAGGGCACCCACGGTGAGCCATCAGAAGCAGCCCACCATACAACCTCATCATGACCCACCCAGCCAGCACAGAGAGGTGGGGCTGCCTTCACAACCAGGATGTTTCAGGAGGGGCTTTTTTGTATGACTTCCCTCAAACCCTGCAGCACACTTGTAGGAAAAAAAAATAAAAAGCAAAGGAGACACATAGGTAGAAGCAGGCAGCAGAAGAGCATTGGGGGCAAAGGAGTAACCTTAATGGAGAGTGATGAAGGAGGCCAGCAGAATATCAGTTACCTAAAGCGAGGATCTCAAAGCAACTGTTTTTTTATAGTCAGGAGATTATCAAGATGATGGTTACAGTTCAGAGAAACATTCTGGCCCAGAGGCTTTTCTCCCAGGCTTTCTGTACTAAGAAGAGCTGTTAAACCCCAGGGATAGTTTGTACCAGCCCCTGCTCCCCTCTCCATCCAAGGATACGATGTAGCCAGCGGGCAGCCAGTGGCGGGGCAGGAGAGGAACCAGGATTCCAAAGCCAACCAGAGCAAAGAACAGGAACAGCAGCCAGGCAATGACCTGGAACAGGTGCAGGGGCCAGCTCCAGCCATTTCTTCGAGCACGTTGGACCTTCACCTCAGGGGCAGCTTCACCCAGATCCTCTGGAGCTATCTTATTATGGGGTTTGTTACAGATATTCATCTACAGAAATCAAAAATGGAAAACAAAAAAGGTGTGAAACAAAAGTACTGTGACTGAGCCCTGGTGCTGGAGAGATGCTCCAAGGCAGACAAAGTAGAGTCTAAAATGGTGACAAATGTGAAGAGAAACAGCTATGAGCTTAGAAGCAGTTTCTCACTTTTTCATTATGGTGGATTATTAGATGCTGCTTTTCACTTGCCACAGGGCCAGGAGAGTTTCTAACAACAGAGAATTGGGCTGCTCTGCTTCACAGAAAACTTGAGATAGCAGGGAGAGCAAACCAGGCAGCATCACAAAACCAGCACAAGGAGCTCTGCTGGACCTGAGCTCACTCAAGGTACTTCTGCACCACTCTCACCCTTCCTTAGTAACTAAAGAGGATGTGAAATGAACATCTAACATGACAAACAACTTCAATTAGTCTGATTAACATGCACAGGAGAGTAATGAAAGAAAAGGAGGAGGTCTCTGGCTCACTTGTGGTATTTTTGATAATGGTTCCAGTGCCAGAACAATTCCACACGGCTGGAAGAGAGCAAGCAGGGCAACTGCTGAAAGAGGAGGACAATTCCAACCTTGGTATGCCAACAGCCCTTCCGTTCTTAGTGAAGGGCTAGAAATGTCTTTTTGGGTCAGCTGGTAGAGGAGTGGGCAAGAATAGCAGAGAATATAAGTTATGTTCATCAGCATGGTTTTATATAGGCTGGAATAAAAAATTCCCAACTTCATCCTTTGAAGTAATTAGCAGTATCTGCCTGCCTTCACCATTTAAGTTGCTACATGGCAAAATGCTCATCACTGATGAGAAATCATTACTAACCATGTCATCTTTCCTCATTAGGCTGTTGCAAACTTGCTCGTGCATCACTTTGAGCTACCTGTCACAAAACCCACAGTGGGTATGGCCGGCATCCCTTTAAATGCGGCTCCAGAAAACACTGAATATAAAAAGCAGCATGAAGTCACTTTCAGGGCAGACAGAGAGAGAGGCACCGGGACGCACGGGCAGGCACCAGGAGCCGGGCCGGGTCAGCGGTTTCCCGGGCAGCCACTCTGGTGCGAGCCGCGTAGACCCCTCCCGCACTCCACCACCTCCCACCCCTCACCTTCTTCCCGCAGAAGCGGTCGGCAGCGGCCCCGCCTCATGCCCAGGCAGGGCGCGGGGCCCCGGGCTGAGGCCTCCCGGCAGCTCCCGGCGCCCCCGCGGGCCGCTGCGCCCGTCGCCATGGCAACGGCTACGGCGGCGCGCAGGGGGCAAACCGCGCCGGGCGCGATCGTTCCGCGGGGACGCGGCCGGAGGGAGCGAGGCTCCGTCCTGCGTGAGCCCCGGGTGGGTCCGCTCACACCCCCTGCCCACGGCACTCCCCAGCCTTCCCAGCCGTGACATTCCACATCGATGGGGTGGAGATGCCCACTGAGCCAGCGGTGCAGGCTGGTTGTGAGCTAAAGCCATCCCACGCCTGAAAAATTCCATTCCCTATTATATCGATCAGTCTTTATGGCATGAAAATGTAGTATTTTTGTTAATATATATATATTCAGATTTACACCGTGACATAATGAGGCTGCAGAATTTTACTGGGGAGTTTGGAATTTTACTGGAGGCTTTGCAGTGGTCTGTGCTTAAGTAAAACAAACTAAAAGACATGGAACTAAGGATTTATCAGCGAAGGATTAAGCATACCCCATGGCAACCAGGATAACATAGCATTTGATGGATTTGAAACCCTCCTAGCATTTTCTGTCATCAGCAATTCCAGCAAGATGGATTCTGGGGATGCTTGGATCATGGGATCATGGATTACCCTGAGTTGGAAGGGATTCACAAGGAACATCAAGTCCAACCCCTTACCCTGCCCAGGACTACCACAAAAATCAAACCATGTGTCTGAGAGCATTGTCCAAATGCTTCCTGAAGTCTTGCAGGTTTGGTGCTGCAAACATTTCATTTCAGTACACCCCCAGACAAGCAGCAAGAACACTGGGAAAACAGAATCATAGAAGCAGTAAGGTTGGAAAAGATCTCTAATGATCATCAGGTCCAGCCACTAACCCATCAGGTTCACCACTAGACCCTGTCCTCAGGTACCACATCCACACACCTTATGAGCAGTTCCAGGGATGATGATTTCACCACTGCCTGGGCAGCCTGTCTCAGTGCCTGGCAACTCATTCCATGAAGAAGTTTTTGCTAATATTCAATTTAAACCTCTACTGACACAACAATTTCCCCTTGTCCTATCATTGTTACCTGGGAGAGGAACCCGATCCCCCCTGGCTCACCCTGCTGTGAGGGAGTTGTTGAGTGATAATGTCCCCCCTGAGCCTCATTTTCTCCAGGCTGAGCCCTCCCAGCTCCCTCATTAGACTTGTGCTTCAGACCTTCCCCAGCTCCACTGCCCTTCTCTGGGCTCCCTTACAACACCACCATGTCCTTCTTGTAGTGACCTTTGCAAACTTTTACTGTCATTAGCAGTCAGTGAGGTGGGTGTTAGTGACTAGTCCAGTTGTACCTGAAGTTTTCAAGGGTAGAAGAAAACCTGCTCAAACCCCCGTTTGTGGTGTGCGTTTTGGCTGGGACACCTCATGTGCAGGGATAAATATTTACCCCGTAATTCCCGGCTTTTCATCCCAGCCCTCCGCCGCAGTGGGCCCGGGCCAGCTGCGGGTTTTGGTGACGCAGCCCCGGCCCGGCCCAGCCCGCACCTCTGCTGGCCTGGGGAGCGGCCGAGCGGAGCCCGGCCCGGTGGCCGTGCCGGCGGCGGGGCACAAGGAGCTCTTTATGGGCCGCCGGGTGTGCGCACAGCGGCTGCTTTGTGCCGGGGCTCTGGCCGCACGCTCGGCTGAGAAGGGTTCTGTGTGCGGAGCGAAGGGCGGCGCGGAGGCGGCGTGTCCTCCGCTCGCTGTCCCCAAAGGCCCTCGTCACCTCTTCAACCCCCAGCTGCTCTCCCTGCACAGGGCTCTGGCTGGTGACAGCGGTGCCCAAGGGGTGTGCGGCACTGCACCCTGCTTGTTCTCACAGCCCACCCTCCTCCAGATAGGTGCAGGGGGACAGCTCGAGTGCTGGGCCAGCTGGGGAGCTGCAGTTTTGAGCAGCTCGTGTCAGAGCTGCTGCAGAGGGAAGCCTCATGCACACAAGGATGTGCTGCCCCTCTCACTATCCCTGCTCACCAGTGCTAGAGAGCACTGCTGTGCTTCCCAGGCACTGCCAAGGCAGCTGAGGACAGTCTTGGCTATGCAGGATGTTCAGGGCAGCATCTTGGAAGCTGTGCCTGCCCATGGCAGTGGAGTTGGCACAAGATGATCCCTTCCAACCCAAAGCATTCTGATTCTCTGTTCAGCCCATCTCCCATTTTTATGCTGGGGGACTCTTCAGAGTGGTCCCAGGATCCCAGCGGTGCTGGGAGGGGCATGGACACTGCATGACCCTGGATGGGCTTGGTAGCTCTATTGGTAATTCACCCCAAGCTCTGCAAGGTGACCCCGCCATTAGCACAGCCACCAGCTATTCCCAGGATCCTTGCCCCAGGACAAAACATAGAGCAAGGAGGACACCCTTCCTACAGCCACATTTATTAGATATTACAAGATGCAAGAAGCTGAATCTGCATGCCAAATGCTGTTGGCTCACTCTGTCTTTCCCCTCTGTGTGCCATGTGGGCAGAGAAGAAGGGGTCTGGCACAGGCAAGCCAGTCCTTCCATTGGCCATGGGGTTTTTCCTATAGGGACACAGTTTTTGCTGTGATGGCTATGAGATAGCATTCTGGCAGAGGGATATCTCCAATGGGACAAAAACTGGGACCACTGAGCTGAACCTGCTCCATTCCTCCCCAGGAGAGGCCCTGGCATGGCCCCACACCTGCCTCCAAAGGGAATCAAAACACATATGGGGACACAAAGGCTGTGACCTTGAAGATGTGCTTGCCCAGGAGGATTTTGTGGGAGAACTCGCTCATCTCCAGCTCCACCTCCAGCGTGGCTGGCCCCGCCACGGGGCTGGTGAGCAGCAGCTCTCCCGTCTGCCGGTCCGAGCGCCGCACGGCAAAGACGCCCTGGCCCCGTCCGCCCGTGATGGCGAAGCGCAGGCTGTCCCCCACGAAGCGGGTGGTGGACATCTTGAAGAGGACTCGGGGCACCGTGCGGTTGGCCTGGAGCGGCAGGTAGTGGAAGGAGATGGAGCTGGCAGCCAGGTGGCAGGCTCGGCTGTCCATGGGGCAGGGGTTCCTCTCGCACTGGCTGCCAGGAGAGAAGGCTGTCACCGCTCAGGGCCGTGGTTTGGCTCTCAGGGAGCTGCCCTCATCCTTGCACACAAGCCCAGCCCATGCCACAGGCAGCATCTCCAGCCCTGCTCACGGTCCTGTGCCACATCCAAGTGTGCCCATCATCGGATCTCTGCCTCATCCCTGCTTCTGCCAGGAAAATGCCATGGCTTGCAGGGACCCAGCTCTGAGGCTGGGACTGGGTGGGTGCCACAGTCCCAGCTGAAGGTCAGGGATGGGGCCAGATGTGCCTCCTGAAGTAGAATCTGTCTGGATAGGGGATGCTCCTCTGTTTGGATGGCAAAAAGCAATTTAATCTCAAGAGTGGGATGGCTGGGACTGCGAAAGGCAGCTGAGGGCACCACATGGATGTGCAGCAGAGGAAAGTCAGCATCATTCCCTCAGGCTCTGAGAGGGGCCAGGATCCTGGATAAAGCCATCACATATTGGGGTGCTTCCACCTGCACCCCCAGCAAGGCCTTCAGGGAGCATGCCAAGCACACCTGAGCACCCCACGTGGCAATTTGCTACCAGTGCAAGCTGGTACTCTCCCTGCTGCCCCTGGGTGACACAGTACAGCTCCCAGCCCACAACAGGACCCATCACCCTGGGACAGGGCATGACACGGCCTGAGCCACGCACAGTAGGGTACTCACAAGGCAGAGGTCTTGACATAGCTGGTGTTGTGGCGCGGCGGGGGGCACTTGGGGCGCACGCAGCGGTGGCCCCCAAAGGTGTTGATGCAGAGGTCACCCTGGCTGCAGTTGTGCTGCTTCCCAGCGCACTCATTCACGTCTGTGGTGGTGACACGGGGTGAGTGGGGCTGTCCCCACTGCACTCTTCCCGTGGGAGGCTCCCTGCCTTGCACCCTGGGGTCTTACCCTCACAGGCATTGCGGTCAGCATGGAGCAGGTACCCAGGGGGGCAGAGGCAGCGGTAGGAGCCAGGGAGGTTGAGGCAGTCATGGAGGCAAATCTGTGTCTGGGGGCTGGACTGGTAGAGCTCACATTCATCCACATCTAGGGTGGACAAAGTGGGGAATGGCCAGAGGTCCCATTGTCACCAAGCCTTGGTTCCCCACCCTCCATCATCTCCTCATCTTCACCCCCCTTTTACCTTGGCACACGCCACCAGGTTGCAGCTGGAAGCCGGTGTCACAGCTGCAGCGCCGGGAGCCCGAGCGGCCCTCGGCACAGCGGGGCTGGCGGCTGAAGGAGGTGTTGCTCAGTGTCACCCAGTCTGCAGGGGACAGCAGGTGTCACTTGCTGGGGTATGGGGAGATGGTGGGGGCCAAGGTGCCAGGGGCTGCCAGGGAAGGGGGAGACAGACGCAGCATGGCCAGGTACTGGTCCCCATGAGAATCCCCATCCTCCACAGACCAAACCCAGGCACCTACAGGAGTAGATGGGGCTCTGGCAGGTGGGGCCTGACCAGCCTGGGGGGCAGAGGCACGTGTAGCTCTGGTTGCCATCCACGCAGGTCCCGCTGTTGGCACACGGGTTGCTGGAGCAGTCATCAATACCTAGGGAGAAGGAGCTCGTGAACATCAGCTGGAGAAGGGTATCCTTGCCCAACCCTGGTGCCCATTGCTGCAGCCTCTGGGCAGAGCAATGGAACCCCACAGCTCAGGGTGACAGAGGGGCCATGGGGAGGGCAGAGCTCATGGCACCCCAACCCTGCTCCACTTCACTTCTGCAGAAGGGTTGGGTGCCGCTCCAGGTGCGGTTGTGCCGGCAGGCGCGTGTCTCCGAGCCCACCAGCCGGAAGCCGGCATCGCAGATGAAGTGAACCTCGTGGCCCACCCGCAGGCTCCGGCCCAGCATCCGTCCATTCAGGGGCACTGCCAGCTGCGGACACATCTCTGTGGACAGACAGACATGGGTGGGGATGGGCACTGCCAGCCTGGAGCCAACCCCAGCCTGGCAGGGAGCTGGGGGTCCCGTGACCAGGCTGTTTGTGTGGGGTGAGGGATCAGAGCTGGCCCCATGGGACGTCACCCATGGTGGTGACCAGCCAGGATTACCATTGTGTTTGGTGGCTGGTCTCTGGAGGTGGCTCTGGAGGATGGAAAGCTGATGCCGGAGCCCGCGAGTGCCCTGCAGGTGGGCAGCCTCCTGTGCCACCAGCAGCTTCTGCATCTGCTGCACCACACTGAGCGCCTGCTGCCGGTTCAGGCATTCCTGGGGGATCATGGAGACACCTCAGTCATCCACTGGGTTCCCCTGCCACCCTGCCACAGCCTGGGAGGACCCTTCCCAGCAGCCAGCATCTTTAGGGTTGGTTTGGATATCCTGCCCTGGACAGAGCCCCTTCCCATCCTGGTTGGGGTCTGACCCTGGTTCCGTGTCTGCTCCAGCCTCAGCCCCCACCTCCCGATCCTGCTCTGGCACTTGGATGCTGTGGAGAAGCTGCATGCCCTGAGTGTATTTAATATCATTTCACTGCTGCAGGGGAAAAGCCCCATGACCACACCCCTGGCTCTGGCAGCTCCACAGGTTCTGTGGCTGTGCCGTACCCCCCACTCTGGGCTGGTGTTGGGGTGCTGGGTGTGAGAGATGGGTGCTGAGCAGCCCAGAGAGGGAGGTGTGCTGGGGGGCTGGAGGGGAGGGAATGCAGGTCCTTACCTGGGAGCTGCTGAGGGGAAGCTGCAGGATGCCCAGGGCCAGCCAGGCTGGCAGTGGGATGAGGAGCATCACGCCGGGGCTGACTGCAGGGGCACAACGCTGACGGTCCGTTTCTGCTCACAGCCGCGTTCCTGCACTCGCAGGGATTTATCTGCAGCCTGTGCCCATGTGTTTGTTGGTTTTTCCCCTGCCTGAGGCCGAGCTGTAGGAAAGTTTCCCTTTGGCACTGGCTCTAGCCTCTGCCTTCCCTTCCCTTCCGTTCCTTTCCCTCTCTGCACATCAGAGGCTTTGGGGCCTTTCATGTCTCAGGGCCAGCAGATATCAGGGCCAGGCTGTGGCTGTCACGGCACTTACGGTGGTACTGGTGGTGCCGGGCTCACGACACAGCCAGTCCTGGCTCTGGGGCTCCCCGGCACGCAGAGATGCAGGATGAGGCTAATCCCGTGCTCTAGCTAAGCCTGGGAAAGTCTCCTGGGAGAAAAGATGACTCTGGGGTCTGTGTGGGGGTTCTGCTCACTGGTGGGGCTGGGGCTACTGGGAAGGGTAGCCCAGGAATGCTGTGGACTCACTGGACTCAGCACAGCTTTGCTGGGATGAGCTCAGCCCTGGCTGGAGTTCAGAGGGGAATCCCAGGGTGCTGCTGCAGCCTGGAGCTGGGGTGCAGTTGGTGTTATGGTCCACATTAACATAAGGGTCAGGGTTAATGTTAGAGTCAGGATCAGGTTTAGGATTAGAATTGGGGTTAGGATTAGAGTTCGAGTTAGCATTAGTGTTTGGTTTGGAGTTTGCATTAATTTTAATGTTTTGATTAACATTAAAGTAATTGTTAGGGCTAAAGTTAGTTTTTTTGTTAGGGTTAATGTTACTGTTAGGATCAGTGCCAAGGGTTCAGATGCATATTAGCAGGAGGGTTTGTATGAGAGTTGGGGTTGGCATTAGCATTAGTGCCACGGTTCAGGCCAGAGTCAAGTTTAGACTCAGGCTGAGGGAACTGAAGCATTTACAGCTGGGTTTATACTGACACCCAGCTCAGCCCTGACAGCTGGTGCGTAGGATGCTCCCAATCCCTCCTGCCTGTGGCATTTCAGAATCCTGAGCAGGGATGTCAGAAGCTCTCACCTCTGCCCTGTGCCAGGGGAGCACCTGCCATGGATTCTGCAAGCCCTGTTCTGGGCAGAGCTCTCATGGTGCTGTTGAGCCTCCTGAGCAGCCTGGGCTGTGGGACCCCTGCTTGACTCCAGGTGCCCACCGAGACCCGGCCCCCTTGGGCCCAGCATCTCTCCCGCCGCCGGCCCCCCGGCTCTCACATCCTCCCACCCTGTAACCACACTGCCCAGCTCTCCGGAGCGGGTATTTGGCTTCGTGCCTGCAGCGGTGTGTGTTACCTCCCCAGCATGTTTAATTCATGGGGCAGGAGGAAGGCTGGCAGCGGGGGGCCCCCTTGCTGCCCCAGCCCCTTGGCTTCCAGTCTCCCAGTGTCCCAAAGTGGGTGCCTGTTGCGACTCCTGCTCCTGCTGCCTTCACAGCCCGACCCCGGCTGGGCACGGGGCTGGGGCAGAGCACGGAGGGCAGACCCCGCTGCGGGACATCCCGGCGGGGCTGCAGCCCGGGGCCCCGGGAGTTGTCTGCCACATTCGCTCCAGCGAGCAACTGTTTTGACAGAGCCATTACTCACCCGTCAAGCTTTTGTTCCCGCTGCCCAGCGGTGCCTGTCTGGACTCCTGAATAGGATCAAATCCTGCAACCAGACACACGCACGCAGGAGCGCGCGGCCGAGCTCGCCCCAAAGCCAGGGCTGCTGCGGGGCGGCTTGGCTCTCCCCAGTCCTCCCTCCGGAGCTTGGGGGTCTGCTCCCCCCATCCCGGGACCTACATGAAGCTCTTGGTCCTGCTGGTTTGCAGCCTCCTGGTGTGGAGGGTGGGTGAGACGAGGTCGGATGCTCCAGGAAAGTTGTCCCTGCTGGCTCCAGGAGGTAACTGGTGGCAGGGCTGCCTCTCCGGCAGCAGGGCTGGGAGGCAGCTGGTTTGGGGGATGAGTGCACCCTGAGCACCGTCCCCTTGGGCCAGACCAGATATGTGGGGGATTGGGTGGGTGATGGGCACTCAGGGATGGCAATGGGGGGCTTGGTGGGTGATAGGGGCTGAGGACGGAATGGGGATGGGAGAAGGGGCATGGACTTGGTGATGGGATGGAGTTGGGGGGCTCTGGGGCTGGTGTTGCAATGGAACCAGGGGGCTCTGGGGCTGGGAATGGGATGGAGCTAGTTATGGAATGAGGCTGGGGGTCCTGCAGCTGGTGATGGGTCTTGCCCAGTGGGGTCTGGATCCTGGCAGGACAGAGGCAGGGGGGCAGAGGGGGTACATTCCTAGCAGCCTCAGCCCACCCGTGCGAGACAGGGGCCCAGCAGGCTGCCCCCCCCCCGCCTCGGCCCCTTGCCCCTTTTGTGCTCCCAGCCCAAAAGCTCTTTCTTCTCTCAAGTCTCCATGGAGACCCGGGTGCCTTCCCGGTATCCCCGGCTGCGGTCGGACCCTTCAGGGGGAATTCCCACGGCCCCCTGAAGGGTCTGGCCACAGCCAGGGATACGGGGAGGGCACTTGTACCTCTCGGCCCCCTTGGCCCCCTCCCTATCCCCTGCTGTTCCCCCCAGCTCTCAGCACGAAGGAGACTTTCCTGGTGCTCTCACTGCACAACAAGTTAAGGAGCAAAGTGCAGCCCCCTGCTGCCAACATGCAGAAGCTGGTGAGCCCCCTTGCAGGTCCTGTGTCCCCCACCTTCGATGTCACATCCACCTTCCACCCCATGCCCGGGGATGTGGACAGCCCATGGGTGATACACATGCTAATGAAGCAGAAGATCTGGCTGGTGTGGGGCATCTGGAGAAGAGCGTGTCACTGCCACATCCAGGGCACACCAAAAACAGGGCTGATCCCTTGAGGTGCCTTTTGGTGTCCCCCATGTCCCTCTAATGCCTCCTAATCATCCAAGGACACACCAGGAGTGGTTCTTTGGAGTCCTTTGTGGGGTCCTCCATTCCCTGTTATGGCCCTTGACCTGAACACATCAAAGGCACAACTGCTACCTAGGGGTGTCTGCCATGTCCTGTGGTGGCCCTCGATGTCCCTCCTTCACCCCACAGCCACGCACACCTCAGGCAGGATGAATCCCTCGGGGTCCTTTGCAGCGTCACCCATTGTCGAGCCTCTGATGTCCCCCAGTCACCTTCTGGACTGACCATCTTGGTGGTGCTGCACCCCTGGGGCTCTTCCCTTGGTGGCTCATGCTCATCCCCGCAGGAGTGGAGCGAGGAGCTGGCGCGGCAGGCGGGGGCACGGGCAGCCAGCTGCCTGGAGGGTCCCGCTCCACCGCCAGCCCCACAGCTGGGCTGGAGCGAGGTCCTGCTCCCCGCGGGCGCGGGCGGCTTCGGGGCCGTGCTGGAGCTCTGGTTTGCCGAGGGACAGCGCTATGACTACAGGACGGGGCTCTGTGCCAGCAATGCCACCTGCCGCCACTACACCCAGGTGGGCACGAGGGGCACGGGGGGGCTGCTGGGGACCGGGACCCCGGTGACAAACGCTCTCCCACAGCTGGTGTGGGCCACAGCGGGGCAGCTGGGCTGCGGCCGGCACCGCTGCCCCGGCCCCCACGGCCCCAGCGAGGCCTTCGCCTGCGCCTACTCGCCCGGGTAAGGGGCTGCGGGTGGGGCCGGGGCGTGGTGGGTGGGGCTGAAAAGGGCGTGGTGGGTGTGGCTGAGAGGGGCGGGGCTTGTGCGAATGGGAGGGGCTCAGCGGTGTGGGTGGGGTCTCAGCCAGGTAGGGGCACGGGTTGATCTATGGGATGTGCGGCACGGGAGGGAGAGCTTGTCCCGGTGGTGGGTGGGACTGTGCACTGAAGTGGGCGGAGCTGGGTGATGTGGGTGTGGCTTGGAAATGCAAATAGGGCCGGGATTTAGACGCGGGAGGGTTTGGATGTTCTGGTCGGGGCTGTGTGTTGTAGTGGGCGTGGCTGAGTGCTGTGGACGGGACCGAATGCTGCAAGTGGGGCTGGGGAACGAAGGCATGGCGGGGATTTAGACATGGATGTGGGTGGGGCTGGGCTTGCCCCAGAAAGGGGTGTGGCTTGTCTGGGTGGGTGGGGCATCTTCCTCCAGCTGCCTGTGGGGCCAGGGGCAACTGGGAGGTGGCCGGGACGCCCATCCTGCCCTACAAGCAGGGACCCTGGTGCTCCCTCTGCACCGCTGGCCTCTCTGGCTGCTTCAAGTCCTGGGACCACAGTGGCGGGCTCTGTGGTGAGTCCCCCCTGTCACCATGGCCTCTGCATGACCCTGGTGGTGATGCCTCCGCCCCTGATGCCCCGCTGTCACTCTGGTGTTCCCAGAGGTGCCCAGGAACCCCTGTCGCATGAGCTGCAGGAACAGTGGGCGCCTCGACATGAGCAGCTGCCAGTGCACCTGTCCCCCCGGCTACACGGGCAGGTACTGCCAAGGTGAGAGGGCACCGGGCAGCCTTCAGAGGCTTGTGCGTGGTTGCTGCAGGGCATGCAGGTGCAGGATTGCTGCAGGGCATGCATGCAGCTGGTGCAGTGTGGGCAGCACAGGGGGGCAGGGACTGCCAAGCCCCCTGGCAGCTAATACAGTGCTGTGCCCACAGTGAGGTGCAGCGGGCAGTGCCTCCACGGAAGGTTCAGGAAGGAGGAGTGCTCCTGCCTCTGCGACGCGGGCTACGGAGGAGCTGAGTGCGGCAGTGAGTCTGTGCCCCCCTGCACTGCTGTGATCCACGGGCAGGGGACCCCAAAGTGGGGTGAAGGGTCCTCTGTGGGCCCATCTCTGCTAGCACAAGGACCCACCTGCCCCTGCCTGTGTCCCCAGCAAAGATCCATTTCCCCTTCCATGCCTGTGATGTGAGGATTGACAGTGACTGCTTCATGGTGTCCCCTGAAGCTGACACCTACTATGGAGCCAAAATTAAATGCCAGGTGAACTCCTGGGGTGCTCCAAGCATCCCTGGACAGCTGAAAAGTGCCACCCATGCTTGCAGTGGCTCTGGGCATCTCTCCTCTGCTTGGAGCAGTGCTGGGCCATGCAGATGGGACAGACTTACTCCCTTCCCCACAGGAGAAAGGTGCGATGCTGGCCCAGATAAGAAACCAGAAGGTTCAGGACATCCTGGCTTTCTACCTCAGCCGCTTGGAGATGGGTAACAGGGTGACAGACACCGATTTTGAGACTGGAAACTTCTGGATCGGTGAGAGACAGCAGTAGGCAGGGTGCAGAGTGCCTGGGGTGCTGGCAGACCTGCCAACCCAGGTCCTGGTCCCCCAGGTCTCACCTACAAAACATCCAAGGCTTCCTTCCGCTGGGATGTGGGTGAGCCATCCTCCTTCACCAGCTTTGCTTTTGGGCAGCCAGACAACCAGGGGTAAGTGAATCTAGAGGACACCAAACTCTGCATGGTGTCATTGTTGACTGGCTTCACCACCATCCCGGTGGGACACAGGTTTGGGAACTGTGTGGAGATGCAAGCATCGACCGCCTTCAACTGGAACGACCAGCGCTGCAAGACCCGAAACCGGTACATCTGCCAGTTTGGTGAGTGAGCGCCTGGGAGCCCTCCTGTGCTCTCCTGGGCCCTGGAGGTGCCAGTCCCCTGCTCTGCTGTGTCTGTCCCTTGTGGCCAGTCCTGCCCAGACCTCTGTGTCTCTCCTGGGCTGGGAGGCACTGACTCTACACATGCCATTGCAGCCCAGGAACACATCTCCCTGTGGCAGCAGGATCCCTGAGCCGGCAGCCCTGGGAACCGGCCAGCGCTGGTTGCTGTGCTGAACCTGGGGCTCAGGAGAACCCTGGTGCTGTGCAAAGCCCGGACCACGGCTCAGGAGGATCTCTGCACAGCTCACTTGTGCAGGGAATGAGGGGCTGAGGGGACCCATGGCACTGCGACCTGGCAAGAAGGGGTGTGCTGTACATATAGCATCCTTGACACAGCATCTTCTTCTGCCCCTCACCTTCCTCTCTTATTATCACTCTGCAACACCCTGGGCAGATGTCACTTACAACACCCAGGTACAAAAGCATCCTCCTCTAAAACTGGCAGCTGGGCTGTGTCTGGACTGTGGTCTCAGTGTTACGAGGGGCCAAGGGGGTTCTTTGAGGGTGCAGATCTTGGCATAGCTCAGGGAGGACCAGGCTCAGCTCTGAGCCATTGTCCTGACCTGGGTGAGAACACTCTAGCCTGGTGGGTTTCTCACCATCATCTGGTCCTTCATCATTTGCCTGGTCATTAATAAAGACCCTCTCTCCTTTGGGAAGAGCAATTTGTCTCTTTTTCCTCCCCTAAGACAGCCAAACTCTCCTTAGCCACAGTCCACATTCTGCCTGCACTGGATAGAACCTCCAGTTTCATCTCTGTAGTGGGTTCTGGGGTTGCTGGAGCCAAGGCCAGCCTTGGCTGAACTTGTCTTCAAGTTCACCCCAAGGCATGTGGGGTTGCCTTGGAGAGATGGTGTTAGCCAAGAGCTGCTTCTCCCAGCCCTAGGATGGCCCCAGGTCACAGCACCCTATGTGCTGGGTGCAAGCCCATGCCCCCAGCACTGGTGGGTGTCAATGGGTGCTTTTGGAGGTGAGATGCCACTGCCCCTCCCCTGTCATAACAGCCCCATCCAGTGCTGGGCTGGGGTGGGAATGAAAATATCTTCATCCAGGGTGTTTCATGGGCTGTTGGTTGTGCACCGTCTCAGGCCAGGGAAGGCACCATCCACATCACTGAGCTGGGCTTGGGGCCCTGGGCAAATTGGGCAAACCCAGGGTGAAACCAGCAGCCAGGAGGGCAGGGCTCAGCAGGTGAGGGTGGGGAGGATGGAGGTGGAAAGAAGTCCAGGGAGGATGAGGGTGGAGATCCCGAAGGCAAAATCCAGCAAGTGAAGCAGGAGGATGGAGCTGGAAGGAGCCCAGGAAAGATGAGGGTGAGGCTTGCAATCCCCAGAGGACGGTGAGCCCGGTGCCCGCGGTGCCGGAGGTGGCAGTGCCCGGTGGCAGCAGCCATCCCTAGGGATGCTCTGCACCCACAGAAGATGGGTGCCAGCGGTCCCTGGTGCACACTGAGCGCCTTCCCCAGCTCACCCTGAGACCAGAGCCAGCCCGCAGAGTTCACCACACAAGGTGGCAGCCTGGAAAGCAAACAAGTGCCAGTTTCCTTCTGCTTGGATCTTGCTTGGAAACCCTGTTCTCTGTATGGATAGCAGGACCTTGCTCCGACACCTGTGGGGTTTGAGGGGCCTGTGGCCAGTGGCCAGGCTCCTGGGAGGTCTAGACTGCTCTGATGGGCTGGTGTGTTCCCTGATGACTTGAGAAGCTTCCCTGGTGCAGTAACATCCACAGTGTCACCCATGGAACAGCTGGTCACATTTACTGTGGCCAATGGTGAGTGTGCAAGAGGGAGCCCTCAACTGTCTCCTCACCCCAGTAGCCACAGAGGTTTCAGAGTGTCCCAAAAATACAAAATTAAATATGTGGAGATAATCACAAACCACAGCATCAGTGCCTCTCATGTATGCAAAAAATAGATTCAAGCTGGCTTTTATATGGATGTTGTCTGTGAAATCCTAAAGAAGGGATGAAGAGCACCACCAGGGAGGTGCGATGAGGCATCACTGAGTTGTGCATCCAGAGGATGCATGATGATCCACCCCACGTATCACCACGTGTCTCAGCAGCCTACAGGAGGAAGAAGCAGCTCAACATAGGGCTTCCCCCATCCCTGGCACCCAGCTGCACTCACAGGCATCCTGCTGGCCTGAATATCCCTGAAAAATAACTCAACCACATAGCAGGAATGATAGCAAAGGTGGACTCACCACAGTGGTGGGAAATGTCTCTGCAGGTTAATTACCTTCATCATCAGAGGTGGTTTCTGCCACCCTAATTGGAGCCTGCCCAGCTTTGGGTCCTTGGGATGGGGCACCCATGGAAAGGGATAGCTGGAGTTGTTACATTTCTGGAACAGCCTTGTGCTGCTCCCATCCTACCCATTTGCTCCAGCTCCCAAATGTGTTTTCCTTACTGGTTTTCCACAGGCTGTTGTCAGCCAGGCATTGCATCTGCAGCCAGCAGGACTCTAGGAAGAGTTTTACAAGGGCCCCTGGCCAGCACCCAAAGAGTCCTGGTCATCCCTGTGCTCCCCAGTGTCCTGTTTCAGTTCCATGTCCCTCATTTCTCAGTTGTCCTTCTCTCACTGGCAGAATCTTGTTCTGTATTTCTAATTTGCTCTAGTAAGAGTGTATTGTACTGGAAAGAAAAATAATTTGTATTTCTTTTCTCTGGTTATTTGACTCCCAATGCAGTTTCTAAGCATCTGAAGTGCACGGTTTTGTACCCAATTTTATGTGCTGCCAGACACAACCCCCAGCTCTGAGGGCTTTCTTGGATGCTGCCTTTCCTACAGCTCAAGCCAGAGGTATGAGTGCAGCTCTGCCCTGTATCCCAATGGAAAATACCCAGAATATTCCCTACCAGCCCACCATGGTGCAGCTTGGCAGACAAGACCACCTGCTCCACTCCATCCCCAGGAATAATCAGATTCCAAGGAAGCACCAAGCTCTCCCTGAACTCCTCAAGGACAGTGGAAGCAGAGGGGTTGACCCCGATTGTAGAAGTGCATCTTTCCATCTCTGCTCGTGGCTGGCAGAGGCCCCAGGAGGGGCATGCAGGCTGAAGACTCATCAGAAAAAATACAATTTATTATTACGAAAAAATGAACAAAACACAACTCTGCCACCCTGAAGCAGTGCCTGGGCAAGAAGTCCAAGGGCTGTGCAGTCCATGCCATGACGTGGTTCCTGCCTGGTGCTGCCTGCACAGATGGATATGGTGAGGAGCCTGGAGTGAGGGCTTCAGCCTGGTGCTGTGACCAGCCCGGGTGGAGATGTGGGGTCCCGAGTGCCAGCAATTGCTTGGAGAGAGGTCTTGGACAGGCTCTGGCTGCTGAGGCAGTATGGAGGTTGTTCCTGGGGAGCTTCAGCAGCATGCAAGGCTGTTTGGGTCCTGTGGTGCCAGTTGAGAATGGTCTCCTGCAACACGAGGGCTTCTCAGGTGCACTCTGGGGTGCTCGGGCAGTGTGTGGGGGTGCAGATTCTCATATCCTTGCACACAGTTCTTGGGCCTCCAGCTGTGTGAGCAACACGAGGGGTCTCCAGCAATGCAAAGGTTGGCTCATCCAGTCTCCAGCAGCATGAGGCACGGATCAGGCTCGTTATGGGGGTTCATCATCAGTTACAGATAAACTTAATAAACTTTTAAGATTCTAAAAGTAAACTTATTTTAGCCCCGAAGAGTGGTGTGTGGATCAGGCAGGCTCCAGGGGTCTCCGGCAGCATTGAAAGCAGCTTGGGCGGGCTCTGGGAGATGCCCCATCCCCGGACCGGGGGACGCAGGTCTCACGGGCACTCAGGCACTGGTGGCGGCAGCGGCGGCGGCGGCATCGCGGCGCTGGGCGGCCCGCAGCAGGCTCTGCCGCAGCACCGGGTACTGCCGGTGGCAGCCATCGAGCCCGAGCCGCAGGGCCTGCGCCCAGTCCTCGGGCGGGCCGCCCCGGCCGCCGCCCAGCACGGCCGACACCTGGTTGAGGGCGGGCAGCAGGGCCAGCGTGAGGCGGGCGGCGGCGCGGCGCTCCTCGGGCTCGGCGGGCTGCAGCATCCAGGCGGCGGCGGGCGCGGCCGGCCGGCACAGCGCGCAGCCCACGGCCAGGTCGTACATCTCCACGCCCGCGTCCGCCAGCGCCAGCGCGGCGGCGCTGACGGCGGCGGCCAGCGCCGAGCCGCCGTCCTGCAGCAGCAGCGCGCTGACGGCCAGGCGGGCCCGCGGGTAGCGGCCCAGCCGCACCGCCGGCTCCAGCGCCTCCCGCAGCGCCGCCGCCGCCTCCCGCTCCGCCTCCCGCTCCGCCGCCGCGCCCGGCCGGCTCCGCGCCCCGCGCCCCGCGAACGGCGCCCGGCGGAACTCGCAGAGCAGCCGGCCCGGGCCGGGCTCGGCCGCCTCCCGCGGGCCCCAGGCGGCGCAGAGCACCTTGGTGCCGCTGCCCAGCTCCACGTAGGCCGAGCCCTGCGCCTGGCTCAGCAGCCCGGCCCGCGCGAACAGCGGCCGGAGCGCACAGGGGTCCCGCGGCACCGCGCCCGCGCCCTCCCCGTCCTCCTCATCCTCGGCCGCGGCCGCTGCCCACAGCGCCGGCGGCTGCGACTCCTCCGGGCCGCGCAGGCGGCGGTGATCCAGCGGCATGTTCGGCGGGACGCCGCGAGACGGCGGCGGCGGGGCGGGCCCGGCCAGGAGGCGGGCACAAGCCGTGACTGGCAGCGGGATCCCTCCCCAGCCCAGCCCGCCCCGCCCGCAGAGCCGGGGAGCAGAGCGCGGGGCAGGGAGCCTTTATTACAGCAAAGCTGCGCAGGGGACAGGGAGGAGGACAAAGGGACCGGGGTTCTCCCCTCAGTCAGTTTTTCAGCTCCCCCAGGCGGAGCCTGGCAAAGTCCGTGGCCAGTTTCAGGGCTTCCTGCAGGCAGCCCACATTCTTGCCTGTTGCCTGTGCAGAGATGTCCTTTCCACCACCTTTGCCGTCCATCAAGCCAGACACCTCCTGCACCCACTGGCTGGCCTTCAGGCCCTTATTTGCAGTCTCCTGGGCAGGAAAAGAAACCCAGCAGTCAGCACCGCACTGAACAGCAATCACCCTGCCCTATGCCTACCACCCCATTAAATCCTGCCTCTTCCCCTTCCCTGTTTGCAGAGCATAACCCCTCTTCCCTCACTTCCAGCCTGACAATACCTCCAAGCACAAAGGCTCTGGGTCTTGCCAAACCCCAATCAGTTCTGGCTGTGTAATGTTAGATAGTTCCTGCCTGAAGGATGGAGCTCCTCCACAGAGGCTCAGGGAGAGGCAGCCACACAGTCTTGGCATTACCTGGGGTACTTGACACAGGCAGGTGATCCTGCCAGCTTCATTATCCACAGCAAAGAGCATAGCAGCAGTCTGGGGGGAATTAGTCTTGAAGAGTTTCAGAGATTCATTCAGGGCCTGGAAGAGAACAAAATCATTATATGACTACCTCTCTGTGATTGCACCCAGCCCAGCTCCAGCCCCAACAGCACCCACAGACACCTCAGGGATCAGGAATTGCATTAAACCAGCCAGCAGCACTCTGCAATGCTCGTCCTCCCAAACATCAGCCATTTTCATATTCCTGGCAGCATCAAAGCCTTGGCAGGGGACATAAACCCTGCCTGTGTACCCCAAGGCAGAAAGGAGAAAATGCTTTTATTTCCCCACCTTGAGGCACACAGCAATTGGCAAAATCAGCCCCAGAATAAATCTTTGCCTGAGAGTACTGGCTGGAGGGGAAAAAGCTCTTCCCAGCAGAAGGGAACAGCTGTTCCAAAGGGAGTCAAGAGTACTCAAATGCAGCATGAAGAGCCTGCAAGGGTTATCAGACACAGCAGGCACAGAAGAACCATGGAGACTGCCACACATTCCATTACTCTCAAGGAGACCATCATCCCTCACTCACACAGACAGCACGATGCAGCACAGAGCCCCAGAAGTGGGTCCTCTGGTGAGAAAAGCAGTGCTGCTCTGGGTGGATTGGGAACATGCAGCTCCCTGGGCTGCCAGCACTGCCATCCCGTGGGATGCACCCCTCTGCCAGGGAAAATGCTGCAACAGCACCCACTGGGAGCAGAAGCATGGGTATCATGGTGGCCACAGAGAGCGAGCAGGATCAGCTCCAAGACTCTCAGAGAGGAAATTATTAAAGGGCATTAAGCCCAGACTGGCCTAAGCCCAGGCACAACCAGCTCCCACTGCCTGGTACCTACTGGGCTCAGCACTGTGACACGACACACACAACAGAGCATTCATTCCAACAGAAATCACTTGGGAGAAAACTTGTGTGTGGAGGAGGGAAGGAACAGATTCAGCCCTGGCCAGGGAAGGAGCAGATTCAGCCCTGGCCAGGGAAGAACTTTAACCCAGCTGAGCAGACAATGTTGGGGGCAGTTCCCTGCCTGGCCCTGTCCACACTCAGCCCAGGACACCACTCCTGGAGTTGATCTGCAGGGCCCACAAGCATGACAACTTCCATGGCTCAGCAGAGCTGCTGCTCTGAGTCCCTTAGGTGCATTTCAGTGTCGTGACTGCTGCAGGATGAGTCTTAGCTGGGACACAATAAGATTTCTGCTGGGCTCCCTATCTACCACCATGTCTGGAAACTCAGCAAGTGGTCAAAACCCCACCACCCCAGCAAGCCCATGTGCCAGTCCAGGAGGTGGGACACAAGAGAATATCCCAGTGGTCCTTTCCCCTTCTCAGGGATCGCAGGTGGCAAGAGGGACAGCTCTGTAGAACTGAACCACATCCTCAAGTGATGACAGACCACTCAGCTGCTCCTCAGGCTGAAGGAAGGTTGCTGAGGACAGATCAGACTTTCCCATACCTTTGCTGAGGCACCATTTTCCATTTCCATGATGACCCATGGCTGGTTAGGGTGACTCTCAATAACTTGCTTGGTCTTCTCCAGTACCTGAGGACAACAGTGGTCAGCCACTAACCGTCCACACTGTGTATGGACACAAGAACCACTTGGGTGGAGCAGGGACAGAGGTCCCCAGGCTGCCCAAACACACCCAAAAGCCCAGCCTGGAGCAGCCTCACACTATGAAGCCAGGAGGAATGTACTTTGACAGGAAGGTATGTGGCCTGCAAGACAGCATGTCGTGCAGGATTCCTCCTCCAGAAAACTCCAGTGGGATCCAGGAGGAAGCCTGCACCCAGGGGCACTGTTAGAGCAGGAACAGGCTGCTATGCTTCAACCCAATTCTGCTTCAGGAGGCAGCAGGAGAAGCTGGAAGGCTGAACAGTTTGAGGGGCAGTCCCATACATCAATTCTCTTCCATCCTGGACACTATCAGAGCTCCCAAAGGAGTTCCCCACAGGCCTCCCACACTGTCCTTTATTCCAGCCCACAGCTCACTCTTTTCTGGATGTCGGCTTTGCTTGCTCGGTCCAGGTCATCCATGACCTTCTTCAGTGCTTTAACAGCCTCCCTCAGTTCATCTTTCTGCCACTGTGGGATAATAGCAGTGGCCAGAGTCTGCAAAACAGGAGCAGGTAGAGAAGGTCAAAGGTGCCAGCAATCATGGCAGGAGATGAAGCAACTCATAAACTCATAAAGAGCCCAGTAAGCTCCACTCCTCTCCCAGTGCCAGTGACCTGAGGAAAGAGGTGCTGGCTGAGGCACCCATGGGATGCAGGGCTGTTGGACAGGAACAGAAGGTGAACTCAGGCCTCATTAATATCCAGTTCTGACAATCAAGGTCCCTTTCACTTTGGGGAGGCAGAGTACTGCTACCATCCTCACCTCACCAAGATCTGTGATCTCCTTCTGCACGTCTTTGTTGGGAGCTGTCTGAACCTTCACCTTGGCCTCCAGGGCTGACAGCAACTTCCTGAGGCTGTCGACTTTCCTGAGGGCCTAGGAGGATACAATCTGAGTTAAATCAAGCTGGAAGATTGAGCAGGCTGGGGTTTTGGTCATTCCAGTGTGAAGAGGTGAAGAATGCTGGAATGCCCCAGGATGGAGGTTAGTAACTCTTGGAAAGCCACAGGGCCAAAGCAGGCAGCACCTAACCAGAACCAGGGCGTAATGCTGGCACATGGGCCCCAGGTCTCTTTCCTTTGCCAGGATTGCCAAGATCCCCCCAAAAGAGAAATCATCTCCCCCATGAAACCCCTTTCTCCCACTTTAAGGAGCATCAGCCCACATCCAAAGTCACTGCCTCCTGCAGCAGAGGACTGGATTCTCAGACTTCACCACTCTCCTGCTGGCGCTGCCAGCTGCTGAGAGCCATACATTGGCAGCCACTCTGAAAAGCAACCTGAGCTAACCCTGGAGCCATCCCACACACCCACCCAGGTTTCTCTGCCACAAAACCTACAGGTGAGATTTCCTTCTCTCTTCCCTGCTATGACTGTAGTACAGCCAGGGTCTCCAGAACAGTCTTTGGCAACAGCAGCACCCTTTTCCATGAGTCCCTCAGAGGATATTGTGCAAATTTGAACGAATTTCACAGAGGATCTCTCCTGCCTACCCTTACCTTCCGAGCTTCAGCCCCGGTGACTGCAACTATCCTCCGAATGCCTTTAGCAATTGCTTCTTCTGAAACAATCACAAAGGAGCCAGCATGGCTGGAGTTCTGCAAGTGCCTTTGGAAAGAACCCAGACAGACCCACAATAAAGAGTTAGAAGTCCACTTCTCATCTCAGCAAGAATCAGCAAAGAAAAAATACAACCATCCTACCAGGGAAATGCAGCAGTGTGGGGACATACAGAAAAAGCAACCAGTGTTGAAAGCAAATGAGTGAGGAAAAGGTGGTAAGACCTGTGTTCCCAGCACTGCCAGAGACCCTGCATGAGGGCAGGGGCAATACAAGCAGTTCCCTGCCTGCAAAAGGTAATTTTTAAGACTGATTGACTCAGGACTGGGAATGCAAAGGCTTATCATCACCACCACCTCTATCTCTGCCTTGGCTCTGCCCAGTGAATGCTCATGACACTCGCAGGAGCTCAAGCTCCACAGGAACTCCTTTCAGCCACCCTGCCACCTTCCCCAGCCTCTCCAGGTACTCACGTCCCTCCGCAGAACTCAATAGAGGTGATGGAGCCCCCAGGGCCAGAGGGGTCAGCCAGCAGCTCCTCCACAGGGATGCCAATGGAAACCACACGGACAGGATCGGGGTAGGTCTCGTCAAAAACTGCCCGAAGTCCTTGGATAGCTTTGGCTTCTGCAAGAGGGCAGTCCTTGGCATACACAGTCTGCAGAGGACAGCAAAGGGATGCAGGTAAGATCCAGTTCTGTCAGCTGTAACTGAGGGCCACATTCCCAGGAAATTCCTTCCTCTAAAAGATCCTAGAAGTGAAGTCTTGTGCCTTACCTGAGCTGGGGTTTGTTGAGCTACAATAATCACAAAGCTATTAAAAGACATTTCATCTTCAAAACTCCCAGTATCACCTGCTCAGATTCCCTGTGTGTTACTCCACATGCAAATGGTTCCAAGCACAGATTCCAGGGTCCTTCAGGGTCGGCTCTGACACTTGCCACCAGACAAGTGCCACTCTCCTGCCATTGGGAACACTGGATTGTCTGGGTGTATAATGTAAACCCAGCCAGGCCTGCAAAACTACTCTGCCAAACTTCCTGGCTCTTGCAGCTGATGTGACACTACTGCAGGCATGGGAACACTTCAACCCTAGAGAGGGCTTGAAACCAATGAACCAAACAATCCATATGGGGTTTTCCCACTCAAAACCCTCTAAGTGATGGCAATGTGTGCACAGTACGCACCAGCAGCTCAGAATCCTCCTGTGCATGCCAAACTCCCAGCATCCCAGATCATCCAAAACGGAGACTCAAGGTATACAACGTGTCACCCACACCCACCTTTGACTCCTCGATCATCTGGTTAGCAATCCCTTCAACTTTCTTGATTTCCTGGGTGGACAGGGCTCCCTTGGCTGTGAAGTCGAAGCGCAGCCGGTCCGGTGCCACCAGGGACCCCCTCTGGTCAGCCTCCCCCAGCACGGAGCGCAGGGCAAAGTTGAGGATGTGGGTGGCCGTGTGGTTGCTCATGACCGGCCTCCGCCTGGCCTGAGGGAGAAGCCTCTGTTAGATGGGGTTCCACACCCCAGAGACACAGCCACCTCCAGCAGCTGAAGGGGAGGTTAATGCCCTGCTCCAACAGAATCCTCAACTAGCTCAGGACACCAGAAACAAACTGATCACACTTGCTGCCTTGGAGCTTCAGCTACGGGAACAGGTGTTATCCACCAAATCCGTGCAGGCTTTTTTTCCTGGCAGTTCCCTTGTTTGGCCTGTGTGGAAGGAGGCCAAGGACAGATCAGGAACAGATAACTAATCTCTGTTCCTCAGCAGGGAAAAGCACTTCAAGATGGAAGCCTTCCCTCTTCCTCTAAAGGTGCTGCCTCTGTCGGGAAGGGAAATGCATCAGGCTGACTATGCTCCACCCAGCACTCACTCAGCAAGCTGAGCCCACAGGAGCAATGCTTGGAGTGGGGCAGACAGCCCAGGCTCTCTGTTATTGTCCCCACACAGTGGAGCACCACACATGTTCTCCCTGCAAGTCATGACCCAAAATGTGCTTCTGCCTGTGACCAGGAAACCCAGCAAGAGTGGCTCTGAGCTAGCTGGGCATTATCTGCCTCGTGGTAAGAGAAAGCCAGGTGTGAAGCAGGAAGCCTTGGAGTCAGCCAGACACTGCCTAATCGTGTGATGCAGGGAGAGCAGGACCCAAACATCAGGTCCCCAGAGTGGCACTGATGAAAAGAAATGAGACAAAATCCAGAAACAAAATCCAGAGAAAAGAGACAAGCCCTTGTGTTACACCAAGTTTTAACTCACCTCATCAATAGTCAGGTGGACCTGATCTCCTACTTTCAAGCTCCCATACAGAGTTCCTATATGGAGCACGTAGCCTCCCCGGACCTGAACGTTCTTCACAGTGAATTCTGTTTTCTGTACAAAAAGGGAAATGCCCCATGTGAGCAGGGTGAGAGGCCAAGGGAAGACATCCAGCCAGAGGTCTGAGCTGCAACTGGAAAGGTCCCAGCTAAGAGCCAGACAGTGTGTGTGCTGGAGAAAGCTGAGTGTCCCCAGGCACAGCACATAGCAAAGCAGAGAAGTGAATGAAGGTAGGGCACAATTATGGGGCACAGAAAGAGCTCCCCACCTTCAGCTCCCCATCTTGGCTTGAGAGCACTCCCCTTGGGCTTGGCAATCCCAGCAGCACCACCACCAAAGGCACCCACATTCTGGTGATAGCAGCACAGAACTGAGCTCCTCAAGGAGTAAGGGGAACAAAACCCCAGCACATCCATGCCATTCTGCACGCCCAAAAAGGAACCCTGTGCAATGTGTGACATCTGACATGGATGGGAAATTGCTGGAGCTTGCTTGGCCCCTTCTCCCCTCTGCCCAGGCCCCCAGTCAGACTGAGTCTAGCAAAAGGCTCTCAGGCCCACTCACATCCTCCCTGCTGTCGTCATCCTTGACCATGTAGCCCTGGTCATAGATCTGCCCACCCTGCTCGGCGTAGAAGCAGGTCCGGTCCAGCACTATGCCACATTCCTGGCCAGTGGATACCTCCTCCACAAACTTCTTCTCCCTGCGGATGGCTTTCACTGTGGCCACGAGGCTCCCAAAATCTGCCACAGGATGACAGGCAGAGTCAGTAAAATAGGAAAACCTTGTAGACACCACACAGGAGCAGAATGTTATAGCAACATCTCCCAGTTATTGCAGGAGCTGACGGCAGCTAACACATTTTCAGGGGATAAAGAGAGAGGAGTAAGGCAACAGTCAGTTGGAAATTTCATTTAGTGCCCTCCAAGGCAGGGACTGTCACTGCCTTCCACACCTACGCAGCAAAAGTCAGCAGCACACATGGCTATGAGCCTGCAGCCTCCTGAATCTCCATCAAATCAAAAAAACTAGCAGGAAAGCCAGAGCAAGCAAGCCAAGGACCCTCCAACAGGCCAAGGAGAAACTGCAGTCTCCTGCAGCACTGGCAAAGGAGCAGCTGAGAAACACCAACATAGAGTGTGGAGACATAAAGCTGAAGGAAAAGGAATTCCCTTAATTTGGCAACAGCAGTACAGTAGCCCCTAAACAGTCTGTCCTCTTTCTCTGCTCAGTTAGTAACATGCAGACTATTCACCTGCACAGCCTCCCACTTCCAACTCCATGTCCCACGAAAGGGGAGCCCAGAGGTACATGCCAGGGAAGGTTTAGTAGCAGAACATGACTGTGAGAAGGTTTGTTCATACCATAGGTACCACTGAGATCTGAAGCATAGTTGTATTTTGGTGAGTCATCTGTCACCTCCAGGCCTTGGGCTCTCAGCTCTTCAATGGCATAGATGTCCAGCATGAGGAGATCTTCCCCTCCAGCACCCTTGCCCTGGGATTTGAGCTGCCAATGAACAAGGTGTGAGAAATGACCTGTCAAACACCAAGGTTTAAGAAACACCCATGCATGCCAGCCTAGCTGCATATCTCACTCACATCCCTCAGCACTCCCTGATTTAGAGCTCTGCCCTGGGAAGCTGTGTGCCAGCACCTGGAGTGTGCCAATTTTTCTGTCTTCAGAGCACCCAGTTCCAGCATGCAGACCAAGTGGGCCTGAGCCCAGTAAGGACCAGGCAAGTACCCAGCTAGTCAATACCACTCCCTTCTGCTGCAGCAAACATACTGGGAAATGCACCTAAGGTGGAGGCCTGCCTGGATACCGAGCCTTGGACAGGGAATAACTTCCCTAACCAGAACAGGACAGCAGAAGTGCTCCCAGCACTCTGCTATCTCTTGTCTGAAGGCTGAGTCAAGGTTCCAGGCTTTTCCAGTGAGCAGAACCAAACCCAGCTGTACAGAAAACACATGTTCCACAGCAACTGCAGCTGTCTGGCTTTGCCATGGGACAAACCATGGGGCATATGGGGTGTGAGCAGACTCAGTGAGAAAGGAGCAACTCAAGACTGCAAGCTGCAAGGAAGGGAATTCCTCCTGCCCACTCATAAACTAGCTTCCCCTGGAGCTGTTACCCACCTGAGCATTCTTCCGCTCTTCCTCAAAGCCCTCCATGTCTACAACAAGGCCCTTCTCCTCTGCAATCAGCCCAGTGAGATCCGCAGGGAAACCATAGGTGTCGTACAGCAGCCAGGCAGTGTCACCTGCAGAGAAAGGGCAAAGCAGTCACCTCTCATGTTCCATGAAACACTGCTCCCTTCCCTGCTTCCCCACTGGCTCTGAGCTATGGCAGGACAGTGAACAGGTCTGGAGAACGTGAACATCCAAAAGGCTCCTCCCTTGACAGCACAGAGATGTGTGTCTGGGCAGCTTAGAAACCTCAGCAAGTGAGCACAGGCCGGAAAGAGACAGGAGGTTCAGTTCTAAGAGATATCTTCTGACTCCAACTTTGTCTCCCTACCACCTTCCACCACCTCTAATTTTCACACCCTTTCCCTTCCCCCAAATTCCCTAAGCCCTTATGTAATCCCAGATAACAAATGACTTTTGCTGCATCTAGACAGAAGTCACAGCCTTACCAGGAATGACTTTACTGTCCCCAAGGCTCTGGATCTTCCTGTCCAGGATGCGACGGCCTCTGCTCAGTGTTTTCAGGAACTGATCCTCTTCTTCATTGATAATGTCCTTTACCATATCTGGGTCCTTCTTCAGCTCAGGAAAGGCATCTCCCTGCAGACCCAGGAGGAGAAGCCCTTCAACATGGAGATATGCACACCTCAGCAGAGGAAGTCTTAAGCAGACACAGTGGAATAGGAGAACTTACCAGTGACTGCACCACCACATCAACCAGAGTAGCAAAGAAACCCTTGGGGGCATTGAGCTTCTCATGGGAGTAGCGCACAGCCCGTCGGAGAATCCGCCTCAGCACATACCTAGGGAATAGCAGAGCCCCCCATGCAAATGTTACACACCTGAGCTGTTCTCAGGGGCTCCACCAGCATCCACCTGCCAGCACTCCCCTCCCAGGACCAAGAGCACGGGGTTTTCTCCTCTCATTTTCCCTCCAGCAGCTGCTCATAGCAACAGCAAAGCACAGGTGAGGTGCTAGCCCCAGCTCCATGACCCACATTCACTGTGTGCTTATGGAGTCTTGCAGCATAGCCCCCCAGCCCAAAATTCCTTGCTTTTTCAACAGGAACACTGCACCAAGCTGGGCTTTGTGCCTTTCTGCCCACAGTCATCTTATCTGAGGGCTGGCACACCAGCAATGGTTCTCACAAGAACCTTCAACTCATGCATCATGGTCTTCTGGGTGAATCTTACTACAGAGATTCAAGCACCTGAGCAAACACTCTGCTACCCACTGCTGTAATGATGAATCCAAAGAGATCCCAGAGACACAGGAGATCCCAGAGCCTTGAGGGAAACCATGCAGAACAGAATGGGAGTGGTGACAATGCAGCAGCTCCTTCTTACCCTCTGCCAGTGTTGTCAGGCCTGCCCCCGTCCGAGAGGGCCAGGGTGATGGTCCGTGCATGGTCAGCCAGCACGCGGTAGGCCATGTCTATTCCATCAGCATCCTCGGCCCCGACCTGCCCCAGGTAGGGCCTGGCACCTGTGCCCTTTGCAGAGGAGAAGGCAGTGGGCAGGGGGTACAATTAATGGCAGTGGCACCATGGCAGAATTACAGGGAAGGGCCTCAGAAGCCAAGCCAACCCCACCACCCACAGCCACAGAGGAGAATATTCCTCTTGCAAAGAGGCAACACAGTGAACCTAGGGGAGGCACAGAGCTGAGGGCTCTGCATGGTGCCACATCTCAATGGCCAAAAGCTCTCCAAACCAGAGGGAAGAAAATCCAATTTATCCCATCATTAAGAGCCCAAGAGAGAGGAAGAGGGAGAGTACAGGTAAATCATTTGTTTTGCAATTGGCTCAAGGACTCCAACCTGGCATAACCTGCCCAGCCAAGAAACCCTTCAATTTCTGTCACACAGGAGATGGTCCCAGCTTTCCTCTTTTAGGATGTTTTTATCCGTACCCTAGGGAAAGATATTGCTGTAACCATGCATTGCTTGCACACGGTGCAAACATCCTGGCACAGTCCCTCCAGCCTGGCTCCCAGAACACAGCAGGAAGGCAGACAAGGACACAAGGGTTATGTCTAGCCAGTGGACTTAACACTGAAAAAAGGCAGCTCTCCAATTCCAACTCTGGAGCTTGGCACCTCATTCCTTAGAGGTAGCAGGAACCTGGGCTCATCTCTCTGCATTTTATCCAGTATGATCTGCAGCCAGGAAGCTTTGCCTCCTCCACGGAGGTAAACAAAGGCTCTGCACACAGAGCTCCCAGCATGGGTAACGTGGTTCCCACCTAGGACAGTGCAGCAACAGCACACAGGTTCTGCCAGTGACTGTTATGGTTTATGCAAAGCACTCCTGGCCAAGGGAATTTTCTACTCTCTGAGTTAGCAGTACCATGTGCTCTCTAGCATGTGTCAAAAAGATGGCACTTGGCCATGTTGGACTGCAGAGTATCTCCCACTGGGAGAGGACCAAGGAGTGTCCATCAGGACAGTTCACAGAAATTGGGAAAGCTGCACCACTCACTGTCCTGTTTTCCCTTGGAAACATTTCCCAGGGCAGCAATTACTGTACCAGCCTGGGTTCCTACCCTCAGCAAAATGCAAATGTGTAGGGCTCACAGCAGCTGGGAAAGCAGAGCCCAACCAGTCCCATACACCTCCTCAAAATTCAGGGAATGGAGGCAGCTAGGTCAGGCTTCAGTTCATACCTTTTGGATGGCCTCAAAGTAAGGAAGGAAAAGGTCAGTATCATAGTTGGACATCTTGTTCTGCAGCACAGAAACCAGCCTCTCCAGGCCCATCCCAGTATCAATACTTTTCTTAGGAAGGGGTTTCAGTGTCCCATCAGCTTCCCTGACAAAGAAAGGTGAGATGTCATGGATGGATGCTCTGCAGGGAGAACCCCATTTCTCTCCATCTCTTTAAGATTCAGTTCCATCAGATTTGTGACACAGGCCTGTACACAAGCCACACAAAGGACAACTTTGATAAAATACACTTAATAAGACCCTCAGCAATAACTTAGACCCAGAGCAGACAACAACTTATTCCCTACTGAAAACCTGGCAGATAAACAGAGAAAATGTTCTCAGTTTGTCCCAAAAGCAGTGTGACCAGCCTGTTCTGTACCAGTGGACAAGGGGACAACATGACAAAGTGTTCAGCTGCTGGATAACTGGGTATGGCAAGTAAGCCACGGGCAGTTGAAAGAACACACAGCCCAAGCAGCCTCCCAAACTGAGCTGGAGCAACCTGGCTCACCTGGAAGCAGGTCTGGCTCACCTATTGAACTGTATGAACACCAGATTCCAGATCTCCAGGACGTTGGGGTCATCCTGATTGACCAAGTGTGAAGCATCTCTGTCCCCAATCCGGTCATAGTGGATCTCGCTGCAAGGGCCACAGGGGCCGGTGTCTCCCATTTCCCAGAAATTATCCTTCATACTGCCAGGCAGAATCCTCCCCTCAGCCAGCCTGTAAGAAGGAATTTATGGAACAACTGAGACTAACTAAAAAGAATTCCCCACACTAAAGGCTATGCCAGAGAAACCACAGCTCACTAGTTCCCTAGATGTGCTGATGAATTCTTAGTGTCTTGAGACAGATCAGTCTAAGAGCCTAACGCTCAGGATCCCTGCTGAGAGGATCAAGTGAACACTGGCACCTGGCAGTCATCCCAGGTGGAGACAGAGATTTACACAACACCCCAGTAAAGCCATCAACACAAAGACACTGATGGGATGAAGAGCCTCTCCTATGAGAAAAGGCTGAGAGAATGTGGATTGTTCAGCATGAGAAGAGAAGGCTCTGGAACTACCTTGTTGTGGACTTTCAGTACCTAAAGGGGACTACAAGAAATCTGGAGAGGAACTGTTTAGAAGGGCATGGAGTGACAGGAAAAGGGCTTTAAACTAACAGAGGGCAGATGCATATTAAATAGAAAGAATAAATTCTTCCCTGTAAGCATAGTGAGGCAGTGGGACAGGCTGCCCAGAGAAGCTGTGTCTACCCCATCCCTGGAAGTATTCAAGGCCAGGCTGGACAGGGCTTGGAACAAGATGAGCTGTAGGGTCCCTTCCAACCCAAACCATTCTACAGTTATACGATTCCATCATCTTCTCAAATGCTGTCAATGGCAGCACACTGGGCAGGACATCCCATCCACCTCACCAAGCAGGACTCTTAAGCTGACACAAGAGATTTTGAAACCAGAGCTCTCAGTATCTTCTACCTAATATGAACACTTCCCTTTGGTTTGGAAGCTCCACCACTCTGCAGAAGTTATTTGTGACACTTTTAACTTTGCTGAAGTCTCCTTTTATATGTGTTCTGCCACATAACACAGGCCATCATTGAGTCATAGAAAGATTTAGGTTGGAAAAGACCTTTTGGATCATCAAGTCCAACCATTACTCCAATACTACCAAACTCACCACTAAACCATCCTCCAAAGTCCCACAGCTACACAGCTTTAAAATCCCTTCAGGAATGGTGACTCCACCATTGCTTTGAGCAGCCTGTTCTGCTTCTGTAAAGAATTTTTTTCTAATATCAAAGCCAAATAAATTACTACTGCTCATCAAAACATGCACCTTCCTCAGTGAAAGGCCTTACCCCAAATCCAACCAGATCTGCTTGCACTCCAGGTCTGGTTGCAGTCCTGCAGCCTCATTTCCACCAAAGTAAGTGACATAGAGTCTCTCAGCAGGGATGCCAAACTCCTTGGTGAGAAGTTCCAGTGCCAATTTACAAGCAAGTTCCTGCAGAAGAAAACATGAGGTCAGAAAGTGAATGCAAAGACAACTTCAACATCCAAAGTACTGGCTACTGTAGGTATCAGCAGCTGAAAACTTTCTGACTTTTGACATATGAAAAATTAATACATGCAGTGAAGAGGACACAAACATCTCACATGACTGTCTTGATGCAGCCAAGTTAACGCCTAACATGTTAACTGCCTTGAAAAAATCCTTTTAATTCTGACTTTGAATACTACACTAGCAAGAAAGTGAGTCATTATTGTATGATCACTCCTGTTTGAAGGTCAGTCATAGCTGCATAGCACATAATAGTCCCCACATCTCCAGGACAGCCACTAGAATCTCCACCTGAAGATTCCAAACTAGCATAGTTTATTTAAACAGGTTTGTAAACCTAAAATAATTAATCTCAAATCATTCTGCAGGGTTGGGGCAGCTTCCAAGCTCATTTATTCTAAAGGAGCCACATGCACCTCTGTTCCAACATTCTCCTTCCTCTTGGCAACTGCTCTGCTGAGCTTACAGAGATGGATAAATCTGCATAAGAGATTCAGAGCTGCAGCCAGATTGTTTTACCTTGAAATAATCCCCAAAGGACCAGGACCCCAACATCTCAAAGAAGGTGTGGTGGTACACATCTTTGCCCACATCATCCAGGTCGTTGTGCTTGCCCCCTGCTCGGATGCACTTCTGAGTGTTGGTGGCTCTGCTCAGTTTAGCAAGAGGGTGTGAGGGGTCGATGGTATTGAGGAAAATGGGTTTGAACTGCAAGGAGAGAAAAAGAACAAGTGAAACTGCTAGAAAAGCTGATAAACTGGGAAAAAAGCAATCAGAACCTGTTTTCAAATGCTGCAAACAACAGTGAGGCAGTGTCATGATATCACTAGTCTGAACATACCCAAAGCACCTTTCAGAAACAAACCTGCTGCTCCTGTCCATGAGAAGGCGGCCTAGAACTCAGCACTCACACACAAACAGGTATTCCTAGAGCCTACCAAACCCCAGGCCTTTCAAAGGGACTGGAAGCTGCCAGATTCCCAGCTGCCAAAAAAATGGGTGCTGATCTGCAGCAGAGTCCTTGCAGCATCCCAGTCTCAACCATTCTTCAAAGACACCATTAGCCATTTGTGCCAGGACTGCTGCAGTACCAAGGCTCAAGGAAACGAGACTGGCAGAGCTCTCACCATAGGAACCTGCTCCAGTGCTCTTGCCAATTTTGTGAGAGCACAGAGGATTCCAGAGGACACACCACCCATCTCTCTGTGACCAGAAGGAAGGTGGAGTAAGCAATAATTTTCCCAACAGCTCTGCAAACAGCTTCACAGGTTCCAACACAATATGTTCGTAGGCTCACAGTGCCAGGGTGGGAATCCTACCTGATTCATACCAGCATTGGCAAAAAGCAGCGTGGGATCATCCAGGGGGATTGTGGAAGATGAGTGCACATAGGTGTGCTTGTTTTCCCTGAAGAAGTCAATGAACCGTTGCCGGATCTGGCTGGCAGTGAGCGGGGTCTCCATCTGGAAGCTGGAATTTGCCACTGTCCAAAGCAAGTGGCAGGAAAGTGGCAAAACCTCGGTGCAGTCTGAACAAATTAAAACAAACAACACTCTGATGTGCTGTCAGCTCAAGGTGAACATCAGGATCATTGTCTCCAACTCCTGAAAGGGTCTCCCCACATTATTAAGTACTCACTGACACTTCTGTTAAATCATCAATGTGCCCCAAATAGTGGTGGCCCAAACTGAAATTTTCTCTCTGCCAAACTCCCTGATTTCTGGGGCTCTACCTCAAGTTACCTGTTCTTTGAAAATGCATAGTTATAAAATATCAAATTCTCATGGATACTAAACTTAGTAGGTTGAGTTTGACTTACTGGGGAAAGAGAGACTGCAAGGCACCAAAGCATTCAAGGTGATTACATGCAGAATGAGGAGACATCATTGCGACCTTCCACTATTTACAGGGGCTTATAAAAATGACGGACAGCAACTTTTTACATGGGTAGATAATGATGACAAGGGGAGGGAACGATTTTAAAGCAGGAAAGGAGAGATTTCGGTCAGATGTCAGGAAGAAATTATTCCCTCTGTGGGTGATGAAGACCTGGCACAGGTTGCTAAGAGAAGATGTGGCTTCCCCATCCTTGGAAGTGTTCAAGGCCAGGTTGGATGGGGCTTGAAGCAGCACTGTGTAGTGGAAGGTGTCCCTGCCTGTGGCAGGAGTGTTAGAATCAGGTGGGCTTTAAGGTACCTTCCAATCTAAACCCCTCTGTGATTCAATGACATAGAACAGCCAAGTTTGACAATGACCCCTGAATATAACGTTGTCCACCCTCTCTGCTCAAAGCAGAGCCAGCTGCAGGGATGCCCGAAAGCCTTCCTTGAAGGGACCCACATCCCCAGACGCACACCAGAGGCAAGCGACAGCCTGGAGCGCAGCACCGCCCGTGCCCTACACAGGGCTGTCCTGACAGCTCGGCGCAATGCGGATCCAGGGAGGCAGGCGAGATCCCAGCAGCCGCCTGCGGCGCGGAGAGACGGAACTCCCCACGGCAGCAAGGCCTGGGAGCGCTCACAGCACAGACCCAACCCGGCTGGAAAAGTCCTCTGAGATCACCGAATCCAACCTCGATGCTGCGGGAGGGAAGGACCCGAGGTGAAGAGAACCACGCACAGCAGCGGCCGCAGGACCTATCAGAGCCCCTGCCCAGACACAGCCGCTCTCAGCGCCCGAGCCGGGCTGAGGGCACCGCGCTGCCCGGCAGCGCCGCCGGCCGCCCGCCGTCCCCCCGCGGGCCCGCACGGGGCGCGACAGCCACCGCCACCCTCCCGCCCTGCCTTCTCCGTGCCCCTGTGCCCGCGGGTCCCGGCCGGGCCACGGAAGCCACACGCAGCAGGCGGAGCCCCCCGGGCCCCGGGGCCGTACCTGCGCGACCACCGCCGCCCCTCGCTCCGCTCCTCCGGCCGCGCCGCAGCGCCCGCCCCGCCCCGCCGCCGGGCGCCACTCCCATTGGTTGCGGGGGCTGTCACTCTTCTGCCAGCCCCACCCGCCCGCGCGGCGCCCCGCCCCCCGCGGCTGATGCAATGGCGGGACACGGCGGCCACGTGACGCGAGCGGGCTGAAGCCTCCGCGGGCGCCGCCATTTTAGGGGTGCCGGCCCGGCGGGCGCGGGGTGTGTCCCCGGAATCGGGTTTGTTCCCTGGTGTGCAGGGATAGTGACACACTGAGTGAGACACTGTTTGTGTCAGAGCTGCCCCAGCCTGGCTGCTCGGTGGTATCCCACAAATCCAGCACACCCCACCGGGCTTTCCATGCTGTTATTTATACACAGAAATTCAGCGTTAGTAACTTCTCAGGCACAGCCCTTCTGTTAGGATGGACCAGTACCTTCCATACAAATCATGTAACCCCAGCTAACTTCTACTCATGCTCAGGGCAAGGGTCTTCACTTAACGGAGGGTCTTTTTGATCTGGAGGTGTGATTTCTAGCATTACAATGAAGGTAGTTTAGCTCTAAGATACACAGACCTGGAGTATTTTGCCTAGTTAGCAATCCCTAAATGTTGTTAGTTCCGGAATGTCCTTGAGCGAGGGATGCTAGCCGCTGCCTCTTCCAGCGATTAAGTCTCCTTTCCTGCTGATTAGGCTAGAAAGTATACAAAGGTCTTACATCAAAGAACAGCCTGCTTTAAGATAATACTGACTGACACATTCCACATTTTGCAACAATGATGCTGCCTGCTCCCATGGAGGCAGCAGGAGCTGCGGGGCTGGGAAGGGGCTGGGGCAGGGCAGGAGCTGCCTGTGGGTGCTGAGCTGGGGGTGCTGGAGGGATGAGCAAAGCCCTGCTGGGGGATGTAATGGCTGCAGGGTCTTTGCAGGGGTCTGCGGGGTCAAGGTCAAGGCTGTGAGATGCAGGAGAGGTCACTGCACGGTCATGCAGCTCACGGGAAGGCCTTGTGGACCCAGGACAAGCGGTACAGCATGTATGCAGGGGAGGTGCCATGCTGACAAAAAAAAAAAATCACTCTGAGGACAATCAAGCATTGAAAGGGGTTTTGGGAAGTCTGTGGGGTTCCTGGAGAGTTTTGAGGTCAGGTTCAAGCTCTGGACAACCCACTCTGAAGTCACTGCTGATCCTGCTCTTCCTGATGGGCCTTGGAGTGGAGTCCTCTCAGTTCCTCTCTAGCCTGGATGTTCCCAGGTCCATTTGTAGCATTATAAGCTGGTCTCATCTGTTCCCTGGTGCATATTGTCTGGCCCTGGGCTGTGATTCTGGAGCCATGAGTGTGCCTGTGGTGCTGTGCTTGGCTGCCATCGGTCAGCCCTTTCTAAAGGTCACTCCCCTGCCTGGCACTGGCCCATAGCCCTTCCTGGTTGTGCAGCCCTCTTTGCTTGTTTCTGTGGTTTCCTTTCCAAGGAGCCTGGAAGGAAAAGAGGAAACTCCAGTCTAATTTGTTCCTAATGGGAACTCTGCTCTGGGTGCTGCTGTCAGAGCAGGCAAGTCTCTGCAGTGCAATTGTTTGTGCAGGTGATTACACCTGCAAGAACGTCTTCTACAGCAAGTCTGACTCCAGCACCATCCAAATCCACACCCAGCATGCTTATCTCTCCTGGGGGCCATGGTCTGTCCATCACCGTGGAAGGAAACATCACTGCTTCTTTCTCATAATGATCTGTGTCACCTGTGTCATCTTCCAAATGTGGGGGCCCTTCACCATCTCCCAAGTGGTTTTTTGGTGATTGCCAAACATGGAACCACTCAGCTACTTGGGGAATAGAGATTTCTGTCCCCCCTGCCACACTGAGCAACAGGCATGTGCCATGAGGCACATCCAGATGGGATAGACCCACCCCCACTGCTTTCCTCTTTTTTTCCTGCCCCACCTCATATTCATGTTGCCTGAATTCTTCATTTTAGCTGAGGCTTTTTTTACATGGCAGCTCTTTGCTTCTTTTAATACTCTGCATCCTAATAATCCATGCCCCCTGGCTGGCCTGGGTTGCAGCAGCATTTCTTTTAGAGCCATTTATTTGGCTTATAAGCATCCAGCATTGTCCTCCAGCAAGGAGGAAGGTGATGGATGTGAGCTTGAAGCCCCAGCAGTCGGTGATCGAGGCTGCAGGGAGTGGGGTGTCCTTCTCTGCTGGATCCTGGATGCTCTGGGGGGAAGTGTTGGCAGGAGTGGAACTTGCAGTACACAAACTGCACTCCCTGTGCTTCCCAGGCTGGGCTTTGGATTAGTGTCTCAGAATTCAACCATGCCAAACTTACCCCCCAAAGTAGGAGATTGCTGGCTACAGCTAGATTTTCCTCATAGTGCTCTTCCAAGCCTGTGAAGAGGTGGACATTCTGCTGTTACAGAGATTCTGGGAGCTGGGGCTTTAGAGGAGCATAGTAACAATGCAGGTGACATGCAACCCCATGTGCCAAATGTCAGGGAGCCCTTGGTCCTCTTGGGATCCTGGCTCCATTTAGGGCAGGTGAGGGGCCAGGTGCTGGCACTGTCCTGGTCCCCATGGGTGCCCAGAGCCACACCCTGGGCTGTGCCGGGCTCCTCTTCACGTCAAGCAGGCGGCAACCCTGCCATGTGTCACCGCCCGGCGCAGAGGCTGGGGACATGGCTGCGCTGGCTCGGAGCGTGCTGGTGACAGGGTCCAACCGGGGCATCGGGCTGGAGCTGGTGCGGCAGCTCGCCGCCAGCCGCCGGCCCCCCCAGCACATCTTTGCCACCTGCCGCGACCCCAAGGGTCCAAGAGGGAAGGTCAGTACGGGCACAGGGAATGGGGTGGTGCTGAGCCAGGTGGGCAGAGGGGATCCGCAGTCCCCGCAGGCCTGTTGGCTTGCTGCCTTGGCTGGGTAGCTCAGGAGTGCTCTGGGGGCCTCACAACACCCCCCCCCCCCCAGCTCCCTGCATACGGCAGTGCCCAGTGTGGCTGGGAGGGATGAGGCTGGAGAGGCAGACATGTCTTCAGCACTTGCTCCTGGCTGTGCCAGTGACCAGCCAACCCTTTTCTTTGCTGGGATCACTCAGGATGGAGGGCAGTTCCTAAGCCCAGCAGCACCATTCCTCTGCTGGCTGTGGGGTTGCTGCCCTACCCCATCCACTGGGAATGGCCCTGCACTCTTTCCCCAGAGAAAGGAAAGCCACCCTGGCTCGGTGACCTGGGAGCAGGGGTGGGACACCTGAACATGCAGTTGCTGGCTTCTGACCTCCTCCCTTGTCCCATCACTTTATTTCCAGGCCCTGCAAGAATTAGCTGCCCAGCACTCCAGCATCAAACTGGTCCAGCTAGGTATGGAGCAACCTTTCTCCTTGCACCCAACATTGCTTCCAGCTCTCTGGTGACTTTGGAGGTGGGACCAGGGGTAGCTTTTGCAGGAAGTTCTAGCCCTGCCAGGTGGGGAGGGATCTATGGGGAGGGATCCATGCACACCTGGGCAAGCTTCTCCCTGCAAATTAAGCTGTGCCCTGGCTGGAGCAGTCAAACTGGCTTCAGAGGAGGCAGAGGTGGGTCCAGACATCTCAGCTGAGCAAGTTTCATGGGAAAGGCAGGATGTCTCTTCCCAAAGATGCTAAATACAGTGCCCAGCTTTTAGGCTGGGACACATGGGTTCACAAAGTGAAGCAAGGCAGGACACAGAAACCGCCTGGATGGTTCCTAAGTAGGAGGGTTGGTTTGGGATACCCTTGCAGGTGGCCATGGTTGGCATTTCTTTCAGGTAGAAAAGGGAGGGAAAAATAGCTAAAAAATGACACGTGGTAAATCTGCCCAGCCTGGTATCCCAGGCTGATGCTCTGACCCAAAGGCATGGGATGGGCACAGCCTGGACTGGGGAGATGTCTTCTTGGCCATTCCCTCCTTCTATGGATGTAGGCCAAACTCAATAACCTTTTGCAGCAGCATTTGGAAGAAGCACAAGGCAGCAAATAGACCTAGACAGCATAAAAAGAACAGCTAGGCTGGCATTTGGAGTTGGCAAAGTTGGGGTATTCACAGGAAAGAAGCTTCCAGGGTGCTGGACAGGGACAGGGTCTTGCTGGGGAGGACAGTGTTTGGGTGAAGAGTTTGGGAGATAAGGATCAGCACCTGGCTGAGGAAATGTCTCAAAGAGCAGAAATTTCCTGTGTTCCCCTGTGTCTGAGAGAGTGGGGGCTGCTTTTATTAATAAAGAATTAAAAGAACATCTAAATTCAAAAGAAATGTTTTGGCAAAGTGCCTGCACTAGGATTGCCATTGCTGTAATAAGTGAGGTGGGAAGCACCCATAACTTCTAAATATTTGTATTTCATTGGAGTCAATAATAAGAAAACTGAAC
>QUSF01000023.1:4761719-4771768 GCA_003676055.1 Chloebia gouldiae | reverse complement strand
TAAATATTTCTTAGAAAATAAGACATTCTTGAATTCAGGCTTTACTACAAAGAGGCAGAAAATCTCTCTTTTGCTATTAAGTAGATTATTAAAGTAAAACATCATCTCTGTAACAAAAAATAACTCAGCCGTGAGCCCCAACTGGCAGTGACTGATGGGAAGAGCATGGCCAACATAAAAGGGACTGGCCACTACATGAACAATCTTTACTAAAACATACAGCCTAAACCCCAGACTGTCAATTAAGTCTCAAAATAAGCTTAAAAGTGCTTAAATATCAACAGCAAAAAAAAAAAACTTTTTAAAAAGAGAAGCTGCTTCCAGCTCTCTTGCTCCGTAATAAAGAAGGGTTGTCTTCAAACAAAAAAAGGCATGGACTTTTCAGAAAGAAAAGTTAAAAAAATAACTCAAAAATGTGTAAGATCTGTCACTTCATTATTTCTCTTTCTTTCCCACCCCTATTTCTTCCAGGGAGACAAGAGTTTGTTATTTCAGCAAATTTGGTAGTTAAGGACTAAAAATGTGTTGGTCCCACATGCCTTGGAGCAATGACTCAGCTAATCCAAACAGAGCAGTTAATCATTCACCAGGTGACCGAAAGATCCCTCACATGTGGTGGAGTGACAGAACCTTGAACTTCATCCCATTGTTATCCAAAGAAGTAACTCCAAAGCACTCTGTGATTTGCCCTGCGTCTGGACCTGCAATATCCTCTCGAATGCCAAGGCTCCTTCCCCTCCCAGCAGCCTCACAGCAGATTATCCCATGGTATTCCCCTCAAATATTTCAGGACACCTCTACAAAGGTCTGCACTGCACAACACAAGGCAGCAACAAGTCCCATGCCTCTCACATACTTGCTTACCACCGTAAAGACATGAGGCTAGTTAAAAATGCCAGGAAAAAGGATCTTTTTGCTGCCCATCCGTGTATAAATATTCCAAGAAAGAAATCTTCAGCCTTGGAAACCTTTGCTAAGACACTCTTTTCTAAGCATGAGAACAGAAATACAGCTCAGGGGCCAAAGTGCAAAAAAATAAGCAATCTGCAGTCCTCCACTCCCAGCAGGCTCATCACATTGGCATCTGCAAAAAACAGGCACAGAAATGTGCATGGGAAAAAGGGCACACCAACCTGCCCATACACACGAACATTCATGGTTTTAAGGGCTCTGTGTTATACCTGAGGTATTAAAAGGCAATATATAAAGTTTAACGTTGGTCTAATCAGCCTGTTTCATATTCTGAAGGTATTTAGATGACCTTTTTAAACAAACTATGGCCACTTCAGTTGGTGAGTATCCAGGACAGGATGTAAATCCTAACAAGCAACCCTGACAGCTGGACACAAACTTTAAAAACCACCACTTTTATTGTCTAAGTCAGAAAAATCCTGCAATTAAAGCATGGCAGAATTTCAAAAGCTATACCATTACTTAAGCAAAGAGGAAGGCACTGGGGGTGCTTATCCCTGTTAGCCCAATTTCAGTTCTGCCTTGTTGCTTGAGAGGGGTTGTCTCCACAACTTGGTCAGTAGGGCTCGGGAAGTTCAGATTCAGAGCCTGCAACCAAATACTGCAGGTTACATCCCAAATATTTTGTTACTTGTACTCACCTCAGCTCATCTGTCAGCTCCAAAACCTTGTAGGTAACAGGATGAAGAAAAAAATGGCTCCCTGTGGAAATAAACTTGGGAGTCTCAGTGTGCAAGGACCAAGCATCCCTTGCACAATCATAAACTCCTTGAATACAGAGAGCAAAAACAGACAAGTTTTTCCTACCAGTAGTCCCCACATGACTCAAAATGAGTTGAATTAAGGTTTAATTCAGCTGAGGATGCAAAACCAAGAGGTGAGGACAAACTGCTGCTCATTCCAATGTGCTTAATCTGCTAAACCTGCTGCATCCTTTCTGGATAAGAAGTGCTGGTTCCAGCCACAGCACAATTTCCAGTGGGTGCTGTGTGATCCATCAGAGCTATTCTTCACTTTGCTTTTTCCCTGGCAGACACAGTGAATTTGCCCAGCATCCAAAGGGCCATACAGGCTGTGGGGTATCATCTGAAGGACCAGGGCTTGAACCTGCTCATCAACAATGCAGGCATCAGCTCCCACGCCACACTGTGCTCCCTGGACTCGCAGGAGATGCTCAACGTGTTTGCCACCAATGTAGTTGGGCCACTCCAGGTTGTCAAGGTATGTCTGGACCTTTCGTGTTTCTCCTGCTTGGGAAGATGTTCCCTGATGGGAAAAAGGGCACCTCCATGGATCTCCCCTGCCTACTCAGAGGAGTTCAGCAGCTCAGCCAAGTCCAGCAACACCCATGCTTATTTCTTCCCCACCTGGAGCCTGCACCAGGCTCACTGTGCCAGCTCACTGCTTTCCTGGGGATGGGAAAGGCTGGAGCCTGACCCCTCCTTGAGGCATTGTCCCCATCCCCTGCACTTCTGCCAGGAGTGTCTGTTCAGCTGCTTGTCTGCAGTCTGTGACAGAACCCTCCAGAATGGTCCACAAATTGGGGTTCTGTTGCATGTTAATGAAGCATTGGTGTCTTTGCATCAGGAATTTCTGCCGCTCCTGGAGCAGGCAGCGAAGGCTGCAGGAAAGGAAGGTCTGAGCTGCAGCAGGGCTGCTGTCATCAACATCTCCTCCAAACTGGGCTCCATCGGGCTGTGCCTCCACGTCCCAGAGGCTCCCATGTACCCGTACCGGGCCAGCAAGGTGAGGTGCCAGGGGAGGAGCTGGAGATGCTGCCCCAGGCACAGTGTCCATGGAGGGGAGGGAGCCCATGGTTCACCCCCAGCCCCAGCCACCCACCCCCTGCCTGCTTCTCCCAGACAGAAGCACAAAGACTGGGACAGCAGCAGGCAAGACTGAGCCTTCCCAGCAGGTCATGCGGATGTTTTGTGACAGGACCAAGTCCCATTTCCCATCTCCACAGACATTTTGTGATTGTGAAATGTCTCCTCTCCTGCCTGCCCACTCCCTGAGTTGTGCTGGCAGGGCTGTGCCTCTTCCAGGCTGCCCAGAACATGGTGACGAGGTGCTTGGCTGCCGAACTCCAGGACAAGGGGATCTTGTGCATGGCCATCCATCCTGGCTGGGTGAAGACTGACATGGGCAAAGAGGAGGTACTGGGCTGTGCAGGGGATGGTCAGCAGGACCCCCACTGAATCCCCATGTCTTGGGGAGGGCAGAGGCACTTGGGGGATCTGGTGCGATGCTGTGGGCTGCCAGGACAGAGCAGGAACAGAGAAGGCAGGGAGCAGGCAGCAAGCTGCAACATACTGAGTACATGGGATAGCCAGCCCTGTCTCCCCAAGCCAGCCTGGGGAGGTGTGGCAGTAAGGAAAAATGTCTCCATTAGCATCATGGATGCTGCTCCCAGGCATACACCCCCCACAGCAGCTGCTCTCTCATTGTCCTTTTCTGCAGGCACCCCTGACAGTGGAGCAAAGCGTGAGGGGCATCCTGACCGTGCTGGCCAGCATCTCACAGGACACCTCTGGAGCCTTCCTCGACTGGGAAGGGAACAGCCTGCCCTGGTGATGGACAAATGGAAAGCAGCTCTTGCCCGTGCTGCAGCCTCTGCTCGCTGGCTCACCACTCTGCATAGTCACCCCTGCTCACCCTCAGCCCTCCCCACACTGCCGGGAGAGTAAATCGACTTGGGAAACAGCCTCTCTCTCCTTTCCCATACCGTGTGTTCCCTATGGTCCCTCTGCACCCCTCATCTCTGCAAACTCTGGCAGCTGATGCCTCTCTGCTCTGTCTCCACACCCAGTCTCAAACCCCCTGTCCGAGCCCTGGCAGAGCCGAGGCAGGATCCTTGTGCTCTGCCCAAACTCTGTGTGTCCCTCTGTCCCACCTGTGACCAGGAACCCCCCAGCTGAGGGGAGAGGACAGCTGCTCCCTGTGGCCCCCAGCCCCTCGGGCAGCTCAGCCTGGGCAGGGGAAAGCCAGTCCTGCAGGGGCTCAGGAGATCTCTCTCCTCTCAGGAGAGGGGCCCTGCTCCAGCTTCTCCAGTGCCTCTGGAGGGGAGGTCTCCAGAGGGCAGTCCCAGTGCCATGGCACCTGCTGGCTGTAACTCATGGGGATGCCAGTGACAGCCGTGGGCTGGGGGCAGCTGTGGGCACCACCAATCCCCAGTGGAGGAGTGGGATATCTAGAAAGAGCCACCCCATGAGCTGGCACTGCACAACAGAGCTGGGGAGTCTCAGCAGGAGTTTATTGAGGATGTGGGGGAGGCGGGAATAGGGCCAAAGGTAGCTCTTGGCTGCCAGGATCCTGAAGTGGTGCCTCACCAGGGTATGACGTTCCCTTCCCAGTCCAGGAAGGTGCCGGTGTCCTTCTCAGAGAGGGAGGAGAGGACCTTCAGCATCCCTTGCACGCTGTCATCCACTGTCAGAGGGGGCTGTGGGGCAGAGGAGGAGATGCAGCCCATGCCCAAGGCCTGGCTGGGGGCCCTGGAATAGCTGGAGCCGGGAGAAAGAGCTGCTCCAGGGCAAAGGGAAAGCTGACAACCCCAGGCAGAGGGACTGAGATGAGAACTGAGGGGATGGGGACACCCACCACCCAGGACCAGGACAGGAGGAGCTACCCCAGCAGGCAGGGAAGTCAGGGGCAGGGGCTCAGGGCAGCACCTCCCACCCATGTGAAGTCAGCACAGGAGCTCTGATGGACCCATCCCAGTGGAATTCCTACCATGTGTCCGGCACAGCTGCCCATGTCAGTTTGCACCCAGCCGGGGTGGAGAGCGACGCAGAGGATGCCGTGCTCCTTGTACGCCAGGGACTGGCACCTGCTCAGCATGTTCAGAGCAGCCTGTGGGGAGACAACGCGGGGATGGTGGTGGGAGGGGAAGGGGGGCTGCAAGGGGACCTGCAGCTGGCCAGGGCAGGGGAAGCAAAGGTGTGACAGTACCTTGCTGCAGCGGTACGAGGTGATCTGCATCAACTCCCAACCAAAGGAAGAAGCGATGGAGCCGCCAATGCTGGACATGTTGATGATGGCAGCCTTGCTACAGCTCAGCCCTGAGCCTGGGCTCCCCTGGGCAGCCTTCTTCAGCAAGGGCAGAAACGCCTGAGAGGAGACAGAGGGGACAGGAGCACACATGGACATGGGACAGGGCAGGGGAGAAGCTCCTTCCGCACTGGGCAGCACTGACACCAGCATTGAGGCATCCTCCCTCCTCTTCCCTGCCAGGGTCCAGTTCCTGAGCTCCACCCCGTGCCTCCACAAGCTTCTCATAACTGAGAGCCCGTTTGTAACCAGAGTGGAGGCAGGAGCCCCTCCCACCAGCCCTTCCTCATATTCCCCCAGCCCAGCTTGGGTGAGGGTCTCACCTGGGCCATCAGCAGGGGTCCAACTGTGTTGGTGGTGTAAATCTCCCTCATGTCCTCCAATGTCTCAGTATCAAGTGCGTTCAGCTTCACAATTCCAGCATTGTTGATGAGGAGGTTCAGCCCAGAGCCCCCCAGGTGCTCCCCAACCTTGGCTGCAGCTGCCTTGATGCTGGTGGGGTCGGTGACTTCTGCAGAGCCGACACAGGGGAGGTCAGAGCCTGCGTCCCCGTGGTGGAGTCCCCTCTGTTCCTCTGGAGGTGGCAGTGCCCGATGGCCCCACAGGCACCAGCCCGTTGGCACAGCTCCCTCCCAGCACAGGGCTCCCGGGGTGTGCCCAGCCTGGGCACTTGCCAGAGGAACTGGGGCAAAGGATCCGCACCTCGGGGCACCTACCGAGCGGGATGATGATGATGTTGGGGTGCTTGGAGGCCAAATTCTGTAACTCCTGAAAGAGAGGGCACTGTGTAGGCATGGAGAGGCTGGAGGGGCTGTGCAGAGGCTCAGCCTTTTCCAGGCAAAGCCTATGCCCCTCCATCTCTGTCCCTGCAGCACTTTGTGTCTGACATCTGCTCCAGCCACCACACCAGTGGGGCTCTGTGCCTTCTATACATGCCATGTGCCATTCTCCCCTCCACGTATCCCATGCACAACTGGTCCTGTGGTGTCCCAAACCAGCTGACCTGTGCTGTGGGTGCCTGACTGCAGCTCCAACCCTTGCAAACACCATTCCTGATCCAGTCTCCCTCTGCCCAGTCTCACCTGCGCTCTCTGTCCCTTGGGGTCCCGACAGGTCGCAAAGATCCACTGTGGTGGGTTTGGCATCCTCAGGAAATGCTGGACAAGCCCCAGGCCGATGCCTCGGTTGGCTCCAGTCACCAGAAGGGAGCGGACGTGGAGCTCTGCCATGCTGCCCTGGCTGTGGCTGCACTGCTCTTGCCTGGACCCTGCCACTGCCTTTTGCTACTTGGTTATCTCGCATGTTCCCATAAGGACTTGCATCAGCTCGTGGCTCTTGGAAATTCTCTGCCTGCACCTCAATCTCTTGGCTCTGGTCCATACCCATGATCCACTTTTCCTGCTGGCTGTGGAATGACGCAAAGGGAGCCAAGTGTCATGCCCAGGCAGGGAATGCTCTGGGCTAGGTGTCTAGGGTGCTGTTTTATGTACCTTCCCCACTCTACCAAACCTGAGCCTTTTGGTTTTCAGGGCCAGCACTATCCCTGTCCTTGCAGTGCGACACTCTCTCCCACCACCTCCCTCCCTCTTGGGATCCCAGGCCTGTCCCTCCCCTTGCCCAAGGTCAGGCAGGCGAGGCTGGACTCGCTGACTCTGCACAGTGCAGTTTGTTGGCCTTAGTTCGTGCAATGCCAAAGCCAGGGTTGGGGATGGAGCAGTCAGGACAGGTGAATGTCCCTTGAAGACTTGAGGATGGAGCAGCCAGGACAGACAAGTGTTCCTTGGCCACAAGAACAGGCTGAGAAACCTAGAAACCCCCCCAGGACCACTGGGAAAAACCTTCCAGGGCTGACCAAAATGACCCCTTTCCTCAGAGAGTCTGCTCTAACAGCACCTATCATATTTAAATGTGATAGGAGGATAATCCCTGCCCCATCCGTGGAAGTGTTCATGGACAGGCTGCATGGGCTTTTGAGCAACCTGATCTAGTGTAAAGAATCCCTAGTTGTTCAGGGGGTTGGAACTAGATGGTTTTTAACATCCTTTCCAGCCCAAACCATGGCTCTGTGATCCTGTGATAAAATTCAGTTTTCCCCTGGGTGTGATTTTGGTGTAGCTGGGAGCCAGGGCCGTGCCCAGGCACACACACTGCAGGTGAACATCCAGCCCCAGGGTGGTCCAGGGACTCCCCAGCTCTTTCCTGCAGCAGAGACTGAACGAACTGATGGATTGAACTCCCAGGGAAGCATCTGACTGGTGGATTCAGGAGCTTTGGGACGGGCCTGAGGATCACTGAATCATAGAATCATCCCCCAGGAGCTACTATTGCACCTAAAATCAATGGAGAACCATGACCTGCATGTTTCCATGTGTCCCCACCATGCAGGGAGGGTCTGGGCATCTGATGGATGATGGATGGATTGTACTTGGTGGTCTCGGGGGTCTTTTCCTGTCTAAATGATTCTCTGACTCTATGATCCCATAGCCTCCCCAGCTGGTTCCTGCTGCAGCATCACTCAAACTGCACAGACCATTTGCAACAGTGGAATGTACACATTTAAGATAGTTCACAGATGTTGTGTAGGTAGTTTAAAATAATTAATAACCACTTATACAGGATGTGATTGGCCAGGGGCATAAGCTTGTGGAATGTCTCCTGCTCCAGCTGGAGATGCTGCTCCAAGGTCCTTTGCAACTGGACAATGATGAGTTGTCATGTTCAGGAGATGTGATCCTTCATCCAAATGCACCCTTTGCAAATAAATCAGCTTTTGCCAGTAAAGAGCAAACACTGCTGCCTATTCTTCTGTGTGTGTGGTGAGTTGACCCTGGCTGGATGCCTCACATCTACCAAAGCCACTCTATCACTTTCCTCTGCAACTGGACAGGGGAGAGAAAAAATGTAACAAAGGTTCATGGGTTGAGATAAGGTCCTGGAGAGATCACTCACCAAATACCACCACAAGCAAAACAGACTCAAACTGGGGATATTAACTGAATTTGTTACTAACAAAATCAGAGCAGGATAATGAGAAGATAAATCTTAAAAAAATACCTTCCCTCCACCACTCCCTTCTTCCCAGCTCTACCTCCCCCTGCTCAGCAGTGCAGGCAGGCAGGGAATGGGGGTTATGGTCAGTTCATCACATGTTTTCCCTGCTGTGACTCAGGGAGAAGAGTTGGAGTCCTTCCCCTGCTCCTGCATGGGGTCCCTCCCATGGCAGACAGTTCTCCATTAAATTCTCCAACATGAGTCCATCTCTTGGGCAACAGTTCTCCACAAACTGCTGCAACATGGATCACTCTTTCATGGGGTGCAGTCCTTCTGGTACAGCTTGCCCCAGCTTCGGCCCTCCACAGGGTCACAAGCCCTGCTGGGAAAACTGCTTCAGCATGAGCTCTTCTCTCCACGGGTCTGCAGGTTTGTGCCAGGACCCTGCTCCAGCACAGGCATCCCATGGGTTCACAGCCTCTTCTCAGGTATCCACCTGCTCCATCCAGCATGGGCTCCTCCTGGGACTGCAGGTGGATCTCTGCATTCCCATGGCTTCCATGGGCTTCGAGGGCGCAGCTGGCTTACCATGGGCTACGTGAGAATCTCAGCTCCAGTGCCTGGAGCACCTCCTCCCCCTCCTTCTGCACTGACCTTGGTGTCTGCTGAGCTATTCCCCTCATGTATTCTCACTCAGCTCTTCTCTGGCTGCAATTACATCTGCACAATAACTTTTTTGTTTTCTTCTTAAATATGTTATCACAAAAGCATTACCACCGTGGCTGAAGGGTTTGGCCTTGGCCAGCAACCCGTCTGTCCTGGAGCTGTCTGCCACTGCTCTGCTGGACATGGAGGAGCCTCCTGGTATCTTCCCACAGAAGCTACCCCAGAAGCACCCCCCTGACTAAAACCTGGCCATGCAAACCAAACACAGGATGACAATTAACATCCATCTTGTAGTGCCATTTCACTGCCCTCCGTGTGAGCTCACTGATTGAACCAGAGCCTCTGGCATGGGGATGAACAGCACTGACTGCCCCAAGTCACAGCTGAACTGGGTGAGGGGAGGAATTTGCCATCCCTTCAGCCAGAGTATTTCCTAGGATGCCTGACAGATTTGACCTAGTGACTTTAATATCTAAAGAGGAGATAAAGGATGGGCAAGGCTGTTGTGGCAGGATGCTTCTTCCATCTGGGGAACCTCTGAGATTAAATGGAGCTGGAGCCAAAACTAAAGGAGAGAACATAAAAGCAAGGTAGAGTTCCAGGGATGGTTTGGCATCATGTGTGAAACACTTAATGGGAAACTGTACTACAGGAGCTGGCCAAAACATGGGGAATCCTGGAATGACTGGGGCTGGAAGGGACCTGTTGTTCCAAGGGTCACCTTCCCTTAGGCTCTGAGTCCCATGCAGCTTGGCCTTGAACATTTCCAGGGATGGGGCAGCCTCACCTTCTCTGGGCAACCTGTGCCAGTGACTCACCCCACCAGCAGGGAAGAATTTCCTCCTCATATCTAATCTAAACCTGCCTTTTTTTTCAGTTGAACCCATTCCCCCTTATGCTATCACTCCAGGGCGATGTCCTAAGTCGTTCTCCAGCTCTCCTGTAACCTCTCTATGTACTTGAAACGGCTCCAACATCGCCCCAGATCCTTCTCTTCTACAGGGGGGCGGGTACACGCAGGAGAAGCGGCGGGGTTGGGCACAGGGACAGAGCGGGACATGAGGATGGGGGTGTGGATTGGGTTAAAATGAGGGCCGGGGAGGGGATGCGGCGGGATGGGGAGGGCCGGGAGCCGGGCCAGACCCCCGCGCCGGCGGCACCGGGCGCGGCCAGGCCGCTCCGCCCGCCCCGCCCCGGAGGAGGCGCGGCCGGGCCCCGCTTCCCGTTCCGGGCCGCGCGGCCATGGCGGCGGCGGCCGCTGCGCCGGGCGGGGCGAGCCCCGGGCTGGCGGCGGCGGAGCGGTGAGGGGCCGGGAGCCCTTCCTGCCCTCATCCCCTGCGTGCCCCGATCCCCTGCGTGCCCTGAGCCCCTGC
>QUSF01000023.1:4710861-4761619 GCA_003676055.1 Chloebia gouldiae | reverse complement strand
CCTGCGTGCCCTGAGCCCCTGCCTGCCCTCATCCCCTGCCTGCCCTCATCCCCTGCCTGCCCTCATCCCCTGTCTGCCCTCCTCCCCTGCCTGCCCTCATCCCCTGCGTGCCCTGAGCCCCTGCCTGCCCTCATCCCCTGTCTGCCCTCATCCCCTGCCTGCCCTCATCTCCTATCTGCCCTCATCCCCTGCCTGCCCTCATCTCCTGCCTGCCCTCATCTCCTATCTGCCCTCATCCCCTGCCTGCCCTCATCTCCTATCTGCCCTCATCCCCTGCCTGTCCCCCAGCCCCTGCTTCTTCCCAGTTATTCTCCCTTTCAAAGTTCAGACAGTTGTAGTTAAGACTTGGTCTCAGGAAATTACTTACTGGGTGATAATAAACAATATGGAAAGATGTAGAAATAAATATCCTCCCCTGTGTGGGAGACTTGCAGAAGGCCAGGAACGCTCCAGAGCTATGAGTGCCCCCCTGCACTGTCCGAGCAGGATGCAGCAGGACCTGTGTGCCTCCAGCAGTGTGGCTTCCTCTGCACAAAGCCCTTAGGATGGGCCCTTTCCCCACAGAAGTGGATGCTCTTGGGTGGATTTGAGCAATCTCCTGGGTTTGTGGCTGTGCTTGGGGTGCAGAACCCTTCCTAGCATGATGGAGCACTGCTTACAGCTTGGTGTTTTGTCTCTTCTCATGTAGTCTTGTGTGTGTGGATACCAATGTGGCTTCTCATAAGCTCTACGTCCTGGAGCCGTGGATTGCTGACCTCTTGGTGAATTATGAGCAACTGGATGAGCGTGAGAATTTCCTGGCTGGGCAGGTAGTGCGGGTAGGTACCCAGAGGGACTGTCCCAAAGTGCTCCAACAGCCTTTGAAATCTGAATTCAGGGAAGTGTGCAGTGGTTCCCAGTTTGGTGGCTGTGGATGTGCAACTCCTCCTCCTCAATGTCTCTGATTTAAAATTTTTTTGGAGGAGGAAGAGCTTGGTGTTGTGACTGCCTTTCTGTGAAACTTGTTCCAGGTCTATGAATAAGAGTTCTTTTTTTTTCCCCTTCTCCAATCTCTTGGCAGGTCTTGAGTGACTCAACTGCTGGTGGCCAGCCTGAGGTCCTCCAGAACGCTGTGGTGCAAGTCTCTGATGGATCCTGCTACATCCGTGTGGTCATTACAGCCGAAGCTCTGCAGGCAGAGGAAAAGTGGGTTCCAGCGTGGCTGGGACAGCAGTTCTCCACAACTGCTGTGAGGAGCTGGGGCTCCTGCCTGGCCTTGTTTCAGGTTGTGTTAAGCTAAAACAACCTCAGGGTGGGAATTTGGTGTGAAAGAGCTGCTAAAAGAAGAAAGCTGGAGTGCCCTTGCTCCAGTGTCTGCTGGTTGGGATGGGCAGGGATCCATGGCAGAGCTGTGATGCCATTAGAAAGGACTGTAGAGCTCTTGGGTTTTGTGGAAGGAGGTAGATCATTAACCATGGTAGGGTGGGCTGCTCCTTCAGTGCTCCTTCAGGGTCCATTTCCCCATTTGGACACTCTTAAACTATTGGGGTGCTGGTAGCAGAGAGCCAAGGATGAGCAGCAGGAAGAAGCTGCTCTTGGGCAGGAATTAGTAAGGAATAAGGAGCTCTTGGTGCCTGCTGCTCTTGCTGAGACACATTCCAGAATGGCCCAGTGTGGTTGGCAGAGCTCTTTTGGGAGCCCCACTGTGTGTCAGGGGCAGTCCAGCTCTGTTCTTCAAAGCACTCCTGCTCTGCTCCTTTTCCAGCGCCCACCTGCAGCTCAGGCTGTCCAGTCTTAATTGCAGAATTATCGTCCTGCAGAAGTACACGGTGTGTTTTCAGGACGAGGCCAAACTGGTGAGTGCTCTGAGGAGTGGAAGCAGCCTGTTCCTCTACCTTGCTGTGCTGGCTGCACTCCTGCCTGCTTCCAGCTGCTCCCAGGAGCTGAAGGCAGGTGGTGGGTGGCTTTTCATTTTCATCTGCAGCTCCTGTGGGGTCTGTGGCAGGTGACCTGGACAGGGATGAGCCCTCGCTGGGGATGGGGTTCATCTTTCCCAGGGTCACCTGGCTGTCACCTCTTCCTGTTGGGCAGCTGCAGAAGGCCTGCATGGGCTGTTGGCAGAGCAACCCACTGTCCCCTTGCAGTGGTTCAGAGGTGTCCCCACAGCCTCCCCTGGGCTGGCCCACCCTGGCATGTGGCTCTTGCAGAGCCATCAGCTGACACAGGAAGATACAAACTCCCCTTTGAAGGGGGGCTGTCCTTATTGAGGGGACCTTCTCTTAGATTGGAGGGTTGGTGGCAGAGCAGGGGTGGGTGTGGGAGTGCTGGCTGGCCCCAGGGAAGGCAGGGGCAGTGGTGGCACTCAGAGGTGCCTTACAGGCTCTGTCCTCCCCACAGGAGGACTGCGAGTTTTACCTCACGGCCCAGCAGTTCATCGTGCTGCCCATGCAGAGGCAGAGGATGGAATCATCCGACGGGTATGGCCCATGGGATGGGTGGGTGGGGGCTGTGCTCAGGGGGACTTCTTCATCTTCCCCACAGCAGCACTGGCCCTGGGAGTCATGATGTGACCTGCTTGTGGCAATCCCTTTTGAAGGAGGGATTGTCTCCAAGGCAAGGGAGAAGGGAGATGGGGATTTGGAGGGAGTCAGTAACTGGCTTCTCTCTTGCTGTAGGAACCAGGACCCCTCTGTGGTGAAGAAGATAAAGGAGCTCTGGCTGTGAGTATGGGGCTGAGGGATGTATCCAGATACCCTGATGTGTGCAGCCTCAGACTGGGGTTAGAGGAGGCTGGCAAGGGCTGGCACAGGTTATGGTAGCTCCTGGTTACCCTGTGTGACTCCTTGCCCTGGAATGTGACAGAGTTGAATAGACTGTGAAAAACGAAATGGTGGTGGCACATTGCCAACCTTTTCCTCTGAGCTAGGAGGATACACCTGTGGGGAGCTTGTTCCTGCCAGTGGTGGGCAGCACAGCTGCATGGGTGAGCCCTGCACAGCTCATTCTTCATCCTTGGAGATCCAATACTGGAGATCCTCAGGGCCTTCAATCCGTCCATCCAGGGGTGAGGCTTCCTGATGGCTATTCCTGGTGTTCTGAGCATGTGGCCAGTGGCCAGTGGTGGATCCACTACTTTCACAAGCTGCTTCTTCCAATCCAGGGTGCTGGATCTGTGACCAAGAACTGTGTATGTCCCAGCCCTAACCTGGCTGTGTCTTCTCCTTGGTCATTACAGGAGGAATCTTGCTGTGAGGAACGCTGCCAGCTCAGGTAAAGGCTTATGGGGGGCATGCAATGCTCTGACTGCCTGGGAGAGCCCTTGGGTTTCCTCAGTTTGGTCCATGTTAGGCAGAGGTAGCAGAATCCTGGTCAGATCTCACAAGTGTACATTGCTAAGCCCAAAGCAGGAAGAGATAATGCTGACAGCTAAAGCATAGTGGGACATTAAATACCTGTGCTCATGCTCCTGGTCCAGGATTTGTGAAGAAAGGAAAGATAGTTTCTAGAAGCAAAGGAAATACAGAATTGTGGGTGTTCCCACAGGTTTCAGTGTCATGACAGTCGCCAAGTCATGCAGCAGGGTTAAAGTGTTTGCACATGAGGCTTGCCTGAGTTCAGCTGCCTCCTCCACTGATGTCTGTGTGTTCTTGCTCTAGAGCCCTCTGTCTCTCAGCTGATTGATGCCATAGGACAGAACCAGCTGGAGATTTTGAAGGAAAATGCTGAGGAATGCTTGGATTTATGGAAATCAAAGGAGAAGCCAGGGACAGGGGAGGACGAGGTTCCCATCACCCAGTGGGAGGCAGAGCGCAAGAAGGAGGTCAGTCTGTCTGCTGGGACCAGCTGAGACAGGGCTGTGACAGCATGGGGTGCTCTGGTGGGTGGGAGAAAGAAGGGAAAGGACAGTGGGCAGAGCTGGAGGTTTGCTGGGGAGGGAGGTGGTGTTGGGTTTGCGGGTATAGGTGGACTCCTGCATCTGGAGAGGGACTGCCCAGCAAAAACCTTGTCACATGTTTCATTTCAGCAGGGTGGGGACGTTTTCATGGTCCCAGTCAGTGCCCTGGTGATCCCTCCTGAGCAGGAGGCAGTTGTTTGCGATTCTTCTGAGGCAGCAGCTACAGGGTACACAGGTAAGCAGTGCAGCACCCAGGCATGTGAAATTAAGGGCTCCCTAGGGTGGGGAGGAGAGTTCCCTTGCTCTGGGTATGCTTCATGCTGGGGATATGACCAACAGTGCCCCTTTCATTGCAGATACAAGCCAAGCAGCTCCTGGAAAGAGTAGTGATGACAGGACAGTGCCAGGAGACCAGAGCGTTGTGTCTCAAATTAGCTGTGAGTAGCGGAATCTCCAGATCCTGGAATGATTTGTGTTGGAAGGAACCTTAAAGAATATCTAGACCCAGTCCCTGCCATGAGCAGGGACACATTCCACTAGACCAGGTTGCTCTAAGCCCTGTCCAGCTTAGCCTTGAATACCTTCCAGGGCTGGGGTAGCTACAGCTTCACTGGCAATCTGTGCCAGGGCCTTCCCACCCTCACAGGGAAGAAGTTCTTAAAAATATCTAATCTAACCCTGCCCTCTGTCAATGTGAATCCATTCCCCTTTGTCCTGGCACTCCATGGCCTTGTCTAAAGTCCTTCTCCAGCCCTCTTGGAGCCTCTTTAGATACTGGAAGGTTCTTGAAGGTCTCCCTGGAGCTTTCAATTCTCCAAGCTGAATAACCCCAACTCTCTCAGTCTGTCTCCATAGCAGAGGTGCTCCAGCCCTTGGATCATCCTCATGGCCTCCTATGAACACTCCAGATCCCATCCAGCCTTTAGTTTCCTCTACCGTTGGCTCAGCCCATCTCCTTGGATTGAGTGGAGGAGGTACTGGTGTGGCCAGGTCTTTGGGAGACCTTGAGCAGGCAAGGGATGGTCCCAATCCTCAAGCTTCTTGAAGCTGCAGCTTTGGTGTATTGTGGGAGCACAAGAAGTCATTTTGGTGCCATCACTGAGCATGAGTCTCCTTCCCTGATGTGGGTTCCTCACTGGCTCTGGCTCAGCGCCATGATGGGTTTGTGTCACCTTGCCTTGGTGTCACCAAGCTTTGCTGCAAAATTACCTGCAGAAGCTCTGTGTAGAGGAGGAGCTGAAGGGAAGAATCGTCCTGGACAGTGCAGGGTGTAGGAGAAGGCCTTCTTCATACCTGCCTGCTCTCTGGGCAGTGTCTGCCTCTCCACTGCCTGCCTCTCCACTGCCTGCTCTATGAGATCCTGGAACGGGTCTCACTGGAATACGCCACATTTTGGGCTAGAAAGGGCTGCAGAGCTCCCCTCAAGAGCTGTCTCTGAGACCTTCTGCACAGGGGACACAAGGAATGGGCAGCTGCTTTCTTTACCAAAATCAACCCTCCGGCTTCTTCACTGCAGGTGCCGCATCACCGACCTTGTCAGACAGCCTGGAGGGATCCCCGGACAACCCCTGGAACAGGATGCCCTCCTTGTCTTTGACCCCAAGCTCTTCAGATGGTGAGTCCCCATGTCCCAGGGCATCCAGCTTGCCTTCCTGGCAGGAAGCAGCTCCTCTCTTCTCAATGGGTGTAGCTCACCTTGGATGCTGGCATGATTTCCTCTGGCCATAAAGTATTGCTGTGGTGTTCCCATAGCCCTGGACCTGCATCGTTCCAGCCCTGACACTCTTCCTGTGTACCAGGGCCCTGCACACACTGATGATGCTTTTCCTCTTACTAGAGAAGACCTTTCAACCTGACCCTCCCCTGAAGACCCAGAAAGATGTGGCTGCTGATAGCAACACCACTGACCTGTTGGAAGTGTGTAGCCAGTGCTCTCCTGAGAGCTTGCCCCAGGGAGAGCCAGCACAGCTCTCCTCTCCCTCCCTGCTGCGCTGCTACAGCAATCGCAGTCCTGCCGAGAGCAGCACCAGTGAGGCGGCATCAGCTGCGGGGGCAGCCCGGGATGCCCTGTGTGCTGATCAAGGCCCACAGGGATCCAGGGGCTCTCAGGCCACCCTGCCCACTCTTTCTCCGGTTTTTCCAGTCTTGCCCAGCAGCAGCATGGAATTGCCACCTGGCAGGATTCCTCGCAGGGAGCAGGCCTGCTCCAGTGGCACAGCTTCCTCTACAGATGCATTGAAGCCTGGACTGGCTCACGCCAGCACAAAGGGAGGAGAGACTGTGGGTGCCAAGAGGAAGCTGGTTGAGGAAGATGAGCAGGCCCCCAGTGGGCAGCAGGATCTCCCAGGCACTTCGAAGGGCAGGGAGAGAGGCAGAAGCAAGAGACTGGTGCTCACAAGCTCATGGGGTGCAAAGAAGAGCAGAAAGGAGACAAGGCTGCAGCATAGAAAGGAGCTTGAGGAGGAGGAGGAAATGGAGAAGGAGGAGGAGGAAGAGCAAGCATCCCTTGCAAGAGCTGGGCCCAGCTCCAGGCTGGAGCAGTGCACAGCTCCAGAGCCGGTAAATACGAAGCAGCTGGTGAGGTCCCCTGAGGGCTGGGGGTGCCTGGGGAGGCTCTGTGCCCACACCACTGGTGTCCATCCCCAGGGTCTTTCCTCAGCAGGCTGGTGGAGATGGAAGTTGAATGCAGGTGTCAATGTAGATGGTGGAGGATCTGGGAACCCTGAGGGAATCACGAGGGAATTATGTAATCAATAAGGCTGGAAAGGAGCTCCTGAGATGGAAGTCTAACCATTCCCCAGCACTGCCAAGCCCACCACTCAGCCATAGCCCCAACTGCCACGTCCACAGGCCTTTAAATCTCTCTAGGGATGGTCAAGATGTGGTTTAGCCTGAGCAAAACAATTGGGTAGGAACAAACAATTGCTGGAGCATCTTCTGAGCTATCTGGGTGAAAGAAGATCAAAAGAACAGAGGGAGAGACACCTCAATCCTAGGTGTTTTCCTGCGGTTGTTGGGCTCTCAGGCTGCATGGGGCAGCACTCTGGGTGCTGTGCCTGGAGCAGACCCATCTCACCCTCCCCTTTGCTTTTGTAGTTCGTGGAGAGACCACCCCAGTACCAGTATGAGGCACCGAGTCCTGAGCTCTGCCAGCAGGTACAATCTATCAGGTCAGTGCCATATCAGCCATGGACTCGTGGCTGTCCCTTGCTCCTGCAGTGGGACTCACACCTATAGTGAGTCCCCAGCCTCTGCCCTACCCCTTGCCACCAGCTGCCCCAGTGGTATGTCCACACCAACCCAGGTTTTTTTCTCACCCTGGCTCCTCCTGTCTGGTTTCTCAGGATCTCAAAGGCAATGCTGAAGTGGGCATGCTGGATACTGACTGAGGAGGAGGAGGACTCCTGAGCCCAGTCCATCTTTCATTCCTTTTTTTCTTCAGTGGGTCTGTAAGAACACTGGGAGAGTGGCTGGGGGGAGGGAGGTGGGGATACCAGAAGCTCTGTGCCCCAGGGGACTGCTGAGTGGGCTGGCCTAGCTGCAGAGACCCTGGTTCTAGGGGTGCTGGCATATGACCTGTTGAAAGCTGATACCCTCAGTGCCAAGAGGGGAGAAAAGCATTCATTCAGGCATGCCTATGTGTGAGCCAGCATCCCTCTCCCACCTCTTCATCCTTTTCAAATGCCTTGTCCCAGCAAGTGGGGACAAGAGGTGACCCAATGCCACCATAGCAGCAATGGCAGAGGCCCCACAAGTTGATCCTGCTCCGAAGGTTCTCCAGGAGCTTGGATGGTTTATTGAATAAGTTTAGGTGGGGTCCTGCACTGTTGATTACAAAAAATATCCTGCAGAGTTATGCTGTAGAAATTAAAAATTGTATATTTTTTAAATACACAGCTCTTGTATTAAAAAAAAAAGAAAAAAAAAACCAAAACAAGCATTTTGCTTTGTCGTAAACATCCGTGTAAGGAATGCGTTTGGTCCGGAGCAGAGGGCAACACAGGAGAAAGCCACTGGGGTGTCAGGATCACGCTGGTGCCGTCAGGGAGCTGCGGGGATGGAGCTGCGTGCTGAAAGGCGGTGGTGGGTCGTGGTCCCGCTGATGGAAGCCTGCGTCTGGCGGGGGCTGGAGAGAGCAGTACCCCATGGGGTCAGGAGCTGGAGTGGTGAAAGTGCCTTGGGAACGCTTCCTAAAAATAGCTGGCTGCCTAAAATCACCGGCTCCCCCGCTGCAGCCCACAGCGACGGGGCACTGGGGACTGCAACACCACTGGATGCGTCCTGCAGGCTCTGACAGTCCCTGGGCATCCTGGGCAATGCTGGTGGCCCGGCTGTCCCCATGGCGAAAATTGGGCGATGCCATCATTGGCACATCCACGCCAGTCTGGTGCCCCGTCCATCCTCTCTGCACCCCAGCTGCCAAGCACCCCGGCACGGCGCACTTGCTTGCAGGGTTTTATTGGGAACAGCGTGGTGACATGCAGGGGCTTCACTGTCCCAGGGCTGGCTCCTCCCGGCCCGGCACTGGGCGTCTTTGGTCTACGGCAGCTGAGTCTTGTGCATTCCCAACAGTTTGTGCCAGGGCTTGCAGCTGCTCACCCTCAGTGCCTGTGCCAGCCTGCGGCTCCTCCAGCCCGGCACGGGGCCAGTCCTGCAGCGTGGCACCTACAGAGGTCACAGGTGCTGGTGTGAGCATGGGGGGACCCCTTGGTACCCCAACACCTGCTTTAGCAGGGAGGGGAACATCTCACCTTCAGCATCCGAGGTTGGTCCAGGCTCAGCCTCCATCTCTGAGAGGGATTCGTGCTTGGTCCTGTGCCTGAGCACAGGCGAACGCCGCAGGCGCAGGGGAACGGTGCCCACTGGAGGAAACACAACCCAGGCCCATGTTAATGGGGCACAGTGGCCTGGCTCCTGCTGGAACTGATCCCAATGCTGAATTCCCCTCAGGAACTTCTCAGTGTGGCAGTGCCATTGTCTATCGCCCACCAACTGGGCGAGGCAGCACCGGCACGCATGTGGAACACCACCACCCACCTCTGCTGGTGGTAGGTGCAAGGAGGGCTCGGGGTCCCACTTCACACCCAACTTACTTCCCAGCTCTGCCGGGCACTCGGGCTCCCTGAGCTGCTCCTCGTGGACGGACAGTGCTCGGCGGCCGGTCCCCCGTGGCGCTGCCAGCCGTGCCATCAGCCGGTTGTCTGTGTAAGCAACGGGGAGGTGCCATTGGAAGATAGCCCACAGCACCTCACTTGGCAGGCCCCATCAGCACCCAGCACCCACCACATGCTTGGCTCCCTGCTGCCCTCCATCCCAAGGGCTCCAAGAACAGGCCAGCAGTGGAATGAGGCAACCATGGGCACCTTGTGCATCCCTACCTTCAGTACTGGGTGGTGTGGGCAGGGTGCCAGCACCCACCTCCCCACCATGGCTGACCCTCCGTGGCAGTGCCACCGGCACATTCCTGCCCAGCCGTGGCAGGCTGCTGCTCCAGCCCTCCCGGCCCCCGGGCTCCGGCAGCCCGCTGGGCTCTGCTAGGGCGAAGGAGCGCCGGGGCTGGTCGGAGCTGGTGGCCGGTGGCTCAGCGGGCAGCTGCCTTCCCAGGGCTTTCCGGGGCTCGGCGCTGGGCTCCGTCCTGGCGGCTGGGCTGCGGAAGGGTGCGTCTGTGGGGCAGGCAGGATGGAGCTGTGGGCCTCCAGAAGTGACAGCCCCAGGGATGGTTCTTGGTGCTGGGAACCAGCCTGCAGTCAGCCCAGGGACTGGGCAATGGGCTGGTGTCCATCTGCCAGCACCAGGGATGGGCACCCACGGGAGTAGGGCACCCTCCCAAGAGTGAAATTCTGCCCACGTGCCTGTGCCCAGCGGTCCCTGTTGGCTCCAGTCCCCATGCTTGGTGCTAGGAGAGCAGATAAAGCCCTCTGCCCCAGGGGCTGGTGTGACCCCCAGCACGCACTGCTGACCCACCTGTGGACACAGAGTGTGTGCGGGCCTTCAGGGATGGGGGCGAATCCGCAGAGCTGTCTACGATGTCCCCTGCAAGCACAAACCACCGGCCAGCATCACTGAGCTGGGGGCTGCCCAGTGCCACCAAGGGAAAGATGTAATGGGACCCACAGCTGGGAGTCCAAGGGGGCCTGCCCATGGCCACCCATGGGTGCCCAGCTGGGTGAGGGTCAGGGTGGGGAGGGAACAGCCCCTTACCATCTGAGCCGGCTTTCTTGATCTCGCTGTCTTTGCTCTGCAAGGGGGAAAAAACTGGTAAGGGGGGTATCAGGGAGGTAGTGCCCACAGTGACAATGGGTGCAGTGGGCAGAGTGCTGCTGCCAGGCTCTGATGTGGCTGTAGGGGATGGGTGCATGCCAGGAAAGGAGGGACAGACTGACAGACACCATGCAGTGTATAGGAATTCACCCCTTGCGGAGGGTTAGGTGACAGGGCAGAGGCTATGGGCAGTGGCAGCACAGAGCTGGTGCTGCCATTCCCAGTGGGGAGCTGTCCCCACTCTAAGGACCACCATCTCCTACCACCCTGGAGGGCCAGGGTTCATTCTGAAAATGGAACCAGTCCCCACCTGCTGCTTCTTGCTCTCAGCAGCTGGGCCCTTGGTGACGCCGATGCGATGGAGCATGACCTGCACACGCTGCTCGAAAGAGCTGGACAATTCCCCCTCGCTCTTCTCCAGCTGCCTCTTCTGCAGGAGAGACACAACTCTGCCAGGAACATGGACCCACCACAGCACCTATGGCACCCACAGTCCTGCCTGCAGGGCACCCACATTCCCAACCCCAGGCATGCTGCCAGGAGATGGTGACATGGACACGACCCGGTGGGGATATCCCCAGCCATCACTCCAGTGTCCCCACATTCCCTGGTAACCCCACTGACATCTATGGATGGGAGCAGCACCCACCAGGTGAGCTGAACAGTGGTGGTGGCTTGGTGACTGTGACAGTGCTTACCTTGTCATGCCTGACCCCCAGTGCATCCTCGTCCTCCCCAGACAGCAAGATGAGTGACTGGGATTTGCCCTCCCGAGAGTACTTGGGCCGGATCCTCCGGGCAGAGTCAGGGGTCTGGCAGTGCTCAGGCTCTGCGTGGGGCTCGGCAGAGAGACCCCCTTCCTCCGATTTACTCAGGGGCTTCCCTGGCTCGCCTGCCTTGCTGGGGGCTCGTAAAATGTCACTGAGCATCGAGCGCCTGCTCCTAGGGGCAGTGGGACCACCCTCGGGCTCCTTCTCACACCTCGAGCCCCGGCTGGATTTGGGTTTCTTGAAGGCAAAAAAAATCCCAATTTTCTTCTTGAGGGTCCGGGAACCAGAGGGAGCCAGAGGGGCTGAACCCGGGCAGATCTCTGCAGTCGTGGGGCTGGGGAGAGATGAAGCATTGGAAAAGATGAGCTCCAGGCTGCCAAGAGGTAAGGGATCAGTTTTTTCACCCTGCCCACCCTAAAGGGATGGATCCAGACCCTGGACACTCCATCTGAGATGGCAGTGTCTATTCCCAGCACTCAGTTCCCATGGGTGCTGCCTCATTGCCTCCCCACTGTGGAACAGACTCCACGGCCACATCCAGCACACCATTGCTGCCATCCCATTCCTCTTCCCCCAACCTTGCCCTTGGCAATATCCCTGGGTGTGCTGCTTTCCCCAGCACTGGGACCAGCAGTGTTTGCAGAGAGGCTGCTGAAACCTGGGGATGGGTGTGTGCTGGGCAGGTGAGGGGCCCTGAGCAGCCCCCGGGCTTACGGCAGTGTTTCTGTGATGAGCCTCTTGGCAAAGAAGTCCTCCAGCCCCTCATCCACACGGGTAATGCTCCTGTCCTCGCTGTTCTCACAGGCCACAGGCTGCACCTGTGAGGGACAGCTGATATCAGCCCAGCTCAGGGAAAAGATGCCCCTGGCCATGAACAAGTGGGTGCCCCTGCAGGATGGGTGCTGGCATGTTCCAGCCTGTACCCAGCATTAAAGCCAAACCACAATGTTATCAGCTGCATACAAACTCAAATCCTGCTCCCTCTCTTTAGTACTGGGAGCTCCAGGTAGCCCCAGGCTCCTTGCAACCCTTGCCCAGCACAGTGGCTGAGGTATGGCACTCATACTGTGGGACAAGCAGGGATTTGGCAGGGATGCTTCCTCCATCTGAGCTCCAAGGAAGGGACCCCTCTGCTGCTGGCGGGTGATGGAGCAGGTGACCTGCAAGGACCCACATCTGCATCCTTCAGATGTTTTAAGTCCAACCTTGGAGTGCCACCACAGTCTGCATGAGAGCCACCTGTTCCCTCCCCGTAACAAAGTGGTCCACGCCATGGCCAAGCCTTCCTCCATGGCACCTTCCTCTCCCTGGCATGTGCCACTGCATCAGTGGCATCCTATTGATGAGAGGGAGGCCCTTCCCCATCGGTGGCATTTCAATCCATAATGACTTTTCATTACGGCTGGATTGATGCTGCTCAGGAGCCGTTCCAGCCATCTGAGATCTGCTCTCCCTGTCATATCACATCCATCAAACCCTGTCCTTGCTCGAGCCTTGGCCCACCCTGGCTGCCAGGCATGCCTCTCCCACTGCAGGGTGATGGTCCCCTGGCCCTGCCAACCTCCAGACCCACCCTGCCCGTGGGACACAGCTCCTGCCTCCCCTCCAGCCCCGTGCCATCGTGATCCAAGGGCAAGCATCACCACAGCCGTGCAAGCCAGGGCTTTCCAGCAAGTGAAAGGATCCAGCTGCATCACGGTGGCACAGGGATGAGGTGATGCCAGCAGGATCCAGCCCCAGGGACAGTGACGGAGCTGGACCTGCCACTGACTGCACCCAAAAGTTACTTTTCCTTTGGGGAGGGGGGTGCAAAGGCAGGATCCCCATCCAGTTGCCAGTTGGATGGGGGGAGCACAACCCACCTCATCACAGCTGGCAGAGCCCCACCAGCATCACTGGGAGCCGTGGTGGCCACCAGTGCTTCAGGGATGATGGATTTTGGATAAGGGGAGCAAATGGAGCTCAGGAGGGAGGCAGCTGGAGCCATTGCCGATCACATCGCTGGCCCTCTGCACCCAAACTCTGCAGGGCTTTTCATTTCTCTCCTGGCTCCCACAGCTCAGCATCTCCCAGTGGGGAGCAGGAAAGAGGATGGATGATTCCCCTCGCCCCCCCCAGCCCCCTTGCCCATCCTTTCAGGCTGCCCCCCGAGGAGGAGGAGGCTCCAGCAGCAGCTGAAATGCAGAATAATAAACCCACCGCGTCTTTGCGCATCTTATTTTCCTGCCTTGCAACAAATACTGACCGCAATAATTCACCCAAGCGGAAAAAAAAAAAGGGAAAAACACACCGAATACACCCCACCTCCCTTGCCAGCCGTGCCCCCACTCTTACATTCGGCTTGCTGGGCGGCTGCTTGTGCCGGCGGTTGGGCCGGGGCCTGCCTTTGGTGCAATGCTCCAGCTTCTCGCCGGCGGTCGGCAGGTCCATAAGGAATCCGGTGGCGGTGGCAGGCTGCGTGGCGGGGAGCGAGCCGCTCGCAGGCTCAGCATCCTTTGTGGAGGCAGGGCGTGCCGGCGGCGCGGCGGGGCTGAGTGACGGCGGCGCCCGGTGAGCTCGGAGCCCGCTGGCGTCTCGACCCGCTGCCGGCTCCAGCTCCGAGACACCTACGAGAGGCGAGAGGGTCCCTGTTGACACCCGCCCTCGCCAGGCCTCCCCATCATCATCATCACCGTCGCCGTCACCTTCGCCCACGCGTGGAGGGTCAGCGAGCGGGGCACCGGCTCCGCCGCGGGGAGGGAGCGCGGCCGTGCCCGCCCGGAGCGTGCGTGGCGGCTTTGCGGCGCAGCCCGGGATGGATCCTGCCTCCGCCGCTGGAGGCTTGCGTGCAGGGGATGATGCTCTGGGGGGACTGTGGGGGGATGCTCAGGCACGGGCCGAGCCGAGCCCCGCAGCCAGCCCGGAGACCTGCAGCAGGCAGCAGTGGAACGGCACAAACTCTTCCAGCGCTGTGCCAGCGAGCAGCACTCACAAACACCCACTTTGCTCCGCAGGCAGCTTCTTGCCCCCCCAGGTACCCTCTGGGTGGGCAGCAGGGTGCTGCGGGGCTCAGGAATCCCCTGGGGACACAGGGGTGCTGGAGTCTGCATGAGCTCTACCTCAGCCAAAGCAGTGACCCATCAGCTGCTCCTTGTCTGTGCCTTCCTGAGATTCACTCCCCTCCCAGGCTGGTGGGGACAACACCAGCAGCAAGGGAAACCCATGGGCAATGTCTTCTCCCCAAGTGAGTGGGTGAGTGGGTGATATCTATGGCCAGGGTGGCCATGGGAGATACCATGGCACCCACCATCACAGACAAACCACCTACCCCTAGCTGGCTCTGTGGGGAGGGAGTTCAGGGCATTTACTCCACTGCCCAAGGGCACTAAATCAGCTGAGACCCAAAACCAGCACAAGAACAAGGTCAAGGTGAGCTCCCCCCACAGACCCCCACCTGAAGCATCCAGACCTTGCTGCCCTGAGCCCATGACCATGGGGGGCTCAGATCCTGAGGCTCCCTGGCTCCCCCTGCCCCTGCCATGCCCTGTGGAGGCAGCATGGCACCCACTGAGCCGCAGCAGAGGGACAGTTCCACGGTGACCTTACTTCTCACAGTTGGTGTGGGCCGAATGCTCCTGAAGTGCTTGTTTCTCCTCCGCAGGGCCATCTTGTACTGCAGGGAGAGAGGGGTGGTGGCAGCTCCCGCATGTGCCAAGACATCCCATGGCAGCCAGAGCCAGCCAGGCTTCACCCAGTGATGGGTGCAATCCCTCCATCACCCCTAGGCTCCCAGGGCTGCACCCCTTCATCTTGTCCCAGCTCCACCCACGGTGCTGGAGTGGATACGTCCCCATCCAGAGCCATGCACTACACTGGATCCCAGGTCCCAAAGCAGCAACAGCAGGACAAGGTACAAGCAGCCAGGCCACCACAAGGACATATTTCAGTGCCAGCAGCATGGCCTAGCAGGCTGATGGTCCCATTTCCCAGCACTAATTGCCTTAGCACTACCCTGGGGGGTGCCAGGGGCTGCGTGCTCCTGGAGAGGCTGTGGTGTTAAGCCCGGCATCATCCGGTAAGGCGGATAAAGGGCGGTTATACCGCGGGCATCAGGCGGGTCCAGACCCTACCTCCTCTGCGGCGAGGTCCGGAGGATTCCTGCCCCTCGCCGGCCCGGTGGCATCGTCCTCAGCCGACTCCGGCAGCAGCACCAGGAGGTCCAGCCCCTGCTTGGAGAGGCTCTCTGCCTAAAACCATTAGGAAGCGCTTAAATTATCCCAGGGGCTGAAGCGTGCTCGGCTGCCCTGTGTGCTCTGCGCTGCTCTGCTCCCTACCCACGGCTGGGATTTGTGAGCGGATTTAGGCCTGATTAGCCGGTGGCCAGCCCAGCGCAGCTGCCCTGCTGCAGGAGTGGCCGGTGCCTGGCGTCACCCCAGCACCCCCCACCTCACGGCAGCAGCGCTGGGACTGTGCTCAGGGTGTTAATATTGCTGTAACCACACTGGGAGAGGATTACCTGGGAGGAAAACCAGCCTGGGTGGGAATTGTCCTGCTTCCCAGACTGCAAATCTGTGGTCATGGCACTGGTGTCCAGGTATCTGGACAATGCTGGGGTATCCAGACCCCCATCCTGCATCCCAGCCCCACATCCCCATCCCGCAGGTGCTGGCAGCTCCCAGCACTCACCAGTTTGCACTGGGCGATGGTCAGGTCTCCCAGCACGGCATCCACGATGCAGTCGGCTACAGCGGCTGTGACGGACAGCTTGATTTCACTGGGAGCAGAAAGAGGGATCTCAGGGCTAGCACCCACCAACCCTGCAAGCCGTGGGGCCATCTCCCCAGGGAGGGCTGTGCTGAGGAGATGGATGCTTGGCTGTGGCACACAGGGGCTCCCAGGACATGCCCATGTGCTGCGGCTTGCTGGGTCTGTGCTGCCAGAGCAGGAATGGAAATAGGCACCGACTGGGATGGACAATGCCAAATGTATCCCATTGTCGATGGTCACGGCCAGCCAAGGGGATGTGCCTGCAGGAACATCATCACCCCATGGGTTTCCCCAGCACCCTAGCGACTCATCCAAAGTGGATCCAAGCAGGAAGCAAAGCTACAGCTGGAAAACACAGCAGCAGGACCCAGCACACCTCTACCACAGTGTGGGGAGAGGAGAAGTTGCTAGAGAGCCCCCACAATGCTCCTCTGGCCCCATGGGTCAGTGCCAGTGACTGAGTGAGAAGGAAGAACAGCACATCACCCACTTCAGCTTGCTGAAGACATCGGTGACCATCTGGTCCAGGACAGCGCTGAGGCTGAGGTGGTCCTGGAGGCAGATCCGCTCCGACATGGCATTCACCAGCTGATCCCTGAGCCCGCTCTTCTGCACCACGGCTGGGCACAGGCCGTGTGCCGTGTCCAGCACTGCCTGCATGATTGCCTGAAGTTTGGGGAGGAAAGGAAGGTTTCAGCTTCTTTTCTATCAGGATTCACATGGCTTTCAGTAGACACCAACCCCCTTACCCTTGGGCCAAGGCTGATGAACACCTCATGCTGCCCATGGGTGCCCACCTGGATTTCCCGGCTGCAGGTCTGTGCTGCTTCCTCTGTGAGACACTCCAGCTTGTGCTGCAGCTTGCCATTCTGGTAGGGGGTGTTTCCCGCCTCATACAAGAGGGGCAGGATCTGACATGGGAAGAGAGAGGGTGTGGATCATCCCATGTCACCTCTTTTTCTCTTCCCATATTTCCATGCACTGCCTGCACCCACGGCTCTCCCATGGAAGAGCATTACCTGCATCAGCTGGGGAGACCCAGTGATCTTTTGGCTTTGTTGGGCCAGGTTTGGGCATCCTTGTCCCTCACTGTCCCTGTGTCCTCTCAATTTCTCCCTGCCACCCACTGACACTTCTTCCCCTCTTGCACCCCACTACACTGCTACCTGCCTCAGGGACACCCTTAACCAACACTTTCACCACCTTTCCAACATCAGTACTGTCTTAAATCCTGTCTCTGACAGATTAAGTAACCAGGGGGATGCCATAGAGGTGGGGAAAAGGGGAAAGGAGATGCTTTGAAGAGAAGTAGAGGACGAGGAGGAAAAGGTGCAATGGGGAGAGAGAACCAAGACCAGGAGGATCAAACCAGGTCTGACAGAGCCAGGAGCTGCCAAGCCAACATGACGAATTTTGTCATGGGCTGATGGAGCATTCTCACTGCTGGGGTGGGATGAAGGTGCCCCGGGGAGGGACCCCTCACGGACTCAGGGAGGTTTCTCACCAGTGTGGGCATCTGTGGGTTGCAGGGTGTTCTCAAAGCTGGAGCACCCATCTCTCCCAAGGAGGGACGTGTGAGCATGGGATGCCAGAGAAAGAAGGGTTGTAACCCTGTGGGGATGTGCACACAGCCGTGTGTCTCTGGGGCAAGGGGACTAAGAACATTTTGATCTTTGTCCTAGAAGGGAATTCAGAAATTCTCAGCTGTTCTTTAATGTTTGTAAGTGCTCGGTGGTGTGCGAATGTTGCATCGACATTCTGGAATTCCCTGACTGCTGGTTAATGATGTCATTAATCAATCAATGCCCTGCTTCGATCCCAAATGAGCTGCAGGGGTTTCCCACACTGTGGACTCACACTGACAGACAGGTTGGCATTCCTGATGGCCTCCTCGGCACAGAGGATGTCCGCCTCCACCTCCCTGCCCGTGCAGGTGCTCAGGATGTCGACGTGCTTCTGCACACTCAGGCAGATCTCATTCACCATCTGGAGCACAGAGAGGCTGTGTCATGTGCCAGCGCTGGAGCAGCACTGCCAGTTCCCCTCCTTGCTGTGACTTTCCCAGAGAAGAGTGTGCTCGGAGGGGGCACAGGCAGGTTACAGCCTCCAAGAGCATCCCTGCCTAATAACCAGGGATGCCACACGGCAGGGATTTGCAACAGTACACAGGGGGCAGGAACACACTGTATAGGTTAGCATAGCAGCAAGTTATCTCAGCAGTGCATATGCATGAAATGCATGGATGCAACCAGCAGGATTCCAGGAGATTTGCTTTCCATCCACCCCCACCCTCACCATGGAACCATGAAATGGTTTAGGTTGGAAGGGATCTTAAAGGTCCTCCTATTCCAACCCCCCGATCTTAAAAGTCCTCCTATTCCAAACCCCCTGCCATGGTCAGGGACACCTTCCACTAGACCAGGTTGCTCTAAGCCCATCCTGGTCTTGAACAGTTCCAGAGATCCAGCATCCACAATTTCTCTGAGCAACCTGTTCCATCTCTCCAATCTGCTCTGCCTTCCACTCAGGAAAGGTTAAAAGCATGTTTTGCTGCTTGCAAGAGCTAACATGAGCAAGCCAGGGTAGTTTGGGGCAGGGGAGGAGCAGCCCCTTGCAGTAATTGTCCATCAAACCTGTTCAGAAGAGGTGGTGAGGATGCCCTGCTGCAGCCGGAAGGTCTGTGCCGGCAGCGTTTGCCGCAGCTGGTTTCTCGTCAGGCAGGACTGGAGCTGCAAAGGCAAGAGGCCATGAGCAGTGATGGTGGCACCTGGCCCTGCGTTGCACAGCCCACATGCCCCACCTTGTGCACGGCCTCCTCCGTCCTCTCGGGGTTGCTGCGATAGGCCTGCGCCACGTCGCTCATCGGCAGCGGCATCGACTTGAGCGTGTAATTCCTGTGAGGGAAGGGGGCTGAGCAGGTGCTGCTGCACCCAGGGCTCATCGCCCCTCCTCATGTCCCCATAGACATGACACGGGCTCACAGCCCACCCAACAGCAGCCTGGATGTCATCCTGAGGTCCAGCCCTGGAGATAGGGATGGCCAAACTCTGGCCCTCAGCAGACCCTGATGGGGTGGCAGTGACCGCCTGCTCAGGCTCTCCATGCACCCCTCTTTCTTCAGATCTCTGGAGGTCAGCACAGCCAAACACCAGACAGGGTGGTGGCTGTGCTCAGCGGGTGAGCAAACTCTCCCCATCTGTCACGGGCAGGGAGGAGAGGAGCACCACATCACCACCAGCAGCAGATCGCCCTGTGCTCACGGGGTTCCTTGGGTGACATGAGGCTGTGCTGCTTGGGATACAGAGCCCAGGGGAGTCCCTGAGGTTGGTAATGGGGGTATCATCACCAAATGGGTGTCAGGTTGCTTTTCTGGCTGCAAGGCCAGAGCAGTGGACCAACTCCCTCGGGACATGTATGAAACTGTGTGATGGCCTTGCCATTCAAGGGGAAAAAAGGCCCTGGGGACAGTGACATGCTGGTCTCAAGGCTCTTTTGCATGGCGGTAGCAAGCCAGGAGGACCAAGAGGACCCTTCCTTACCTCTCCAAAGCTTGAGCCACCTCTAGGAGCCCATGGGCAGTTGTGTTGTTCCTGTCCCAAACCACAGTCCTGCAAAAAGAAGGACCCGGGTGAACCCTGCCCACACCCACACTGCCCTGAGGTGGGTGCTAGTAAGAGTCAGCCCAAGGCTGACCCCAGGCATCAGAGAAGCTAAAAGTGGGGTTAAAAATTACAATTTTCAGTATCCAAAACCTAAACTTGGACTTTGCAAGGAGCTATAAATTAGGTGGGTGCCTGGAGGGAGTGAAGGGCTGGGAGGACACATTCAAGCACCATCCTGTGAGCAGGGACAGACATCTCCCAGAGGAACAGCCCTGGCTGAACTCCATTCCCTGTCCTCTGCAGACACCCCTGCTTTGGCTTTGTGTACACAATGTGGTCAAAAATGGTGTTTTGGGAACTGATGGCAGAGCATGAGGTGAGGGCAGTGACCCCAAAGGTCTGTCTGCAGCATGCTGGGCTGTGCAGGAGCCTGGAAAAAGGTGGCAAGCACCAGGGCAGGGATGGAGCTGCTCTCCTGCCCTTCACATGTCCCCTGCCAGCACTGCCAGATGACTGCCATGGGTGCAAAATGCAGTGGTGCAGGACCACATCCATGGCCATCAGGAGCCGTGACGAGCCTGCTCTGATGGCATCAGCATCACAACCATCACATCAGGGCCACCCAGCACAGGGCCACCCACAGGGTGTTGTAGGGCTGCTGCTACCTGAGCTTGGTGTTGATCTGCAGGGCCTTGGCGAGCATCTTGGCCCCCGTGTCCCCCATGGCATTGCCACTGATGTCCAGGGACACGAGGCTGGTGTTACTGCCCAGGGCACTCAGCAGGACGTTGGTTCCCAGTTTGAGGCGAGATTCAGCCACAGACAGTGACTGGAGAGGCTAGAAAAGGGACAAGGAGGGGGACAGGACATGTCAAGGTGCATGTCACCCTCCAGACACGGCCTCCACCCCTGTCCAGCAGCCTCTGGGCTGGTGCTGGTTTTGGAGAGAACAAGTGATACTGAAGCCTGAGGAACAGAAGGGCAATGACTGCTTAGGCAGGCTGGATTTAGCTCAGATGCCTGGCAGGCAGTGAGGAGAAAAGAGAGGTTCTTTGGGAAAGCTGTGCTGAATGCAGGTTACAACAAGTGTCTCATCCATTACTTTAGCCAGATACAGGCTCCCATTTTCCCAGATTTCCCACTTCTCTATCTGAGCTTCTGCTTCAGACTGAGGAAAAACAAAAGCAGAAGGACTTGAATGGCAGTGGGAGAGAGGGAGGATTGCTCCCAGCCTGTGCAGGAGGGATGTGGATGGCACCTGGCATGGAGACTGCACAGTGGTGGCTGAGGGTGAGGAGGAGAACGGATGGGATGGTTCTGGTGGCTGAGGGCAAGCTGGACTTACACAATCCTCCTCCTGGATGAGCTGGACAATGCGGTGCAGGACATCCAACAGCCCTTCCCTGCAGGAGAGGTGGTGTGTGTGAGGGGCTTACTTGTGCATGCCCTGGGGCCACAGAGGCAGAGCTCTGTCTTCCCTCCCACTCTGGCCTGGGCTGTGGCCCATCTCTGCCAGGTGCTGGCAAAGGTGACCCTCCCTGGACAGGCAGGCAGTTCCTACCAGCCCATGGGATTTTGATGGGGTGAGAAAGTCAAGGAGGGTGCAACATTCCAGGATGGCTCCAAGCCTGGGTGCTGCTGCCTTGCACTCACTTGGATTTGATGTTGAAGTTTTTCCCCAGGGAGACGTGCCTAATGGATTTGCTTCTGCCAATGGAGAGCACCAGTGTCACCATGTCAGGGTCAAAGCCTGCAGGAGATGGAGATACCCACCAAGATGCTCCAACAAATCCATGGAGGTGGCACCAAGGTGGTCCCTCACAGGAGACCTGCAGAGCCACCAAGCTGCCACATTGTGATGCTGGAAATGCCCAGGGAAGTTCCTGGGCATCTTACTCCCTTCCTGGCTTCCCCAAGGAGCCTGAAAACCTGTGCAGAGCTGGGGTCCCTGGGAAATGACCTCTGGGAAGGAGCAGCCACTGTGGGCACTCCGGATTTTGGGGTGCCAAGGCTGTGCTGAGCCATAGGGGCACTGAGGGAGCTGGAGATGGCACTTGCTTTCTTCCATCCCTCAGGGATGTGCCCCCAATTATGCACCCACCACCCTGGACAGCATGGGGGGAGTTCAGCTTTCAGGCAGCTGCCTGCACACCCATCCTCCTGGCTGCACCATCCCCAGGGAAATCCAGCAGAAAGATGGGCAGGGATCTGCTCACTCAGCAGCTCAACTAGCCAAGGGCACAAGACACCAACATCCACCTATGGCCTGTCCCTCCTGCACAGAGATGCTCTACTGGGAAAACCAAAAATAGAAGCATATTTTGGCAAAGGTTGACTGAAGATTTTGGGTGAGAGCATGAGATTCTGGAGCATTGGTGTCCTGAAGGACTCCAAACCACATCAGCTTTCCCAGAGCCATTTGGCCACTGAGGAGTTGCACAGTCTGCTGTGAGATCTTAGCAAGGCTGGTGGAAAGTTTAGGGCCTTCCAGGTGAAATGAACAACTGTCAGAGGTGATGCTCGGGATGATTAGGATCACTCGCCCATGGCTTTGGAGGGCACAGCAGGACAAGGCTGGCAGCAGGGGCTACAAACACCTGCAGAGAGGTGGGAAGAGTTTCTGCCCAGGGAAACCCTTTCAGTGTTTCAAACCCTGAACCAGTGACATGAGACCACCTCAGATTCAGTGAACTGAAGAGGACTGTATCAAGAAAAATGCAGAATGAGAAATTTTGGCAAGTCTTGAGGTAGGAGGGCGTAAAGAAATCACCTCACTCCCTGTTATGGGTGACTGGGCATGAAAGTCCAGGAGATGTAGGAGATCTTTTCCCAGGCTGGGAAAAAGCAACCTACCATTGTCAGACAGGTCCAGGTGACTGATGGAGCTGGCATCAGGTATGAGATCCTGGATGACTTGGGCCCCCGCTGATCTCAGCTTGGAAGAAACAGCAAAACATCAGTAAAGGGGAGGCAGCGAGCCCTGCAAACGAGATCCTTCTGTCGGGGAGCTCAGACAGGGCATGGACCTTCCCACACTGCCACAGAGGGACCCCCTGGCCAGAGGGGTGCCCATGAGAGCTGGGCCCTCACCTCACAGCTGCTAAGATCCAGGTGCAGGTCACTGATGTTACTGTTGTCTGCCAGCCCTTGCAGCAATGCCCTGGAAAAGTCACCAAAGCCCCCATCAGGGCAAGAAATGGGGGCACCAGCACCTGCTATAGGGCACCCCAAACTGGTCCAGGCAGTGGGAGTGGGATGCTGGAGAAGGCATCCTTCCCAGAGCTCTGCCTCTCACAGCCCCTTCCCTCCATCCTCCCCACCAGCCCTGACCAAGGTCTCCCAGGCTATGCTCACCCCAAATCCATTCCCGCAGCCCAATCCCACCTTACGACATCGGCTGGCAGCTTGGTACCTGCCAGGGAGACATGTCTGAGGGAGCAGGCCTGGCTGAAAAACTCCTTGATGTCAGGGGAGATGGTTTTCACCCTCCTGAAAAGGATGGGCACAACATGGCAACAACTGCAGCCCAGAACCAGCCAGCCCCCTGGGTACCCCACCCCCGGGTACCCCACCCCCGGGTACCCCACCCCCTCATGCCATCCCCAGGCTTACTTGTGGGAGAACACATTTTTGGAGAGATCCAGGTGGATGAGGCTGGTGTGGGATCCATGGACCAGGGCTCCAAAGAGCTGCCAGGGTGGGGATGTGAGCCATGTGGAGGAGGACCCAGGGGCACTGCAGCCCCTCACACAGCCCAGGGATGGAGGGGGACTGAGGGCAGGGCTCACTGCCAGGATCCCCTACATGGTACTCACAGCATCCAAAGGACAGTCTGTGCCAGCCAGGCTGAGGTGGGAGAGCGAGTGGCAATGCTGGAGGAGGCTCTGCAGGTTCTGTGAGCAGAGGGAGCTCAGCAGCTTTGCCCCTGAATCCCACCCCCTACCCAGCACCCTACAGCCCTGGAGTCCCAGTTCCAGCCTGACTGTTCCCTCCTGCCAAGCAGGAGTGAATCCTGCACACAGGAACCCACTCTCTCATGGGATACATCCCTGCTCCAGATGGCATCTGCCACATCCCACAAGGAGATGCAGGGGGATGTCCCCAGGGTGTCCCCAGCTGCTCCCAGGCAGGCACGGGGTGTTGCAGCCATGACCTCCCCATCCCTGGGGTGCTGCAGGGCAGGGCACAGACCAGAGGAGACCAAAGCCATCCAAACCACACTGGGGACAGTCTGAGTGATGTCACCCCACCCCATCACAGTGTGCATACTCACACTGATGTCATCCCCAGCCAGGCTGCCGGGGTTTCCAGAGAGGTCCAGGTGCCGGAGGGAGAATCCGATGGTTTTGTTATCTGTGAGGGCCTTGCATAACGTGCTCATCCCTGCTCAGAGAGAGCCAGAGACATCCATGGCTATAGGCTCCCTGCACTGGGGAGAGCCAAGGAGCAGGGCAAGGCAGCTTCCCTCCAGCTGGGGCAGCAGACATTGCATCCATGGGAGTGAAGTGCCCTTTCCAGGCTGACCCTGAGCCCCTCCATCTCTCCTTTTGTGGAGTGGGGCAAAGGCACCTGGGCCCTACCTTTGGCTGTGAGCATTGTCCTGGCCAAGCTGAGACTCTGCAGACCCTTGGAACTCTTCTCCATGTGCCGGCTGAAGGCAGTGACCCCTGATGAGGGCAGAGAGCTCTGAATGGCTGTGCCAGTGCAGCTGGGTGTCCATCCCACCCTGAGCTGCAGCCTGCTGGAGGCAGCTGCTGGTGGGATCTGGAGTTGAACATCAGTTTTTGTGGGTGTAAACTCATCCCAGCCCAGAATTTGAGTACCTCTGTCTTCCAGCTGGTTGCCAGAGAGGTTGATGGTGTGCAGGACGGAGTTGGGATGGCTGCTGAGCGCCTGGGCCATCCTCTGCACAAAGTCACTGTGGGGAGAAGGGTCACCCATCTGAGCAATGCTTGGACACCTCCAGGAAAGACAGCCACCAGCCCTGTAGTCTTACAGGGACATGCCACCAGCTCCTGCCTGTGTGGCAGACCTGGCTCATCTGAGCAGCCAGAAGGAAGCAGAGCATCTCCAGGGCTGGGTGGTATTCACTTCCAGGCTATGGGAGTCTCTGCTCCCAGTGAGCTTCCCAGTGTGGAGGGGACGGAGCCACCAACCCCTGGCACAAGGGTCCATGCCTGTATCTCCCTGCTCCATGTACTGAGGGAAGAACCACCAGGCTGCCAAGATCCTGCTCATCATTGCCTTGCAAGGCCTTCACTTACGCTTTCAACCCACAGTTCTCCAGCACCAGCTCCTCCAATGTCACTGATTTGCTGAGCATGTAGAGCAGCTGCTCTGAAATCTCCTGATTCTGGCAGGGAAAAAGAAAGCCTTTCTGGGAACCTGGCCACCTCTGGTGCACCCAGAGCCACAGCACCGGCACCCACCAGCCTGAAATCCTTGCAGGAGAGCTTGGTGAACCACAGGTTGAAGGACAAGGCAGCAACACTCAGCGCCACATCCCTGCAGGGTGACAGCATGAGGGAGTCAAGGGTCAGGATGAGCCAAAGCTAATCCCAAATGGGTGATCCAAAACACCCAACTAGGACATGTCCCAAGACATCCAGCCCCAGGGTGCCCCAAGACACCCAGGATACCAGAACACACCCATCCCATGGTGCCCCAACACATCCAAACCCGAGGTGCTCCAACTGACCCAACCCTGGGATGCTCCAACACAACGTTTACCAGAACAGGACTGGGCATTGTGGGTTTAAAGCAACCCACAGGTACAGATCATCTTCCCCAGATTATTCCCTTAGAGAACATAAAATTAATCAAAATATTTGCATGCTTCTATCTAAACCTTGGGGTTTTAAATTCTTTTTAACTCTGAGCTCTCATGTGAGCAACACCACAGGTTTTGGTTGGGTGGAAAAAAGTTTATTTTTCACTTCCTCATCCAAAGAAATCTCTAAAACTGTCTCTTTTTTCACCAGCTAAATAAGATCCTCTGTTCCCCAAAACACTCAGCCCAGAACTTTGACTTGCTGCATCCCAGCCTGGCAGCTCCCTCCCCTGAGAGCTGAGCCCTTGCTCTGTCTTTCTTGAGATGGAGACATGACTGAGCCCCACAGGGAGAACTCCAGGCACAGCTGGAGCTCACAGCCCCACTATCAGGTTATAATCAGGTGATAACAAGGTTATAACAGATATCTGGGGTGGGGCTGGTAGGGAGCAGTGCAAGTTTCAGGGTGGCAAGCTGCACCAGCTGCTTTGCATAGGGAAACACCTGACAGCCACGAGCTGCAAGAAGCCACTGTGACACTGGGTTTTCAGCCCTATAAACAGCTCCCAGGCTGATATAAGAGTTAAAAATGAACAGAGAGGCTGCCTGGACTCTCAGCTGCTGCCCCATGGGACAGGGCTCAGAGTGTTTGGTGAGAGGAAGTGTCAGGCTGCAGATGTGGCATCCCCAGAGCGTGTAACCTATAAAAGCTTCCAACATGGGCAGAAGAGCATGCTGGGTCCCCCAACAGAGTGAGGATGAGTGCTGGGCCACTGCAGGCAGCATGGCTGGGGACTCACCGGCTCTCCAGGTGGCTGAAGTCCAGCAGGTTGAATTCCCGGCAGTCCTGGCTGTGGTAAATGTTGTCCACGTCCTTCCCAGAAGGATGCACACATGGATCAGGCTCAGCACTGGGTCCTGGGGAGGGCTCAGGTCCCTGGTGCTGCTGGAGGGAGCTGAGCCCTTGGGGAGCCTATTCTGGGGAGTCCCTTGCCGAAACCCAAAGCCTAAACCCTTCCCTAATGCTCTGGCTGGCAGGGGATGTGTCCCAGCTTGGTGGGACAGATTGGTGAGTCTTGGACAACTTCTACAGGGAAGAATGGTCAGAAGGCGACACACCCCAGGCTGGTGGGAGTGAGGGAGTGGGGAGAGGTGAGCTGGGATCGGTGTCCAGAGGAAGGGGGGACAGTGAGTCCTGCTGTGGCTGGGTCCCAGCAGGATTCTCCTCTGCTTCCACACCCAGCAAGGTCCCAGATTTCCAGGGCCTCCCCTCAGGTCACAGTCTGGGAAATGACCCGGTGCAAGGCACGCTGCTCCCACCTGCACTTTGATTCCAGCCCACCAAGGAGCAGGGGACACTCAAGCCAGGCCAAGCTGCAGCTCCCAGGTGTGGGCTGTCCCAGCCCCAGCAGCCCCACGAGGCACTCACAAGCATCCTGTCACCAAGTGACACACTGCCACCGCTGCCTCCATGGGAGGGACCGGCTTACCCACTGGATCTCCTCGCGGAAGGCAAAGCCGTTGTAATCACACAGAGCAGCGTAGGTCTCCGAAAACCCCCCTGCAAGGAGAAGGCAGTTTTGGGGGCAGACCTCCCCTAAAGAACATGGAGGAGAACTTTGGGGAGAGTGGAAAACAGGAGAGGGATGACAGGGACCCAGAAGTTGCTGAGGGCTCCCCATTTCCTCCCCAAAGGGGAGAGGGATCTACTGTCAGCCCCCAGGTGGGGGCTGAGGCTTGCTTTGCTTGCTCCATGTGGATACCAGGCAAGGCACATTGCTGTGGGGATAATGGAGGGATCCTGCTCCAGACCAGGCTACAGGAAAAGCTCCTGGCTCTGCAGTGGAGACATATGAGGTGGGTAGAAGCATGTATAGCTACAGGTCCTTGCAGGTAGATTCTGAGCAACACTGCCTGCTCTCCTGCTTCTTCCTGAGGAGCTACATCCCCTCAGACTGCTCCTGCCCCATGGGATGGGGTGGGCTGGTGGACAGCAGACCCCAGTAGCAGGGCTGCATCTGACCAAAGCCATCACAGGTGCCCTGCCAGCAGAGGCGAGGGCTGTCAGCAGAGCTGCTCTTGATGGATGCAGGGCTGGAACGGCCGTCAGATGCTCCAACCCTCCTGGTCCTGCCTGAGGGAGGTTATGGCAGGACTTACCACAAGGCCCAGGGTTGCTCTGCAGCATTTCCTCCAGTGAGTTTGTGATCTGCTGGATCCTCTCAAACAGGCTGGGGGGGCAGTTCTTGAGCAGTGTCCTGGGGAGGGAGCAGAGGGATGTGTCAGGGTGGGCCAGGAGAAGAGCATCCTCCCCACTCTATGCTTAGCTACAGCCCTTGTGTGTAGAGTGGCCACAAATATTCAGTCAGGGAACAGGGTCTTGCCTCCATCCATGTGTTCTTCTCCTGCTAAAAGCATGTTGTAGACCCATCCTATATTTGGGATTTTCTAGCTGCAGGTATCCTGGTTCATGGCAGGTGGTTTGAAACTAGATGATCTTTAAGATTCCTTCCAACACAAACCACTCCAGGATTCTATAATCTGGGGCTTTTCTGGGCAAAGGGGTTGCTCTGGTTCCTACACAACCACTCCTCAGGAGCAGAAGACCCTTACCCAAGGGATGAGTCTGGAAAGACCTTCTTAAGTGACATGGTGACATGGATAACAACTTGTTCCATATCATCCAAGGACATGAACCGGAAGGAATAGGACGCTGCATCTGTTTCTATGACAACCTGCAGGGTCTAAAGGACAAGAGATTCCTGAGTGAGCTGGCAGCACACAGCGTCCCCAAGCCCCCCAGACACAACGGTGACAGCCATCAGCTCCTCACTGCCAACCCAGCCATAAGCACAGAGAATGCTGTGAGCACCAGGAATTTGGGATAAAATACATTAGTGTGCCAAATTAAGGCATAAACCTCCTGAAAATTCAGCTGAAGCTGATGCAGAAGCAGCCTGATGCAGTGAGGTGAGAACAGCCTTGTCTTTGCCTGCAGCAGCCACAGCTGGATCATGGAGGTTTCCTCCCTGAATTTATTTCATCAAGGTTTAGGGCTTTTTTAGCTTATGGTTCCTACCAGAAAAAAAAAAAAAAAAAAAAACAAACCCATGGCAACATGCTTCCTGATTTAATTACACGCTGATTGAGGCGTGGGAGCAGGATGACAATTATCTGCTGGCATCGTGCAGGACGCCAGTGCCCGGGGCTGTGGAGGCAGGAGGGCGTGGGACCGCCTGCCCTTTAACCACCCCTGGGCTTTCCGTGTCCCAGGAGATGCCTCGCCCCCCTCCACCCTGAGGTATCCACTCCCTGTACCCCTTGGTCTGTGCCCAGCTCCTTCAGTTCTCTCCCAGAGCTCAGCCATGCAGCCTGCTGAGCAGCACAAACCCCGTGTGGAGGCTGAGGCCGTGGTTGCTGATGATGCTTTACCAAGAAAAAGCCAGACAGGATGTTAGAAAGGACCACACAGGACGTTAACCAGGACCACAGCCCTGTTTAGGCCAATACACCCAAGCCTTGACATCCATTTCCCCTCTTCCATGGTTTCACTGCCACATCTGCCCCATGTGCCCGCCCCTCTCTAAGAGGATTAACGGGGTTTAAAACACCCTCCTGCTAATTTTGTCTTCACCTTGGTAAGCCTGCAGCCATTTGTCACCTTGTCCCTGCTGAGCAGGAGGTGCCACAGCCAGGTGCTCTCTGTGGATGTCAGAGGGGAAGAAGTGCAGGCACCCACCCAGCACCCCAGGGTGCCTCCCTGCACCTCCAGCTCCAGGGAAATTCCCTGATGAGATCAACACTGGTGATCCTCAATGTACAGTGGGGTCCAGGACACCCCCAGATCCTGTGGTGGGCTCTGGATCAGAGTTTGCAATGGGGGAATGGGCAGGAAGGGGGGTAATGCCCAGGTTGGGTTTGTCCTAGTTTGTTCCACTCACCACACTGGGCTCTTGGACTGTCATCTCCCTCACCTCCAGGAAGCTGAAGCTGCTGTGAACCTGTAGGTGAGAAAAGCAGGATCAACCCCAGCGCTGATGGAGAAAAGAAACCCAAGGGGTCCCCCCCAACTCCCACACTTTCCCATGCCTCAAGTAGTGCTTGGCCTTGGCCCCACCCTTCACCAACCCCCAGACAAGACCCCCTCCCTTTCCCCATCTCTCTCCTTATCCTGCTCTTGAGGGCTTCCCAGAGCCAGTGGCCCAGGTGACTCATGGGCCACTCCCTCCAGGGCCCCAAGCCCCCCCCAGGAACCCCAGGGCTGTACCAGGGACCCCACACTTACCCTCACTGGCAGCATCACAGGCAGCATGTAGGCTCGCCAGGGTGTCAGGACCTAGGCAAGGTGTGACATGAGACCAGGGTGACATGGGAGCCACCCCTGTCCCTCACTGCAACCAGAAAACACCTTCCTGGGGAAACCAGGAAGGCAGGAACCAGGCCAGACTCTGCACATACCAAAATAAAGTCGTCATACTTGGATTTCACCTGCAGCTGGATGCTCAGCACCAGGAGCACCTTCTTTGTCCCCAGGAAGGTGGTGATGCCCTCTGAAAAGACCAATGTCCACATGAAATTCGGTGGGTGAAGTCAGCTTGGTCCTCTTCCATGTGCCCTGTTGCTCTTGAGGATACTGTCCCAACTGAACCATCTCCTCTCCCTCCACACCTGACAGTCAGAACCTGGTTGCTCTCAGACAAGCCTCACTCTTGATGCACCCACCTCCCCATCTGCTGCAGCCTCGACCAAGCACAGGGCTTTGCTGGTTCACACTGCCTCTACTGCCCCACCCACTGGGAGCTGGCACTGAGTGGTAAGAGGGTCCTAATTTCTCTTCCTTCCTTTCCAAATTTACCACCAGGGAGCAGCTGGTCACCCAAGTCCTTCCTCTCCCCAGAGCAGCCAGGGTGGTCACATGTGCCAGCCCCCCAAGGTCACAGACTGGTCGCTCCCACCATCAGTGGGGCAGTGTGAGCCCTGCTCCTGCCCTGAGCACCACCTCCTTCCTGATTCATGCCTCTCGTGGGAGAAACAGGACTAAACCCACAGCTGCCCATCACTGTGCAGAGCAAACCAGGCTTTCACAATGGCATGAAGGTCAATGGTTTGAGCCACACGTCCCCAGGGACCCACCCCAGTACAGCTGGGACCTGAGGCTGTGGGGACACGGTGACCCAGCTCCTTCCCACCTCACTGCAAGCCTCAGTGGGGCTGATGAGGCTGAAGGACCCCGAGACCTCTGTGGCCTTCTGCTTTTTCAGTCAGCCAAGAGAAGGCTGTGAGCAGGGGTATTTCACACCCTCCCGTGCTGAGCTGCAGGCTGTGCCTTCCTGGGGAGCTTCTGGGGACCCACAGCTGGCCAGAGGAGCCCAAGCCCATGGCACTGAGCAGCACCCAGCTGCACCCACAAATCTGGCAGCTTGAGCTGCGCAGGATCCCATCCTTGAGGAACCAGGTTATCTGGGGATGCTCTTGGTCCAGGGTCCATCCTCACGCAGATGAGTTTTGCAGACAAGAGGAACCCCCAGACACTGCATGGGCCCCCCTGAAGCTCAGCTGTTGCAGCCGAGGGACCCAAAGGTGCCTCTGGCACCCCCAGCGAGGCAAATCGGGGCCAAGCAGGCCCGCTCGGGGCAGCTTCCATGTGGCAGCGATGCCCCGGCGGCGGGCGATGCTTACCTTGCAGCTCAGCGGGGATCCCTCCGGGGGACACAGCCATGCTTGGGACCACGGGGTCACCTGCCCGGGGATGCGGGAGTCACGGCAGCATCCTCGGGCGCCGGGAAAGGCACCCTGCCGGGAGGAAGCGCTGAGGTTACCAACCGGCAGCGCCGCCGCCTCGGTGCCTCCTCCCCCTCCCGGTGCCTCTTCCTGCCCCGTCAGGCGAGATTTACCGCCTGAGCAAGAGAAGCGAAATGAAAGCGACGGTGCCCACGGCCCACCGGCCCCGCCGGGAGGAGAGGGCGTCGCTGCCCGGCCCCCTTCTTCTCCCGGGTGGCTTCCCCGGGGTGAGCAGCACACCGCGCCCCGCACGAAGCAGGAGCATCTCCCCACAGCTCCAGCCTTCCAGGGTTGAGGATCCATGACCTCTCCCTATCTCCTGAGGTGCTTCGTGGGGACGTATTTCTGCCTGAAGGTGGCCGGTGTGTGGGGTAAGGGCAAGTCTACCCTTCCCAGCAGTGGGCAGCCAGCCCAGCTCCATCACCTTGCGCTGGGACTCTGCAAAGGGAGCTAAGGGAGCCAGTGCCCACTGCGGGCTCCTCTCTGGAGGATGGATGCTGGTGCCCATGGCAGGATACTGAAGGAAGGGCTTTTCCAGAAGAGAAATGGCCCAGGCCTTCTGTAAAAGTGTCAAAAGTGCTGTCCCAAGGAGCAACAGGTCTGAGCACATCAACCACTCCACTCATCCAGGGAAGTTTTGGACCAGGAAGCGCTCCTGGTGTCCTATGACGTGCTGCAGAGCTTCCCTGGACTCAGGATTTCCCACTGTTGGCTCAACTAGGCCCCATTAGAGTCTCAGGAAAGGTGCTGAGGGGGAGGCAGAGCTGCTGTCAGCCAGCAGCCTGGGTCCCTGTGACCAGTACCCACCGGGATGGATGGTGACAGCTGCCTTCTTTCCCTAAATTGCCCCTTTCTGACAAACTTCCAAGCTCTAGGCTGAAATCTGCCAACCAGGAGCTCACTAAGCTTTCCCAGAGGTTGAATAACTTGGGAGAAGGTAGTCCCTGGAAGGGATGTGACAGGGATGGGTGACTTTGCCCTCCTGCCTGCATGCACTCGGGGCCACGGCGCTTCTGAAACCACCTTCTGTGTGAGGGTGAAGGCAGGAAGTATCTCCCTGCAGGGATGGCATCTTCACAGAGCCCAACCACAGCACAAGCTCTTTTCAAGGACGTGACTGGGGAGAACATGGCTCAGGGAAAGGACCGACCTCCACTGAGGCACCTCCTCAAGCCTCCTGAGCTACGCCAGTGGATGGATGAGCACCAGGAGGATGAAGGGCACAGGGTGTTCACCACCCAGTGGAGTCAGCAGCCACCAGCAGCAGTCCTGGCTGGATCCATGTTTTTCCCAGGGTGAGAGAAGGCCAGGCTATTGGTATCTGAACTTCTCAAAAGGGCACCATCTCCCAGCTTTGCCATGCAAGGATGATCAGGACACAGAAGGAGCAGCTGTCCCCTTTCACGCATCAGAATGGCTTCTGTAGAAGACTAAAAGCACAGAAGAGCTCCAGGCAAGCTGCATCCAAAACTCATTCCCCAAAAGACTGGTTCTCACATGCTGGAACATTTTGAGCAGCAGTGCAGCAGGACATGTACTCCAGGAGTGGGGCAGACATCCATGTGCACAGGTGTTCCCTGCCTCTGTGCCAGCCCAGGCACACCAGGATGTCCGGAACAACACACCTCCTCTGTATCCAGCAGAGAACAGCAGCCCAAGCACCAGGGATGGCAGCCAGGCCAAGCCACTGGCAGAGGCAGCAATGCTCCTTGGATCCATCCCAGCCCTGGCTTTCCACTCAGAGCCCAAGGTCCAGCTTTTCCAGCACTGATAACAGCTCTTGGGTTGGGCAGAATTGTTCTGCCCATATTCATGCTTTGGATGCTGCCCTGGATGTGTGTCCTTGGCAGCAGGCTGGGATATTGATCTGCATCTCTCCAGAACAGCTCCTCCGAGGGCAAACCAGAAGCCTGCAAGAGGCTCAAGCAGAGATCCCTGCCCAAGGCAGGAGCCTCAGCTCAAATCAAATAAAACCCAGTCTGCACAGCAGGACCATTGACTGAGCAAGCACAAAGAAACCAGGTCAACTGAGCAGATCGCAAGGTAACACACCAGGCTGGGGAAAAAAGCAGGATGGCCACAGGGTGACAGCTTCCATCCTCACTAAACCTCTACTGGGGATTGTGAAGGAAGTTCTAGAATCACAATAAAAAGGTTGCTCAGTAATTGCTCCTCAGATCTGGGTTAAAGGCTAGGATTAACAGCTTAGGGTTAGGGGTGAGAGAGCCAAAGAGTCTGGAGCTCCAGAACACTGGTGCTGGAAAAGGCCTGCCAAGGAGACTGTGGCAAGGCCCCAACACTGCTGCTCCTACACCTTTCTGATCTGGACCCCCCAGAGGAACAGGCACCTCAGCCCTGTGCCAAGCTGCCCTGTGCCTCAGGCTAAGGCTTCAGAGCACTGCCGAGCCTACAGCTCCAGGGACACTGGCACTGGAGAGGCAAGGGCATCACAGCAGGGTGGTGGAACCTGCCAGAGACTGGATGCTGCACATCTCAAATCCTCTTGGATTGCCAGTGCCGGTGTCTGGTGGGTGGGGCCGGCCAGGCTTGGCTAAAGGTGAGGCCCTGCCCTGCTCCTCCCCAGACCACCCATACCCTGGCTGAGCTGTCAGTCATGGACTCTTGGCCTGGTGGTGCTCACCTGGGCCCTGACTGGCCAAGCCACTGGCAGTGCCACCAGGGGTGGGCACATGAAGGGCTTAAGGGATGGAGTACGAGGTCAGCACATGGTCACAGCCCATAACCCTTCATGGAGTGGTATTTCCTCAGATGAACACTTCAGAGGCTACTCAGCACCAACCACACCTGTGGTCTTTGGACAAATACACCTCTCAGGCTTCCTTCCTCTCAGCCTCCCATTACGCTGTTCACACACAGCCACCTCCCTCAGCTCTTCTGAATTCCAGAAGAGCTGCAGCACCTGATTTGGTGTCACCCAGGTCTGGGTACAACAGCACGAGCTACTGCACATGGAACACTCACACAGACCAAGGGAGGTCTCTGCTGGAGCATGTGTGGCACCTGCTTGGGCCACCACCTAAAACAAAGCCACTGCACCATCCTTCACACCCCACTTGTCAGCACCACGCTGAGCCACAGGGTTTAAGATATAAGGGTGTTTCTTTTTACAGATTCCCAAGGACACCTTTGGTTTTCCCACTCACCACAAAGCCTCCCTAGCTTCAGGCTTATGTAAAACCACCTCAGCACTGCCTCAGACTAAAACATCTTTGACTTCTGAGCACACAAGCTCCTTGCCTAGCTGGGAAAGCACTTGAGGATTTACCCATTTCTCAGCCAGACCTGACTTCTCACCAAACAGCCCTTACACAACCTCTCCCACCGGCTGCAACAAGCCTCCAGCCTGCTCAGGACTCTGAGCTTCCACCTCCAGACAGGCTTTCCTTGGCAAGACATAAAAGGACCATCTCTCAAGACCAGGGATAAGAAGTCACCAAGCACCTATGAAGGCCAGAACTAACAGCTTTTGTGCTTGCACTACCAAGTAGTGCCATTTGCAGTGACTCCTGTACCAGCAGCAGGAGGTTCTGTCCTGAACCTGCAGTGACTGCCCACAACTGGCACCCTAAGCTGCTGTCATCGGTAACTAAAAAAAAACACACCACAGAAACTCCACCCAAGAACCAGCCCCTTTTTCAGAATGAAATGGAAACAATATTCCTGTTAACTAAAGCATCAGCCATAACCATTTAAAACCACAGTCAAAACAAACAGAAGTAACAACTACTCCCATGTTACTCCAAGCTCAAGCTGTCAACACCAACATTTGCATATCACATCCTCCCTCCTCTACACACAGAGCAGCACACCCTGATTTAAGGTCACGGACAGGTACCTTGCATTTGGCATAGGGCAGAGGGAACACCTGCAGCAAGAAAGGAGGCAGTCCCTGTTGACAGCATCCTTCTGGGAAGAGCAGCTTTTCCATCTGGAGATGGATGCCAGGTCACACAGTTGATGTACACAAAGAAAGCAGCCAGCGAGCACACGTGTTAATCCGTTATTATTTATTAGCTGTACAGCAGTATATTCTCCTTCCCAGCTTTCAAACCCCATTACATATTTTATAACAGTATTTTTTTTCCCCATGTTGGCTTCCTAAAATAATGAAAAATATCACACAGTACAGCTAAGTACAAAAATGCATCAACCTAGAGTCTGATAGCTAAACTGATAGCTCTCTTAAAAGCGATACATAGAAGAAAAATTTGTTTGAAATCAGCAAGACTGAGGCTCTATAAAAAGCTTACATATTTTAACATGTGACATTTTCATATACAGGCATCATTTGTATTTCACATTATTCCTTTTTTTGTCTTTATCAGAGATTCAAAAATTGTAGAATTACTGACCTATTAATAAAATTTCCTGGCCCAGGTTGAGGGCTGCAGTGACCCACTCATAAAATCACCACTTTTGTCTTAACATAGGATTCATAAACACAAAATACAACTACAAGATAGAGCAAAGAAAATGTATTTGTGAAATTATAACTCAAAAAGGTTAATTATGTGTTTCAAATTGGTTGGACGGTCACATCCAGAGGGCAGTGGTCAACGGCTCAGACTCCGGATGGACAGCAGTGACTGGTGCCCCTCAGGGGTCCATACTGGGACCAGAGTTATTTATTATCACCATTATTGGTATAGATGAAGGGATCGAGTACACCCTGGGCAGGTTTGGTAACACCAAGCTTAGGGTGCAGTGACACACCTGAAGGACAGGGCCATCCAGAGGGACCTGGACAAGCTCAGGAAATGGCCCTTGGGAGTCTCATGAGGCTTAACAAGACCCAGTGCAAGGTGGTGCACCTGGGTTCGGACAACCCTTGGGATCAATCCAGCTTGGGAATGAAGAGATCCAGAGCAGCCCTGGGGGAAGGACTTGGGGGAGCTGGTGGGAGGGACTGGACATGGCCCAGCCATGTGTGCTGGGCTGCATACACAGCCCAGTGGGCAGCAGCAAGTGGGGAATTCTGCCCCTCTGCCCCACTCAGGTGAGAGCCCACCTGCAGTGCTGCATCCAGCTCTGGGATCCCTGGGACAAGGAGGACACCAAACTGTCAGAGCGAGTCCAGAGGAGGCCACAAACACGATCTGAGGGCTGGAGCACCATTCCTATGAGGAAAGACTGAGAGAGCCGGAGTTATTCAGCCTGGAGAAGAGAAGGCTTTGGGATGACCTAATTGTGGCCTTACAGAACCTTGCAGGGATCCTACAAGAGTGCTGGAGAGGGACTTTTGGCAAGGGAATGGAGAGACAGGACAACAGGGAATGGCTTTAAACTGACAGAAGGCAGGGTTAGATGGGCTGTTAGGAAGAAATTCCTCCCTGTGACGGTGGTGAGCCCCTGGAACAGGTTGTCCAGAGAAACTTGCTGCCCCATCACTGGAAGTGTTCAAGGCCAGGTTGGACAGAGCTCAGAGGAAACCGCTTTAGTGAAAAGCGTCCCTGCCTGTGGCAGGAGGGTAGAACTAGATGGTCTGTAAAAGTGCCTTCTAACCCAAGCCAGTCTAAGATTCTATAAAATACAATTTTTTTGTGCTTCAAAACCAGATTTCACATGTGGGTTTCTCTTGTTCTGCAAGCAATAGTCTGGATACATATTTTCTCGACCTTATCAACAGCTTTTCCAACATTTACACTCTATCAATTCTCTTGTCACTTAGATTGAAAGGAATTAGAATACTGGGGTTTCTTTAAACTGCATTTTTGCATACCTCTTAATTAATGGAAAAAAAGATTAAAATGTAAAAAAAAAAAAAGTTATTTACAAGCTTGACCATTACAGAAATGCTTTGCAGAAAGCAAAGCATATTAAGGACAGAAACCAGTTGGAGCATGCCAAAACTACCATGTGCAGCCGACTTGGAGAACCGGAGCTACTCAGTGGGAGAAAGCAAAAACAAAAAAAAAAAAAAACCAAAAAAAACACAAAACAAAAAAAAAAGCAATCAAAAGAACATTTCAAAAGTCTAAAACCCTCCCAAGTCTGCATTTACAGTTAAAAACACTACTGAGAGAAGAGGCTCAAGGACTCTGGGAACTGGAAGGGCAAGTCCGGAGTGGTTTTCCACATACTCTAGTCAAGGCTTCCACTTCTGTATATTAAATCTTGGTGCACGTAAACACGGCCCTTGGACCAGCTTTACAATGCAGTTCAGAGCAAAACTAAATCAAGCATCTCCGAGGAAACCCTCAAGGACTCCAAAATATTTCCTAATGTTCCATGATCCTGTAATGCTAACATAAAACAGCAAGTTCTAGTTAAATCACATTCTAACATCGTTTTATTTCCCAGTATGTTTGGTAAAATGGTCTAAAATGATGCACTTCCCAAAGCCAAGAAAAAAGATTAAAGGAAAAAAATAGATTTGAGCCGCTTAAACACAGCCCAGGCCAGTTCAGTCAGCCAACGAGGTCTTCCTCCATCACCGGTCCATCATGCTGAGAATCATCTCAGGGGTGAGGTCTCCATTGGGAGCTTCCACTACAGCAGGCTGAGCTTCCTCCTCTTCCTCTGCTGTTTCTGCATCAGGTTCTTTCTTCACTTCAACTATAATGTTTTCAATTTCACCAGTGTTCTGGTCTTCAACCTGAATGATTGCTGCAGCTGCAAGAGCAAAAACAAAGGAGGAGGGGGAGAGAAACAGATTATTTTACTGTTTCCATAGCCAGCCTGCATGCCTCAAACAGGTCTTTGGTAAGACTATTCCATGGCAAGGCAAGGTGAGGCCCACAGCAAGCACTGCCACATCAGTGGGGAGCAATTCAACCTACCTCACTCACCCAAGCACCAAGCATCTATTTTGTTGCCCCTTTATGAAGATGGGCCCCCAGTACAACATGGAACTGTTGTATGCATTTTCATATTAAAACATTTTTCAAACAATGGATTTCGCAGAACAATGAATGAAACCAAACCCCATATCAATATATGGGCCTAAGGCAAAACTTAAACTTCAGGGGAATTTAGTCATGACAAATTCAGCATTACATGTTTCCACATAATAACCCCAGAGAGAAAACAGGCCACCCTTTGTATCACTGAGCAGACAGCCAACACTGAGGAAGCCACCACCTCCTTAAAGGAACTAATTTCCCATCCTACTTTGAACCTAAAATTTATTTACTTCGACTTTGCACAGTTACAATGTCTATTCTAAACCACATCCCTGTGGAGCTGAAACAACTCCTGCACTGGTCCTTGCTGAGAACTAAGGGCCTGAAGCAAGTTCATTTGTGGCAATACCTGCAAAAGCTAGCCAGGTAAGAACATCGTGATGTTTTTACTGACAGCTGCTTTCCCAAGGACTGTATGTTGGCAGAGACACTATAACTGGTACAAAAAGAAATCAGCAGTTTGCACAACTATGAAATGAAACAATACTAAACAAAAAATAATGGCCTTTCTTTTTTAGCATGACCTGAAGTGGCTGTGTTCCCTTGTGACCAGGAAATCCTTGCAATAAATTTCAAGGTGAGTTCTTAGCAATGTAAAGACAAGTACAGTTACCTACTTTTAAGACAATCTCAGTTGAAGGGATCACATCTACAAGAATGGCCAAATCCAAGGAAAGAGGTGCTCAAGCAAGCAGGGTAAGGTAAGCTTCAGTTAGAGACTTACGCTGGGATTGTTTTGGTTGTGCAGCAGCTTTGCCTGGTGGTCTTCCTCTTCTTTTCTTACTGGGGGGTGGTGCAGGAGCCTCTTGCTCAACTTCTGGTTCAGCCTCAATTTCTACTGCCGTCTCCTCCTCATCTTCATTATCATCCAAATCTGGTTCAGCATTTTCCTCTGTAAGAAAGGATGTCAGATAAATCTTCAGTTTAAACAAAACATCCATCTACAGAGAAGCACCATCAAATCCCATCCAAAAGGGATGGATTTGAAGGAGTCAACTCTGCTGAGAAAGAAGGTAAGGCCTTTATTCAGAAGCTGTCACCACAGACTATTCATCTGTTACCCACACAGGGAACAAGCTGTCCTTCACAGAAAGCAAAAGGTAATTTAATTATGTTAGATTATGTGGTAAAAGCTACTCTGCACATACACAAAGGAGCTCAGAAACAACAGCACAAGGGAGTCCAACTAACACATGGCTGAGCTACTCCCAAACCCATCAGAGGGTCCAGCAGCCCATCCAAGTCCCACCTGCACAACACAGAGGAGCACAGCACTGCACAATGGAAGGTGGGAGACCAAATTCACAGCTTCTGAGCAACAAACTTCTTGTCCAGAACGCTCCCAGGAGAGCAACCAGGTGTGAAACCCCAACCCACACTGGGGCATGTACATGCTGCATGATTTACAGTCACTCAAGGGATACCCCTCATGAGGAGTTTATTTACTGGATTTCTCAGGTCCCACAGGTTCTTTACATTCTCCCTCAATTCAATGTCCATCAATTAACATTCTGTCTAATGTTGGGCAGCCAGGAGAGAGAACTATCATTCACAATTTGGTCTTTCCCTGCCCCCTGCCCCCTTAATTAACACAAATAGGTCTATTTCATCCCAGCTTCGCTTATAATGTTTAGGTATTTAATACTTGCCAAACCTCATGAAACTGCAGCTATCCAAATAAACACAGCAGTGAACAATGCAATTCCTCAAGCAGGTGATTGGCATGTCGTTCTTACAGCTACTCTGCTCTCACTGGTCAATTCTTCATATCTATCACATGACTTCTGAGGTCAACCCACACTTGCCACTTCCACCAGGCTGAAGGGATTCCTTCAGAACAGAGCTTGGGCATCATTCACTGCATATCATCAGCTCATTAAAAAGCCTGACCTTTGACAACCTTCCCCCAACAAAAACTGTTTTAAACTCAACCAAACCAACTAAATAAAATGTGAGTTTTCAGAACAGGCTGAACTCCCAGGAAGATTTCAAGTGAGATACTAAGAATGCAATACTCCAGAATACCACATTTTGAATTACTTTCCATCAGTTATTTTACCCTGCCTCCATTACCTTTTCATGTTTTAAATGCATAATTAGTTACATGTGTTTAATTCACCTAATACATTTTTCTAAAAATCTATACAAACATGAGTTTAAGCATCAATTTCTATAATTTTTGAATCAAGGTTTGCAAATAATTTGATCATACTCATCCTAAAACTTGTTTGCCATGTGAGATTTTCAGATATGCGTTATCTAGCCAGAAGTACCCCTGTTCTCCCAACCTACACCCCTTGATTAATTACATAAAGCACTCCAGATAAAAGACTAATCACCAACACTCCTTTTGCAAAATCATCTTTGAACTGGTTGGTCTTGAGACTCTACTTGGCTCTTCCTGTTGAAGACATGATGAGATTTTTCCTCTACAGGAGACAGGAGTAGGACTGAGTTTTTCCTTCATATATAATATTAATCACCACTCCCTTGGATGTTGCAAGCCTTTCTCCACAGAAGTAGCCAAACTATTCAGTGGTGGAGTTGTATGGACATGCCACCCAGTAATGGTGAAGAATGATCAAGTAACATTTCAGAGCAATGTACTGCAGAACCACACAGACTTTTTTGGGACTCAAAAAAATTACCAGATAGTTTCCCACACAGGCAGGGCAGGAATGGCACAGCTGACACAAGGGGAGTCAGAAAGTGTTTTTTAAACTAATGTCTTGGAACAGGCCTGGGACAGCAGGATCTATATTATCCCTCACAGTCAGTACATCCCTCTGTACTTGGCCATGTGTCACCATATTCTGTGTTTGCCAACCAGACAAGACTCCTTCAAGTGCCAGAAGAAACCTGCAGAACTGGCAAACCAACAGCTAACACATACAGAATGAATCACAGACCTGTAACTCTCAGAAGGTACTGAGCTGTTCTTACCACTATCAGAAGAATCTTCTTTCTTAGAACGCATCTTTCTCTTTCGGCCACGTTTGCCTTTCTTTGTCTCTCCTCCATTCTCTCCTTCCCCACCATCTAGGCCAGAGCAGTTATCAGCATGTCTGGCCATTGTGTTCTATTCAGTGAAAGATCAAAAACACATGAAAAGGTAAAACATGCATCAAATTCAAGATCAGACGTTCTGGCTCCGTATTTTCAAACCTGTTCCTGGTAAATTTGTCTTTTGCTATTTAAAGAGATTCTTTTGCTATTCAAAGAGATTTGCTATTTTAAGAGATTCTTTAGGGGAAATGGCTACATTCATTAACTTTATGAATGAAGCTGCATTTCCACTTTGCTCATGTGAACACTAATGTTCATTGGTACCAATTCTCAATTCTCTCTCCTCTCCTTCCCTCTCAAAGAGAAGGGTTCTATTAAAAGATTCATATTTTACCCTGTACCTCACCCATCTCTCCTTCTGGGTAAACATTTCCCTCCCTCTGGCTAAAAGCACCTCATTCCACCCCAACCCTCCCCAGTTCAAAGCATATTCCCTTACCCTGCGAGTGAATGTTTTGCCACACTTGGAGCAGACAAAGGCAGCAGGGACAAAGTTGGGATCGTGGTATCTCTTGAAGTGCATGTCGAGGAGCTGCTTCTGGCGGAAGGTTTTGTCACAATGGCTACAGGCATAAGGCTTTTCTCCAGTATGGGTCCGTTTGTGCATGACCATGTGCCGCTCCTGGCACGGACAGGAAAAATGGAAACGCGTGTAAATGGATACAGAAAAGTGAATTTTCAGCTAAAATAAGGCCAAAATTTTATGGTTAATATCAGGGAAAAAATGATGCCACAGCAATGCAAGAACATCTTGATTGATGGCATATTCAGTCCTAGCTATTCCCATCCTATATGGATTCTTATTCCTTAGTCAAGAGATACACCAAGGTTATGAATTAGAAGGTTCTTCTCTACAGACAGAATCACACCAAGAAAAGGCCACTTGTACTCTCCTTACACTCCTCAAAAAATTTAGACAGCTAATTTGATCTCGACAGCTGGTCAAACCTAAAAGCTAAGATTTCCATCCTGTACTTTCAGCTCCTGTCCTAACACTTTTAAGGGGTGCCAGTGCCCCCAGCTTACCTGTCTGCAGGCATAATCACACTGGTCACACTTGAAGCGCTTCTCGTTCTTGTGGGACTTTTGATGCTGGATGAGGGCATACCTCTCATGGAACACAGCGTCACAGTAGCGACACTTCTTGCCCTGCTCAATGTAGGAATGCTGCTTCCGTAAGTGGACACCTACGGGAAAAACAACCAAAAGTTTTCACCACCATGGCTTTCCAAGCATGAAGGATGAGCCCATGGTCCTTCAGCGACCCTACCTCTCAAGCTCAGCCAAAACAGTGGAATAGTTAATTTAGGATTCAACTAAAAACCTGAAAGACTCTCAAGTGAAACAACTAGAACCATTTCTAGGCAGAAAGAGCTCCCAGAAAAACCCCATTATGGTTTTCTACAGAATTCCAGATTTAATTATTAGTTGCAATCTATGCTGATTCAGGATACTTAATTTGATGACACATGATTGTCAAACTAAAGTGTCATCTGGACTGTTATGTTTAAGACTAACTTGAATTGCCTGGATACAGCCAGAAGCCAGGTAATTCAGTGGGGAGAAACAGGATTTTCTGCAGGCTCAGAAGTCAGAGTGACAGGTCTAGAAGGCAACAGGGATACCAGGAGATAATCCCCAGAAGGTTTTAGTCACTTTTAAAATCCTCCAACTAAGAGCATACCACAGCTGCACAAGGTAGCTTAGGGTGGATTAAAGCATTATTAGAAGAAAAATTCTTCATAGCTAACATCAGTTTTCCTCTGTTGTAAATCAGCTTGTTTGCTCCTGACATCAACTGACTGCCTTCCTCTCAAACTGCCTCTCACTGTAGCACTTGTCTTTACTGGAAGGGAGCCTGCCTTCCCATTACTTGGGTGATACTCTGTTTAAAGACAGAAAGTTCTGCCAAATCGTGGCTCCTTCCTTTCCCTCAGCTGCTCTGGGCACAATATTGTTTGTCACCTTCTAGAAATGTAAGAGCTCGCCTGCTGGAATCACATTGGTTACTGCTCACTAGATCAGGAATGTCCTACTGCTAGGACTCAGGGCTTTTTTGAGCACACAGCTCCAAATCCTGGAAAGTTAAATACTTGCTCTAATTCAAATCATTTGACTTGATGAAAATATCTCTGCATGAAAACTGATGGCCTCCAGTGTGCAGGAGGTTAAGCCAAGTGCATCTTTTTGCTTTTCACATCCCAATCCTTATGCTGTTGAAATCTCAGTCCGAGTTCAAGAAATGCCTTGCATCTATGGGCAAACAGTAACTTACCTTGCATGTTTGGGAAAAAAGATTCAAATAATGAGAAGAAACTTAAAATTGTTCTAACTTGCAGCAGCTATGGTAAGCTAAAGGTGTGTTTTACCAGCCCCATATGTGAAGCTGTGCTTCATGTTGTGCAGTTATTACACTGGGTTTTGGGTTAGGAGACAGCAGTTGGGTTATGTGAACTCTAATTCTGGGAAGTTTTGTACCATCTTCAGCAAATGGCCATGTTTGAGAGACACATACCCAGGTCACTCTTTCTTGCTATAACAGTATCACAGTGAGGACAGTGGAATTTGGCCACATTCTCTGTGTGCTTCTGCAAAATGTGCATCTTCATGGTACCGCTCTGAGTGAAGCGAGCATGGCAGATGTAACATTCATATGGCTTCTCTCCTTCAGGAGCAAAAGGAAAAAATAGAACACATACTTTTATTAAAAAGAAATTTCACCAAGAAGCCCTAAACAACCTCCCAGAAACTTGCAACACACAGCTAGACAACAGAAATTGTAATTCTACAAAGTGCTCAACATATTTCTCTGTAAGTTATAGCTCCAGTAAGTGTCTTTCTACAAAGAAACTAAAGTTCAGTCCCTAAGGAAGTCAAATTATTCTTACTCTGAGAAATACAGGCAAGACCTACATGCTGCCAGAAGAGAGCAACTGACATTAGATTTTTTGGGGTGGGGGTTCTGAATGTTCATGTATACATAAAAGGGCATATTTCTCCCCTTCAATTTTAGCAATATGATTAATTTGGCACTGCAGTAACATTCTGTGCTAAACTCATCCCTATTTATATTGAAGAAAAAATTAGCATCTTTATGAACTAACATGCATGAGATGCTTTTAAAAATGCACTGAGGCATGAAACTGCAAATGGCTCTACTCTTCAGCTGGAACACTGCAAACAGAAGAAGTTTCTTCTGTTCATACTAGAGGTGCATTTTATCACCTCACAGTCAAACCAGAAATCAGAATCCGCCAAGCTCATTTCTCAGTGCAGTAATTTAACCCGATTTTAAATTTACAAGTGCTTACAAAACATGGTTCATTCTCTCCAGCTACACACTTTATAAAGATTTTATATTAAACTACACAATAGTATTTGTTTGCTGAGTGCCAGCAGACACTGCAGCCTCAGCACTCTGACAGTAAGAGAACAGGGCATCGGTACCGGAGTGGGTCCTCATGTGCCTCTTCAGTTTGTAGGTGTCTCTGCTGGCATAGCTGCACAGGCTGCACTGGAACGGGCGCTCCCCGGTGTGCGAGCGGATGTGGCGTTTCAATTTGCTGACCTGGAAGCCAAGGGCAAGGCTGAAGTTAGCACAGATGAACAGGCCAGGCTGCCAAAACCACAAGAAACCAGTCAAGAGTGTAAGGCAGTTTATATTTACTTAGGCACAAAACCAAACAAGCACATTTCAGTGCCATTTTCCCGTTGCACACAGCCACTCACTCCTGCCCACTCCACCTCGCCTCCCTGCCTTGCCTGATGCTTGTTCCCACACTCAATGAGACCTTTAGACTCTGTGCTCACCTTACTGTTATTGACCATCTCAGCATCTGAAGACACCCTAAAATTTTAAAATATCCTGGACAGACACAGAGAAGTGGTGTGAAGAAGCTTAATTCTTGTCTCCTCCTGCTTTTATTTAGAAGGTACAAAACCAGCTCAAAGCAAGAACATCAACAGTATGGCATTTTCTACTCCAGCTGATTACAGTGCTTAATCATCAACTTATGCCTACAAAAAGCAGCATGACCTCATAAGGACCAACTTGGTTATTCTTTCCTAATTTATACTATGAAAATCTCTGCAACATAACTTATTCAGCACTCAAACCACAGGACCTGAAGTGACAGCACTGCAGGCACAGCGTGGGGAGGAAAAAAAAACCTTGAAGCCCCTACACAAGCTCTCTCACTGTAGCCTTCTTCCACTGTAGACATCCCATTTTTTAAAAATTATGTAGGCTCATCATCTGGCTCAAATTTCCTTTCACAGTATAAAGGCTGTCCTATAAAATATCAAACAATACTGCATGGAGGGAAGGCATTCGAGAATGTCTAATCTGCTCAGGCAAATTAAGCTATCATCTAACATTAGCAAAGCTGCTTTTCACCAATAGTGAGACAAAGGCTCATTAGTTTTAGCTGCAGACACCTTCATGGCATAAACAGATGATGTACAGAATGCATGTTTCTAAAATGGGAGAGCACTGTGGACTGAAAGGATATCCCACTGCAGCAGGAAATGTCTGTCTGCTTCAGCATGAAGCACACTACACAATTGCTGCAATCAGCTTAAAGGACAAATCATTTAAGAAACTCTGACAACTATTGTCTCTGAAGAGGAAATGGGTATCACCTAGAATTTCTGTAAGTGATCTCAGACTTCTTTCTGATTCACTGAGGCAACCCCATAATTTGCTTCCAAGAGCAGCCCTGATTTATCATTTCTTTTGCCCAGAGCCTTTCAACCAAATGGCCAAAGAGGAAATGCCTAAGAACAGAGTTTGTAACAGATGGTGAACAAGCTCTGAAGTGCACAGGGAAGCAGTCAGCACTGTAACAAGCCCCATACCTCCACACTGGCATAGTCACACATGGAACATTTGAATGGTTTCTCGTGGGTGTGTTTGTAGCGGCGATGCCGAACCAACTCTCCACTGGTCACAAAGGCCATGTCGCAGTCTGGGCACTTGTGAGGGCGAGTACCTAACGGTGTGCAGCAAGGAACACAGTGACACAGACATTTAGTGACAAAAGAAAATATAGGACAGTGCTGGTTGTGGGTTTTGTTGTTGTTTTTAAAGTGAATTAGCAACACTACTTTCATGTTCTGAAAGATTAAATTAGAGCAACAGAATGCACAAGAGTCAGAGGTTTTGTATAAATAACTAATAGATTTAAGATCTTAGAGAATTAATATTAATTAATAGTGAGAAAATAGACTCCTTTATTTTTGTACCACTTGGTTGTTTACACATTAGAAACCAGCTAGTTAGACGTAACTTCAATTAGCAGAGAAAATGAAGGATTATGAATTACACTCTTATTTTGGGCAGTAAGGCACAACAAACTGAAAACATGAGTGCTAATGCCCAAGGCAAAGAAAACATTTCTTTAACTTCAGGTAACTTGAGATCAAGCCCAGGATCAATTTTGTACCTGTGAACAGGATAAGCTCTGCACCTGACCTGGCCAGGCAGGAAACAACTATGCCATTTCCTCTTTTTTAGCTTGTTCCATATGAGAAAGCAGGAAAACAATAAAGGTCTACCTTCAATCCATTTATGCTGATTGCAGAGCAGACCCTGTAAACACAATGCATGCAAAACCAAGAGTACCTGTGTGAGTGTTGAGGTGGTTCCTCAGCAATGTGACTGTCCGGAAAGCCCTGCCACAGAGATGGCACTTGTGTGGTCTTTCATCGGTGTGGCTTTTCATGTGGCGGTCCAAGTTGGAACGACGTGGACAAGTGTAACTGCACAGCTCGCACTGGAATGTCTTCTTTACACCTGGTCATGAAGGAAATCATCTTTAGTCTTTGTGGTCTACTGTGTAACATAAGAGAAAAGATTCTTGGGGGTGTAACTACTGCAAGGAACCACCATGCACCACCAAATCCAACTGCATTGTCTGTGGCTGGTTTGGAATCAATTTTCCCTGTTATGCCAGCACTTAATGTTCTTTCTGCACTCTAAAAAGGGTTCCTTAACTTACAGTTTTAACAAAAATCAAACATAGTTATTACTGTATTTTGCATCATCTACCTTATTCCGCAATTGGTTATAAAAAGGCCCACAGAATTAATTATACCATTGGCTCCTGATGTAAAAGATGCATACAAACTGTTACATGTGTAACACAGCAAAGAGAACAATCTTTTCAGTCATGGTTGTATGAGAATATTAATGCCACAGTATCATACTTGTGGAAAATTATCTCCCTGCCAGCCTATAGAGAGGAGAAGGGAGGGGTGCTCAAGAAACACTGCAGTCAAGCACTATTACATTGTGAGCAAGCAGCATTGGGCATGTCTGCTCTCCTCCCACTTGCACGTATTCATTTGCTTCAGTCACACTGCAATCACCACAACAAAAGCCTTTTCAAAATCCATTTGCAGATGGGGAACTTACCTTTCTTTTTAATTTTTGTTGGTTTTGGTGGCTTCATATTGCCCACCACCTTTTCTGCATTAACCTCGGACAACAAACCCTCCTGCTGCTCCTCTTCAAAGTCATATACAGAGACATCCACATCTTTGCCTTCCTCAGTGTAGCGAAGCTTACTCTTTTTGTTTTTCTTTGTTTTTTTGGCTGGTGGCTGATAGTCTGGATCTTTTTGCCAATTGGGATCTTCCTGTGGCTGAAGTTCACCTTGTTCCAGTGTCTCCACCTCACCGTTTGCACCCACTTTCACAACTTGGAAGCCTTCTGGTAAAGGGAGGGTGTGACAGATCATGGGCTCCCCCTCCTGCAGGCCTCCTTTGGAAACCTCATTTTCATAAGCTCCCTGCAGTTCTTCCACAGATGTGGTGGCAACAGGTACAGTCACTGGTACAGGTACTTGGACCAGCTGAAGCTCACCAAGGTTTATAGGCTGCTCTTCCATATTAACAACCTGAAGTGTTATGATCTGTGTGTCATCCACAGTAGCCTCAGTTTCCTGAGGCACTGCACCTTCCATTACTTCGGTCTTCATTTGAAGAAGAGTTGGATCCAGCTGATCCATCATCACCATCTGCACCCCACTGCTGACATCCTGCACCACTTCACTTCCATCTGCTTGGTTTGGTGGTATATGACAAGCATCATCCTCTTGCCCACCTTCACGGCGTCTTTGATAGGTTTTCCTCTCTTTTCCCTTTATGAAAGTTTCTGATTCCTCCACAATAGCGTCGACTGCCTCACCTTCCATTTCACCTTCCTGCTGTAAAAACAAGAAAATGAATGCTGCACACCATCCAATGTATTTAACAACTGCCCAAATCCCACAGAAGGCCAAGTTGCCCAGCTGGAAACATCCAACTCATCCAAATCATATTCAGAAAAAAGGACCTGAGAACTGTAGTTCTCCACAAGCCCATCATCACTACAAACCAAGGCAATCACAGAACGCTGCCTGCAGTGAGACAACTGTATCAGCTTCTTGGAAAGGAAGGAAAGCAAGGAGGAGAGATTAAGTGATACACATGTTCCCGTTTCTCAAAGACCACAAATCCCACCAGCAAGATGCACAGCAGTATTATTCCTTATTGAACTTGTTTAATCATTTCACACAGCTTAGCAGTACCAGAGGCAGTCTCTGGCTATGAATTTTAAAGGTACAAAATTACCACACTGTTAAAATCAAAAATCCAACCTTAAAGGAAGTATTACATTTGAGAACTATAGAACTTTTCCAGGAAGAAAAGGCACTAAGAATTAAGCACAAGAACGTAAGTTGCACTTATTTAATATCAAACTACTATTCAAGTATACTATTCAAGTTCAACAAACTATTACTTCAAGTGTAAACTCCTTTGAACATCATAAGGACATAAAAAAGTTAGGTAAATATGTCTCTTGTCACCTGGAGTTCAGTTCCTGCTCCCACCTGTGTCACTGCTGGGCCCTGAGTGCATCTCAAGATGCACTGTGCACTCCCTCCTTGGGTGAATGAGCCATAGTAGCAGACACAGCTCAAGTAAAATCTTAATTCAGTGTAAATGATGTAGACTGAGCTGGCTGGACTCTAAGGATCTCATGACACCTGTGTTAAATCCATCCATACAGTCACAAACAAACAAGACTGAAGTTCAGCATTTTGGTGGGCCTTAACTGTAAACTCTGACAGGAGCTGCACACAAACATAATACTGAGATTTAGTGCCTCAGATTACCCACTGCTCCTCACTGCAGTTGGGGAAAAATATTAAACTCCTGTATTCTCATTATACAGGAAGTTTGTTTCAAGAGTAGTAAGAGTGAAAGAAATTATAATTTGCAGCTTTTTCCCAAATGAAAGGAATAAGATTATAGTAAAGGAGCATTTTGTAAGTCCATCTCTGTTCCAGGTGGTTTACTTTGTAAAAATAAAAGGAGGTCCCTAGCCATGCCAAACACTTTCCCTGAATCAGGATACCATTTCTTATACCCCTCATTAAGCATTAATAAGGCACCATGGTCAATCTTGGGTAAGAAGAAAGTGAGAAAAAACCCAGCTTCCTTACTAAGCCTGTGAAAAATTCCTGAATCCAGTTCCAGATTTGCTATGAGACTTCTGTATTTTCCCATTAGACTAACTGGCCTCTCAGATCAAAGTGAATTAATATAAATATTTAATCTCTCTTGCTAACTCAACACTTTAAAATCCTCATACTATTTTCAAATATCTACACTTAATCTTGTATACTCAATTTTGATTTTACAGAAGACATAAACATGAAGTACAGCTATCAAGTCTCCATCAGGTTTAAAAATTATGACATGTAATTGCTATTATTTTTAGACAGTTCTTGCTTTTTGCTCTACTGTCTTTTCTGGTATCCTCCACCCCTCCTGTAAAAACAATACAGCTCATCTTGTTCTTCAGCTTGCTCAGACCAGGGACATAAATCAGTGTGGTGTCTTGACATTTGTGATGTCGTGGGCAGCCACAGTCTCCAGAGGGCACCAGATATCCAGGAATACCAACATATGGCTTCCTGCACACTCCCTGCAGGGATCCCGCCTCTCCTTTCCTTTACCACCCATCAGCTTTTCAAGTCGGAGCAAATCCATATGGACAAACAGCTGAAGTACACGAGATGATGTAAGTACTTAACACCAGACAGCAGGCAATCAGAACAGAGCAGGTCTCTGGCCTACAGTAACTGCAGAAGTGTTTTACAATTATCTTAAGCATTTGCAGAGAGAAGACTTTCCAGGTGGCCAAAAGTGTCTGAACAAAAAAAGGAAGGACACAGCTAAACAACACATAAAAAATGTGATAAATGGGCAAGGAGGTAACAATAAAATATGTAAGATGGAGGGAAAAAATGGCAAAAGTCCATCTGCAAAGCTAATGCAACTTTGGTGCAAAGCAGAGGTTTGCAACCTTGATACAAGCACAGGCAGCTCTGAGCAGAGGTGGGGCCCTCACAAGGACCTTCCACTGTCAATAGCAGTTGGTAACACCACCACTAAGTCACCTGAAAGCAAGCCAACAGGCCAAAATTTGCCAGTATCCTCTGTGATTCTATAGTGAAGTAGTAGGAAGGCACCACTTCTGACTTGTAAAGCAGAAAATCCTATGTCTGCTGGGACACAGGCATAGATGAAGACTTTGGCATGCGGCTCACACTGTCAGAAGTTTGCCAGCCCAGGAATGCAGGTGTACAGGGAGACCAAGGAAATGCCTGCAGCAAGACTCAGGTTAAAGACACTCACAGTGAGGGGTGTACCTGCGTGAAAGGAACGGATGGATTCTTACACCGTCCGGTGAAGAATCTCAGGCACTGCTCCCTGTCCCTCTGTCACCTCGCACCCCGTTTCCTGCCGCGCGGCTATCAGGGGTTATACGGCGGGGCACGGCTGCCCCCGAGCGGCGAGACACGGCACTGCACCCCGGCACTGCCACCTGTGTCACCTCCATCCCTGCCACCGCACCCCAACACTGCCACCTGTGTCACCTCCATCTCTGCCACCGCACCCCAACACTGCCACCT
>QUSF01000023.1:4640476-4705861 GCA_003676055.1 Chloebia gouldiae | reverse complement strand
TGTCACCTCCATCCCCGCCACTGCACCCCAACACTGCCACCTGTGCCACCTCCATCCCTGCCACCGCACCCCGGCACTGCCACCTGTGTCACCTCCATCCCTGCCACTGCACCCCGGCACTGCCACCTGTGTCACCTCCATCCCTGCCACTGCACCCCAACACTGCCACCTGTGCCACCTCCATCCCTGTCACCGCACCACAACACTGCCACCTCCACACCTGCCCACCACTTCCACTGTCCCCTGCCCACCAGTGTATCCTGACCCTGCCACCCCCATGTCACCTCTCTATCTGTGTCTGTCCCTTCCAGTGTCCCAGTACATGCTGCATCCCGACACTGCCACTTCCACTGTCCCTGCCTGCTGCTGCATCCTGGCCCAGATTCCCTGGTCTCTCACTCAGCACATGGATCAGCATTTACTCCTGCCTGTTCCAAAGTATCCACTATAGTCTGTTCCTTTCCCTCAAAGTTAATGCATCTGAAAATGTCTGGTTTTAAGCCAAACTATTTTCACTGGAGAAATGTCACAATATACTAAATGTCACAATAACAATATATAAAATCACAGAAATATATAGGAGCCGTCTCACTTGATGTTTTGGACAGCTCAAAAGTCTCAGGAAACTGATGAGATTTCCTCTGAAAAAGTAAGGATTTACAAATTTCAAAATTCTTCAACTCTGAGGTGAGGACAGAGGATGTACCCTAAACTTGAGAGGAAAATGTATTGGTGCTTTCCTATTAAATAAGCTCTCTGTAAAGACTCCACCTCTGCTGCAGCGAGCTTTGCACTGGCTGTCCATGCCACTTCTCAATCACTCTGTCTTGAACAATTTGCTACTTCTTTTACTTAATTTTCTTCTTTACCCCAATTCTCCTTTTTCATAAAGTGAGTCTCACAGGCAAATTTTGTATTTATTGGAGGACATGTGCCATTTGCTACAACTAAGACCATTATAGCATAACACCAGGAATAAAAACTGCAGAGTTTCTCTCAACTTTTTATTTCTGGCTTTTGTCTCCAGCTCTCTTCCTACCAGTTACTGCTACCTTACACCAACAGCTCGGTTCCACAATGACTGAATCTAAAAAGGAAAACAAAGCAGCAGGTTAAAAGATGCAGTAAATCAAGACTGGAAAAAAAAAAAGCAAAAGAGAAAATATTCTACAATAAGGAGAATGGCCAAAAAAAGATCTAAGAAGGTCTGAAACACAATTCCCACTAATAGCTCAAGCCAACCCTTACACACAGGCTCACTCAGCAGGCTCTACCTAAACGCACCGTGACACCAAACAGCTCAGTGCACTGTCACAATCCAATTAGCCAGGTAAAGAGCTGTGACATCCAAACAACAGACCTCAGCTTGCTCAGACAACTCGTGGACAGCCCATCTAAAAAGCTGGAACAAGCAGAAATACAAAGTGCTGTATGTTTCATACAACTGACACGTCATTCTAATGAAAGGAACCAAAAGGTTGCTTGAGAGAAAGCAATTTAGTGCCAGCTGTCCTGCTGACTACAGCACAGGAGAGTCTCAGCCCAGGTAAACTCACTTTCTTCCCAATATCCAATCTAACCAGGCTCTTTGTCAGTGGGAAGCCATTCCCCCTTGTCCAAAAATCCCTCTCCAGCTCTCTTGAAGCCCCTTTAGATACTTGAAGGGAATAGTAGAAACATTAAAACCAATTTGCTGTCATTGTCAATGCAGAAAGTACAAACCCAGCGACAGGGATGGTTAGTGCCAGTGCCTATTTTTTTTAGTGGTGTTATTTATAATAAAGCAAATCAAAGAAGCATTTGTCTGCCTCTCAGCCACATTAAAATTAAGGAACCCTGAACTGCATCAAGTTTCATGTACCAAATTATACAAAATAATTTATTATATTATACAAAAATATTTATTTTTGCCAAACAAGGCACAGTCTCAATAAAAACTGCTGGGACAGTAATGCAATTGAAAAGTACATTTAATGCTGTAATATGCACTTAACTTGAGGAAGAAAAAAATTAAAACTCCAATGGACACAATGAAGCCAAATGCTGTCAGTAAATTGTTGACATTCATAAAGTGAAAACTATCAGCAGCTACATTACTGCAAACAACCCTATCACGTGGCACCATATTCAGGCCTTGAATTCAAGTCAATCTACATACAGATCTCACCCAAAAACTGACATGGCTTTGTCAGTTCTTTCTCTACATGACCTGTAGATTAGCAACTTATTAAAAATTACACGGGAGACTTATGTTTCTCCCGCATTCCATGAGAATCTTTGAAAGCTGAATAGAGGAATAAACAAAAACTTCAACTAAGAATCCGCAGCTGTGCCCTGTATATGCCACTTAACGCAAGAGAAAGATTGGAAAAAAAACCAAACATATCTAAGGGGGTTTATAGACAACAGACTTTTTTCTCCCCTGCTTGCAGTCCACACATGTCTGTGTAAGTATTTTAGGGCATGAGCAGATGCAGATTAACTGCAGGAGTGCTTGGCCATTCTCCTTCCCACCATGAATCCCTTCCCTGAAAAGTCTCCCAGCTAAGCACAGCCAAAGATAAGGCAGTTTAACAGGTAGGCAGCCTTTCATTTCCTCCAGCAGAGCTACCCTGATAAGAGATGAACATGGCGTGAATGTAACTTACTCTAAAGCAGACAGACATACATCCAAACAGGCCAGCTGTGCCTTTCACATGCAAAACACAGAAGAGTTACTACCAATGGGAATACTAAAACATTGGGTAAATTTCTTTCACTAAGAAATTTCCTCACAGTAAAAGCTTAAGGCTTTCATTTGGCTACTGCAATCATTTCCATATTCACTGGTTGTGACTGCTATGCCCATCTCCAGCTGTTTTTTCATTTACTCCTTGCCACTTACAACACTGGTACTGAAAGCAAACAAGAAGAGTAAAATGGACAAACATTTACTGCAGCTTTACATGAAAACAAAAAGGCAGTCTCATTAACCCACTATTAAGTAATTCTGAGAAATATTTCAGCATCTTGGAGGGCATAAGGAAAAGCAAGAAACCTAGAAGTAAAAAAGTGAATTTCACCACAGGTTAATAAAGGTTTTTCCTCTGCATGAAAAGGGGCCTGTCAAGATTATGTCCCAAGAAATACATAAACCAGCTATGGGAATGAGAGCTGCAATTGGAAAATGCAGAGTAGAAGAGGGATGGTTTCCTTGAGTGCTGACCCTGTGAGGGGATCAGAGAAGACAGTGTTGGTGGAGATTACCTAACCAAGGTGTCTGTATTGGGAGGTTGGTCTAAATAGGACAAGAAGAGCACACTGTTCTAGGGAGTGATTCAAAGCTTTTAAGTAGATCCCTACATTAAACTGGCATCTAGAGGAATCCACTTTTTCCTTACTAACAAGACTAGGTTTTTAACCTGCACAAGAGTTTCATGGTCTCTGTAAGACAGCTAAACACAGCACACACTGTCCAAAGAGCTGCTCTCAGCTTCTTCCTTCACACTGACAGAATAATTCACCATAATGAACTCGATCGAGAACTAATTGGCCCAGATGTTATCAAAGGTGATCTTTACCTTCGACCCCTACAAATTCCCAAGGGCACAGCCAAGCCTGTCCCTGGCTACAGGACATTCCTCACCCATAGCTAGCTTAGTATGGTGTTAGAATCAAAATGCATCTTGTGCCATTTCTCTACTTCCCTGCTCCTCCTGTAACCTACAGAAGAAATCTTCCTGGCTGTTACTCCTGCCCAGGGATCCCAGCAGAGATCTTCCCAATTTCATTGTGTCTCATGAAATGATGCAAAGCAATGAGAAGCTTCATTCAGCACTGACCCCTATTTTTCAGTCAGCAAGTAGCACACACCTGTCATCTCCTGCAATTACTCAGAAAAAGGTGACCTTTCACTTTGGATCAGAAACTCAGGGAGTTCATGCAAGACATGGAAACGGAGTATATAGCCAGAGACCTCTGCCTGGCAGAAGGAAACTCAACTCCACATCTTTCCTCAGCTGTTTGCTGAACAAGCTCCCTCTTAATCCTTGCACCTGACAGTGGCAGAAAGCCCCAGATCATGGCTCTTCCAGAACTAATACTGCTAATTCTGCTGCAATAAGCTGCAGCCTACAATGGAGAGAAAAGCAGATACAATAATGTCAACTGCTTGAAACTCGCATTGTGGAACAAAAGATAAAACATCATTGCAGTTACTGACAACAAATCCCACACATATTCAAGTCACTTGGGATATCCTGTAACCTGACAAAGCCTTGATGAAAAAAAAGCAGACTGATGAAAGCATTTCAGCTTCATTTCTGGAATAGTTTTTTCCCTTGTTTTTATTTTCGATTTGGAGAATTAAAGGTCTAATGAGAACGTAATAGGGACAAAATTAGTTTAATTTTCTTAAAATTTGTTCCATTCTTCCTTAACTTCTCCTTTAGTTCTATTTACCATTCTTCCAAATCTCAGTTTTATTTTTTCACTATTTCTTTCAGTAACTGCTAGTGCATCTCAACAGATTACACTACGTCTTTATTCACTCAGAGAATTCTCTACTGAAAGCTGGGAAATGCAAGTGAAATATACTCTTACCAATATTTTTTTTGAAGTTGCCCTTTTTAATTTAAGGAAGTCATCACGTTTTGCTAACCTGACAGCCCATTTCAAAGGACAAACAAGCAATCTAATCAGGTCTAGATTATAGGAAGACTCACACTTTAAAAGAAGCAATCACAAAGGAATTTCTTTTTAGCTGATGTTGGATCATAAAACTAACCAGTACCTCCCTTTTACAGGTCTTCATAATGTAAAGTGATGAAGCTCATGAAAGACCACCAGAATACTTGAAGGTATTAAACTGAAAATCAGAAATGATTGCACATTAAACAGCCTGTAAAATCAATTGCTACAGAAAGCAAAGCCTTATACTGTAGGTAGATACTGGAAAAGATTCTTAGTTTTATCAACAAGTATTTGTGGTCAATTCTCCCATCACAGATTGATTTAGGGTTTCATTTAATTTACTGGCAAACTGCTAACAGTGGAAGAAGATATTTCTTCAAATTAAGTCTGAGCAGAATGGGATTCTTTGGCCATCTGATGTAGTGTTGCACGATACCAAAATGGCAACACCAGCCACTCCCACACCTGAAAAAGACCTGTGCAACAAGTTTCATGGCATTCTAGAGACTTCATAATAAGTATCTGGATTTTGTTTTCCTCCATGGCTTCACTTAGATGACAGGTATCCAATAATAAACTTTTGGGGAACAGCTATTTCTTTTATCTTTGCATATGTACTCATCACTAAGTAGTGATGCTCTACCAGGAGAAGGGAATTCAGGCTTCAGATTGGAGGAGCAGGAAGTGCTTACCCCTCGGATGGTAACTTGGGTCCTACCCCATGAACAATAGCTGCCCATGCACTATTAGTCACCTCACAAATCACACCCTGATGCACATAAGGAAAACTAAAGTGAGTGCTAGTTAACCTAATGTCAGGCTGTCAAACACAGAGGTGCAGTTTACTGCTGTTGCAGCAGGAACAGGAAATTCCAGGAGAGTTTTGAAAGCACCTATGGTAGAAGGGTGGTGGACAAGACAAACTCCCAGAGCCTAAATTAAGGCATCCTTGCTTTTGAATCACAGAAAAGTAAGTCTGAATTAGTAAGTGTTGGAGCAGACATAAACAGAATCAAACCCAGGTGACCCCTTTTAAAGTGACTCTCATGCTGAAATTTTAAGAAGCTTCATTGTTTTATAAACACCCCTAATTCATTTGGAATTGTATTCCAAATATTCTCATACACCAAGCCTTAAAAGTGCTACAATCAACCTTCAAAGCAGACAAAGCAAAAAAAACCCCAAAATCCCACACGGCAATCAACCTTGGAAGAAAAAAAATACCCTTTCTCCCAGGAAGCAGTAAGGTCTCATTTCCAAACATACTCAACTCTGCAAAGAAACTGCCTTTAAACTGCCCACTCAGTCCCTTCATCAGCCCAACTATTCCTCATGTTAGCACAGGCACTCTCAAGACTGCAGCTACTGGTCAGGAAACCAATCCAGGCCACAACTCACCCAGCCAAGGATACTTATTTCAATTCAGACTAGGTCCCTGGTGTGCCCCGACACTAAGGGCAGCCAAAAGAGAAGCAGGGCAAAAAGGTTTCTACTAGCACAATGTTAAGCTTTATGTTCAGGAAACTACTGCCTCAGCATGGAACACATACCACACTTCAAACCCCCTCAATTTACATTTATGTTCTTGGCGCTTCTGCACTTCTGCCTGGACTGATTTGTTCTCTTCATGCTGGCTATTCTTCATGCAGCTCCTGAGGTCAGAACTCACTCTGGAACAGAACAGATGAACTAATGAAACTACATAAAAGAGAAAGGTAAAGGGGGTTGGGGGGGAGAGGGAGGGGGGAAATAAAATCAGTGGTCAGTATTTAATGTTGTTTAACAAAGGTGTAGTCCCACACCCCTAAGAGAGCAGCACTGATAACTGCTTGAGGACCCCTTCCTTACCAAAAGAGCCATAAGCAAAACCAAAGGAATATTTTAATCAGCTTTAATACTTCCACTAGGATGACTGATCTATTTTACAAGCTTCTCTACCTACCTGTTCTCAAATTCTTTAGCATTTGGGGTTCTGATAACCTAAAGCTCTAAATGCCTCATGTCAGATTACAAGTGCAATATGACATTTTAGAGCCAGCTCTGCCTACTTCAGATGGCCTCTTTGTCCTGTGCTGTGGAATAGCACATCACACACTGAAGGAGTTTTTATTGCTGAAGAGGTGTAAATGAGAGCAAATATCACTCCTTACACACTATCAGTGCAGCAGTAGATATACTGCTTATATTAAATAACAAAATCAGCTCTAACAGTTCTAACCTTGCCACTCTGAGGACGACAATGCTCGCTGCTCACTGAAGCAAGCTTCATTACCCTTATCAATTAAGTACTTAAAAGTATTCACATTTACAGAAATACAGTATTTACAAGACAGCACCTTATTTCTTTCTGTAATCCTTGTCAGTCTGCAGCATACACACATGCTAAAAACCCTGGGAATGGTAAGGAAATCCAGAGAAGTAATTCTCAAGAGAGGCACGTATTCTTGCTGCACTCAGTAATCAGGGCCAAGCAGTGTTGGATCTCACACCCTTTGAATTTAAGAGCTGCCCTTCCAGGTTCTTCTGCCATTTATTTAGTACAAAGCACCCAAGTCTGGGTCCTGGCTGCATTTATTACTTGGCAAGTCTGTTTTTAATTGTTTACCAGCTTCAAAGACCATTACTGATAAGAGGTTTGTTGGAGCTGTGGATGCTCAGTGATAGTGAGCTTTTAAAAAAAAATTATCTCCTTTTATTTAACACTTACTCTGCAAAAATCACAAATGCTACATACAGGCCCTGACCAGGAAAGAGAATGCTCAGAGGATACATGGGGTGTGCTCCACTTCTAAGGGCATATTAAGACTGCTGATGTAAGCTGCATCCTTGCCAGGTTCTGTGCTGTGCAACACTGGAAAAGATTTCCTGAACTTTACAAACTTTTCAATTAGTGCAGAAAAGCCTCAAGAAAGACTTCTCCCTTCAGAAAACATCTGATACAAAATTAACACCTTCCACGTGCAATATTATCACCTTAGAAGTTTTGTCACACACACAAGAGGACAACAGAACATGCTGAACAGAATGGAAGCATCTGTTTATCCACCTTAAGTTTCCTGAAATTTTGAATCAAGAAATAGGTTTCTTCCATTTTTCAAACCTATTTTTCTGCTTGGCAAATGATTTAACAATAAAGAAAACTGTTTTAAATAAAGATTCTACCCAAACTCATGAGGGGAAAGAGAAAACAAACCAGTAATTGCAGCTCTCTTCTACACTGAAGACAACACAAATAGAGAACATTTCACAGGGATCTCTGCAGATTAGCACTGGTAGTGACTAAATGCAAGGCACAGCCCTTGCCCCTCTCTGTTTACAAGGTATTGATTCTCATTAAGGAAATAAGGTACTGGAGTTTTTTAAGAGATGTTTTGAAGCTGCTTGGACACCACTCAGGAAGTATCAGCCTACTAATGTACAATCCAGGGAGCTCCAAAAATGCAAGGCATTCTTGTTCTGATCCCCTCCAAGGGAACGTCCCAAAGGGAGAGTAAGTCACTTCTCCTCTCCTTTACTGCAGACATGATACTGAACTTGTGTTAAATACCTGGTGTATTTTCTGGCATAAAATACCTTGCATGAATTTACATTCTATCAGATCTTTGACATATGGGCAATGTTTGAGAAGCTTGAAGGAAAACAGGAGTAAACTGAAAATTTCAAGTGCTTCATATGTCTATTGTTGAGCTTAGAAAACATGGGAAAAAACACACCAGAAGGCTGCCAGAACAATGAGGTGGCTGGATATACAAGACCTACACAGCAGAATGATAGAGGTAGCTGTGAGAAGGGCATGGGGGGATCCTACTGCTACCTTCAAAGGGAAGCAAAGAGAAGATGAAGCCTTACTCTTGGAAGCAGAGAGTAAAAGCACGAGTGCAATTGACCAGCAGCAACAACGAGTGGTCAAACATTGGAGTAGGTTGCTCAGAGATGCTGTGGAAAGAAAAATATTCCCTAAATACAACCCTAATTGACCTCAACTAGCATCCATGTTGGCCCTGCACTGAGTCAGGGGTTGGACCAAGGTACCACAAGAAGTCCCTTCCAACCAAAATTATTTTACCATTCTCTGGCACTACATAAAATGAAGGATATACTTAAACTTCAAATACAAAACATTGAGACTTTTTTCCATCTATGCAGTTATAATTATGATGCTTCTAGGACTGAGATTCACTGGTCTCAGCACTCACTTCCACACAAGATGTAGAGGCCCTGGAATACTCCTGCAAGCTCTCAAATACTGCTCAATTCTTCAGCAAATGAACAGATGTACTGTAACTCGTGGCAATCTACTGGGGACCAGCATTTTGAGAGTGGTGGATATCCAAATCCACCCAGTATTGAAGAGAACAGCATTAGAAAAGCACAAATATTGTGTTTTATTGTTTAAGAGACAGAGAATCACAAGTGCTATGAAGTACAAAGATCCACATCAGACAAGACTCCTATAGGGACTTCAGTAAGAAAAGGAGGAAGCAGTACTGACAAGAGACTTCACTACTTTTTTTATAATTTGCAGCAGAAAACCCAGGTCCACAGTTGAGTAAATGTAAACTAATAAAAATGGAAAAAAATCTGTCTTTGAAGCACTAAGGGCTACTGTATCATCTTTCCTCCAGAACATTAACAAGAAATTGCATTTTGTTTGATAGGCAACAGGAAAGGTGCTAAAAGGCAGATGAAAACTCTCCTTTGGCTACCAGCACTGGACAGGCTGTTTCAAGAGGCAATACATCATACTGACCAACAACTGCACAGGACCAAACACTTCTAACCAGGAAGAGCCAACTGGTAACACAGCAGGACAAACATGCAATGCTATCTCTCTCCTTTGAGTCTGGTGGAGATGGAGAACTCATCCCTAAGGATTTTTCTGCACAAACCACTCAAAGCAGAAGCCTCCACAAAAACTACAGATGTCATGTCAGGCAAGTGAGACATCTAAATATTTCATAGTTGGCTCCATCCACACTGTTATGGAAGCTCACAAATTCCTCTTCACATAGGTCAGAATGCAGGTGGGACAAGGAGAGGATGCAGCTGCTTTCACAGGACACACACCACAGGAGTAAAGCATAAAGTTGTCTGGGATCATGTAATGCTCCAGGTAGCTCAGAGCAGGCAGGAGTCAACAGCAGTCACTCTTTGGCAGGAAGGAGAGAAGAGTATTAATAAATATGGAAGGTAGGCAAGGATCAAGTAATCAATGAGTACCTTTTGAGTATTCAGTATTGCCACAGGAAGCGATAAATCTCTCTTCAAAGATCAGAAGTGGCAGTAAGTTACATACTCAGCAGGAATGCTGGATAACACTAACTTCTTCCATCCTCCAAAAAGAAAAGAAAAGAAGAAAGGTTTTAATAATCTGATAAGCTTTGACTGAAACTACTAGCCTTCAAAAATGTCGTATTTTTTCCAATCTGTAATCTGGAAACTCCTGAAATGCCTTTAAGGGGTTTTCTTGCAGTACATACTGAGAAAGCAAAACTGAAGTTTAGATTGCACTTCCACTGCAAACAATTTAGCACACAGGAGAAAGCTACTGGTTAAAATGTAATACTGTTAACTTAGGTCATGGAATTATACAATCAAAACCAGGGGGTATTTTTAATTCAGTAGCATTTCCTGCTTTCATTTTAAATCTCTGGATGTTAGAAGCAATTTCAAAGGAAGAGCTTGCAAATCAAATACAAGAAGACAGAAAAACTATACAAGAAACTGAAGTAATTGGCCAAAAATCACTACTGGTTCTACTGCAGTGAAAGGCCCTTCCAGGAGCCAGTCCAGAGAAACTCTATCTCTTTCAACATTAAACAGTGGGAGAATTCAATTGTCTGGACAACAATTTTAAACATACAGGGAGGGAAGTTTACAGCTCCATTTCAAAAGAGTAAAAAATGTTTACAAATAGCCAAATGCTGCTATTACTACTTGTGGTCTTGGCTTCCTTTGCAGAAAGCCTCTACTTACCCCAAAATATTTTGGGGCATGGTTCCATGAAAGTTCAAATCAAACTTGAGGCAGCATTTTTTCCACATCCACTTACACGCTATTGCCCCCATGAAGCTAATTCTGCTGACCAGTTCATCACCTGGGGATACAACTGCCAGCACACATGTGGAAGCAGATGGGGTCACAACAAACTTGATGCAAGCCAACCTGATTTTCCAGGGAATCCTTGACTTTCACCTCCCTAAATGCTTTGGTGTTTATTCCCAAAATAGCAAGAATTGTAAATTTCCTTGTATAGCTTTTATCAATAGTTTGGAAAAAAAATGAAAAAAATTCCTTTATCCAACATCAGCATTTAAAAAAGCCCTACAAGGACAGACCACTGTCCATTTAGTGCAGCAGTCTGTCTCCAAAAACTCTAGCAGGAAACACTGTGTAGGGAGAGCAATCAGTCACGTTTGTGGTTTACCACTCTTATCCCAACATTCAGTCAAGGGATTAGGGATCGTTGCCTCTGGACTCACAGGTCCCCTTCTGAACCTGCAACATCTCCACAGCCTCTTACCAAAACAGGTTTCCCATCAATTGTGGCATATTTACCTCATTTTTCACTCCTACAAGCTATAGGCTCACCACAAAACTCTCTGCACTTACCCAAGAAGTTGGCCTTGTGTGAGCACAGGGAAGCACAGAAGCCAGACTGGGCACAGACCGAGTTCTGTAAAGAACTCAAGGGGCAGCAGCAGGGTGACACCATTCACCTGCTTATGAATTGCCAAACTCAAGCATCATGTGCTTCTGTTGAAATTACCATGCAGAGGAGCACATGGATTATGTGCAAGTTGCTCTGTAGCTCTGAGCTCTCAAGATTACATATTCCCTTTCCACCTTTTTAATGTAAGATGTGAAAAAAACCCTTAGCTTCCAGAAATCTCCACCTAGAGATGATTAGGCCACCATCAAGCTATTCACTGTAACATCCCTGAGAGCTCAGAATGTGTCAAACACTTGTGTCAAGTCTCCACATATGAGACATTAACACAGCTTAAAATTATTGAGTTGTTTACTCCTTCTGCCACAGCTCTATGCTTCATAGTTTAATTCCTGATTAAGTCAGTATTTTACTCAGCATCCAGTTTAAAACTAGGATCACTGCAGATAATATAATTCCACACAACAAACACAACTGCAATATATAAAATAAGTCAATAAATAATTTTATGTAACACAAAATTTTATGGAGCTATGTTTTCTTTAGTGGATTCAATAAAAATCACCTTACTTCATCCCCTGTGAAGCATTTTCCAAGCCTAGAACCAGGAGGGACAAACTCCTTTGCTGATACAAAGACTGTCTGGGCAGCAGTGCTTGTGCCAAGGTCCTTGGGCTGCTTGGTAGGCAGAGCTGGACATGAGCCAGCAGCTTGTCCTGGCAGCAGAGAAGTAACATTTATCTTTCCAACAGCTCCCCAGTGCCACAGCCTCAGATCAGGATGTATCAGTCAGAAGTCTGGACCAAGTCTACAGGACACTATTTTAAACATCTCCAATATATAGCAACATCTGCTTATTTTCCCCCATTCAGAAGATTCCACTGGTTTGATCATATTCTTGATTGAAAAGTCCTAAACCTCTCTCTTTCAAAAAGAGGGAAGGTGGTTCAAGAGAAGAGGAGGTGCTATCTATCCTTTTTCTTCAGCACCCCTGGTTTATCACCGAGCCTGACCACTTATGAATGACAGTTCTCTAAATATATATGAAACAAGAAAAGGTCAGCACCTGGTAGCTGGCTGAAGCAATTTTCACATTTTTTTCCCCACAATCCTGATTCAAAGATGTCAAGAAATTAAGAAATATATGATTGCCCTTGATATCAATCCATTAGTTAATCACCTACCCTGTGAAAAACTTAAGCCTTTTAATTTGAACTTATTGGGCTACAAATTCATATTGTGTTTGTCAGCAAGATTAGAACTAGTTCATTAATATCCAGTATTATTTTGTAAGGGACATATCTGAGTACTCTCATCAACTCACCCCAGTTTTAATGAGAAGTTGCACAGCACATTTAACATTTTACTGTATGGTAATACAGCTTAGTTTTCCATCCAATTGGAGATGAATCCCTTTCCACACAGTAATTTTTGGAGGGTTTTGAGCGCTGAGGCCAAAACCATATGTAGGATTTTGGAAATTACTTCATCCCATCCCACAAAATGGGCAAGAACATACCCGTGCTTATCCCACTAATGCATTTAAGAATCACATGAGGTTCTTTGTCACAGCATCACCTTGGAAACTCATGTTTATGCTGTTTATTCACTATGACTCCAAAACACATTTCAATCACTGCTTTCTAGGATACCAAGTGCCTTGATTTAAATTCAGCTGGAATACCTGGTTCCCAGGTGCACAGCTTTACATGTAGCAGCCTTAGCACACACACTGGACTGGATTTACTCCACCTGACAATCACAATGGCTGCCTTAGCACCCAGTGATTTTCCATGATCCAGAAGTTTATCATGAACAAGTTTTTAAATACCTTTTTCACCAACGAAATCATTAATGAAAACAAATTGTGACAAGCAATTACTAGTTTTTGCTGAATATCCATGGAAACTATTCACTGTTGTACACCTCCAGATTAATCCCAAACTAAATGGCATTTACTGATACTCAGTACTAATATACAGTAAGGTTGTCAAAATCAAGTACTTTAAAAAAAGAAATAAATTTAACAAGCTCTTGTTTTCTTAAAGCCTTTGTTACTGGGATCAACACTTTTCTCTACTTTAACTAAATTCTGCACTAAGACTAAATGGGGGAGCTGGTAATAATGTGAACTACATCTGTGTTGATAGCATGTATAACTAGTCAAACACCCAAGGTGTTTTGGGCATGTGCTACCCTCCCTGCACAACCATGTTAATCCACTCCACCTCTTTCAGAAGTGACACATCAGCACTTCTCTGACCTCCTGGAATTTCACTACTGTTCCAAAGTGCATTGACTATAAAACATCCCTTCCAATACTGCAGTGAAAAATATTCCAGTGGTGAAAAATATACCAATTTGTCACGGTAAATGTCTCTCTCAGCTCCCAATGTACTCTTGTGGGGGTGGTTTCAAGTAGTTTTTGTGTTGAATTTTGGCTTGTGCTTGTTTTAATATACTTTACCTGTGGAAGTTTGAGACATATACATGCTTCTAATGATTATGCAGTATTAATACAGACAAGGGTGCAATTCACATGCCAAACAATCTGGTATTTGCCTTCTGTTTTGCCAGAACTTGATAAATTCAATGATGTCAACAGAATTTTTTTTACAGTATGGGAAAAAAATATGCAAAAGAAGATTTTCGGTATAACATGAACTTACTTAAACTTGTCTTTACATTTGAGCAAAGCTTTCCAGTGAAACCTATGAAGCTTTAGAAATTTCAGGAGTTTGCAGCTATAGCAGAAAAATAAGATGCTGCTGCTAACTGACTGATACAATACGTATCTGGACAGACTACTTGTACTACAGGGAAAATACACCTGGTAGCTCAGCTTGCTGCTCTGCTACCATTACACAAGCTCTTGCTGGTGTCACTGGTCAGAATATCCTAACTGATCCCTCGTGCTTTTAAATACTTTCAAACATTCCTGGCCTCACTTCTTAGTATGAGCCCCACAGAGCACACTGAAATCCTCAGGAAGCTGAGAGTAACTTATGGGAGGGCTTGAACTAAGGTGGGGAGGGGGGGGTGGGTCTCTAAAAACAAATCTTTACAGAAGAAATGCAATTCTATCTATGACTCAAAACTTCACCTGTAGGGATAGTTAGAGAATAATGCTTCGGGAGTCCACTCTATCAGAGGTGTCCCCTAAGTCACTGCACGTTAACTGCGCCATTCTTGAGGGCTGTCTCTGCACTACTTCTCTTTTCACCTGTTAAGAACCACATTGGAAGGAAATTAAGATTTTATAGCTTCTAAATTTTTATAATACTGAGGAAAACTTCACTTTAGCTTTAATTTATATTAGATATACAAACCGAGTTGTTCTGTGTACAGTTACTTGAATGTTAACATGATCTGACACACAGAACTCCCCACTCACCTTCTGTTTATTCTGCTCTTCTTTTTGAGGTTAATTTTGTTAATCAGAGAAAAACAGATCACTCAGCTGAGCAGCAACTCTTTACTTTCCATATTATATGATATGATTATATAAATATGTCTGAATTCCTAAAGACTGATGAATTATTGGAGAGATCTGGGAGAAGCAGCAGAACAGGGTGTTGTAAATGCAATTCAAATATCCTTCAGCACGATAAAAAGCAATATTTTCAGCTACAGTAAGGACAGATTCTTTCTAAGTTTCAGTAAAAAACCTGAAAGAACAAGGGCCACATATGATCTGAACCACTGTTACCAACACTAAATATAACCAATAAAAGGGAATTTCCTGGATCTGTGTGTGTCTCTAAGACAATGCAGGTTACAGAGTAGCAGAGCTTGATACTGTATTGACATTTGAAGGTTTAGTACAACAAAGAGTGAACTGGGCATCGGAACTAAAGCCAAATGGATGAACGGGGGTTTACAGTTAAGCAAATAAATCAGTACAGTTCAGTAAGTTATCACACACAAAACAAGCAGTCAAAGCTTTGGCTTCTTGCAGCTCTTGTCAGCATGTGTCCTTGTGTTCAGGTAAAGCAGTGGCTGCTTCTTATTACACGTATTTCTACAGCATGTACAAGCACATTTGGGATCCTAACACTTATTACTCCCTCGAGCATTCCCTCTCTGGTAAAGGGGTAAGAGAAGCTAAAGTTGCCAGAATGGGGAATTAGGGATTTTTATGCAAATATAATCAATAATATAGCTGAAAGAGCTCATGTACAAAAAAACTGCTTGGACATAGCAGAGAGAGATATCCAGAGGTCAGTGGAACTTGTTTATGTATGAGGGATAAGTGCAAGGAATAGGCTGGCTTTGCTCCAAGAACAGACAGGCCTAATAATACTCAACATCCAACTTCCAAAAATCTAGAAAAGCAGTTCTTGGACATGAAGTCCTAAGGAGAGGAAAATAAATTAAATTCTGGAGTAGGCTGTGCACAGAAATTCCTTAACAAGTTAGTAATAACATATAATTACATTTTTCAGGTAAATGCTGAATAATGTCAAAAATAACACAGTTCAGCTTCTGGCCTTTCAAGACACAGCCCTGGGAGTGCAGCAGGCGGGTATCAACCTGCAGCCCCAAGAACTGGTAAGGATGCACACAAATTAGCTACGGATCATAGTCAAGATCCAGCCTGCTCACATGAAAACAGCTCTTGAAATAGCTCCTTCCCCCAGAAACTCTGCAGGCACGAGTCACCAGCAAACTTAACGCTGTAGTGACAGTTCTCCAAGCTCTGTCTGTAATGGATGAGCCTTGCTCTATTATTTCACTTGCAGGGCCACTGGAGACTAGAGGAACTCGAGTTTTGCACCTTTTGCTCTATATATTACTCCTCAAAAATACCCTACAAAGTTTCCCAAGCCTTTCTGTGCAACCTAATAACCATTCATACACAGCAGATGACATTAAAACTGAGCTAGCCCTACATATCCAGAAGAAAAACAAAATGGAAGTAAAAATCCACCAACCTAGAAAAAAAAAGGCAGCAAGCATTGCTTTGCCCTTATACTAAAATTACGCCTTTTTTCAGTTCTGTTGATGTTTTCCACACTGAAGAAAAGTGTTAGGGTGATCGTTTAAGTAAGAACAGCTTGAATATAGCACGGAATTATTTCCAATACTCAACGGGCTCCTACAAATTCAACAGGCTCTGCAGAAAATTAATAAATTGGAGAATTTGAGACGATATTTACACACTTCCTGCACAGAAACAAAAACACGTACACTGGAAGTGGCAAACAGTGTTTTAGATGCAGTGTTTTAACAACACCTCTGGAGTTTATTACTAGAATTCAGTAACTGGCCAGAGATGAGGAACAGCCTTGCATGTATTTAAGAGGAGAAACGTTCAACAAAAAAATAGGAAGTCACAAACAGGAAAGCGAGCTCATTCTCACCAACAGGCAAGTCCTAAGGATTACACTGAACGGAGAAGGAACCATACAACACGACAAAAACCTTCTATCGAAGTCATTTCACAAGGTTAACACAAGGCTAAATCCGACACCATATACACATATATTTTAAAGAAATCTAAAGCTGATATAGAGAACAAACAGCAAAGCATTTGGACACAGAGCATGTGCGGTTTCCTCCTCTGCATCACAAAAAGAATCGGGTTTTGTGCTTCCCCCCCCCAAGCAGCACAGACCCATGGAAGGGAGGGAATAACGCCGTCCTTTGCCATGAGATTTCGGGCTCCATCCCTGGGCAAGAGCCCGGCTGCGGAGGCCCGGGAGGTTCCCGGGGAGGTGCCCCGCGAGCCGGGCAGCCAGGCCAGGTCCCAGCAAGTGACACAGCTGGTCGGCGGCTCGGTGGCAGCCCAGGTGCTCCCGATCGGAGCCCGAAGCCCCGCGGGGACCCCGGGCCCGAAGTGGGGTGGCGGGGACGGGACGGGGGAGGAAGGGCGGACAGAGAACGGCGGGGCCGCCGCTCTCCGGGAGCGGCGCGGGGGGCGCGGGGGGGCTGCCGGCCGGTCACCGCGGCGAGAGCGGGCGCCCCCCAGCCGTGCCCGCCCCGGTGCTGCTGCATGGCGCTGCTCAGCCTGCCTTGCAGAGGGAGCTCGAGTCCCGCTCTGCGCCTCGCAGCGCCTCTCACTCCGCCGCACACGCCAGCGCAGCGAGGCGGCGGCCGGCGGGAGCGGGACACGCAGCCGTCCCCGCGGGCAGCGCCCGGCCGGACGCCGCGGCAGGACACGGGCGGCGGGCGGAGGGCGCCGGGCGAGCCCCGCGGAGGTGCGAGAAGGGAGGGAGAGCGGCGGCGGGGCGGGAGAGGAGCGGGCCCGGCGGGGCGGGGGAGGGGGGGAAGGAAGGGACGTGCGGGACGGGAGGGGAAGGGAGGGGGCGGTAATGGGGCGGTTAATCAGCGCCGGTGGCGCGGTGGAGGAGACAAAGGAAAGAAAATGGAGTCGGGGCCGGCGGGTGGCGGCGGCCGCGGAGGGAAGGAGGGCGGGCGGCCCGGGCGGTGCCGCAGCCCAGCGCCGCGCTGTGGGGAATGGCGGCGGTGGTGGCGGCGGCGGCGGCGCGGGGACGGTAGAGGGAGACAAAGCCCCCCTTGCTGCCCCGGCGGCGGCCGCTGCGGGGCCCCAGCCGCGCCGGAGCCCCATCGTGACACCTAGAGGCCGGAGAACGCGACTGCAAACCCCCCGCCGCCGCCGCTTACCTGCGCCCCGCGCCCCGCCGAGCTCCCTCCGGCCGCCGGGCCCCGCCGCCGCCCCGCGCCGCCCGCGGACCCCGCGGAGGAGCCGCCGCGCCCCGCACGCCCCGCCGCGGCCGCCGCCGCTTTAAGCGCCCCGGCACCAGCCCCGCGGTTTAATCGCTCCACAGTCGCTTTCGGACACAAAATGGCGGCGGGCGGGGCACAGTGCGCACGCGCCACCCAGCGCGGCTCTGCCGCGGCCGCCGGGCCCGAGCGGGGGGGAAAAGGAGGGGGGGGCGGCGGGGGGGGCCGGCGCGCGCGGGGAAGCGGCCGCGCGGGGCAGGCTGGGATTGGCGGGCGGGGCGGGGCGGGGCGAGGGTTGGCGGGGCGGGGGGGAGGGAAGCGAGGGCGCGAGTCGCGCGCCAACTTCAAACGCGCGGGGCCCGCGGCCTCACCCGGCGCGCGCCTGTGCGTGCGTGCGTCAGCGCGTCACGTGCCGCCGAGGGGCGGGCGCTGGGGGGGCCGGAGGCAGCGCCCCTCCCGCCCCTCAGGGCAGCGGCGTGAGGGGAGCAGCTCCTCGCTTAGTGCTGCCCCGCCATCCGCACAACGGCGGGCACTCCCAGCTCTGCACGCCGCTGCTCAGCTGGAGCTTCCCCCTTCATCTCAGCCAAATCTGCTCCCTGTACCTTGTCAAAAACTGACCCCTTCACCTCAGCCAAAACTGACCCCTTCACCTCTGCAAAACTCCCAAAGTGGGAGGCTGTGCCTCAGCTCCAGCTCCTCAGGAAAATAAAGCCACAAAGTCAATCCTCCGTGCTGAGGAGGGATTTGGCCTGGTTGAAAGACCCAAACTTCCTCTAAGCAGGAAGAGGAGTCAGTACAATCATGAATTAATCAGCAGGAAGGTCATAGGACAGTTTTGTAAATACCAACAATTGTTTGGAATTAGGGTCTAAGAGGGGAAACGGTGTGAGGAGTGGCTGAGGGCACTTGGCTTGTTCAGCCTGGAAAAGAGGGTACTGAAAATAAATTAAAAGAGGGTACTGAGGGCAGTGCTCACTGTGGGCTGCAGCTTCCTCGGGAGGGGCCGCACCGATGGCGAGGGGCCGCTCCCGGTGACCAGTGACAGAAGCTGAGGGAACAGCATGGAACCGTGTCAGGGGGAGTGAGGCTGGGTATTAGGAAGAGATTCTTCACCCAGAGGGTGGCCAGGTACTGGAACAGGCTCCCCAGGGATGTGATGACAGTACCAGGCCTGACAGAAAAGCATTTGGACATCATGCATGTTGTGATTCTTGGGGATGTCCTGTGCAAGACCAAGATTTGGACTTGATGGTCCTTGTGGATCCCTTCCAACTCAGGAGATCCTAGGATTCCACAATTCTGTGATTTAAGATGGTATTTTCCTGGTGTTTTTAAGGACCTTGGGCTTGCCAAGCCCATAATTAAGTAGGACATACTACCTCCAGTCAGCTTCAGCACAGCAGGAATGAGAGATGTGCTGCCAGGTGTTTAGTAGGGAACTTCTGGGAAAGTCAGCAAGGTTGATTTCCATCAGAAGTTAGACACCATGGTGTTTTTTGTCCACAACTTATTCCCAAAAGGTGAAAAGAGCCACGGTACTCTTGGTGAGATGCATGAATTTATGTGAGAATACACAAGGGCTTGCCTGTCTTTCATTTTCTGCAGTTCCCTGAATTGCTAAATCTTCTGGGTTTAACATATTTTCTCATTTTAGCAGTGTTTTAACAGCCCCAGAGCTGATTGACAGGCAAGCTGAGGAGAAGAGAATTCTATGAGCTCATGCTGCATCCTCTTGGTATTTTCTTACCATAAATCCATGTGAAATGGAGCAAGAGTGATGGTTAAAATATTAATAGTTCAAAAATCAGACACATTGGAAGGAAACAGCATTTTTTTTTCTGTCTTACTCCATCCGTTGCTGGAGGACAATATGGCCAGGAATTCAGAGAGAAATCTAAATGTAAAGAAACCCCAACACAAACCTGTGGTGGGAGTTTTAAGGCTGTTAGAGTTGAAATCCGTGTAAAAAAAATCTTTCCTCCAGTTTGTGCCTCTTGAGATATCACTGCATGTTGGGGTGAAAGCTGTTCAACAGCCCAGGCTTTACCACAACCTGCTTAACAAGTGACAAACCCATCAGAAAAACATTAGCATACATTAGCATGTGTAAATTGTGCCCTTAAATCCTGGTATGAATAATGGTGATGACTTGCGGAGCTGTGCTGTGGAGAGAAGGGTCCCTCTGCCAGGGGAGTTGGGCTGAGAGTGAGATCCGGCCCTGACCCGGCTTTACGGGTTTCTCCTGCCTAAGCCTAAGCTCTCCCAAGTCTTTGCAAAGCAGCAGAGCGCCGTGGGCTGTGTTCTGAGTACCAATACTCCTTTGGGGAGTGTTGACAACCCAGAACAACTTTCCTTCTCAGGATCATGACAGCAAGATAAGTCCATTTCATAAGTCTGTTTCAGTGGGGCACTGGCATGTTACCGAGGGGCCAGAGGAGATGAGCTGTGTGAGTTCAGCCTTGGCTGAAGGAGAAATAAATTATCTACAAAGCAAAGGTAAAAAGTGGCCATTAATTATGAGAGGTGATGGTGTAGCCCATAACCATGAGCTCCTGGGTCTTTATTGCATGAGAAATTTGAATCATCAAAACAATATCCTGAATTTGAAGTAACCTCACAGGAATCTTTGAGTCCAATGTTGGACAGTCAAAAGCTTTGCTAAAATAAAAAAAATCCCCACATCCATGGCCTTCTGTTTAGCCACTGGATGAGTAGAAAGAAATTAAGTTAGAACAGCACAAAGAATCTGCTCAGAATATTTCCATAGTGTGAGTTTTTAAAAAATCACTTTCATTCTAAGCTGTCAAGCCATCAATTCTCACACTGCAATTTTTGGGAGAATGGCATATCTTTCGTCTGTAGCCATGAATCCTGCTTTAAGCTCAAAATTTAGCTCAGGCACGAATCAAAATGGAGAGGAGCAGTGGCTGTGTGTAATACTGTCTCTTACTCTGCTTTAAATACTCACCCAGGGCAGGGTGTAAATGGTTGCTAATGATCCCTCTGCCTTTTGTTTGAGCCATTCCATAGCAAACCGTCGCATCTTTTTAGTAGGAATGTCGCTGTTTAGGAAGCTGAAGGTTTTTTTCCTGGCCAGCACGTATTTGTGGCCTTCTCCTGCCAGGAGCGTCATCCACCAGCGAGTGCTGGGGGTCTGCCCTACTGATCCCGGGTTTCCTCACTTGGAGGCGCTTTTGAGCTGATTTGCACGGAATTCAAATCCCCAGCTTCAGTCCTGGCTGTGGCTGCTCCTGAGTATCAGCCTCGGAGCCTGTCCAAATTAGACACCCAGAGGCAGATGCTCCTTCTAGAAAAGTTGCCTGAGACATTTCCCAGAGACACCTTGCCCATGAGCAGACTGGAAAGAACTGAAGCCAAGGAGCTCCTGACCACCTTGCTGAGGCCCGGGGTGGGCTCACCCTCCTCATTCCAGCTCTGCGCTTCCATCACCTTCACAATCCCTCAGGAGTCACCACTCTAAGTCAGCGCCAAGGATGGCCGCAGTCGAGCTTGAGAGCATTAAATTAAATTTTGAAGGCTGTCTAGAGCACCATTTGGTCTCTCTATGAAACAAGGCCCCAGCTGTTGCCCTAGGAGTGGTCCTTGGGGAACAAGCCGGTACAGATGTGCCTGACAACCCTGCAAGGAACACACGTCAGTGCTCACGAGGAGGCTGTTGCTTTGCTGTGGTTCAGCTCAGGCTGCTTAGCTGTTCCAATCATCTCTAAGTGCCCCAGTGAGTGCCTTGGAAACATGATTTCCCACAAGCCTGGGAAAAGCTGGGAGGTCCAACTAAGATTGCTCAGACCGGAGAGTCATAAACTGCAACCTCCAAAAATGACTTTGCATCAAGATTTAAGTGATTTCTAACACAAGGGATAATTGGAGCTTGTGGTGTCTCAAAGTGGCAGTGTCTCCTTGGGGTCATTCTGGCTGGTGGCTGCTCTTGGTGTGAAACCCAGGCAGGTGCACCAGCCCAGATGCTGTGCAAGAGGAGGGAACATTGTGCCAATGATCTTCAGGGGCTCCTCAGGACATTTTCCCAAGACTGGCAGGTAAAAAGCGATACCACAGAGTGCTCCAGAATCTGTATAAACCTTTCCAATTAAAAAAAAAAAAAAAAAGAAAAACCAGCAGTAAAGGAGGAAAAGGCACATCTTCCATAAGCCAGAGCACATGGATAATGTAACTGTGACACAGACACCCTCCCACGGGCTGCAGCTCCTACAAGAAAAGCAAGTAGCTGCTGAGCACAAGCACGTCCATACGGGAGGGGGCTGTTTTAAGTGCTGACACAGATTTGGCTGACAAACGCGGTGCTGGCACACTGTCTCCTTTGAAATAACAAATGCTGCCGCAAAACGTGCTCTGCACTGCTGTGTCTGTCCCTGTGCACTGTGAAAGTGGCTTCCAGGGAGTTCACCCATGAAGCTGAGAGGTCCAAAAACCAAGAGCTTTTGTTTGAAGTTTGGTCCTTTGGAAATGGCAGTCCTGCCATTCCAGGTGACCTGGTGGTGTCCATAGGGCAGAGGTCTTTGGCAATGCCAGCACAGACCCATTCACAGCAAGAGGCTGGGCAATAGATTCTTAAATTAATCTGATTTTTTTTCCCCACATGTTCTTACAGACACATGAATAATGGGATTATTCCTTGCAATTCCAGGCGCAGAGTCATTTTGTCCTGTCCTGCAGCTCCCTGCCTACCTTGACAGAAGTCTGCTTTCCTGCTCTGATCTCTGCAGTCAAGGTGTAGCTTATCTTGGAAGGTGGAATTGTGCTGCAGGGAGGGGACAAGGTTTTGGCAGGGCAAGGAGAACACCCAGGTAGGTGAGTGAATTATGGCTCAAATGGCTTTGGCCACTGAGGCACTGGGCTGGGGTTTTTTTTCTGCAATTTTTGAAAAGGGAAAAGTAACCAACCAAACGTGTGAGAGGGCTGGGCCACTTTTCACCTCTCAGGTGCTCTTGTCTGCAGTTGCATGTGCCAGCTGGGACCTACATCCCTGATCTCCTGCTGCTCAAGCTGACAGTGTGATGCAGTGCTCTGGGAAAAGCACTGTGCTTCCCTTCTGGAGCTCGTCCCCAAAGCAGGTGGAAGAAGGCCAAGGAATGAGTGATGCAGTAGTGTCCCCTGGTTAGCCCTCCTTGCAATCCCATGTGCAAATAAAACTGCATCCAGAAGTGGTCATGCTGAGGGGGTGTCCCAGATGAGACCACATGCACCATGACATTCTGCCTGAGCCAGCCCCAAAAAGCTCTGCTACAGTGAGGAAGAATGAAGTGGAGGCTGTAACTTCTTGGGATGTACTTAGAAACCCTGGGAAGCCCTGATGGATGGGCCTTGCTTGGCTTGGGGACTATAAATCCCCAACTCTGCTGGTGATGACAGTGCCTCTGCTCTGGTACGAGTGGCTGGCAGGACTGGGGGGATGTCCCTGCCTCTGCTTCCTTTGGGGGCATCTTTGCTGCTCTGAACTACTCCCCTCCCAGGACCATACGGGCCACTAAGATGATTAAGGGATTGGAGCAGCTGCCATGCGGGCTGCAAAAATGAGGCTTGGGATGGGGGTTCCTGTCCATGCCTGGCAGGGGGTAAAGAATCACAGAATAGTAAGGTTGGAAGGAACCACTATGGCTCATCTCATCCAACCTCTCTACTCAAGTGGGGTCATCCTAGAGGGCATTGGAGAGGATTTTGTCCAGATGGTTTTTTAATACCTCCAGTGAGGGAGACTTCACACCCTCTCTGGGCAACCTGTTCCTTTGTGTGGTCACCCACACAGTAAAGTTATTCTTCCTCATTTTTATGTGGAACTTCCTGTGCATTAGTTTCTGCCCATTGCTGCTTGTCCTGTTGCTGGGCATCACTGAGCAGAGCCTGATCCATCCTCTGGCACCAGATACTGGCAGACATTGATGAGGTCCCCTCTCAGTCATAACTTCTCAAGGCTGAGCAGCTCCAGCTCCCTCGGTCTTCCCTTGTGAGAGAGATGTTCCAATTCCTTTATCATCTTTGTATCCCTCTGTTGGATCTGCTCCAAGAACTCCATGTTTCTCTTGTACTGAGGAGCCCAGAACTGGACACAGCATTCCAGATATGGCCTCACTAGAGGTGGAGGGGTAGGATTTTGCCCTGCTGCCAATGCTCTTCCTAATGCATCTCAGGATATCAGTGGCCTTTTTGGTTCCCAGGGCACACTGCTGGCTAAGGGACAGCTTCTTGTCCACTGAGACTCCCTGGTCCTACTCTGCAGAGCTGCTTCCCAGCAGGTTGGCCCCCATCAGGTACTTGTGCATGGAGTTATTCTTCCTCAGGTGGAACATCATGGCGGATGTTCAAGGATTTAAACCACTGGAAGGTGATGGGCAGGATTTGAGAAGAGAAAGGTAAATAATACAAGCTTAAAAAAATCACCAGTGAAACCACAGAGACATATCACAGAGAGAGGGGGAGCAGTTCTGGAGGCCCCCAGCCCCACAGTGACACCATGCAGGGTATAGGAGCAAGTGCCCCAGCAGCCCTACTTCATGCTGCAGACAGAAATATCCAGGATCCCCCCTTCCTGCCCAGCCCAATCAGGAGGTGGCACAAGACCCAACGCTCTGCCATGCACTTTGTAGTCTGATGCCACCTCCTCCTTGGTGGGGCAAAAGGCTCTGTGTCACCAGCCTCATGCTGCCAAGGCCACTGAACTCAGGAAATTTAATAAAAGCAGTGAGAACCAATCGTGTTGTGAGTGTCAGGGAGGTGGCCCCCACCATGCTGCTGCACCATGTTATCACAGCCACCAAGAGGGCAAAGTTCCTAGGAGAGCCAGAGGACACAGTTCTTCCTTCCCAGCAAGCTTCTGAAAATCCAGCAGCTCGTTGGTGCTGAGGAGCTGCATAGAAGGGGCACAAAAACCTCCAAAAAACCTCCAGCCTCAGGGAATGTGGTGAGGGACGAGCAGCAAGAGGGGATGCAGAGAGCTGCCTCCCTCCCAGCCCAGTGGTGTGTCTCTCACACAGTGAGGTGGGGACAGCGGATATCCTGGGACAAGGCACAGCCAGTTAGGCAGAGCAGCTCACAGGGTGGTTTAGCATTCCCTGTCACACCCATCCGGTGTGGGAACATTTGGGAACATGGCGTGGCCACCACAGCTGCTGCAATCTGCTTCCAGTGCTGGACATGGGTCCTTACTGGCCCAAACTGGAAGTCAGGGCCTAGATAACCAACAGCAGCTAGAGATGGGAAATGTGTGGATTTACACACACACAGACACACACAGACACACAGACACACACACACACACAGAGCTGTTTCCATTCCCAGGGCAGCCCTGGTTTCGGTGGTCCCCATCATGTGTGGACACCTCCTGCTACCTTGGGTGATGCATCCCATGCCCAGCAGCCAAATTTTGGCAACATTTGGCTGAGTTACAGGGCCAGAAATCACAATTATTTCCCATGACATCCCCTGTCACCCTCCAGGCAATTATGCTGACACCAAATAAATACCCTTACAGCAACACCAATGCTCTTTAAAGGTTTTTATTTCTGCTTTAAAATCAAAATTAGTCATTCTCTGTAATTACATTATATATAGATTTATAGAGACAATATAGAAAAGAGTTTTTTGCTTTTGTTTTTCTGCAAAAATCTGTAAATAAAAAATAAAATAAAATAAAACAAACAAACAAAAAAAGGTGGCAGCTTCTGTCCATCCGTCTGTCCGTCCCTCTATCGCTCCTCTTGCCCCTGCCCTCCACAGCACTTTCCAACAGGCCAGGAAAGGCTCTGGGCTGAGGCCACATCTCACTACACTCCCTAAAGCCACAAGCCAGGGAGGGACAGGAGCACGTGGAGCTGGAAAGAAGAAACGCCAGCAGAATATATTAATATCTTATATTTCATTTTATTTAAGTCCTGGGGACTCCAGGTGGCAGAGGGCAGCAGTCCCCACAGCCCTGGCAGCTCCTGGAAAGAAACAGCGAGGTTTCCAAAGTGCAGGTCCTTCCGGGACAGGGCGCATGCCCTCGAGCAAGAGGAAGGCAAGAGGAGGCAGAGAAATCCAGTACCTCTCCCGGCCACCCCAGTCCTGGCAGCTGTAGCGGACGAGGGGGGCAGGAAGGGTGGACTCCCTGGGTACTTTAAATAGCGATCAGAGGGTGGGATGTGCAGCGAGCCCCCTGCCCAGTGGTGTGGAGGTGGCACCCGTGGGGCCGGTGGCCGGGGACAGGGAAGCGGTGCTCCGTAAGGCAGTGTGCGGCCATGGCGAGCTGCCGGCGGGGGTAATACTGCGGTGTGCTGCCGGGAGCGGAGCTGCCGGGTCCCCAGTCCGTGCAAGCCCGGGTGGCCCAGCAGTGCCTTTGCCCTCAGGGATGGCAGGTGGGTGTGCGTGGGTCTCAGAAAGCTGTACTGGCCATGCTGGCTGGTGCAAAGATCCGTGGGAGATTATCCAGGGTCTCCTCCAGTCGCCGGTGAGCTGATTTACCGTCTTCCCCTGCAAGTACATGCCATGGTCAGTGATACAAACTGCAGAAGTTCTGTCCCCTGACAATCCTGGCCACCTACCCTGGCCTTTCCAGGGAAACATGCCTAACACCTGGTAGAGCTGAGCCTGTGTGCTATGGCCACAGCATGGAAACCTCTCTTGTTCTCTACAGCACACCCCTGGGCAGGTCCCAGCTGAGTTCTGGATCTAGAAGTCCCCATAGCTCCTGATGCAGAGGTTGCAAATCCCATTCTCAGCTGCCCATGTGGGACAGGGTTAACCCAAGTTTCGGCTGCAGGACTTTTGGCTTGTGGAGAGCCTCACTTGGGGCCAAGGTACCAGTGCTCAGGTCTGTGCCAGCTCCGGTGGCTACAACAGCTGTGCACATCTGCATGCACTGGCATGGGGGTTGCAAGGACTCCCCCAGAACCCCCAGGCACACACAGAGATGCACACATCCATGCTACAGGCTCACTCTGAGCTCTGCCTGCAAATCTGCCCGCAGCAAGAGATGGTGACATGGACAATCTGCTGGGACATAGGACAAAAGGCATCTACATGTGTCAGGGTGCCAGTGGGATGTGCACTATCAACAACCAAGACACACAGACTCCAATACGTGACACAGCTGACAGGCTCTAAGACAGAGACATTCGTGAGCAAAGCAGCCGGAGCAGGGACAAGGGGTACGAGGACAGCTCACGTGTCCCAACCTGTGCAGCAGCTGCCACAATCTGGAGGCTTAGAAACACACTCAGATGGTTCTCTCAGGGCCATCTAGCAAATAATAAATAACAACTAGGCTTAGTGCTGTAGCTACAGGATGCCTGGCCCTCACTGCCAGTTTGTTCTTGGCTGGCAGAACTCAGGGCGGGATGAACCAGTGCGTGGGGTAGCCATGGAGCCCCATATCCCGTGGGCACTGCTGGCACCAGGAGATGCCACTAGGGATGCTGTGGGTGGGGAGCAAGCAGAGAAGCAGACAGACACTCACCGCACAGCATCAGGCTCTGCTTGGCTGCCTCCCGCACAGGCTCTTTGTCGGTTTGGCACAGGTAAACCAGCTGCTCGATGCTCTCCTTGGCCTGTAGGAGAAAGAACAAGGAAATGAGTTTTGGCTGTCAGGGAGCAGGAACACAGCCAGATGGGTAAGGTAGCAGAGGGTGCTGCAGTCCCATGGTGCAGAAAAGCCCCTCATCCTCTTTTCCTCCTCACTGTGTTTCCTCTTCCCCTGGAACATCCAGCCCTGCTGTCTCCTCCCCACATCTCTCACCTTCAAGCAGCCCAGCGCCGCACACCCTGCCACACGTGTCTGCACCTCCTCATCCTCCAGCTGCTCTAGGAAACACACGAGGGCCTGGGGGAGATGGGAGAATCAATGCCACCATCTGCAGCAGAGCAGGGGCAGCACCCCAGGCCTGTGGCACCAGCCCACGTCGCCCCTGGCTTGCCCAGCACGTACCCGTTGGCGGAAGCGGGGGTTTTCTGCCAGGCTGCGGAGCTGGGCTGACACGGCGCTCACCACCTTGCTGTTGCCCTCCACAAGGAGCAGGCTCAGCGCCTTCAGCCCCTCCTTCTTCAGGCGGCCCTCCGGCATGCGCTTCAGGGCACGCAGCACCACATCCTGGTCGTCCGAGTTGAGGTTCTGTGCCAGCAGTGCTGCAGGAAGCCATCCAAGGTGTGGGGAGTCGCACAGCACTGCCCCCACACCCCTGCCATCCCTCCCTGGGCACCTTGTATCCATGCTGGGCAGAGTGGGCCCCACACAAGGTGCCAATGCATGGAATTGCTCCCCAAGACACTGAGGGACCTACAGCAAGGATATGGAAAGGTAGCATGGGACTGGGCTGCACTCTGGATCAGACTGACTTGCCCAACCCAAGGATGGCTGAGCCTCTTGGTGATGCCCCAGAATGGTCATGGCACTGCTGCAGGATGATCAATCACTATGGTGATACTCTGGCACCCAATCCCAGGATTTAAGGAGGGTGGAAGGACACTTACCTTCCTCTGCCAGGTCCATCATGTAGGTGTCAAGCACCAGGGCACCGAGTGACTCAAAGTGGCTCCAGTACTGGAAGATGGTGACCTGCTCACTCTGGGCACTGCCGGGCCGCCGGGGCAGCCGCCGATTCAGCACCTCCTCCACCAGTTTCACACACACTGTGGGAAAAGAATCAGGATCACAGTGTGCAGCAGCCATGGTCATCCCTCTGAAGAGCTCCTAGCACACATATCCTCCCACTCATGGTCACTGAGTGAGGCTGGCAACTCCCCGAATACCCCTGGGCACTCACTCACCAGTATCAGCCAAACCAGAGTGCTGCTCGCTGATGGGAGCTGCATACTGGGCACTGAGCACCTGCAGGAACCGCTCCACGGGGCAGGTGTAGATGTTGGGCACTTCCACACAGAGATCCCAAAGGGGCAGCACGCCCTCCTTCCGTGTTGAGAACTGCACCACTGCGGGGACAGGCACTGTCAGACCTCCCCGAGGCCATGGCAGCAGGCAGATGACTCCTGCCCTTTGTCTGGCATGGCCCATCACTGCCCAGACATGCCCACAAGGGGACACAGCCTCCAGGATGGCACAGAGGGTGCCCTCAGCTGCGTTTCTTTACCATCAGCGGCCGAGCCGGCTGCTCCTGCGCGCTCCTCCATCAGCTGGCACACGATCTCCAGCACCTGTGACTCCCGCAGCAGCCTGTCCAGGGCATACATCTCCTGGCACCGCAGGGGACCGAAGGTGCCCAGCTTCTGCAAGGCACAGCCAAACCAGGGACTTCAGGGACAGAGCTCACTGCCCACATCACAGCCTCCAAGCTGCAGCAAGGCCCCCTTCAAGGGGATACATACAGCCCACCCCAGGGTGTCCCCTGCTGCCATATCCCACCCTGCTCCTCACCAGCAGCAGCCGGTTGCAGTTGTTGAGGTGAAGCACCAGAGCCTTGTCCAGGAACTCATTGCCGGTGCTCATGGGGTCAGTGCTGGCCTCAGAACCACTGCACATTCCAGTGTCATCTGCCCCCATCTCGCCAGCGCTGGGGACTCTGGTGCTGCGCAGGGGTCTGCCAGCCCTCCTGCAAGCCACGGAGAGATCAAGGCAGTGGATCAGCACAGGACACCTGGATCTGGCCCTTCCCCACCCACAGGGCAGAGGACAAATCCTAGGGACACAAGGACTGCCTCCAGCCCACCCCTCATGGAGAGCTGCAGGGTGACATTATGCCACCAGAAGGACCAGGTACTGCTGGTTCTTGACCTAGACCTTCCCTAAGCTGTGATGAACAGGTCTAAATATGCTTGGGCACCCTTGAACATCCCCCATTCCAACAGCCCCAAAGCCATCTCCTGCCCTGTGTCCCATGCCATGAGCCCTACTGTGCACCTCTCATCTTGGAGAGGCTCCTCCTCAGAGCCCTCTGAGTCCTCCATGTCAGAGGTGTTGAGGAAGCTGAAGCTCTCCAGCGCGTGCTCCACTGTCAGGCTGATGCTGGAAGCCCGGCTGAGGAAGACGCCTTGCTTCTGCTGTGGAGGAAGGCATTGTGGATTTGGATCCTGGCTCACCAGCCAAGACAGCCCTGCCACCCACATTACCAGGCTATGCCATCATGGATGGCCCCATCCCCATCACCCCTGGGCACTGCCAGCAGGGATGGTATTGTCTCCATTGCCTCTGAGCACTGCCACCATGGCTGGCCCTGTCCCCATCATCCCCAGGTACTGCCACCCAGGATCACTCTGTCACCCTCACCCCATGACACCCCTGGGAGTCCCTCACCAGCAGCATCTCTTCCAGACGTTTGAGCTCCCGTTCGAGGGGCTGCAGCTCAGGGAACTGTCCCCGATAGTCATCCAGAGCTGAGCTCAGGAGGCCAATTGCCTCCTCCAAACCTGAATCCACCATCTTCCCCCGTGGCACCTCAGGGATGCTGGTGGGCAGTGGTGGGGCTGGGATAGGCCTCTCTTCTGCAGAGGCTTGTGCCAGTGCTGTGGGAATCCCAGTGCCATAGTCACTCTGTGCTGGCGCCTGGCTCTGCACTGGCTCTGCACTGCCAGCCTCCTCCTCACAGGAGGTGGCCCATGCCACGGAGGCGCGAGGCTTGGCCTCAGTGGCCCTGTCCTGCCCTGCCACAGCAGCTGCCACTGCAGCACCAGGCAGAGGATGTGCATCTTGCTTGCCCATCCCTGTGTCCTCCGTGCTGGGCGCAGGCTCCCAAGGGCTCTCTACAGTCTTGACCTCCATCGTGGCATCCACACTGGCCTCACTGATGTGGCTCAGAGTCCGGGAGTAGGGCACATGCCCATTGGCCACTGTCTCCTTCTTACGGCTGCTTGGCTCCTCCGGCTGGCTCCCAGCAGAGGGGACACTGCTGCCACTGGCCCCAAGCACGGCATCAGCCTCCTCTGGTTGCTGGGAGAAGGAGATCTCGATGGCAGGGGCGGAGGCCTGCACCTCAGGCTGCACGATGGGCTTGTGTGTGGCATGGCGGGCACTGCTGGACAGCTGGGGGCTGGAGGAGTCGTCTGAGGATTCAGAGGAGATGGACCAGGCTGTGCCGTTCTCCAGCTCCTCTTGGCGCCGCAGCATGTTCTGGAGAGGGGGAGAATGGTGCCAGCTGAGACCCTGCTCCTGCTGCCCCATCTCCTCCAGCTGTCTGTGTGTCAACAGGGGCAGGATTGATCTGAGTTGCAGGGCACTGAGGCTGCCATGGCTCTGCTGACACAGCAGCATGGCCAGCAAACACGTGGCAGGTTCCAGCTCTGGATCCCACAATGCCAGCAGACAATCCAGCTCCCCATGATCAGCCCCATATATCCTGGAGTCTTGGGGTGGCAGCAGTCCCTCAGCACAGTGGGATGCAACACATGGAGTCAAGGACACCAACCACCATGGCTTCAAGGACAGCAACAGCTCCAGCACCAGCTGGCAGGGACAGCACTGGCCACCACACCAATTTTGTGGCTCACCATCACTGAACTGATGCCATGCCAATTCCATGTTAGTTACACCAGCACCATGACAGCATCATGTCAGTGCCACACCAGCACCATCACCAGCACCACACCAATGCCACCAGCACGGGGACACGGAGAAGCTGTCTACTCACTAGTGCCCAGCTCTTGCACAGGGGTGAACCTAGGCTCACCTAGCTTGGGGACTAGCTCTGCAGGACCAGCCAGACCCAGCCTGGCAGAATCAGGCCTTCGGGCATCAGCGAGGGATAGTGAGTAGGAGACAAGGACCGGATACAGCTACAGCAGGATGGCCACAGCGCTGGGCTAAGCTACTGGCCTGCTCCAGCCCCGCACTTACGCGGCCCTGCTGCGGCCATCTCCCGAGCTCGGCCGAGGAGACATCGCCGCAGGAGCAGCTCTGAGACAGCTTCTCGAAGAGTGTCTCCCGAAAGATGTCCAGCAAGGACCAACCACGCTTGTCAGCCGCCCACTCCGGGCTCTTGGGCAGAGAGAAGAGGAGCTGTGAACGTGGGAGGGAGGAGCAGGTGCCGGTACTGGGGAGTCCTGGTGGGATGGCTGGAGAGGAAGGAGCTGCCTACCCATCCCTGAGCTGTGCCACCCTCTCAGACATTGCCTAGGAACATCCCTGTGTGGACCCCTCCACTGGCCATGTCTCCTGAGCAGCCCTGCCTGGTGCACACTTACATAGAATGCCTGTTCCCGCAGGGACGGCGTGTCAGGCGGACTCTGGTTGTAGGTGGAGAACCTCTTGTTCACCGTGGAAGCCTTGTTGACAGTGCTGGCTGCCGAGGGCTGGTCGTCCTTGTCGAAGGGGCTGGGGAGGACAGGAGGGAGATGAGGGGTATGCACCAGCCGGGGGGGCCTCAAGACACCAGGACCTGCTCCAGACCAGCTCTGGTTTTCTGGTATAATTACAGCCTGGTTTTTACAGGAGACAGTCTGGGGCAGGTAATCTCTTGCTGGGCATCCCCTGTACTGTCATCTGCCACCAGCAATGCCTACTGAGGTACTCACTTCCAGGTCACCTCCAGGCTGAGTTTGAGGGTGCCCAGGTCGTTGATATCCACAGCCACTACCTGGGGCAGAGCTGCAAAGAGGTCCTTGGTCTCACAGGATACATTGCCCACCACAACGTGGTTGGCCAGGCTCTTTAGCTCCGTCACCTGGAGAAGGAGGAGAGGAAGGAGAGGAGGAAATTAAACCATGGGCCAGTAAGGGTGATGTTTAGGTGAGGTGCTGGAAGAAAGCCCTGGGAAGTGGTGGAATCACCATCTCTGAAAATGTTCAAAAAACATGTGGATATGGCACTTGGGGACACAGTTTAATGGTGGGATTGGCAGTTCTGGGTTAACAGTTAGACTTGATAATCACAGAAGTCTTTTCTGACCTAAATGACTCCATGATGTAGGGGGATAGCTGGCCCACCCCACCCCTGTCCTTTTATACACTATACCTTGATGGAGAGGAACTCAGTGACGAGGGGCAAGAAAACCATTTCCTCGCTGTCCCACACCTGCTTGCTGTTGACCTCGATGCGCCCTCGCAGCTTCCACCGCTGCCGTCCATACTTCATGAAGATCTGGGAATGCAGAGGTATGGGTATGGGGGAGACACCACCCCAAGGTGATGGGTGCTCTCTGTGTGTCCCTAGGCATGGCCACAGACTCATGCCACCCACCACCACCCTGCAACATGCCCTCCAAGCCAGCACCCACCTACACCCCTCAGACACCCCAAGGACAACAGGGCAGAGGAAGAGCAGAACCCAACCCATACGGCCCCACCAACCTCATACTGGTCACCAGCACAAAGCCGGGCAAAGCCTGCCAATCCTGCAAGAGAAGGCAGAGAGGCGTCAGCAGGCAGCAGGCAGGCAGGCAGGCAGCAGGACAGGGATGGAGCAGGGCATGGTACCTTTCATCCGGATGTGGAACTCGCCCAGCTGGCTCTCCAGCTCATTCTCCAACAGACACATGTTCTGGGAACAGACAGATGCACAGGACCCATGAGCATCCACCCATGGAGTCAGCACCCTGCCAGCCAGCCAGCCAGCCGCCTCACCTCTGTGTACTCCTTGTAGCCCTTGCTGGCCTCGGCCAGGCTCTCGCGTGCCTCCCGGCTGCCTGGCGAGCCCGTGCTGTAAGCCTTGACCATGTTGTGGGCTCCATCACGGAGCCGCCGCTGGATGCAGTAAGCCTCATACAGCTCATCTATCTGCAAGGACAGGCCCGAGCTGCAGTGAGGTGCAGGGCTGGGGACAGCACGGCCACCCCAGCGCTGCCCCAGCGCTCACCTTGCTGGCATGAAACTCCAGGCGACGCAGGAAGCGCTCGATTGACTTCACTTGCTGGAAAAGCAGAGGAGATGGTGTGAGCGGCAGCGCAGCCCCTCCGTGGAGGAGCCACAGGTCAGGATGTGGCCTCTGCTGAGGCTGGGGTGGGTCCTGCCTGGGAGCTGCAGGCTGGCAGCCAGTGGGAAGCACCCATGTGCTGCAGCCTCCTCCAGAGTCCCATGCACCAGAAAGTCCTCCAGGAGCCAAGCCAGGCTCCAAGGTGCTTTTTTTCCCAGCCTGTGAGCTAACCATGCCCTGCATTCACTAATAACAGCTTCTGTTTGCCTGAAAGGGGTTTCAAGATCATCTCTGCTTCATCCCCTGCCCACCTGGGCTACCCTGCCTATGAAGCCCCAGACTCTCTCCTTCCCAGGGGACAAGGCAGCAGGGCAGTGCTAGCAGAGCGGGGCTGGCAGTATCACATCCCAGGCACAAGGAAGGGGAATACAAGGGGGATGAGACACTGATCCCGCTTACCTTATCCAGATCGTAGAGAAAGCCCTGGAGGAAAGATGAGAGGGATAAGACGTAGCACAAAGCCAGCTCTGCCTACCCAGAGAAGACCCAGCATATGGCACCCACCACCCACAGCACGGCAGTGGGACAACTCCCAGCCAGGGCTGGAGAATGCATGACAGAGAGATGGGAACCCCAAGACCAGAGCCTGGGTTGGCTCCTACAACCACACAGAAACAGGCTCTGCCCCAGGCACAGATGGACCATGAGTTGGCCAGCTGTGCCCACAACCCAAAGCACCACTCCCCATAAGGCTCGTCCCAAGTGTCACTCACCAAGCGTGAATTCCTCTTGGATTCACGGATCTGTGTGCTGAGCTTCTCCAGTTCCAGCTGGTGCACCTCCAGGTAGGCTCTGGGGGAAACCACACCATGGGGGTCAGGTTGGGATGCTGTGTCCAGGGCTCCTGTTCCCCACAGCCCACACCGACCCAGCACACGTGGTAACACATTCTCACTCCCTGTTCCAGCACACGGGTGTGGGAACCCAGACATGCCTCTACATGGGATGTGAGACCCCACACAATCTGGGACATCAAGGCAACGTACCCAAGAGACATGGCATGTCCCTACCTGCTGGGAGCAGGGAGGTGCCAAACCCAAGCCATGTCACAAGCTGTCCCTATGCCCCTCAGGAGCTCTCTGCCTCCACCCACCCAGAACTTACGTCAGGCCCTTCTTGAGAGCTTCATACACCTCGTCCAGGCGGTTGGGCTGAGGCACCTTGGGTGGTGGGGACTTGTGGGACATTGAGAACATCCTACTGACCCTGGAGCCAGTCTTGCGGGAAACAGTGGGGGTGAAAGGTGAGAGATTCCTGGGGAGAGAGTCTGGGATCAGCACACAGCACCAGGGTCCTTCTGGGTGCCCCAGCCAGGCACCCATCTCTAGAAAAGGGCAATCTCTGCAATGGAGGCCAGGTCCACTGGGCCAGGTCCACCAGGTCCCTGGTGCCAGCTGAGGGGGAGACAAGGCAAAGGAAGATGGCACGAGTTGGAGTCAAACTGAATTCCTGGAGGGTCCATGGGGACATCTCCAGCCCTGGTTGCCCTCTAAAGGGGGCATGCTCGGCTCCAGCCCTGGTTGCCCTCTAAAGGGGGCATGCTCGGCTCCATCCCACCATCCAGGTTGCCAGGGGCATAGAGGTGCTCCCTCTGGGAGGGTGAAATATGCCACCCTGTGCTTCCAGGCAAGGATCCCAATCCAGCACGGGAGCATCCTGGGGACCAGCAACCCTGTCACCTCATCACCCAGCACAGCGACATGGAGCAGGGACACGCTCACTGATGCTGTGCCTCTCCAGGTGTCACCAAACCTGCTGGATGGAGCTGCCTCCCCCAGCCAACCCGCGGGATGCCGAGCCAGCGCTGGGACCTGAACACCACCCTTCCTGCCTTGTGCAATGGAGTCACTCCCCAGCCCAGCAATGCCTCACTCACACCGGCTCTTCCCTTCCTCCTTCCAAAGCATCGTCGCGCCACCAGTGCCCAGGAGACACCATGGGCTCCTCATTTCCCAGCCTCAGGCTGTACCTCCCATCCTGTGCTGCTCTTCACAGAAGTGACCAAAAGACTTCCCCGAATCATCAGTGGGGAAATGAATGTCTTGGCCTCCTCCCAAGAGAGGGTAAGCACCTAATTTCCACCATTCCTTCTCCTTCCCATCCTCCAAGGTCCCTGGAGGCATCTCCCACAAGCATCTCCCCGGCAACCGCTTGGTAGCAGGCATCTAAAAGTCCTCCCTCTTCTCTGTCTCTAAGGGGCCCCCTCTGATACCCACAAATCACCAGAGGTGTGCTGGTGACCTAGAAAGTGTCACTTGGCCCAGAGGCTGAACAGGACTTGGGGACAGAGCTGAGCGGGATGGGAGGTGAGAGCACAGGGATGCTCTGCCTGCTACCCAAGAACTACCTGCAAGACAGTAGCCAGGAGCTAGGGATGGTGCAGAGAGGGTTGGTGGGGAAGTGCAGCATGTGGGGATGCTCAGCAGAGACGAGGAGGAAGGGTATGAAGGGACATCACCAGTGGATGGAGAGGATGGAGCAGGGAACAGCTGTTCCCCACACAGCAACTAATGGGCAGCTGGTAGAACCTTTCAAACAATAGGTTTGAGGTGACCCTGAGGAAACCCTGATTCACACCAGCACTCAACCCCGAAACTGGCTGCCGCAGGATGTCAAGGCCATCAAGACACTTCAAAGCCACCCCAGCTCTACCGCACCCATTAAACATTATGAGATGGTCACAGGGAAGGTCTTAAGAGCTGGTTGAAGAATGAGGTGACCTGGTTGAGGAATGAGGTGAGCTACACCTGCCCCCTCTCTCATGCTCTCACGGCAGCAACCACAGGGCTGCAGGGTCCTCACCCTGCATGGGACATGGCATGGCAGAAGGTTGGGATGATGGGCTCTGTCTCCTACATGGCCTCAGTGTTCCCTGCAGCCCCCTGTGCAACAGCCTCGGGCTACCAAAAAGATCCCTGAGGGAGATGCTGGGACAGCTGGATGGAAAAGAGCCTCAGGATGCACAGCAGGTCCCACCACACAGCCCAGGCTGTCCCCATTCCCCGTGGCAGGCAGCATGAGCAGCCATCTCCCACCTGAAGGGCCGGTCGGCCGATGAGTTCACTCCGGCGAAGGACTGGCTCCTATTGATCTTGGTGACGAGGACTCGGCGCTGCGGGCGCACAGACAGTGACATCGTTGAGTGTGACCTGGAGGGCCGCCCTGGGGACAATGACACATCAGGGTCACCAGCAGCAGGGTGAGGACACACATGCAGGCAGGATTGCCACCAGGACTGAGAACAGCACCCACGGACCATGTGTTGGGAGACTTCCCACTCTCTCGATCCAAGAACACTCCTGTGGCACCGGGACACAGATTCCACACTGCCCCCAGAGATACTCCCCTTAGTGAAGTGGGGCTCTGGGCACTGTGAGCTCTCAGCAGGTACACCCAGACAGACATGTCCCAGGTTGGCCCTATGGGAGTTACAGAAAGGGGCTGATGCCTGGTGCCTACCATGGCCTTTCCCAGATACATCCACGGCAAACGCTACATGGTGCCCAAGTCCAGACACCTCCTCCTGAACCCCACCTTCCCCTGTGTCCGTTGTCACCCGTGCCACCCTACTGCAGGGGCAGGAAAGGCACAGGGCTGGACACAGCTGTCCAGCCCTTTACTGTCTCCTCACTTGCTTCCGCTCACTCCAGCAACCAGGAGGGAGACCCAAGGACAACAAAGCACTTTGGAAAGTTCCCAGCTTTGCCAGGAACTCTGTGTGGGGGAAGAAAAGGCCAAGTCATTCCCTGCCAGACCCTGGAAAGTCCGTGCAGGCCACACGTGTCCAGCTCCATGGCTGCTGCACCCTGTCCTCTACTTCTGGCAGTGACAGTGTCAGGAACCTCAAAACCACTGCCATGAGCTGTCAGTCCCCACCACAGCCGGTGCAGTTGATGCCAGCCAGGGATAGACCAGTTTTCTGAGTCTCAGGGCCTGCACCTGGCTGACACTCTGTGTCACAGGAACCATCCCTGTAGCCCTGGCCAGGACTGGGGCTTGGGGAGGGCAGCCCAAAGGACAAGGCAAGAGCAGGGGAGAGCAGGGCCCCTGGCCCTGCCACCCCCAGCAGTGCCAGCTGTGCACATGAAGGAGACCAGCCCACAGGGCAGCCACGGAGGAGCAGGATGCTCCACTTCATTCTGGCCACCACTGATTGCAGGTCAATCCCTCTGTCACAGCCAGCCCCGAGCAGAGCTGTGGCAGCTGCTGGGGATGAGCTCACATGGTGCCCAGCAGTCACACACCCCACCAGGGACAGCCAGGCAAGACCCCAGGGATGCACAGCTTCCCTGGCTGACAGACTGAGCCAGACCACCTCCCTCCATCCTAAGAAGCTCACTTTGCCTGTCCTCCTGTCTCCAGCATGGCCGACAGTGAACAGCACAGGGACACAGGCACTGCTGGGCCTTCTGTCGCCATCCCCACTCCTTGCCCAAGCCCAGGACGCCAGCTCAGCCTGGTCCCACTTGTGTCACATCCACTCAGCCACTGGTGGGCATCCCCCTGGCACTGTGCCCCTCGGCACCCCAGGGATTTGCAGTACCCAGGATGTGCCGGAGCCATTTGCAGTCAAAGCTAACCACTCACCTCTATCCCAGTGGAGCTAGGGGGCAGCAGGTCCATCTGGTTCCCCCGTGGGACTCGTGTCCCAGCCCACACCACGGAGCCACTCGGCAGGTCCCACGGACACAGCGTTACCTGGGTGCCAGTCCCTCCATTTTCCAGGACAACACTGTCCCAATTAAGCTCATTACGAAGAGCTGTAATCCCTGGCAGCCCAGCTGACCTGAAGCCTGGGCAGATTACCCTCTGCAGGGCTCTTTAATCTGCTCCCCACTGAGCAATGAGGGCCTGTGGCACTCCTGCTACAGTGGCTCAGCCATAGGGAGAGCACCCACCACCCACAGGACAAGGCTCTCGTGTGGGGCAGGTCACAGTTCAGGGTGAGGATGGTCCTGCCCACCCATCCTTCTCCAGCCCATGTTGCCATTTTGGAGCATAGAGGGACCTCTAAGGAGGGTTTCCCAGGCAGAAGCCCACACTGGGGAAGGATGCTGAAGCCGTCAGAGGAGAGATGCTGAGAGCATCAAGGGGAGGAGGATGCTGGAGGGGGAGAAGGATGCTGGGTGTGCTGGAGGGGACTGATGTCCCAGCACAACTCCCCAGTACTCAGAACAATCTGCAGCCACCTGCCCAGGAACCTCAGAGGCTCCAGCAGACACTTGTGCCATGCTGGGTCCTGCTCCAAAGCACTGGAGGCTCCCTCACTGGCACAGGGAGCAGACGCTACTGACAGGACCACATCCCTGCGCTCCAGCCCTGGACCTGGCTCTCCCCCAAACATCCACCACGATGCACCACGGCACCCTACATGCCCAGACCTGGCACCCTGCAACCAAGATCCTGTGCCAGGACCCTAGGCCCCCTCGGAGGAGGGGGACACCATAACCCTCCTCTGCAGGAGTGATGCTCCAGGAGCCCCAAGGATGCTCCAGCCCAGCACCAGCAGCCAGCCAAGTGCTGAAGGGCAGCACTGCCTGCATGAGCAGGATGTGGGGTCTCTGTTCCTGGCACTCTTGGGCTTGGCTCACAGAGGAGGAAAAATCCCCAGCATAGTGCATTCCTGACATTACCGAGATAAGAGGTACCTGGTACCAGCAGCACAGCCAGCCCCCGCAGGGAGCAGAGCCTGGGCCATGCTTGGAAGAGACCACTGGGCACCCTATCTCACCCAGGAGGGTGAGCCCTGTGCCAGGCTTACCATGAGGCTGGCACCAACAGAGCACCAGCACGCTCATGTCCCTGCCATGGGCTAAAGCCCCAAGCACATCCTTTCTCTCTCGTGAGCAGAAAAGGTCCTGCCCCAAAGGTTCAGCGCCAGCAAGCCCCAGCCCCCTGCCCTTAGTTAGGGCTCAGTGCTAACAAACCTGCCTCCCGACCAAGCTTTTCACCTTTTTCGTGCCACAGACTGCTTCCAGATCTGCCAGCGGAGGAAATGCAATCTTGGGAATGTGTCCCTCTGTCCGTCCTTGGCCAGCACTGCCCGTGGGCAGCGGCCAAAAGGGCAGCGAGCAGCTGAACAGGCAGCACAGCACGGGGTGCTGGAGCCCACCCCGGGGCTCTCCAGCCCGGCTGCCGGCTCCTCTCTTGACGCCCGGTGCTCTGGAGATGATTGGGATCCCAAGAATGCTGGTCTGAGCAGCGGAGGGGGCAGTCCGACCGGCTGGGTTGGTCCCAGCTGGTTTCTGTTTCCGACACTCAGACACCAGCCTCAGGTCGCTCCGGCGGGTTTATCAACACTGCCCTGGTCGGAGACGCCCCGAACTGGCTCCCCCTGAGTCCCCAGCCCTGCAGCCCTGGGAAATGGGGGTGTCTGACCAGCACTTCCAGGGATGTCACTCACTGAAGGCCACCAATGCCCAGGGAGGCCAACCCAGCAGACTCCAGCACCTCGGGGAAGACACCCAGGACCAAGGAGCAGCACCTAGGGCACCCAAAGGGGGTGGGCTGTGGTTCCCTGCACTGACAGCACTGCGGCCATCCCCGGGGCACAGCAGGGCACAGTGTGCCTCAGTGGGGGAGGCCACGATGGCCCCAGGACAATCCATCCTGCCCGTGGTGTCTGGGACAAGCGGAGGGGTCCTGCCATGCCCCAGCCCAGCACCTCTGGGTGAAACTTGGGCGCACGGCGGGGATGACCTCGGGAGCCTGTGAACTCGGCCCGCTGCCTCGGCTCCCCCGGGAGCAGCCGCTGCATCCGTGTTTGCACAGCTGTGGCCCCGCTGCCCCAACCCAGGCACGTACCCCGGCCCCCGCCGGCCCCTTCCGGCCCCGGGACGGCCCTTGGCCGGCTCCCAGCGTGGGCTGGAGCAGTTCTTCCCTCCCATCACTCCTCATCCCCCTCAGCACAGAGGCTGGGAGCATCCGGGGACCGAAGCCATGCCGCCTTGCTCACAAGGAGCCTGAGAGCCGCCCCTTCCCTGACCTCTCCACGCTCTGCCTCTCGTCCGGGAAGGCAGGACACCCCCGGTTCCTCCTCGTGCTGGGCAAGGAGAGGGATTGGGGGCTTTTGGGAGTCAGATGAGTCAGTGAATAGCATCCCGGCTCCCGTGACTCACCCGGAGTGAAAGTCTCAGCCCTAAAGTTACAACCCCACAGCCCCCACCAGAACAGGGAACGGTGATTTGGTTGTTTGGGTGCTGGCTGCTCTCGGCAGTTTGGGTTGAATGGGTGCTGGGTGCTCTCAACCCCATGGCAGTAGGGATATGGCGCTGATATCCGCCCCTGCGGCCAGGGGAGGCTGCTGGCTGCTTGGGCCAAGTGGGAGGGCGGCAGGAAAGGGAAGGAGCTGCGAATGGGAAGAATTGGAGGAAGTGCTTATTTACCCCGCGGAGTATCCCTGCGGAAGGGCAGGGCACGGCACAGGCGGACACTCACAGCCAGTTCCTCGGGGGGGCTCACAGCCCTCGACCCTGCCACTCACCCCATGGCTCCCTGTCTCCAGCCAGGAGATGCAAACCCAAACTGTAATGCAGGGAAGCGGCCACCACTGGGGCAGGGGGCTTCCCAGGGGCTGGCAAAGCTCAAGTCCAGAGTGTTTTCTAGGATGGCTCCTGGGAACCAGCCCAGGACTACTTCACTGGTAAAGTGAGTCCCCCACCACCGAAGGCACAAACTGATCACCCACCCAGTCAGGATTCCCACGGACACCCCCATCCTCACCCCTGTACCCTGTGAGATGGGGCTGCATCGCACCAGACTCTGCTCCTGAGTGGGCTGTGATCCCTCTCAGAAGCGCTGGCAACCTCTGGAAGGATCCTCCTGGGACTGGCATAATCTTGTGGAGGTCCCACATGCCACCTTCTCCTTGACATCCTCATCTCCAGAGTGCTCTGCTGGGTACCAGTAGCTGCCCACACAAATCCTGCCCAGACAACTTGGTCTAAGTGCACAAAAGCAACCCCAAGACCCTCTGTTCTGCCCAGGTCCCCTGGGGCCACCATGCTAGGGATGCTTGACAGGGAGATGGGCTCTGTTTGTCCTTATCAGACATGGAGGCATGAGCAAGGAAGAAACGGTTTGCCGAGGAAAACTGTGCTGCCCTGGCATCAGAGGTGCATCACCCCGGAGCAGCTGGCATCTATGGCCCCTCTCCTGCTTTGAGACACAGCAGATCTCAGTGCAGGCTACAGCAAGATCAGGCAGCCAGGGGGTCCCATCCTGCACGGACACCCTGTCCTGACACCCCGTCACCACAACCCGCGGTGACAACTGCGTCCCTTGCAGGTGCCGGGTGCCTATGTCCTTGGCGTCCCTGTCAGGGAGAGCTTTCCCCTCAAGAAAACTCCTCACCCCAAAAGCCCCTCCTGAGCCCAGCCACGTCACCCCCGGAGCCTCAAAGAGCTGGGGGTCCCCAAATTATCGCCGTTGGCTGGGGAGCCCTGGTGCTGCCGGTGCTCGGTACCTTTTGCTTTGCCATTCATGGCGTGCTGCGGCAGCACATCCCCCTCGGGCTGGGCTCAGCGTCCCGGGTGGTTGTTGCTCTCTCATGCCGTCGGTCCGCCCGAGTGCGGGGGCCGTGGCCGGAGGCCCCCCCGGGCAGCAGTCTCCTCCCCCGCTTCCCCTGCCCGCGGGCTGACATCACTGCCCAGCGCCGCAGCCCCGCCGTGACTCAAGGGGACGGAGGATGGGAGGACACGGGACGATGCCTGATAGCCCTGGAGGAAAGAGGCTCCACCAGCACCGGCTACACCCGGAGCACAGCACACTTCGGTCCTTATCCTTCCCCCCGCACCGCCCCCCCCAGGGAAACTGAGGCACGGGTGGAAGGGGGGGGAACACGCTGCAAATCCCCCCTCCAGCCCCTCTCTGATAGCTTCCCTTGGAGACCCCCGCTCCCGCCGGCACCCAGGGCCGAGCACACGGCGGGCAGCACACACGGCCCTGCCGAACCAGCACCGCTGGCCCCGAGCTGTACCCGGGGCTGGGCGGGGGATGCAAAGCCCCTCGCCCCCATCCCTGCCGGCTCCACTGCGGGCAGGCACAAAGCCGTGGGCAGCTGATGCTCACACCACTGCCGCTTGCTTCTGCATTGCTTGGGTTTAAATATAAGTATATACAAATATAATAAATATATATATTTATGTATATATAAAACCACCGTGGCTTTGCTGTAGGCTTCCCACAGAACGCAATCCCGTGGCATGTCTGTGGGCATCCTCCAAGACCCAGAAGCCACTGGGAAAAAGGTTTCCTTGCTCAAAAGACCCTATTTTGTATCCTGAGTATCCAAAGCCTTGGAGGAGCTCACTTCAGCCAGGGCTTCCTCACAGGGCTCTGCAAAGATGCTGGGGTGCAATTCCCATGTGGGAATGTCTGTCCCGCTTTCCATGGGGGTCCAGCTCCCACAGTGCAGTGTGGCAGACCCACCTGCCCTCCATGCCAATCCCAGCAGCCAGCAGCACCTCTCAGCCCCACAACTCCCTGTTTAGTGCCCTGAACAACCAGGAGACTGTGTGGCACAGATGTCACAGTGCTTCAGCCTGGTCCTGGGAATACCCAGGACTGGCACCCCCCTCCAGGTTGGACAAAGGCTGGAGCAGCCAGCTCTGTCCAGGCTGGGATCAGCTGCCTCTCACCACGTCAGTGGAGCAGGAAGAAACACCTCCCTCCCAGGCTCCTTTCCTGTTTGCTGCTGATTTTAGAGCAAGGTCAGGACAGGTTCAGGAGGAAAAGCACTGGGACAGAGTCTTGGGGGTCCTTGCAGATATGAGGTCCTCCCACAAAGTTAACCCCTCTCCCAGAGAGTGAGCCTGTTGTGGGATTGCTTCCCCAGCTCAGAGCAGATCCCCTCCCTGGAGGTCCTGTAGGGGACAAGAAGCATCAGGGGCTCCACATATGGTGGCATGGCTGCCCCACTGTGGGCACCCACATGTGGCTCTGGAGCCAGCCACAGTCAGGCCTGCAGAGCTGAGGCTGCAGCAGTGTCACCAGAGTGCTGTCACCCAGGGCACCCTTAGGTCCCAGTGCCCATGTGGGTGCCCGGGTGTGTGCACAGACAGCATCAGCCACACTGGGAGAGCAGCTGGCGCTGGTGAGGCTGGGCTGGCTCTGAGAAGCACCCAATGAAAAACCACCCCAGGTGTCCACCATGCCAGTGCCACGGGCCGTGGGGAGCCAGCAGCCCGGCACGCTGCAAAGCCCATCTCCACCCCAGCCTTCCAGAACCTGCATGAAGATCACGTCTCCTACCTCGCCTGGACACGATGCATCCCCCCGGCTCTCCCCACCGACGGGCAGAGTCCCATCCTGGCGGCTGCCGTGGGCAGTGGCCACCACCCGGCTTTTCACCCCGTGCTGCTTCTCCCCAGGGAATGGCATCACTGCCGGCACCGCCCCGGCTCTGGCCATCCTTGTGCAAAGGCTGCGCCGCGCTGGCAGCCGTGCGGAGCCGGTGCCCGGCACACGGCCAGGCAGCGCGCCCGCAGCGCCGGCCATGCCAGCTTGTTTGTTCTCATTAAAGGTTAATGAGAGAGCCACGCTAAAGCTGCCCCAGCTGCGGGAGGGGCTTTCCCTGGTGTCACACAAGAGTGAGGGACTTCCAGGCTTCCCTCGCAGAGGGGTGACAGCCAGGCTGTGCTGCTGGCAGGGACTCTGTCTCTCCGTAGCCTGCAGTCCCAGGGGGATCTGTGTGGCAGCTGACACATGGGTGAGGTGCCTGGAATGGCACCATGCCAGGCATCCCCCCTGGGGAGACCACCAGGAGCAGGCAGGAGACAAGGTCAGGCATTCCAAAAGTGGCAGAGGGTACTGGAGAAGGACACATCCCATCAGCCATGCCCTCTGAGCACCTCACAGCACCCTGCACGGCACTTGGCAGGGCTTGACAGCTCAGGACACCTTGCCAACGGAGGGCAGAGGAAGGGCACAAGCCACGCCAGCAGCGCCAGGGTGGTAATTGAGTTAAATGAGTCCCTGTTCCTGGTTTAGCTGGGAATAGGGAGTGGGTGCAAGGAAGGGAACATCTCCATGTGACTCTTAAACTCAGGAGGTTTCCCTGCATATTCAGCACTCCGGCTCAGCTCAACCTGCCAGGGTGGCTTCCTCAATCCCTCTTCTGCAGCAGGGATGTGGGTGGAATGCCCCAAGTGCTCCCTTTCTGGCAGTGTCCCTTTATGCCTTCCTTGTACCAGGCCTGGGGAGCCGCCCCAGGCATCCCCACCCCAACCACAACAGCTGAACATGCAAACACTCCCTGGGCAGCCATGCTTGGACAACACATGCAGCCACAGCCAGTGTGTGCACAGGCAGAGAAATCCAGCAGGTTATTCCCACTTCCCTGCCCTGCATGGGATAGAAGACTAGCTTCCCATAGATCCCACATCCTGCCATCAGAGTCCTAGGGAAATTCTCCAGCTTCTCCCTGCTGGCCCAGGGACCACCAGCACTGAGACCACCTAGCCCTTGGAGAAGCCACCAGCCCCAATCCAACGCTGCCTTGGTGGCACGAGCACCAAAGGCCAAGGTGATGAAGAAGCTATTTCAGGCTGTTTTGGACAAGTACTCCCCAGTCACAGACATCCTTGAGTCTCTGGGAATGTCACCACAGCTGGAAACCTGACAGGAAAGGGCATAGGCCAGCTTCAGTCAGTGTCAGAAGTCATGGCTGCCCAAAAAGGTTTGTTGAGATGGAATCAGCCTGGTGAGGGGCCAAAAAGCCCTTGGCCATGGGGGAGTCCTGGAAGAAGGCAGGAGATGACAATTTTGTCAAAAAGACAGACAATCTTCACATGGCTTGAAGGAGAAGCACAGTAAGTGACCTGCCCTGGGCTGGGACAGCTGGTCCTAGAGCTGCAGGTGGTCACCCCCGCCACAGTGCTACAGCTGACTTCTCGGACTTTATTTTCTGCTAAAACTGGCAAAGCCAACTCCAAAAAGTCCTGGGAGCCCAATGCAGAGTGGATGCCCTGAGGGCTGGAGAAGGACCAACCCTTGTGCCAAGGCCTTGTGCTCTACCCCCGGCCAGGCTGGCCCTAATGCTGTCGCAGCATCCCTTCCTGGAGGGGCTGAGCACGGGGCGGTGGCAGACTCAAGCCCTCCCCCCTTGCTTCCTCGCAGAGTCCCAACACGGCAGCAGAAATAGAAGCGATATAAATGGCAGCCCTATAAATAACCCCAAAGCACGCGGCGGGGAGCTCGTCCCAGCCCAGCACTGGCCTCAGCCCACGCAAAGTCAGGGCTTGGGCTGCCTTCACTGTGCCCTGGGGATCTCAAATGCCAGCTGCTCCCTGCCTGCCATGGGTTTCCCAGGGTCCTGTCCTTTAGGTCAGTGTGATGGCAAGAGCTCCAATGCATCCGCTGAGCCTCAGCCACGGGCATGCTCTGGATCCCAGCCTGATGGCATTCCTGGGGGATACCCTATGCCCATCCAGCTCCTCCCATCCAGCCAGCACTGGACAATGCCCATCACAGGTAACCCTGCTGCAACCCAGCCAGCAGATTCCCAGGCAAAGCAGCAGCTCTGACCAGGAGCCTCAGCAAGATTGGGAAGAAATACCCCTGTCCTCACCACTGTCCTCACTGCAGATCAGCAGTTATCCCCTGGTTGCACCCCAACACTTCTCAGCTGCTCTCCTTGACATCCCCCATCCCTGCCATGTTCATTGCTGCCCCCATTTCCATGCTCATGTCCTCCATGGGGACTCAGCCACCAGCACGCCAGGGATACCACCATGCCACCAAAGCTCCTCTCAGCCCAGGGGACTGTGGCAAGGCACTGGGGACCCCCACAAGACGAGAGGAGGCAACACTGCTGCTGACAAGCTGGTGACAAGCCCTGCATTTGCGTGGCGTCACAGCCTCACGTCCCAGCCCTGCCCGGGGGAACGCAGTGAGGCCACCAGCCAGGAGACTAGAGACATGGGGTTTAAAGGATGCCCAGGACGTCCCAGTGCCCTCGGGAGCCTCCTCTGGGAATGTGACAAGGATAAAACCCTCTGAGGCTGTTTGCATGACCTGGGATGGTCAGAGGTGCGGCAGGGGAAGGGTTAATGGTGCGAGGCCTTCCCGAGCACTTCTTGGCAGGCTGGGAAGGGCTGGGAGACAGGAGGATCGGGCCAGCAACAAAGCGAGATCTGTCTCATTTATTCCTGCGAGCATTCCTCCCCCTTGTCACCCTGGAGGGGAGGAGGAGGCAGCACCCAGCTGACATGGTGCGCCCAGGTCCCTCGGGAGCCCACCGGGTCCCGCCCTGCCATGGGGGGAGATGGCTGCAGCCTCTCCCAAGGGATCCAGGGCTCCGGCGTCCCGCAGGCGCTCGGGCACGGCCCTATATGGGCACGGGCAGCTTCTCTGCCCGCCGTACCCCTGCCCGTACCCCGGCCTGGAGTCCCAAGGGATTCGGGGCAGGGCACGGTTCATGCCACCAGCGTCACTCCAAAACCCCGGAGCGAGTGGCCGGAGAAGCTGATATATCCCAGACAGGGTCTGGGGGCACCGAGTGACATTGCGGGTGCTCGCCCTGATATCCCACTGTCAGGCGGCTCCTTCTCCGGGCGTCTCCGGCCACGGTCCCGGCCGGAGCGCGGAGGATCCCCCGGAGCCGCAGAGGGGCGGAGGAGCGGAGCCCCGTGTCCGTGTCCCCGTCGCCACCCTCCCGCCGTGCCCGGACACCCAGCGCGGCGCGGGGCGCCCGCCGCGGGTGGCGGCAGAGGGGACGCGGGCGGGCGGTGCCTTGCGGCGACGTGGCCCCCCAAGGGTGTAGCCCTGCTAAGGCCACCGAGCCCGCTCCCCCCGAGCCCCCCGTGACCGCGGGGTGCGGAGGTGCGGGTGGCACTCACATGTCCCAGGAGAGGCGGGGGACGAGGCGCGGGGCGAAAGCGGGCCTGGCTCGGTGCATCCCCTTTGTTCCACTCCCATGGACGGGAGCAAGCGGGGAGTTCGTGCAGGCTCTTGGCAGCGCCCACCCCGGCTCTCTCCATGGAAACGCGGGAGCCATGTGATTTCGGCAGGAAACCACGGCCCAGCCAGCGCCAATGGCAGCTGCATGGACGGGAGCACCTCCCTCCCCGAGGCGACCGACACCGCTGCCGACACCGCCATCGCCACCACCGCCACCACCGCCACCACCGCCACGGCCACCACGGCCCTGCGGGGGTTCCAGACCCGCCGGCCCATCAACATCCCCCGGGGGTCCACAAGCCCCACCATAAGCCGGAGCAGGATCCCACCTCCCCCGAGGCGAAGGGAGTGGGGGCAGCCCGGCTTGCTTGGCCCCGGGCTGTTGGCCTTCCTGCCGCACTCAGCACCCACAGCCTCCCCTTGCCAGGGAAACAATGACTGGAACCATCCTCCCTCACCACCCCCGTCTCCCCCAACAAGGGCCACCACAGCCTCCCAGGCTTCAGTGCTCTCTGACAGACCCCGGGCATGTTTCACATTCCAGCAGTGAAGTGACATGACCAAGTCTGTGCAGTCAGTCAGTCGGTAGCAGAGGGAACACCCAAACATCCTTGCTCCCAGCTCTGTGACACGCAGAACCTCACCCTGCCTTCACCCACCAGCTCCTGCACCCAACTGACCCATACTCGGACCTCTGACAATCAAAAAGTGCACTCTGGGGGAGCAGAGCATTGGCACTGATTCACATTCCCCGTCCCACCAGCTCCCAGCATCCTAGGGAAGCAGCAGAGGAGCACTCCCATCTTCCCCAGCTAAGGCACAGGCAGCCGCAGTGTAAATGCGGGCTGTCACCCAAGGGACACCACAGTCACATGGTGCTGCTTCCACAACTGCCAGTCCACTTCCTAAACCCTGAAACCTCTGAGCATCACTGAAGGTGGAGGGGTGAGGAAGCCACATCTCCTACCTGTCCTAGATCCTACCGAGTCGACCCAGTTTTAAATGGAACTGAAGCCTTTGCAGCCCTGGTGAGACATCCTCCATGCAAGGACAAGGCTGTGCAGTGCTCCCGCCAGCCCTGTGAGGCAGAAACACTAATTAGACCATCATCAGGTCTTGGAACCCAGTGGAGCAGGGCAATATCAGTGACAAGGAAATCATTGCACCACTCTCACTCTCCTGGGGCCACACCAAGGAGCAGAGCATTTGCTGCTGAGGTTGCTCGGTGAGAACCAGAGCGTCCCAGCTCCCAGCCCAGTTCTCCAGGCTGGCCTGGTTACACGGAAGAAGTGATGCAAAGATGGGAGAGGGGAAAGGAGGTCCTGAGGCCACCAGGGAAAAGCCAAGCCCAAAGGTCAGCAAGGAGAGGCTGCCAGGTCGATCCACCAAGCCATGTGGTTGATGAATCCCAGAATGGTTTGGGTTGAAAGAGACCTTAAAGACCACCTGGTTCCAGCCCCCTGCCATGAGCAGGGACTCCTTTCACTAGACCAGGTTACTCCAAACCTCATCCAACCTGACCTTGAACACTTCCAGGAATAGGGAAGCCACAGCTTCTCTGTACAATCTGTGCCAGGGCCTCCCCACCCTCACAGGGAAGAATTTCTTTCTAATATCCAGTCTAATCCTGCCCTCTTTTACTTGGAAGCCATCCTCCCTTGTTCTGGCACTCTGTGCTCTTGTCTAAAGTCCCTCTTCAAGTTTTTGGAGCCCTTTTAGTTATTGGAAGGGAGTCCAGGGTCTCCCTGGAGCCTTCTCCAGGCTGAACAGCCCCTACTCCCTGAGCCTGTCTCCACAGCAGAGATGCTCCAGACCTCTGAGCATCTTCGTGGTCTCCTCTGGACTTGCTCAAATAGGTCCACATACTTCTTATTTTGGGGCCCCAGACTGGATGCAGTGCTGCAGACAGAATCTCACCAGAGCAGAGCAGAGGGGCAGAATCTCCTCTCTTAGCCAGTTGCCCACTCTGCTGAGGATGGACCCCAGAGTACATTTGGCTTTCTGGGCTGCCAGCGCACATGGCCAGGTCATGTTGAGCTTCTTGCACAACCAAGACCCCCAAGCCCTTCTCAGGGCTGCTCTCAATCCACTGTGATCCCAGGTCCCAATGCCACACTGTCCCTGTACCACCAAGGTGACCCACCTTATACTTGGTGTGGTCAGTACCACTGTGCCACTCTGTCATCACTTGATCCAGCATCCCACCTAGATCAAGTGGGGGTCTGGATCCCACCCACACCTTGTACATGGTGTCACCACCGAAAATTTTCTGTTGAAAGTGACATCCAAGGATTATTGGGGCCAACTGAGCACTTTAGGTCTGACAGAAAGTTAAAGCATGTTGTTAAGGGCACTGTTCAAATGCCTCTTAAGCACTGACATGCTTGGGACATTGACCACCTGTCCAGGAAGTCTGTTCCAGGGTTTGACCACCTTCTCAGTAAAAAACTTGGGGTACCTAGAGGTAGACTGACCCACACCACCACATTCCACTTATCTATGCACCATCCCAAGCTAAAGCCCCATTCCTGGCTGCTGCTGGGGAGCAGCTGTATCCCTGCAGACAGCAGGAGAGGGGACTGCACCCTCCCCTCAGCCACATGCCAGGCTGGGTTGTGGAGCCAAGCACTCCTGTGCCAAGGCCGGGGCTGGAACACCGCACTGGCTGCTCTGGGAGCTTGCTCAGCACAGACCAGCTTGGCAAACAAAAACAAGGACATGCTCCTTCCTGAGTTCTGGCAGCACCCCCTGGCCTGCCCACCCTTCAAAACTCCCTCCTGAATTTTTGGAGGTATGGTGCCTGCTGGCAGGAAGGAGTTAAACCTCCCAGCATGGATTTGGGTACTCCTGGGTTAACCTTCCCAGCATGGATGCAGATAATCTTGGTTTAACCCTTTAATTATGGATATGGATACCCCTGGGCTAAGCTTGCCAGCATGGATATGGATGGGTGCTTCTGGTTTAATCTTTTCATAATGGATACAGATACTCCTGGGCTAACCCTCCCAGCATGGATATGGATACTCCTGGACTCCTGTCACTGAAGGAGCCTTCCCAGGAGTCCGGTTGGGAAGCTGGGCATTGGTGCAGGAAAGAGTCCTTGAGCTTAAGGGCACTTTGTCTGAGAACCTGCTGGCATTAATGAGCTCAGCCCAGCACAGGATCGAACCTTTCCAGAGCCTGGTGACCCGAGACCACTCCAAGCACATTCCCTTCCTCCTGGCAGCTTCAGCAACAGCCGTGCCAGCTGCCTGCAGCCCCTTGCTGCGGTGCAGAGAAAGGTCTGAGCCGTGGTGGAGCCCCGCACTGCCGGTCTCTGCCCAAATTGCTCTTCTCACTGCAGGCTGGGCCTGGAGCCACATCTTCCTCTCCCCTCTCTCTGGAGGGCTGGAGGCCAGCCCTTGGCTCCAGGCTGGAGCTGCTGCATGCTCAGCATTCCTGCTCAGCGCCAGAGCAAGGCACACGCAGGCCGGCGCTCCAAGCCTTGCACCGGGACAGCCACAGCACACTCAGAGCCCAGCCAACACCTCTGTGAGCAGCTGAGGTACCTTCACAGAGCCTGCCACCATCCCTGCCACCATCCCTGCCACCATCCCTGCCATCATCCCTTGGAGGTGAGCGTCCAGCATCCCAGCACTGAGCTCTGCATCCCTCCAGCTGCGCATTTTTGGAAAACACACCCTGGTAAAAAGCTAAGAGAGTCAGAGTGGCGCTGATGCAGCATGAGCAATGTGAGCTGCTGCTCCAGCTGACTCACTGGAGCCCTGGCCATGCTCGGGAACTGGCCAGCAGCACAGAAAGGCTGTGCCAGCAGGTCCTCTGAGCTCTGCTGGAAAACCTTCCCCAACACACTCTAGGCCAGCTCACAGTGGAAGCAGGCTGGGGCACAGCCCTCACCTAGCCTGTCCTTTTCCATGGGGCAGAATTCCATGTCCCAGCACTTTGCTTGCCCATGGGGCCAGGAAAAGGGAAGATAGGATATCCCTGGAATGGCCACAAACCTACTCGGTGTTGGCCAGCACTGGGTGCTGGTCAGCTCTCCCAGGCTCTAGCCAGCAATCTGGAATCCCGGTCGGGGCTTTGCTGCAAAGCCAGGACATCCAGACTGTGACTTCATCAGGTCCAGCCCCAGCACAGGCCAGGAGGGTAAGGAGCTGCAGAACAGCACTGGTCTAGACCCTCTGGCTACCAGCCAGCTGTTCCCCACTCCTGACTCCCTTCTCCATCCTGGGAAAGTTGCTGGCAGCATCTCCAACTGCTATCCCAGCTCAGCCTGGGATGCTGAACATCCCCTGGGACCACTCTACCTCCTGCAAGCAGGCAGCCATGCCCACCTCAGCACAGCAGGAACCAGCTCAGACACACACCCACAGGATCACTCCAAAGCTATCCATGATTCACAAGATTCCTACAGACCCTTGCTGTTGTCTGACACTGAGCAGGAAGGCTGAGGCTGTGGGCAAGCCCAGAAACCAGCCCAGCCCAGCAGATGTAGCCAGTGGCAGGGCAACTGGCACAGCTGGACAGTGGCACAGCTGGAGCACAGCTGAGGTGTCAGCAGCCTTGAGGATTCAACATTGCACCAGGTGAAGCAAAGCTTGGCCAATCCAGTTGGCTGAGGTAGGAATACATTGCCCCAAAGCTGTAAGGATGTGAGAGCAAAAGGCCATTCAGAGCACGAGGTGTTTTGGCAGGGCTGAGTCAGCAAATTCGGCAGAGCTGTATGCAAATGCATGTAAATATAGTTCTCCCAAGCAGGGCAGGGGATCCCACACACCCTGATCTGCTCCACTGCTGAGGTGGGGTCCCTGTTCCCCCGTGAGCAGCGCCTGCTACACCCAAGAGCAGAGTGAGTCCACCTGGGAACAGAGCAGTCCACGCTGGTCTCCCAGAGCGTGACAGTGCTTCCTTCACTGCAGTGAGCACCAGCCTCCAGCAAAGCTCCCTCCCCTCCAAAGAAAACAACAAAGAAAATGCTGGGATGGGGATTAAGGAAATGAAACCGGCTGTGCAGGGTAAGCAAGGATAGGAAGTGGCTGTGATATCTCCTCTCCCCACTGGCCTACAGCTTTCCCAGCCTGGAGCCCATAGCATGGCACATCTAAACCCAAGGGAAATCACGTGTTGGAGAGTGTATTGAATAACTGGGAGGTTTCTGAGTGATCCCTGCTCCTGAGATGGAGCAGGCACTGGGGAGCCTCTGTGCTCCCAGACTGGCATTTCCATGCTCTCTCCATCCCAGCACAACATGCAGGGAGACCTCCTGACACCACAAGCTGCACTCTGCTTCTGAAGCTGGTACTGTGGGGGTGGCATCTCAGGAGTTTTGCTCTCATAGAAAAATTAACCCCGCAAAGGAAAAAGCCTTTAAGATCACCAGTTCCATTAACCCTGCACCGTCAAGCCCACCATTAAGTCACATCCCCCAGATGTCCCATCTGCATATTTTTTTTAATACTTCCAGAGGTGGTGAGGCCATCATTGCCCTGGTCATCCTGCAGCTATTCTACCTCTCCCAAGCTGTTGGCCCAATGGATTTGTGCTGCGAAGGGTGTCCCTGGAGGAAAGCAGTGGCAGTCAAACAGAAAGACCAGGACTAAAACCAGCTGCTAAAAGCTGCCAGTGGGGTAGGCATAGCAGCGGGGGATGTGCTGATAGCAGGGTCCTGCCACATCCTCCCCACCCAAGTGATGCTCCTGAGTAGGGCCCATTCCAGCTCTTGTTCATGCCTCTAGCACATATGTGAATGCCACCAGCCCCAGGCTGTGGCTCCAGCAGGTCTCTCCTGTATCTGTCACATGTCCTAGCATGCGAGGGCCAGCTCTGTTTACATGTGCAAGTCTCAGATTCTCCTGCTGGGGATGAGTCAAGCTTCCCTTGACACTCTGCTGCTGAGGTGGCGGTGTCAGGGCCCCAGCTGGTGTTTGCCTCCTGAACGGCTCAGAGCCGGTGGATGCCAGGCTGGGAAAGGCTGGAAAGGGCTTGCACAGCCCTCTGCCTGCTCTCCATCCCACTCGGAGCCATCTGCAGCAGCACGGAAGGCACTGGAGACTGCAGCTCCCTGCCAGGAAGCTCTCCCTGGCTCAGCTTCCTTCCCCTCCACCCCACAGGCACGTCATGGCTCAGCATGGGGCAGTCAAACCCTGAGCAAACCTCCTGAGGTATGGGTGGGATTGCCAGGCTGCTGCTAAGAAAACCCCATGTCTTGCAAAGCCTTGGGGTGCTGGGGTGTCTCCTGGGGATCCAGCTCACAGGAATGAGGAATCCCCTGGATTTGGGACCCCCAGAGATGGAGGCTGGAGCTCAAAGGAGGAGACAGCCCTCTTCCCATCTACTCATTGCCTGGAGTTGCCGAGCTGCCACTGGACTTGTGGGGTGGTGAGATGGGTGCAGCTGCACGCCACTGCCCAGCCTGCACACAGTGGCAACCAGCAGGCTGCCCTATCCAGAGGGTCCTCAGCTGAGCCAGAGTGAGCATCCCAGGAGATAAGAGAAACCCCAAAACAGCACAACAACATCCAGCTCCCCCTTCCCTTTCACTGCTCCCAGTCCTTGCTTTCTGCTCCTCTTTTCCACACATCCCAGAGTCAGAAAAGCTCTCCTCTCTAGATAGAGGCCTTTTCCCTATGCTCCCAAACTTCCAAGGGTGGGAAAAACAGCCTGGAAGCTCCTTTTTGGATCCTCCCACCTGCGTCCCCCTTGCTGTGACCAGGGCTGGACTGGCTCCATGCAAGCACAATAACCAGAAGTGTGTGGAGCCGCTGGAAGGAGCGATGTTCCCGGATGGTATGCAGCCCTGACAGCACTGGCTCTGCTTTAAAGGGTAATTTTATCCTGTAATAACAAACAAGAGGAGCCAAGTTCCTCCCCAGCGTCACTTCCCTGGCTCCAAGGAGAGGGACATGGGGGAGAGAACTCATTAGAATGAGCTTGGATCCTTGTTCTTGCTATCACAGGGTTATAACTCCACTCCCTTGAGACAGCACGCGGGGGAAGATGCTCCAGGGCAGCAGGTCTGGGTCGAGAGTTGGAACAGATACATTTGTGTGTTGACATTCTGGGGCCTGAGGAGATGACCCCTCTAGCAACTCCTGTCCTGCAGACAGCAGCTGGAAGCCTGTCCCAAGCAATGGCATGCCTGGCTGGACCCCATCACCATTCCCACAGCCCCCCTGCACGCTCACAGCAGTGGACAGGCACACTGGCATCTCAGCTCAGTGCCAGCTCCAAGTGCAGCCAGCCAGGAACTTGTTCTGCAAAAGCTGGAAATTCAGGCCCAGCTGGTGCTGTGGGATGGGCAGGGAGAGGCTGACCTGCTCCAAACCCCTGGCAGGACCCTGCAGAGCAGGACTGGGTGCTCTGGCCAAGGGATCATTCCTTTTGTGGGCATCCCTGGGGGCAAAGGCATGGGCAGAGCCCAGCTGTGGGAGGAAGGGTGAGCACCTCTCCGTGACCCATGGGTGCACCCTCCTGTGCCCCCAAACGGGTTGTTTTGAAGATCCATGGGTGTGGCAGTGTCAGGGCCCCAGGGCACAGAGCAGGCAGACCTCTGGTTTATTACTGGGGTGCACAGGAGGCACCAGGGCATGTGATGGGCTCATTAATATCTGTGGTGTGTTCACAGGGGACAGGGAGCATCTCTGCTCACCCCATGATGCTCAGCAGTGGTTGACCTACCTCTGCTCCTGCAGGGACACTGACGCTCAGGAAAGGTGTCCCTCGGTGGTCATCACCAGGAGGGGCACAGCCCAGCCTGTGCTGATGGGACACAGATGCCCCCTCCTTGCCAGCTGAGAAGTGGGGACAATTTGGCAGATCTCAGTTGTGTGAGAAGATGACAATCTGGAGAAAGCTGCTGAGATGTTCTGTCTGATTTCCACTTCCCCGAGAAGCACTTCTGGACATCCCAGGAGTTGATTAAATCCCAGCCTGTCCAACGAAGCTGGTGAAGTGCTGCAATTTTCTTCCCCAAGATGGATTTCCTCCAAACCCCTTATTAGGGGTTTGGGTTGAGTCTGTGTGAAGCTGGTAAAGCTGCTGTCTCCATGGTGCTCCCCAGCAGACCAGGGGGCTTCCAGAGGAAGCACAAGACAGGATCCAACCAGCTAAAAAGGGGAAGAGAGAGGAAGGAGGGAATCATAGGCATCTAAATCTTTCAGGGCCTTAGAGGTGGCAATGCCAGTGTCTTCCCTCTGCAAAAGGGGTTATAAGAAACCTGTGGGAGACAATGTGGCTTGGGGGAGATGAGTCAAGGGGTGCTTCTGGTTGCCAGGGAGGTAAAGCCTGGAGCAAGCTCCCAGTACCAAACCATCCTCCCAGAGCAGATGTGGAACCTACCCGGCTCTGGCTGATGGGAGTGGAGAGTATCAGGGCAGGCATCAGCGAGTTAAAAGCTAGAGCTGGGACTTGGATGAGCTGCTTCCTCCCAGCAAACAATAATAAGGGAGGGCAAAGGGACGCACGGGCTCTGCAGGGGCTGATAGTGATGGAGCAACCCCAGCCCTGCAGCTGCAGCTGTGCAGGAGGAAGCCTCAGCACATTATCTGCTGGTCCCACTCGGCTTCCTCAGCAGCCCTGGTGCTGCAGGGACCAGGACGTTCCTCCTCCAGAGCCTCATTTCTCATGGACACAAGTTGGGTCCCTGTGCTATGATGGCAGCCCTGGACCCCAGCACACCCCAAACCCCCCGAACCCTGCACTCCCAGACAGTCCAGCCTTCCCAGCATCGGTGTTCCCCACTGCTGGGGGCTCTGGAAATGGTCACCCAGGCCTCAGAGCCCCAGGACTGTGGTGCCACCCAGCACATGGTCCCCACAGCGACCATCCTGCTGCCCCATCCCCCCCATCCCGGACTGTGCCCACACCTTGGCAGAAGGAAGTTTTGCCTTTGGAAGACTCCTGCAAATGGGATCTCCAGGTCCTGGCTGAGGTCCCTGCAGTTCTGGTTGCCTCTGCTCCTGCTCCTTCTCAACAAAGATCTGCTGCACCTGGAGCTGCTGCAGCCTGGCCACGCTGGCTGGTGTCCCAGCACTTCCTCGTGTGCGGCTGATTGTGACCTGCCTGCTGCTCCACCTCCGCAGCTGCATCGCTCTCACAGGAGCAGCCCTTTTCCGTTTCGTTTCCGTTTTTTGACCTTCTCCTCCTCTAGCAGCCTTTGCCTTTCACGGAGGCTCTGCCTGCTGCTATTTGCCCCACTCTGGTCTGGGAGGGTGTCTCTCAAAATGGGTCTTGCCCTGATCCTGGCAAGTCAGGTCAGGATTCCCGATGTCCTCATGGCTCCCACCCCAACCCACAGACCTGCCTGACTCCAGCTCCTGGTGCAAGAAGTCTTTGCCAGTGGCTACTGGTCTGGAGCTGAAAGACCCTGGGAAATGTGGGCCTTTCCCACCACTGATGTCAATCCCTGGAGCCTGGAGAGCTGCTGGGCTCCCTGGAGCAGAGAGATGTTTGTCCCTAGATGTTACTATGGCTCCAGAGAGGGTGGGGGAGGCTGTCTGAGCTGCTCTGGGTGATAGCTTCCTCACCCATGGTGTCTGGAAGTCCCCAGACATGTTTCCATGACCCTGTGCATCCTCAGGATGAGTAGAGTCCTCAAGGAGTTGTCCAGCTTTCCCCAGTGCTGGAACCAATGCTGGCACCTGTGCCCCAGCTTCAGAACAGAGATGAATTAGCTGATAAAAGCGGATGGATACTAAATCACACTTACTCTGTCCAAACCTGCCTGTGCTTCCAGGGAGCAGCTCGCTGGTCAGGGGGAGCTGGAATTTCAAGGGTCTCCCCCAGGAGAGTGCACCCAGTGAAAGGACACAGGGCTATGTGCTCTCATCCCAGTGGGCAGGGGGACACTGAGGTCTGATATTTCCCAGGGCCAGGAAATAAGCTTGACACAAAGGGCAAAACCAGCAAAAGGGAGGGAGGGAGGCAGGAAACATCAGGCAGGAGAGGAAACAGGGAGATAATCAGCTCCATGAGCACAAACACCCGGAAGTTGTGCAAAGGAAAAGCCAACACCACTTGGCAAGCATTTGAGCAGGGAGACCTGCCTATCTGGCCTTTTATTGAGACTTCCTGAAGAACACGTGCCCTGCAGCACCTTAAGGTTCTCAGGGGTGCCTGGCCTCCAAGTTACCATGGAGGGCAGTCCCCGGTGGCTTACATCCAGCATGTGCTCCCTGGGACCAGCCTTGTCTCAGAGGGTGGAAGAATGGGCTCCTGGAGAGCACCTGGCTGCACTTGTAAAGGCAAACCACTCACCAGGGGTGAATCCCAGTTGTAGAGGGGCCCAAGCTGGGTCATCCTGCCTCAGACTTGTGCTGGTTTGAAAAGTAGGTTCAGCTGACCTGTTTCTGCTTGGCTCTGCACAGCAATTGGTCTGCTCTCCCAGCACCCAAGGAAGACCACTGCACTGAGATTCCTACAGGCTGATGGTCCAGGTGCTTCAATGCCCAGCAGTGCCCTGGGGTTAGTTCTTCTCCCCAGGAGCTGTGTCCAGCACTGCCAGACTGGACTGGCAGAGCTTCCCACTCCTCTTCCTACCCCCTTCAGAACACAGGGCTGCCCATAACCCGGGTGACCTGACCACTTCCCAGGTGATGCCTCAGGCTGATGGAGCTTGTCCCAGCTGTCGGCAGTCCTGTCTCCTGCCGTGTTCCCAAGGGAGCAGTGACACACATCTCATGGGGTTGGCAATGACCACAAGGAGGACGATGACTGTAAACTGTCAGCAATCCATGGTGGGATCCCTGGCACTGCTCATCTCCCAGGATCCAGCACGTGGTGTGGGACAGAAGGGAGAAACATGGAGAGAGATGGGCATGGAGCCAGCCTGTGGTGACTGGCTGGGCTCCAGCTGGCTTGTGTGGAGTAACTGGGGCAGGAGAACCTCTGCCAAGGGGCAGGGAGGGTGCTCGGGGGAGGCTTGGCCGTGTCTCTGAGCCAGCACTGGGCTGAGCACGGCAATGCACTGGCAGGATCAAGCTCCTCACCCACACTCCTGTCCCTCAGCAGTTCCTTCCCAGGGATTCCCCTCCTCCTGCTGCCATTGCAGCGCTGATAGGGAGGAGGCCAAGTGGGCACTGATCGCTCTGACCAGAGATGAGCTGGGAAAGAAAAGAGCAAGCATTTACATGGGCAATCAGGTGGCTGGATCATGTGGAAGAGCCCAGATGGTTCAGAGCTCCCCTGAGGCTCAGGTCAGTGTCTCCCTGGCAGGGTACACCAGTGCAGCAGCGGGTGCTCTGCTGGCAGTGCTGGCTTCTGAGGGCCTTGGAAAGCACAGCACAGACTTGGAAAAAAGCATGTCAGCCTGGGCATAGGGAACACAGCTCCTCTGGCACAGCCACGGCCTCAAGATTCCCAGGAAAGCTCTTGGTGGCAGGCAAGCTCCCACTCCAGAAAGATGTACAACCCCAACAAAGTCCAGACCCAGAGGGACCTAGATGCTTCAGCTGCTCCTCCAGAGAAAGAAAAGGTGGTGGCCTCTGAGGGAAGGAGCAGGGGGTTGCCTGTCCTGCAGTTCAGGTTGCTCTGCCCACCAGAGACCAGGCTTGATTTTGCAGGAGTCCTGGCTCCTTTTGGCCATGTTGCTTTAAGAGAAGCTCTTTCCAGAAGGGGCAAAACCCTCCTGAAACCCCAATACCACCCCAAAATACCACTCCATTTCTTTGGGGCTGTTACCACTTCTTGATCAAAGTCATCCAGCCTACCTTATTAAGGTTCTCAGCTTCTCCATCCCACAGAAGTGCTGTTCCCATGCTCTGATTCCCCATGGGACCAGATTTCCCCCATCCAAGGGTATTATGCCCAGATGGGGCAGCACTGTGGCAAGAGCTGTCTGCCTGGGATTGCAGAACTGGACTGTAGTGCCCAGTCTTCCTATTCCAACCATAAGGCTGCTCCCAAAGACACTATGTCAGCACAAAGTCATCCCAAGAAATCTATGGCAGTACACCATGCTTTGGTGGAAGCATGGCAGAGACCAGGCAGACCTGGGCACACCCTGCAGCCAGGCAGGACAGCAGGAGCTTTGGGTGAGTTACACGTCCCCTTCAGCTCAGAGCAGCTGAAGACAAGGCAGTAAGACTGTTCAGATCACAGGATCATTTAGGTTTGAAAAACATCTTCAAGATCATCAAGTTCAGACATTAATGCCGGGCTATTTTTTGAAGGGGCAAGACAGTCTGAGTGGAGACTCTGCAGCTGGGAGAAGGCACAGGTGCTAATTGACTTTATTTATTAGCAAGCTGACTGCAGGGATCACACCCTGCCTACCCACTGGACTCCCAAGCAGGTCCCTTGCAGACCACAGAGGGCTGAGCACCCTGGTGGACCTGTGCAACCAGGAAGTCCTGTGGCACCGTGGAGTCCCTCACGGGGACAGAGCAGTCACCAGGGGATAGCTTTCCCTTCCCAGTTGAGCAGAGTCCCACTGTGCTTCTCAGAAAGGATTGGCAGCACAGACAACAACCCCCGCACACTTGTGTCCACTGTCAGGTCAGCCTGCAAAGGGAAAAATGAGACATCACCATCATTCCAGGCCATCCAGCAGCACCCACATGCCTTGTGTGCAGTGACAGCAAGGCTCCTTCCACCCAGAGCAAGCAGAGAGCCACGGGAGCTGGGACATCTCCTGTGTGGGAGTATGGTTGGGTATCTGCACTGCTGCCTTGGATGGAGGTGGCTTGGGCTGGGAAGCTAGCCACAGGTTTAACCAAACAGGAAGAGATCCCTGCTGCAAATGAGATGCTTTGTGTAGCCTTCTCAAAACTCCAGTGCTGCAGGGACCACCCCCACTGCACAACATGGATGCTACAGGATGAGTAAAAACCTCATGTACCCGCAGTTCTTCAAGGAATGGAGCACAGGATGGGATGGTGTTGCTCCTCTTCTCCCTGTTGTGTTGGATTCAGGTTCTCTGCGTATCTTTCAGGCTGCCCAAAGCCCCTTTTTTCCCCCTGAACAAGCAGCCTGATATGTGCTGATGCTATTTCCCAGATATCCCAGTATCCACATGTTCTGCAGGGGCCCAACACAGATATAGGCAACTTGGAGCCCGAGAGGCAACTCATTTCCATGTGGATCCTCCCTCCTGAGAGCCATCTTGGCCACCTCCTGTGTGTGTCTGTAGCCTTGGGTGCCACCCATGGGCTCCCTGTTGACCTGCTTGGCCAGAACTCACCTCCTGGCTGCCCATGTCTGTTTTCACCCAGCCAGGGTGCAGTGCCACGCACAGGATCCCAGCTTCTTTGTAGGTCAGAGCCTGGCACATGGTCAGCATGTTGAGGGCAGCCTGGATGAGGAAGGAAGCATCATTCATGGGCAGCAAAAAGCTCCATAAACCAGGTTCCCTACCCATTGCTGCCTCTTGCTGAGGGAGAAAAAGCAATGCCAGGTCTTCAAGAGAGAGTGTGTGTGTTTTCCCTGGGTGGGCATGGAGATGCCCTGCAAGCTTGGGAACTCCCTCCATCTCTTGATCCCAGGTGTTTCCCTGAGACCCAGCCTGGCAAGGGCAGCTCTGACCCCATGGAGCTCAGGAGCCGGGGCAGGTCACGACTCTCCATACCTTGCTGCAGCGGTAGGAGATGACAGGATGGAAGAAGGAATCAGCTGTTTTCTTGATGGACCCTAAGACGGTGGACATGTTGATGATGGCTGCCTTGCTGCAACTCAGACCCTTTTCTTTGCTGTCCTGTGCAGCCTTCTTCAGCAGAGGCAGGAAAGCCTGGGGAGAAACAACCTAGTGGGACACCTATGCCTCAAGCCAGTCTCACTTATGGCAACTGCAACCCAGGGAGGGTGAGGAAGAACAGCAGGATGTCAGGAGAGCCCAGGTATTGCTGCAGTGGCCCTGCCCACTCCCAATTAGACTTGCACAATTCAGAGAGGCTGCAGAAGGCTTAGGCTTGAAGAGCAGCCCTAGCACTCCCTTGCACAGCCCCAAGAAATTTGGCAAAGCCCTCCAAGATTTCCATTATGACCATGGACAAGCCTGGGTCACCCTTAAATTGGGCCAAATTTCATTCCGAGAGCTTCACCCGTACCTGGGCCATCAGCATTGGCCCCACTGCATTGGTTTTGTAGGTCCTGACCATGTCCTCAGCATCAACCGTCTCCAGCGAGGCTGTGGGGGTGTAGATGCCGGCGTTGTTTATCAGCAGGTTCAGCCCCATTCCATTCAGCTTCCCCTCCACCACCTTCGCCGCATCGGTGATATCCGAGGGGTTTTCCACATCTGCAGAGGGAGAGAACAGTCTGAGAGCCACGGGGGTGCTGGGGAGAAGAGGGAGGGGAGGAGGCCGATCCTGCGCGTTCTGACCCGCGCGGCCCTTCCATCCACGGGCACCAGATGGTGCTGCGAAACCAGCTCCAACCCATCCCCATCATCCCAACGCCGCCTCTCCGCCGGCAGCTGACGGCTCCGGCCAGGAAAAGCCCACCGTGGGGACAAACCGCTGCTCTGACTCCCGTGCTGCGTGTCTCAGCAGCCACGGCCTCCAAAGTCTACATCTGAGCAATTTCTGCACAACCCAGGGCAGCTTCCGAGAGGACAAGTCCCCAGGGGAAATGTGCTGGGACTTGCTGTAGGACGGCTCTGCAAAGTCCTTCTGCTCCTGCTTCAGCTCTGAGCTAATCTTACAGCATTTCCACAGGAGCTGCCTTCCTCCCAGGCCTTTCCTGGTCTTGCCTAGGACTTGGGATCAAGGCAGAGCAAGGATGTGGTCACTCAGCTAGAGGAGCCAGGGGCCTGGTCGGGATGGCTCTCAAGAACATTCTGGTCCTGTGGCCAGGGAGCAAGGAGGTTCCAAGGAATGGGTACTTGAGGTCTGGAGAAGCTGGGGTTTTGGCAGAAGGACTTGAAGGAGCTCTGAAGAAGTGGATCCCTATGTATAGCCTGAAGGGAGGGAGGGAGGGAGGGAAGGAGAAATGGGGCACACATGGCTGGCAGTCACAAATTTACCAGCTCAGAGGCAGAGCACACGTACCCAGCTTTACAAGAACCAGGTTTGGGTGTTTGGATGCCAGATCTCTCAGCTCCTACAAAAAGAGACACGGAAATCAGCACGAGGCAAAGGCAATGCCAAGCATCACCTGGGGTGCCAGATATGGCCTATCCTGAGGGAAACATCTTCCAGATGTTACTCACTGCTTGTGAACAGTTGGGCTGGGGACCAGCTTTGGCTCTCAGGCTTCTCCCAGGCTCCACAAGGCAACGTGCACATGCTCAGGGCATGACATGGCCATGACTGCAAGATGCTGTGGTCACTTTCCAAAAGGGTCATCCACAGCCCAGCCACAGCCACAGCAAATGATGGGAGCAAACTGAAGGACCCATTTACCAGGGAAATTATGTGAACTGGCTCGGGATACAGCAAGAAGTGTCTCCCAGAGGCTGCCAGAAATGAGGTGGAAGAGGAACACCACCTGTGAGTGCCAATATCAGATTTGACCTATGAGGAAATCACATCTAGATAGGCCAGTCCCAGAACCAGTCGCTCTGGGCTTTATTAATGATTAGTGAATTTAACCACTTTGCACATTTTTATTGGTTGTTTTCACCTCGTGTGGATATTGGGCGGAGTGGGTTAAAAGCTGAAGTCCCAGGAGGAAGACTGTAAATCATTCAAGTGACCTTACAGCTGGGAATAACACTTGATAAACAATGTAAACAGCAGGCAGTGATCCACTAGCATGGATCTTAACAGTACCTGTGTCTCCTTTATCTCCGTACCTCCCTGTACCTTTGTCTGGTGTTGCTTCAGGGATTCCCTGGTTATCAAGATAACAGAAATAAATTTACTCTTTTTGTTTCAGCCATCAATTGCCCTGCCTGCCTGTGCCAACTCACACAGTGGAGGATTCAGAAGCTCTTTTCAGCAAGGAAACTTTCTACTTCACAGTTCCTAGCAGCTCTGTGCTCTGAGTGCTTTGTGCCTGAAACTATGGCAGATTTCAGACACCAGAAACTGAACCACCTTGTTTATTATGCCCAAAAGGAGTGATTCTAGAACTCAAAACCTCTTCCAAACATGCCCACAGGAAAAATATAAATTGGTGGTTTCTTTTGAGAAGAACATGGAGCAGGAGATCTATTGGCACCGGCCACGGTTCACTGTCAGATATCTCTGGGTTCCCTCACCAGACCCCATGTTCCCACATCAGCCCTGGGCACAAGAAGTCACGTAAAATAAATTAATTTGTTTGTGGTGGCCAACAGATATTTCTCCTCTCCTGTTTTTCCCAACTGCCTGCCTCAACAGCCTCATACCATCCCAGCAGGAGCTTCCCTCAGCCCAACACCTGGTCCAGGCACAAAAGGGCAGGAGAAGCGATGTGGCTCTGCTCTCTGTGTCCTGTGGTCACGGACTTCAGCAGCACCCTGCCAACACTGCCCTCACCCTACCACAGCTGGACAAGGCTAAGGGAAGTACCCCTGGCTGGGAGAGTTGCATGAGGACCACCTTGTAGGAACACTGGCTCCAGTCCTGCTCTGAAAAAAGTCCCTGATCTCATTGCTGCCCTGCAAGAGTCTGGCAAGTTGTGGGGAGGAAGAATAGGGCAAAAATAAAAGACCTGGCCTATCTTTGACCCAGACAGCTCGGGCACCAGGCACAGCAGGAGCTGGGCACCCCCGGGTTGGCAGTAGGGTGGGTTCTTACTGCACCAGGACGACTCCTGACATGGAATAACACACACTTGCAAGAAGATGCAACAAACAAATCAGCTGGAGACAGGATCTGTCAGAGAGCAAGTTTCTCCCTGTTAGTATTTCAGTGGGACACAGCAAGCAGAGGGAGACAAGCTGGATGTAAGGAGCGCAGGAAGAACAGGGAAGCTTTGTGATTGGCTGGAAAAGCAGTATGTGTGAGTCTCTCCCATTTTAGCAAAGCGGAAAGCAGGGACAGGGCGATCCCACAGCTCCACTGGCCATCACTTTTGCAAACCGCATGTTCTGAGCCTGCAGATGGCAGAGAGCGGAGTGCCGCGGCAGGAGCAGCCCGAGCAGCATCGCCGCCGCTCGCACCGCCTCAGGCCCTGCGGCCGGCCCGCGCCTCGCCGCGAGAGCGGGCTCGGCACATCCCGCACGGCCCCGAACCGCCCGCCGGTGACGCCGCCGCCGAATTCCACACGGGGCAGGGCACGGCGCGTCACCAGAGCCCCGCGCCACCGGCGGCTCGCTCAGGCCCGCGACAGGGGCCGAGCGTGTGACCGCCGCCCCCCGGCCGCACTGACCTGTGCCCGCGGCCCCTCGGGGTCCCGGCAGGTGGCGAAGATCCAGGCGGGGGGTCGCGGCGAGCCCAGCAGCTGCTTCACCAGCTCCAGGCCGATGCCGCGGTTGGAGCCGGTCAGCAGCACCGCGCGCGCCGCCGCCATGGCCGCCGCGGCCCGGCCCGCCTGGCGCCGCCTCCGCGCCGAGCCCGCGGGGAGAGCCGGCGGGGCGGGCCGCCTGTGGGCGTTCGCCTGTGTCTGTGTCTGTGTGGGTCTGTGTGTCCGTTTGTGTGGGTCCGTGTGTCCGTTTGTGTGGGTCCGTGTGTCTGTGTGGGTCCGTGTGTCTGTGTGGGTCCGTGTGTCCGCCTGTGTCTGTGTGGGTCCGTGTGTC
>QUSF01000023.1:4613649-4635476 GCA_003676055.1 Chloebia gouldiae | reverse complement strand
GCCCAGGGTGGTGGGTGAGGGAGAAAGCTTGCAGCAGGTCTGGGGTGGTGTCTGCAGCACCTTTAGCACACTAATCTTCACCGTAGATAAGAGTAAAAAAAACAAACAAACAAAAAAAGCCCAACCCAAACTAAACCCGTTTAGCGTGAGAAAGCACCAGCCCCTTCTTTGCAAGCTGTTCTTATTGCCTGCCCAGACATGCACATTGTGAAAAATGCATATTTTATGATTGGCTTTTCGCAAATATTACAATGAATATTATATGTGTAATGTTAGAAAGTTATGCTGTATTAATTCTGTTACGTAGTGTGTTAAATGTAGTTTTAGGTTACAACATAATGTTAAAATAGAGACTATGTATGTGGGGGAAGTTTTTTTTTTTAGGAATGAGATACTCGCTCTGAGGAACACCTAAATCTTCCAAAGGAGAGGAATTTATGGCTTCTTATCAGAAGAAGCTAATTTCTTCAGGCCTGGCTCAGACTTGAAGATTCCAGGGGGGATTAGAGGAAACAGTTGACATATAACAGAAGAGTTTCTTGTTTAGAATAGAATGTATGCATAACCATGAAGGATATATGAATATATCCAACAAGTGTATTGTTTTTAGGGTGATTCCTTTGTTCACAAGTCATGCTTTTCGTGACTTAGTGTCCGAGAGCATCCAGACGTCCGTAATTCTTTGCTTTTTATTGTCTTGTAATTGTCCTAACTCTAAACTTTATTACTCTAATTGTATTTTTATAACCATTTTATTATTATTAAACTTTTAAACTCTTAAAAACCAAGTGATTGGCCTTTTTCACAACATGATTTGCCTCTTTCCCTGACCATCAGATGCAATAAATCTGGTAAACAAATAGATCCACGAAGATACTCTGAGGCTGTAGCCCCCCTCCTACAGAGATGGAGCTGTAGTTGTTCAGCCTGGAGATGAGAAGTTCCCGTGGAGCCTTCAGCGCCTCAAGGGACTCAAAGAGCTGGAGAGGGACTTTGGACAAGGGCCTGCAGTGACAGGAAAAGTGGGAATGGCTTCAAACTCACAGAGGGCAGGCTTAGATTAGGTATTTGGAAGAAATTCTTCCCTGGGAAAGTGATGAGGACCTTCCACAGGTTGCCCAGAGCAGCTGTGGCTGCCTGGAAGTGTTCAAGGCCAGGTTGGATGGGGTTTGGAACACCCTGAAGGCATTCCTGCTCATGGCAGAGGGGTTGAACTAGACGGTCTTTATGGTTCCTTATGACCCAGATGATTCTGTGATTTAAGCAGTTTGGGCTTACAGGTGTTTTGAGGGATGTTTTCTCCTTATTTTTTTTGCTGAGTATCAGGTACCTGGTTAAACAGCTGCACCAAAGGGGTGGTATAGAGTAAAGCAAGGAAAAGGTTTGCTGGGATCTAGGGATGGGAAGACAGGGCTGCAGTGAAAAGGGAGAACAGAAGAGAGATAAATCAGTATCAGGTGGAGGATGGTGTCTGGAGGGCTCTGCATTTACCAGCCCTGCTGCCAGCCTGGAGGTGAGTGTTATTGTTTTACTTTTAGCTGTTACATGGACAGCCAGATACTCACTAAAATCCGTTATGGTGAGCACACAACTGGGATCTCAACAGTGAAGTAATAACTGAGCAACTCTGTTGTATAGAAGGGCTGTTATTTATGTTGCTTATTTTCATCCTTGTTTGACAAACATGACACAAAACATTTCTGATACTGATAAATACATCAGAAACTAAATATTTATATCAATTGGTGATAGCATCAGGTGATTTGAGCTAAGTCTATCCTGCTCCATGGTGGTTCAAGTACATGGAAGCCTCTGTTCCCCAGTTTACTTCAAGATAATAAAATGCTTTTAGACTTTTCTTTTACAGAAGTTGGAATTTAATAAAAATAAATATTTTATTATACTACTAAATACTAAGAAAAACAAACCAACTTTCTTTGTAGCAGATATTTGGATTAAAGGTCCCCTTCTCCTTTTCCTGCCTCTTTCTGTGCTCAGACCATTAATTCAGTGACTTCCCAGCAAAAATGCTGCTCCATCTATGGCAAAGTTTAGCAAATAATGACTGAGAGGTACCAACTCTCAGGGTGAACCCAACCAGGGTTTGGCCACCCGTTCCACACAGATCCTGCATGCTGCAGACACATTGATGAGCTCTTCCCGAAAAGTGCTTGTTTGAAAAAGCCTTGGAGAAGGGATCCCCGGCAATCTCCTGTGCAGAAACAGTTAAAGTGCAGCCACAGCTGAGGGCAGGAGGAGCCTGTTCTGAATGGGAATGTGAACCGTGAAAGAAATGCAGCTCCAAGTATCAGTAACTGAGTACTTTCCGGGCGGGTGTGGGCATCTCTTTTTTGCCTCTGTTCCCCAAGAATGAAATAGAGGATTATCCATTCTTTGAAAACCTTGTTAGTTAAGTGTTGGGAGGCTTCCAGCAGGTAATAATGCGAAATGCAAACAAAAAGAATACCAACAAATGATAATAAAACAAAAAAGCCCCAAGGCTTATCCAAGTGCTCTAGTTTCACTACCACAGGCATTGCAAAACTCACACTGGTTGGTAAAGCACAAGTCTGATATTGGTGAATTTTGGAGCGTTTGAGGATATAAATCATAGAATCTTAGAATGTTTTGGGTTGAATGGAATCTTAAAGATCACCTAGTTCCATTCCCTCTGCCATGGACAGGGACATTTTCCACTAGACCTCCCTAAGAATACAAAGAAGTGTTTGAGTTCACTTAGCTAAAAATCAAAACTAGTAATTCCTGTTATCAGCTCATTGATGCTGTAATTTGGTTGAAGTTTCTGCACTGTAAAGAACAAAATGCATGTGGGCACATGTCCTTTGCACTGAACTGTTGAATTCATTGTAAGTGCTGCTTTAAGTTACTGGGTTTAAAATCAATGCAGCTAGAGAAGAGGAGGAAACATCTTAATTAAATAAAAAATGCTAAGTGGGTTGTTTTCCCCCCTTCCTTTTTACAAATATGGTTTGAAACCAGAATGAACAACTATGTTAAGTTTTAATTTCTACTGATAAAATACAAATGCAGCCCATTTTACTCTAACAGTGTTCACAGATACTTACAGAACAATATGAGGTTTTGCTGTTCACAGACTGTATTTTTTCTGTTCAGCTGTGTGGACAATGGATCACATCATTTAGGCTGGCATGGCATTTTTGGAGTAGCATGGTGCTCAGCTTTTAACTTCTTTACAAGGAGTAAATTTTCCATAGTCCTTTAAATACTTTTTAATTTAAAGATTATACTCACTCTTTCCTGCTTAAATGTCTTTCCTTAATAAGACTTAGCATTAAAGTACTCAGAATTATGGAATAATTTATGTTGGAAAAGGCCTCTAATATCATGGATTTCAACAATTAGACTAACAATGCCAATTCCACCACTAAACCACATCCCCAAGTGCCACAACCATGCATTTTTGAAACACTTCTAGGATTGTGACTCCACCACTTTCCTGGGCAGTCTGTATACCAGTGCTTGAAAGTCCTTTCTGTGAAGAAATTTTTCCTAATATCCAATTGAAACCTCCCTTTGCAGGTGGATGTCCCAGGTGCCTGAATCCTCTGTGGCTCTGAACAAAGGGACAGCTCAGCTCAGGACTGAGGCACATGACCTGCAGCATGGTGCTGTGCCAGCCGTGCAGGTTCCCCATCCTTCTGCCAGGAGACCACGCTGGGTTTGCTCTCCCACTCCACAGGTCTTTTGCTCCACAGTGAGGGAGAGGGTATTGTCTTGGAAGAGGCAGGCACAAGGCAGAGAATGTTTGCTCAGGGCCACCTGAGGCACAGCCTGGTACAATGTGCAAAGACCATCAAGCCCACAGGATGCTTGTGAATGTGTCAAACCCACCTGAGCTATGGAGCTTTCCATATCAACCCACATGTTGCTCCCTCCCTCTTCACCCACAACAGCCTGACCTGTCTTATGGCACCAGGTTACCCAAAGAATGTATAATTTGCCTGGAAAAGCCAAGTGATTTTTGGTGTTAGGTAACTAGGATTGGTCCCCAGCCAGGACATATGTCCTGGAGCAAAAACAGCTAGAGCAGTTGCTCCTCCCAGAGAGAAGCCAGCATCAGCGCAAGCTGTGAGTGAGTGGGGTGGGACATGCAACAAGGAAATATTAGAGAGCTGGGTAAACAGTGCCAGTTGGAGTGAAGAAACAAGCACCATGGCAGAGCTTTGTGTCTGCTCCGTTCTGGTGACTGGGGCCAACAAAGGCATTGGCCTGGGGTTTGTCCAGCATTTCCTGAGGATGCCAAAACCACCTCAGTGGATTTTTGCGACCTGTCGGGACCCCAAGGGACAGAGAGCGCAGGTGAGGCCAGGCTGGGAGGCAGTGGCTGTGCTGGGGGATGGGAGCACTCAGTGTCAGGGGGAGATTGGAACAGGAATGGTGTTTGCAAGTGTCTGGAGCTTCAGCTGGGCACCTGTGGCCCAGGGCAGCTGGGCTGGTACAGTTATGTGAGCAGTTGTGCATGGGATGTGTGGAGCGGACAGGGATACATGGTGGGTGCAGGATGTTCCCGCTGTATCAGGATCAGGGCAGCTGGAGCAGGGTGCTGGGCACTTGGTGGTGCAGGGATGGAGCTGGAGGGACATGGGCATTGGCTGGCTTTGCTGGGTGAGCCTTGGCAAAGCTGTTCCAGCCTGTTGGTAACAATGTCGTGACCGCTCTACAGGAGCTGCAGAATTTGGCCTCCAGACATCCCAACCTGGTCATCATCGGTCTTGGTAAGTTTCCTCTTGCCCCAGTTCCTCTGGTGAATGCCTGGGCACTCATCACAGCCCTGGGAGCTCCACACAGAAGGCAGCCTTGGCAGGGCACCTCCTCTGGAGGACACAGGGGACCCCAAACCACCACAGGGTCACTGAGCTCCAGTGTATTGGCCCTGCAGAAGTTGACAATCCTGCCAGCATCAAGGCAGCTGCAGCCAAGGTTGGGGAGCACCTGGGCGGCTCTGGGCTGAACCTCCTCATCAACAATGCTGGAATGGTCAAGTCTAAGATGCTTGAGGCTGAAACCTTGGAGGACATGATCGAGACTTACACCACCAACACAGCTGGACCCCTGCTGATGGGCCAGGTGAGTGCCCAGCACTAGAGCACAGCTCCAGAAGGATCCCTTCCCATGTCATCAAACTGGACATTATAGAGGGAGGGAAGGACCAGCAGAAGGGGCTCCTGTCAGTGCTCTGGTGCCCCGATGTGCTCTCAGTTGTTGAGAAGCTCAGGGAGCCATGGGCTGGAGCTCAGCAACTGGAGCCAGCCAGGCTGGGGCACTGGGAAGGAGGAGGGAGGATACCCCAATGCTGGTGTCAGTGTTGCCCAGTGCGGAAGGAGCTTCTCCCCTGCCCTGTGCCGTGTCCATGTGTGCTCCTGTCCCCTCTGTCTCCTCTCAGGCGTTTCTGCCCTTGCTGAAGAAGGCTGCCCAGGGGAGCCCAGGCTCAGGGCTGAGCTGCAGCAAGGCTGCCATCATCAACATGTCCAGCATTGGCGGCTCCATCGCTTCTTCCTTTGGTTGGGAGTTGATGCAGATCACCTCGTACCGCTGCAGCAAGGTACTGTCACACCTTTGCTTCCCCTGCCCTGGCCAGCTGCAGGTCCCCTTGCAGCCCCCCTTCCCCTCCCACCACCGTCCCCGCGTTGTCTCCCCACAGGCTGCTCTGAACATGCTGAGCAGGTGCCAGTCCCTGGCGTACAAGGAGCACGGCATCCTCTGCGTCGCTCTCCACCCCGGCTGGGTGCAAACTGACATGGGCAGCTGTGCCGGACACATGGTAGGAATTCCACTGGGATGGGTCCATCAGAGCTCCTGTGCTGACTTCACATGGGTGGGAGGTGCTGCCCTGAGCCCCTGCCCATGACTTCCCTGCCTGCTGGGGTAGCTCCTCCTGTCCTGGTCCTGGGTGGTGGGTGTCCCCATCCCCTCAGTTCCCTGCTTGGCCCTTCTGTCCTGGTTGTTCGGGGTTTTCAGCTTTCCCCTTTTACCCTGGAGTGCCTCGTTCCTCCAGCCTGTGCTGGACTGGGGCCTCAGGCACAGAACTGTTTCTCCCTCTGCCCCACAGCCCCCTCTGACAGTGGATGACAGCGTGCAAGGGATGCTGAAGGTCCTCTCCTCCCTCTCTGAGAAGGACACCGGCACCTTCCTGGACTGGGAAGGGAATGTCATACCCTGGTGAGGCACCACTTCAGGATCCTGGCAGCCAAGAGCTACCTTTGGCCCTATTCCCGCCTCCCCCACATCCTCAATAAACTCCTGCTGAGACTCCCCAGCTCTCTTGTGCAGTGCCAGCTCATGGGGTGGCTCTTTCCAGATATCCCACTCCTCCACTGGGGATTGGTGGTGCCCACAGCTGCCCCCAGCCCACGGCTGTCACTGGCATCCCCATGAGTTACCGCCAGCAGGTCCCATGGCACTGCGACTGCCCTCTGGAGACCTCCCCTCCAGAGGCACTGGAGAAGCTGGAGCAGGGCCCCTCTCCTGAGAGGAGAGAGATCTCCTGAGCCCCTGCAGGACTGGCTTTCCCCTGCCCAGGCTGAGCTGCCCGAGGGGCTGGGGGTCACAGGGAGCAGCTGTCCTCTCCCCTCACCTGGGGGGTTCCTGGTCACAGGTGGGACAGAGGGACACACAGAGCTTGGGCAGAGCACAAGGATCCTGCCTCGGCTCTGCCAGGGCTCGGACAGGGGGTTTGAGACTGGGTGTGGAGACAGAGCAGAGAGGCATCAGCTGCCAGAGTTTGCAGAGGTGGAGGGTACAGGAGGACCACAGGAGGATAGGGGAAGGAGAGAGAAGGTGCTTCCCAAGCCCTTCTCTTCTTGAAGCTGTACAGCCAAGCACCTCATCACCATGTCCTGGTCAGCCTGGAAGAGGCACAGCCCTGCCAGCCCAACCCAGGGAGTGGGTAGGCAGAAGAGGAGACATTTCATAGCCACAAAATGTCTTTGGAGGTGGGAAATGGGACTTGGTCCTGGAACAAAGTGTCTGAACAACCCTCCTGGAAGGCTCAGTCTTGCCTGCTGCTGTCCCAGTCTTTGTGCTTCTGCCTGGGAGAAGCAGGCATAGGGTGGGTGGCTGGGGCTGGGGGTGAACCATGGGCTCCCTCCCCTCCATGGACACCATGCCTGGGGCAGCATCCTCCCCTGGCACCTCACCTTGCTGGCCCGGTACGGGTACATGGGAGCCTCTGGGACGTGGAGGCACAGCCCGATGGAGCCCAGTTTGGAGGAGATGTTGATGACAGCGGCCCTGCTGCAGCTCAGATCCTCCTTGCCTTGGCTGCCTGCTCCAGGAGTGGCTGAAATTCCTGCTGCAAGGACAGAGATGCTGCATGAAGATGTGCCAAGCCTGCAGTTTGTGTCTTGCTGGAGTGCAAGGCCAGCAGCTGGTGATGTGCTGGCCATGCAGGTCCCATCCTTCTGCCAGGAGACTGAATCCTCTGGGATTGCTTCCCTCCATGGGAGCCTTGTTTCACTTGGCAGTCAGGGAATGGGCATTGCCTTGGAAGAGGACAGATCAAGGCAGAGAGTGTCTGCTTGTGGCCATGTGAGGACTGTCCTGGCCAAGGGGACCAGGGCAGGGGGATGAGATCAGCCTGTTCCCAGTCTTGTGTGGGTCTGATGCAGAAAGTCCTTGCGAAGGTGTCAAGCCCAAGTGAGCCCTGGAGCTTCCCACATCCCTTCCATATGCTGCTCCTTCCCTCCTCACCCACAACATCCTCCCCTGGCTTATGGCACTAGGTTTCCCAAGGACAACAGAATTTTTCTGAAACCACCAGGGGTTTTTGCCCTTTGGAAACAGACTGGCTCCCAGCCAGGATCAATGTCCTGGAGTTTGAAAGGCAGGTGCAGTTGCTCCTCCTGGTTCCAAGGGTTCGTGTAAACCATAAGTGGGTGGGGTGCCAGTGGAAAATGCTGAAAGGAAATATTAGGGAGCAGAGCAAACAGTGAGAGCTGGATCAGAGGAGGACAAGAAGCATGGCAGGGCTCCACGTCCGCTCCCTTCTGGTGACTGGGGCCAACCGGGGACTCGGCCTGGGGTTTGTCCAGCATTTCCTGAGGATGCCAAACCCACCACAGTGGATCTTTGCGACCTGTCGGGACCCCAAGGGACAGAAAGCTCAGGTGAGGCCAGGCTGGGAGGCAGTGGCTGTGCTGGGGGATGGGAGCACTCAGTGTCAGGGGGAGATTGGAACAGGAATGGTGCAAGTGTCTGGAGTTTTAGTCAGGCACCTGGGGCACAGGGCAGCAGGGCTGAGACAACGTAGGAGCAGCTGTGCATGAGATGTGTGGAGGGAACAGTGGTACTTGGTCATGGAGTCCTCCCCATCCGTTGGGTGCAGGGCAGCTGGAGCAAAGCATGGGGTCCATGGTAGTGCAGGGATGGAGCCAGAGCAACGTGGGCTTTGCCTGGGAAAGGTTGAGCCTCTGCACAGCCCTTCCAGCCTCTCCATGCCTAAGTGCCCTCTCTTTCAGGAGTTACAGAATTTGGCCTCCAAGCACCCCAAGATCATCATCATCCCGCTCGGTAGGTGCCCCGAGGTGCGGATCCTTTGCCCCAGTTCCTCTGGCAAGTGCCCAGGCTGGGCACACCCCGGGAGCCCTGTGCTGGGAGGGAGCTGTGCCAACGGGCTGGTGCCTGTGGGGCCATCGGGCACTGCCACCTCCAGAGGAACAGAGGGGACTCCACCATGGGGACTCAGACTCTGACCTCCCCTGTGTCGGCTCTGCAGAAGTCACCGACCCCACCAGCATCAAGGCAGCTGCAGCCAAGGTTGGGGAGCACCTGGGCGGCTCTGGGCTGAACCTCCTCATCAACAATGCTGGAATTGCGAAGCCAAACTCCATTGATAATGAGACACCAGAGAATATGATCGAGACTTACACCACCAACACGGCTGGACCCCTGCTGATGGGCCAGGTGAGTGCCCAGCACTAGAGCACAGCTCCAGAAGGATCCCTTCCCATGTCATCAAACTGGACATTATAGAGGGAGGGAAGGACCAGTAGAAGGGGCTCCTGTCAGTGCTCTGGTGCCCCGATGTGCTCTCAGTTGTTGAGAAGCTCAGGGAGCCATGGGCTGGAGCTCAGCAACTGGAGCCAGCCAGGCTGGGGCACTGGGAAAGAGGAGGGAGGGTACCCCAGTGCTGGTGTGAATGTTGCCCAGTGTGGAAAGAGCTTCTCCCCTGCCCTGTGCCGTGTCCATGTGTGCTCCTGTCCCCTCTGTCTCCTTGCAGGCATTTCTGCCCTTGCTGAAGAAGGCTGCCCAGGGGAGCCCAGGCTCAGGGCTGAGCTGCAGCAAGGCTGCCATCATCAACATGTCCAGCTATGCAGGCTCCATTGAGGACATGTATGTGTGGGATTTTGGACAAGTTGTCTCGTACCGCTGTAGCAAGGTACTGCCAGATTTTGCTGGGGGTGTGCCCAGACATTTTCCCCTCTGAATGATCATGCTGCCTTCCAGCCTCCCCCTCAAGTCTGTGCCCCTCTCTATGCTGTGACTGATCTCCTGTCAGTCCCTGAGTGCCCGTCACAGTTCAGTTATGTGCCTGGCCCTAGGTCCTACCTCAGAGGGACGTGATACCATGGGGCTTCATCTAGGCTGGGCATCTGCACAGGGATGGTGAGGGGGCGTCGTTTACCCCAGGGAGTGGCCCCCTCTGCCCAATTCCTGCCCCAGCTGTGGGGTCTGCACATGTTCCCTGGCAGCCCCCTTTCCCCTTCCACTGCTGTCTCCTCCCTGTGTCCCCACAGGCTGCTCTGAACATGCTGAGCAGGTGCCAGTCCCTGGCGTACAAGGAGCACGGCATCCTCTGCGTCGCTCTCCACCCCGGCTGGGTGCAAACTGACATGGGCAGTGGAGGCTCATATATGGTAAGACATCTCCTGTCCATGGTCTGGGAGAACCTCATCATTTAGGAATGCAGAATTTGCTGGGGTCTCATGCTGGGCTGTGTGAGAGTTCCTGGGCAGATACCCTGGAGGCACAGGAGGGAGGGAGAGGACTGACTGACTGGGAATGCTTCTTGCCCAGAGCAATGATGAGTTTCAGAGCAGACCCCTGAGCACAGAACTGTTTCTCTCTCTGCCCCACAGCCTCCCCTGACAGTGGATGACAGTGTGCAAGGGATGCTGAAGGTGCTGTCCTCCATCTCTGAGAAGGAGACTGGGGCCTTTCTGGACTGGCAAGGGAAGGTCCTGCCCTGGTGAGATGCTGATTCAGGATTCTGACTGTGAGGACCTTTGCTGCTGCACCATGTTGTACCTGTCCCTTAGTAAATGACTGTCCACAAACAATAAGTAGCACTGTGTGAGCCTCCTTCCCTTGATCCTCTATTAACTGTCACTGAGAGAGTCCTCATTGATGCTTTGAGAGTTCTTCTCAGTTATTTCTGCACATCATTGAGCTAGGTTAGTCTGAACATTTGTTCTTGTCTAACTGGGGACCTGGACACGATCCTGATAGGAATTTGTCCCTGGGCTCATCCCAGAGGTGTTTCTCAGAATGGCAGCACCACCCTACAATGACTCAGGCACTTCTCCCAGTGAGTCCTTCCTCGTTTGTCAGTTCTAAGTCCAAGCAGAGCACTGCTCATTGTTAGCTCCTCTACCATGTAGGTCAGGAAGACAAAACCTGACATGATCTTCCTGGCTTGCTTATTCCCTGCTGTGTTCCTCCAGCAGAGATCAAGATAGTAAAAAACACCCATAAAGACAAGGTTCTCAAATGTGAAATCTGTAAGTGCAGTCTTGAGCCCTGTCAGGGTTGGGAACCTATTCTATGTTCCTGTTAAATCCTGTCTGTACCTCCCTTCTTGGCAGCTCTGCTCCCTGTTCTAAACTGGTCTGTGGAGGCAGGACAGGCTCATGGGGTTGTGTAATTTCCATGGGGCACACGTGGCACTGGAGGCTCCGTGATGGGCAGAGATGCCCACAGGTCCTCTGGGACTCACCAGGGGGCTTATGGGGTGGGGTGTGGCACCAAACGGGCACATCGGGCCTTGGGGTCCAAGGGGACACCAGGGATCCTCCACTGTATGTCCTGGGGTGCATGGAGGGATGGGGAGGAGGCAGCAGTGGGATGGTCTCCAGGGGGCTCTGGGCTGCCTTGGATGTGGAGCAGGGAGCTCTCACCCCCCACTGGGTCCTTTCTTCACCACCAGCACTGAGCCCAACCTGCACCAGGGCCAGGAACAGAAAATGCACCTCTGGAGTCACCAAAGTGCAGTTCTGAAGGCATGAAACTGGGGAGGAAACACGGAGAAGGATCATCATCAGGCAGGGAAGTGGCAGTGGAATCCTGGGGATGATGGTTAACAGGGGCCAGGGACATGCTGGATTACACAGAGCTCCCTTCTGTATCCTTCCCACAGCACCACTCAGCTCCCCATGGAGATCATTATGCCATTTGTTACATTTTTAACTGAATTCCCTCAAATTTGTTGCATCGCACAGGATGCTAAAATTAATTAATTAATTCTTCACCTCTTGTACCACTTAGATTTAGCTGAAATTATTCTAACCCTAACTCTGCTGTATTGTAGGCTGATGGCCCCACTGCATGAGGCTGTCCTTTGCAGCAGTCTCATTTCCTGGGTGCCATGCCAGCAGTGCCAGTGATTTGCACAACTTAGGGCCCCATTCCAGATTGCCAAGGCTCTGAGCAACAGCACCCAAGTCCATCTGTATCCTCCTTAATTAACCAGGATTTGTTGGCCGGGCTGTGCTGGGTGTCCATGCCAGGGGCGGGGACAGTGCAGGGACTTTGCTGGTCCCGGCCGGTGGCAGGATCTCCTCTGCTGTGATCCTATAGCAGTCAGTACTCTGCGCTGTGGCTGCAGCAACCTCAGTTAGAATCTGAGTCACAGCAGCTTTTGTCCAGAGCTGTGAGGGGTTTGAAGGGATGCCATGCCCTGGGACCACAAGCTTGGGTGGTCCGAGAGGGACCAGACTCATACCCACAATGATTGACAATGATTTCCTGACCCGTAGTCACTGTGCAGGGTCTTTCCAGTGAGGCTGCAGTGACACTTCTGGGAAAGCACTCCAGCTTCTCCATTTTCCAGGCAAACTTGAGAATTTAGAGGAATTTGCTCAGCCTTGCACGTTCTACTTCCTCACAGTTTTGCAGAAAGAGGACCAGAAGTTGCTGTGGGGGCCCTGCAGAGTGAGAGGAGGTGGGAGGCAGCAGCTTGCTCAGCTCCCGGCCCCCAGGGCATGAAGGATATGCCACAGCAGAAGAAGGAAGATAACCAGATGAAAGTCCTGCTGCTGGCACTCCCTGCTACAGGGGAGCAGGATTTTGGTTGCAAGACCTCCAGGGATGCTTTCACAGCAGAAGCAAAACCCACCCAGAGATGAGAGGTGACCCTGACAAACTGTAGGTCTGGGAACTCGACGTCTCACGGGCACCAAGAAGCAGATGGAGGTCTCTGAATTCCCCAGATGCTTCAGCCTGGGAAAGCCTCTTAAACTGTTGCCTTTACCCTTCTGGAGCCTTACTGGAGTCCCCCTGTTTGCTTGGACTTGGTGCCCTCTCCTGACAGGCGCGCAGAACTCGCTCTGGTCGCAGCTTTCAAAGGAGAATTTATGTGAGGTGGGGCGCCGGCTGCTGGTGGCGAAGGCACCGCTCAGGCAGATGGGTTCAGGCGTCTGCAGAGCTGCTGCTTGGGAAAAGGGGAGGGTGGATTTTTTTTTTTCCTAGCACAAAATAGATTTATTTTCTTACGTATCTTATCCAGAGCAAGAAATTAAGAAAAAAAAAATATCATTACACATTTACTTTTAGGACTTGCAGTTTATAGGGCACTTGCTTGTGTGACTTCACACTCCTCCAACATCCATTTACTGAAAATATGTATCTCTTTACTTAGGGAAACCTCAAAAAGCATTTTTCCCTCATAAAGATAAAATAGGAGGAAGAGAAGGCAAACATCTGGAGAAGTCGCACATTAGCAGCAGCAGTGCCTGCCCCACATTTACCCAGCTGAGCAGTAGAAACCCAAGGAAATACATAACTTCTCATTCCTCTTTTATTTTTTCCCCGACATAAAGTCGGTGTGATGTGTAAGGCAACTAAACTTACCTGAAAATTAATTTACTGTGCTTGAACAACTGATATATGTTAAAGTTGAAAAACATTTTAAAAAATTTACATAGGACAGGGGGTATTTTTCATCCAAAATTGCTTGAATTTCTGTTAAAAGAGTTTCGATTTTGCAAAAATTTCCTGAAGTGTCTATACACCTACAGCACTGCCCAGTGTTTGATGCAGTGTGGTGGCCCCACAGGTCACTGCAGCCTCTGCTCTCACAGGAATTGTATTCCCTTAAAGTGGCTCAGGGCTCTGCTGGGAAACTTCCACTCATCGCCCTCCCCGTGAAAAAAAGGTTCTCCTGATGTTCACCTGGAGCCCCCTGTGCTCCAGTGTGTGCCCATGGCCCTGGCACTGAGCACCGTGAACAGAGCCTGGCTTCCCTCCCAGGAGAGGTGCTCCAGTCCCTTCAGTATCTTCATGGAGGTTGTCAAGCAGAAAAAAACAGCTGCCAGCAGGAACCCAAACTTTAAGAACACTGCCTGAAGTCACCTGGCAAAGGAACCCGAGCACCCTTCACTGAGGGGAGCAGTGGAAAGCACAATTCCCTACTTCTTCCCTGCACCAGTTGCCTCGGGAGGGACCCGTCCTTGGCAGGAAGAGATGCCACGCCTGCCCATGGGCTCCTAAAGGATAAAGCCACCGCCTGAACAGGGGCTTGAACCCTGGACCCTCAGATTAAAAGTCTGATGCTCTCCCAACTGAGCTATCCAGGCTCACATTTGGGTGGGGGGGTGCAGGTCTGTGACAGGTGGGGGGCACCCCGCTCTCCCCAGCACCGCAGGGACAACGTGGGGACCCACTCTGCTATTTCCCACTCCCGCACCACCCCAGCGAGGCTGCCAGCGCAGGCCAGGCTGAACCCGGGTTCTGGGAATGTCGCTGGGCACTGACCGGGCACGGGGATGCGCCCTGGGAAGATGCCGCTGCCGCAGGGATGCGCGGGCAGCGAGAGGAGCGGGAGGCTGCGGGAGCGGCTGTGAAAGCTCCGCCGCTCCCAGAGGGAGGCAGGAGGGCCCCTCGGGGACAGGAGCAGCAGCGGCGGCTGTGGCCGATCAGGGCTCCGAGCTCTGCTCCGGGGCTGCGGCAGCCTCGGCTCCGATCGAGCCCCAGCGGCGCTTCTGCAGGAGCCGCGTTGGAGCAGAGGGAGGGAGGCGCTGCGGGAGCTGGGCCACCGAGACACGGAGCCCGTGGGGGGCACCTACAGCTGCCACCCCGCGAATTCCATTGCCCTTCCTCCCCATTCTTCAGGAAGGGGCCCCTCTGCCCCACGGGGAGCCCACTCTGTCAGCCAGCCCACCCACCAGCGACCTACAGCATCCCTGTCCCACCTCACACTTCTGGGAGGAAGAAGACAATCTTCCCTTCAGCGGGAGAATATGATTTTGCCCCATCCCTTGAAGTGTCCAAGGCCACGTTGGATCGGGCTTGGAGCATCCTGGTCTAGTGGGAGGTGTTCAAATCCCATGGCAGGGGTTTGAAATGAGATGGTCTTTAAGGTCCCTTCCAGCCAGAGCATGAACCCAGTGCAGGCTGAAGCTGCAGGGGCTTCCCCCAGCTGGGACTGTCACAGAGGACAGTCCCCTACCTTCCAGGGGATACTGTGAGGATGCTGCACGGGGCAGGGGCAGTGCCCAGGTTGGCACTGGGGAACGTGGCACTGCCATGTGGCATAAGGAGCTGCCCAGATGTGTTCTTTTCTTATCCCAGTGCCTCCATCTTCTTCCAGATACCTGGGGCCACCTGACCATGCTGGCAGCACCAGCATCCTCTGCCAGGAGCAGGAGGAGTGGAGAGGGGCTGTGTTCACTGAGGCAGGGAGTGAGCATTACCCCTAGAGAACCACAGAGGGGCAAGAACGTGGCAGCCACCTCCCCAGAACATGGCAAAGGGACACCGAGGCACTGGGAAGCTGCTCAGCCTGGGTGCAGCCCTAAGAACCCCTTGGCACTGCTGCACTGATTTTGACAGGCCATGGCTTGTCCATAAGGCCAGTCCTTCGTCCCTCCCCGTCCCTCCTCCTCCTCATGGCCAGCCCCTTGCAGCTCTCCCCTCCCCTGCAGCCCGGGTGCCTCTTGGCTGGACCTGTGTAAAAACTATAAAAGGCTGTTTGGCTTGGAGCCGTGCGGAGGATCCCGGCCGAGCCTGCCATGGGGAGCAGCGGCGCCGGGGTTGCGCTGCTGACGTTGTCGCTGCTCCTGCAGCCCTCGTCCCAGTTCTGGCTCTTCAATGTCCTCTTCCCACCCACCACCACCCCAGAAGCTCCCCCGACAAACAGCACGCCGCCCGTGGTGCTCGGTAAGGTCGCGCAGCGCGGGCACCGTGCGGGCTGTGGGTGGGAGCTCTGGCTGCCACGCAGCCCCTGGAGCAGACAGGGAGGCTGGGGTCCTGCACTGCTGGTGGCTCAGTGGGGTCTGGCTGTGATGGCTCTTGGCTGTCTGGATTGGAGCCACCAAGTGAGGGTGTCACACAGCCCCTCGTCCCCTCCCATTCACCGGGATAAGGACACAGGGCTGGCCATGCCCAGGTAGAGGTTTTTGGAGCTGAGGGGATAGACTGGGCACCCCAGAAAGCAAATGGGTCTCTGATATCTCACACCTGGTCCATGGAATATTTTAGGGCTTGTTTGTGTCTGGGGAACTCTGCTGGCAGAGGGACGGGGGCTGTAGCACAACCTCTTCTGCCACTTCCCAAAGAACCTGCCACTGGTGCTGGGGGTGGACCCACCACCTCTCACTTTCCTGGAGCTCACCCCATCCTGTGTCCTGGGAGATGGCAAAGTTGTCCTCTACTGCTGCAAAAGAGGAGCCATCTCATATCCCATCCAAAGCCAACTCTGATGGGGGGCAAGCCAGCAGGAGAGGGGGACAGGGAGATTAAAGGAGAAGTGGGGGCATCATCTCAAGAAGGAAGCAGCCACCACCAGCAGGTGCTTCTGTGCTGCATGGTTCTGCCTTCCTTTGCCCCTGTGCCATCACCAGGCACTTGAGCTCAGGTTTTGCCAAGAAAACTGCTGAGCAGAGTTGTGTTTTTCCTCCCTTTTCTTGAGTCATGATGAGTTTCCCCTTAAAAAAGAGAAGAGAAAAAGCAGAAGATCCCTCCTCGCTGCAATGCCAAGGGCATCAGGGGGCATCAGACCCTGTAAACTCCCTTTCCAGGGGCATCAGGGGGCGTGGGCCTCCATGTCCTGGGGTGGTCAAGAGACCCGGCTCACTGTCACCACGTGCCTCTTTTCAGGATTACCTGTGACAATCTCGGCATCTCCTTTTGTCCCTGGTGCCAGCCTCAGGCCGTGTCCCACGCCCAGCCAGCCCCGGATGCCCCTTGTGCCACTTGGCTGTGCCTCATTCCGCTCGGCATCCGCAGTCAACCCATCCCCCTGGGCCGGGCGTCCCGGAAACCCCCAGTGCCCTTGGGACCACTGATAACCCCTCTGCCCTCACAGAACTCCCTTAATAATTACCTAATGTCCTCTGGGAGGGGAGGCAGAGCTCTGAGCTGTCTGCCAGGGGCTGGGGGGTGCTGGCTGTGCACCTTCAGGAGCCGTCAGAGCAGCTCATGATCCTGTTCCTCTTGCTGATTCACCCACTCCCTACCAGGGCTCCCCTACACCTGTCTGATCCCCACCCAGGTGCTTTGAAGACAGGATTAGACCCTCCCTGCACCCCTAGGGAAGTGCCACAGGCATGAAGAAGCTGTGAGGCAGGTTGAGGGAAGTAACTGCTACATCTTCCCCTCTTGCATGGCACAGGGCATTGAAGGTCCACACCAGCCCCAGCCATGTATTGCAGGCAAGTCCTTGGACCCGCTGGGGCCTTGGGATTTGTCACCTGGTGCTCCCATTCCACCAGGTTCACTGTCCTCTGCAGTCATTCACCTCTTGTCCTCACCTGGCACCAGCAGCTGGCTCTTGGCTCGTGCACTCGGCTGGGGAAGCTCTCCATGGTGTCTGATCCCAGCACAGGCACATCTCTCAGGGAAGCAGCAGGATTGGTGTCCCATCCCTGCTGGGGGCCACCCTGATGCTCCCACAGGCAGACCAAACACCCTGGTGACTGTCACCTTCCATTGAGGCTGGCCAGGGCACAAAAATGAACTTACTTAAAGCTGTGCTGTGCTTCCTGCACACACCATTCCCACTAAATTTCCTTTGAACTGAGCTCCACTCAGCACTGAACCACTTCAGAGACCTTGTTCAGGCTGTATGGAGGGTTTAAAGTTCAGGAAACTCTCCCTGGGAGCTCTGCATCCCTGAACTGACCACTACCCCCAGACAAGCTGTCAGGACTGCATTAGGAATGGGCAGCCCCAAGCAGCACCAATTTCTTCCCCCAGGTTGCAGCAAGGAGAGGAAGGTGAGAACCCATCCAGGGCGGGGGAGCAGTCCAGGATACTTTGTGCTGCTGGGGACTCACATGTTTGAGCCAAAGGTGACAGCTCTGGGGGTCATCCCATGGAAATGCAGCTCTAGGGGTTCCCAAGGATGCATTTTAGCACTTCTCATGCTTACTCAGCATCTCAGCTCCAAGCACCCTCTCTCCTGTGCGGAGCAGCTTGTTCTCCAGGGATGCTGCTCCAGCAGGTGCCCAGCATCCCCAGACAACCCCAGGGGAGCACTGCCTGGGGGGTGGGGTAAGCACCAGGTTGGGCAGCCCCACAGGGTCAGTGGGATAGGGTTTGTAACTGGCTCTGCTCTCCCTCTGTGGTGCCTCCAGTGCCCGGGTGTCTGGGGAACCAGCTGGAAGCAAAGCTGGACAAGCCAGATGTGGTGAACTGGATGTGCTACCGCAAAACAGAGGATTATTTCACCATCTGGCTCAACCTCAACACCTTCCTGCCAGTGGGAGTTGACTGCTGGATTGATAACACCAGGTACCATCCAACTCTACCCTGGGAGCTCCCTGGGGAAATGACCTTCCAAGAATCTCCCTCCCCTCTCTTCCCCCTGGGTATTATCTAGCACACAGGGGAAAAAATGGGAGGACCATGGGATTATTTGGGAACACAAGTGACTGGCTACTGCTCTGAACATCTGTCCCTTTCCCAAATCCTTGCCATGTGCTCAAGCCCAGCCAGAGCACGCTGAGCACCCACTGGAGATGCTGCCACCCTGCCTGGGGCTGTAGGGTGAGGGGGCTGTGAGAGCTGGTTCCATCAGAGCCTCCTGTCCCAGGATGCCAGGAGAGCAGAGTGAACTCTGGCTGGGCTCCAGTGCACCTCACATCCACACGAGGCTTGGAAACAGCCAGGTCCAAGCCACTACCCGTGAGCTCCATCCCAGCCCTGTGTTCTCCATGGGGACATGGCTCTTCTGCCACTTCCTGTCCTGTCCCCACAGGGTGGTGTACAACCGAACCTCTCGGAAAATGTCCAATGCCCCAGGGGTGCACATCCGTGTTCCTGGCTTTGGCAAGACCTATTCTGTGGAATACCTGGATCAGAGCAAGCTGGCAGGTGAGAGGAGGAGAGGCCAGGGTGTCTGGGCATCCCACGTGCTCCCTGCAAATGGGGAGGTGTCCCCATGTCTCCAGCAGGGGCGGGTTCTGCAGAGAGCTCAGGGCACTGGGGCTGAGGGACATTAGCCTGGGGGACACACTCCAGCTGAGTGCTGGCAGGGAGCACCCCATCCTTGACCCAGGACTCAATGGGATGCACAGAGTCACGACATCTGGCTGGAGCCACTGAGCCACAGGGCTTCCCAGGGAACATTTTGACCCTGACCAGGACCAGAATGGAAAAAGCCTGATGAGAGAAGACCACAGACTTAATTCCCACTTGTTCCCTCTGCCCACAGGCTACCTGCACACCATGGTGCAGAACCTGGTGAACAACGGCTACGTGAGGGACCAGACGGTCCGGGCAGCCCCCTACGACTGGAGGGTTGGACCCCGTAAGTCTGGGGGTTGTGGCCAGGCCCCCCATGCACAGAGGGGAGCAGGATGACCCTCATGCCATCATGCTCCCCTCTTGTCCACAGAGGAGCAGCCCGAATACTTCCAGAACCTGAAGGCGCTGATCGAGGAGATGCACGATGAGTACCAGAGACCCGTCTTCCTCATCGCACACAGCATGGGCAACCTGCACATCCTCTACTTCCTGCTGCAGCAGACACAAGCCTGGAAAGATCAGTACATTGGGGGGTTCATTTCCCTGGCTGCCCCCTGGGGAGGCTCCGTCAAGCCCCTGCGTATCCTGGCATCCGGTGGGTGACTCCTCGTGTGCAGCCACCTCTTTGTTTTCTTTCCCTCCTGTAGAAATGGAAGGGTGGTGCTGGGCAGGGAAATGGCACAGTGCTGAAAGAGGTGGGGGATCCAGTTCCTGTTTAGGCTCTTTGCAGCCCAGAAAGCCACAATCACTTGCCTAATGCTGACAGCCCAGAATATCTACAAGGCACAAGTCCAAAAATGCATGAGATTAAAAATCATGTGCTTGAAGGTTTTAACATCTGGCCCCTTGCATCACCCTTAAGTCACCTGCTAATATTTTTCTCTGTTGCCACAAGACCCAGAGATATTTTTAAGGTAATCTGCAGTCATTCCATGGTCTTAGGACTCCAGACATACCAAAAACTATCAAGGCTTGAAGGAAACATGCAAGCTGGCCACTGCTTACTCCTGTCTCTGCAGGCAGGTGTGGTGGTGCCAGGATTGCAGGGAATGTTCAGGGCTGGGTTGGTCTGTGCCATCACACATCCAGTTTGTCTCCACTCAGGCCCTTTGAGCAGATAGAGATGTGGAGAGAAGTGTTTGGAAGGCTGTTCTTGATATCTGCAGACAGCGGGGTAAGGAGAGGACGTAAGGTTATGGGCAGGGGAAGAGCTGAGCTGGAGAAGGCCAGGGGACAGTGGTGAGTGGCTGTGGGGAGCACAGATCCCAGCCCAGCTGCCCAAAGGCTCTGTCTGTGTGGGGACATTGTGGTGCCATTTGTGATGAGCCCTTGCGTGTCCCGCAGGTGACGAGCAGGGCATCCCACTCATGTCCAACATCAAGCTCCGTGAAGAGCAGCGCATGACCACCACCAGCCCCTGGATGTTCCCCACGACCCTGGCCTGGCCCGAGAGCCACGTCTTCATCTCCACACCCTCCTACAACTACACCTACCGCGACTACCAGCGCTTCTTCGCCGACGTCAACCTGGAGGATGGCTGGTACATGTGGGAGGACATGAAGGACTTGTTGAAGGATTTGCCCCCTCCTGGGGTGGACATGTATTGCCTCTATGGCACAGGCTTCCCCACCGCAGAGACTTACATTTATGATGAGCGTTTCCCTTATGAGGACCCTGTGAAAATAATTTATGGCGACGGGGACAACAGTGTCAACACACGCAGCTTGGAGCTGTGCAAGCGATGGCGTGACCAGCAAAAGCAGAAGGTGTTTGTCCAGGAGCTGCGAGGTGCCCACCACTTCAACATGGTCTTCAGCAACCTGACACTCAGTTATATCAATGAAATCCTGCTGGGGAGCAAAGAGGAGCAGGGGGAGCCAGGGCAGGTGAGATCCAGCCTAGAGGCTGGGAAGTTGGGGAAGATCCTACGTGAACACAGGGTCCATAAGGAGCCTAAAAAGAACTGAAAGAAGGGAGGGCCAGCTTCCCTCCATGATAGTTGGCACCACAAGGTGCCGTGCAGGGGAGCAAAAGACTTGGAGCTGAGTTTGGAAGGAAAGTGAGCAAGACCAACAGCTCGGGTGGATGGGCTGGCACCCACTTCCACACTGATTGGTTCTTCTTTCAGGAATAGTGATTAATTTTACTTCAGAGGCTTGTCACTTCCCACCAGTGGGTGGATAATTAACCATGCTGCCAGCTCATTAACATCACACTTGTGAATTCCAGTGTACACACAAGCCCTTGTTGCTAGCAAGCCATTTTTAGGCACTTTAGAGGCTGTGGACCTGTGGTGCTGTAGCTTCTGCTCACCTGGGACAGAGCAACTCACATAAGAAGAGCAGGGTCTGACTTACCAGGTGGTCACAGAGGTAGCATGGGGGTAGCACAGTAGGTATGGCTTATAGAGAAGTGAGCTAGGCTCCTTGGGCAAGACCAACTCAAAATCAGCAGATTTACAAAATAATAAACACGTTTTGCTTCTATATGCTGAGCCTGCCTTGTCCTTCAGAGCCGGATGGTGAAGCCAGCCATGACCAGAAAGTGAGGTGCTTGCTGCCTGCAGGCACTCCAGGAGACAGGGCTTTGGGGAAAACCATAAGGCAGCTTGGCTTGGTGATGCGACCAGGACTGGCAACGTGATGCAGGTGACAATGTGGTTGGGGTTGGTGACATAACCAGGGGTGGTGGTGCTACTGGAGCATCATGCAACTGCTGCTGCCAGAGCAACTGGGATGGAAATATCTGGCCTTGGAAATGCAGCTGGGATAGGGACACAACTAGGGGTGGCGATGCAAACAAGGCTGGAGATGCAAACAAGGTGGGGATGCAGCTTGAGACTGGCGATGCAGCCAGCGGGGGCAATACAAATGTGGTGACACAGCTGGGGTTGGCCAAGCACCCGAGGCAGCAATGCAGCCGGGACATGCAGTGCAACCGGGACCGGCTGTGCCTCGGGCCTGGCGATACTGCCGGGGCCGGGGCTGCTCCCGGGGCTGGCGGGGCTGCCGTGCCGCGTGTCCCGAACCCCGAGCTCCGAGCTCCGAGCCCCGAGCTGCCGTTCGGAGCGCAGCGCTCGGGGCCGGGCCCGGCTCCGCCGCCGC
>QUSF01000023.1:4525974-4608649 GCA_003676055.1 Chloebia gouldiae | reverse complement strand
GGGGCTGCGGGCCGCCGCCTCGCTGCCGCACATCGCGCGGGGCCGCGGGGAGGAGGGCGGCGGGCGGCGCAGCCCCTGCCTGCTCGTGGCGCTGCGGCCGCGCAACGTGGAGGCGGAGCGGGAGCGGTTCTTCCGCGCCAGCTTCGCCTACGACCCGCAGTTCGAGTACGCGGAGCCCGTGCCCGCCGCCGTCCTGGACAAGTACGGGGCCGCCTCCGACCGCTTCGTGGCTCAGGTGAGGCGGGGCCGAGGAAGGATGCTCGGCCTGGGAGGAGGAGGAGGAGGAGAAAGGAGGGACCCGGCTCGCCCTGCGGGTCGAGGGTGTGCGATGTATCCTGGTGGGGCGGGCCAGGAGATGGCCCATGGTCATAGAATTCAGGAGTGGTTTGGGTTAGAAGGGTTTTAAAGACCGTCTAATTGGCCCACAGACCCTGCCATGGGCAGTGACATCTTCCACCAGATCGGTTGCTCCAAGTCCCATCCAGCCTGGCCTTGAACATTTCCAGGCATGGGGCAGCCACAGCTTCTCTGGGCAACCTGTGCCAGTGCCTCATCACCTTCACAAGGAAGAATTTATTCCTAATGTCCAGCTTAAAACCACCCTCAGTCAACTTAACACCATTCTCCCTGGTCCATGTGACACCATGTGACACCTTGCCTTCTTTCCTTCCCAGCTGGTGCCTGATCTCTCTTCCCTTAGCACCTTTTGTGTCCTGCCTCCATTACACTCACCCTGTGATTTCTTAAACCTCATTTTTTAGTAACCTCACCTACTGCAGGAATGGTACGTGCTCCATGGTGACATGGGTCATGCTGGTGCTCAGTGATGCCAGGTTGGATGGGGCTTTGAGCATCCTGGTCTAGGAGAAGGTGTTGCATCCCATGGAGGAGGATTGGAACTAAATGATCTTAAATGTCCCTTTCCACCCAAACCAGTCTGTCTTTCTGTGGTCAAACTGGCGCCTGCTTATGCTGGGAGCTGTGCTTTATCAGGGACACCTTGCTGGTATGCTTTTGCACTTGTTGCTGTAGAACTAACAGCAGAGGAGCTGGAGCACATGGGTGACAGCATGGGAAATGGTCCTTAGCCTGAATTGTCTGGTGGTTAAGTCTGGCTTATTTTCTGGGAGGCCTAAAGGTTGTCCAGTGCAGCAGCATCCTTAAGGCATCAGCAGACATGGTCAGTAATGATATTAATTGGTGAAGACTCCACCTAAGGAGTCTATATTATTTTGCTCAATGATTTTTCCATGGCTTATACACTACTAAAATGTTTCTGAGTTGCTCTCTGCCCTAGGGATGGCACTGAGAAAACAGCTCCTGGTCATGCAACAGGTGAGAAGAGGCAGGAATGTGCTTCCAGGATGCTGTGCCCACAAACAAGCATTTTGTGGATGCAGGAGTAGAATTGCTCTGTCCCTCCTGTGCTTGGAGCTGAGAGCCTGGCTGTGTCCCAAAACCAGTTTGCACCTGGGAGTGAGCATCCTGCCTCTAGGAAGAGCATCTTTCTGCCACGTGAACAAGTGAGCAGATAAAAACCCCCTCTTATCCCAGATTCAGGCTGGCACACCAGAGGTGTTTCTTTGCACCTCTCAGTCAGGAGTTACTTATTCAAATAACAACAGCTTCACTGATTTATTTATTGTTTTTGGAATATTTACCTTTTCCTGCATCCTGCCCATGTCTCTGCCTGGATTATTGTCCAGATGATTCAGGCCCTTTCTGTAAACAGCTTTCTAAGCAGTTTGTCATTCCCAGTGTGTGCCATACCTCTGTCCCAGATAAACTGGTGCCAGGGAGGCTCTTGCATGGGAGACACTCTGATGCCTGCAAGGTCCTCGCCAGTGTTCAGCATTTCCCTCCTGTATTTCATTCCCTGAGTCGTGCAGTAAAATGAGTTGCTCAGACTCTTTCACCCTGTGCTTTTTCCTTTGGTTGCTGCAGTTGGCTTGCAGCAGAGTAAAAGATGAATAATTGAGATTTATTTTTCTCCAGGCAGTGCTTTGAATGAATGGAATTAAGGTTTGTAACCACGGTGGATGCTGGAAGCTTTTGCAAGGGATACTAAGTATTGAGTGTTTCTGCCAATGTTTCTCCAGGTTTTCTGGTGGCTCTGGGATGGGACAGCATTCATGGCACTGTTCCTCTGCTCTTACCCTGCAGTAACCTCCTTCCAGTCTCTTTTATTTTGAGAAGCATTTTTCATTGGCAGCTAACTCTTAGCTCTAAACTGCTTTTATTTTCAAAGACTTTCATTAATCACGGAGATTAAATAAATAAGACATTTTGCTAAGTCGGGATCCTTAGACATGAGCAGACAAACCAACACCAGCTCCCCACTTCCAGCTGCTCTGCATGTGCTTGGAGGTTTATTTTATTTTCTTAACAGAAAACTTAAATAAGCCAAGAGGATTCTTCCAGCCCTGTGGAGGCTCATCCCCCTGGAGATCACATCCACGGTTTGCCACATCAATTTGAGTGGCAAACTAGCACAGAGCTGGAGGATTTGTTGTCCTACTGTATATGTTGGGTGCATGATCTGGGGATGCTCAGAACATTGGAATCTCAGGAATTTTGCTCACCAGGATGTGCTCTAAAGGTTGGGAAAGAGCTTTCTGGTTGTCTTACTCCTGGGCACCAGCTGTGCTGGGTTTCTCTTGGCTCAGTGATTTGGGTCCCCTGGGAGGAGAAAGAGCAAGTGGCTGAGCAGAGGTGGGAGGATGAAAGGTTGTTTTTCTGCAGTGGTCAGCTGAAGGTACCTTGCAGTGCTGTAAAAATGAGTCTGATAGTTCAGCAAACAAAGCAAAAAACCCAAATACCTCCACCCGAACACCCCAGAAAACAAAACTGACAGCAGAAAAACTGCACAGCTTCTCCTGGAAAGACACAGTAAGTGACTTGAGAATAAAAATCAGCTGTGAAAACTGCCCAGAGAAGGAAAATCAGGAACTTCTGCAGGGATAGAGGAGGTTGCTCACCAGATGCAGACCTAAAACCCCTCTTAGGAACATAGAATTTTTTATGTGGGATAAGACCCTTAAGATCAAGTCCAGCTGTTACTTAAGCACTGCCAATCCCACCACTAAACCACGTCCCCAAGTGCCACATCTACATCTTTTAAATACTTCCATGGATGGTGACTCCACCTCTGCCCTGGGCAGCCTGGTTCAATGCTTGACAACCCTTTCCATGAAGAAATTTTTTCTGCTGTCCCACCTAAACCTCCCCTGGCACAACTTGAGCCATTTCCTCTTGTCTTACGGGGTGTTGGATGATTTGAGCACCAGTACTGGTGGTGAGCACCCATCTCCTGATCCTGGGTAACCTCAAGGACTTGGGAGGGACAACAAGTGGTCTGGGGCTGGGGAGCTTGGCAGCAGCCCAGCCAGGTTTGCAGATGCAATAAAACTGCTGGAAAAACTCCAGAATTTGTTGAAAGTCATCTGCTTTGGAATATGTACTAATACAATATTAATATATTAATATATATTCCAATGACTGGAGAAAAAAATTGCTTGAAAATGTCTGCAATGGAAGCACGATTTTTGGGGAGGAAATTTGCTAATAAATGTTCATATTTTATAAATGCTCCATAAATGTTAATGTGAATAATGGAGCACGTGATGCTTTTATTAGAAGGCTGCTGGGTGTACAGCAGGCTGGTGGTGCTGAGACACTGTTTGAAGCAGCATCACTGCAGAGGGTGATGCACAGCCTCACTGCTGAGCTTGGAATTCAGCTCTGTTGTAAGAAACTCTGGGAGTAAAAAGCAAGCTCAGAAGCTGGAGATCTTTGTGCAAGCACCAGAGTTTGCAAGAAGAACTGAAAGCTGAAAAGGTTGTAAATAATCATGGGTTTAACCATGCTGCGACGATGTAGTTTCACTTCCGCTTTGCCCCATTTCTGCAAGAGATGCCTGCAAGGGTGACAAAAAGCAGAAAGAATATGCTATAGGTCATGCTGATTGTCTGAAGTGTCTGTCTGTCCTGGTAGCCACCTCCAGCCAGCTCAGTCTCCTTGGTTTTTTAGATCATGCAAAAGCACATCGGATTTTATCGGCATTAATCGGGGGTTACCCTCACTGGGTTTGTTGCACGTGGGATTTTAGGCTGTGTTTGTAAGCGGGGAGGTGTTTGTGCTTATGTTTGTGCTTTGTGTGTGCCACAGGCCATCAGGATCATTCGTACTGTCCTGGAGAAGTACGGCACCTACGAGAGCTTCGAGGTGGCCACGGGCGGGAGGCTGCTGAGCAAGTGCCAGATCTGGTCCGTGATCCGAAAGTACATGCAGAAGGAAGGCTGTGTGGGAGAGGTAATCCGTGTCCCTGCTTTATCACTTGTAAAACACAGCAAAGGATGCATTTTCTGATTAAGAAATGTTTTGGTTACAAAGAGGAAACTTCTCTGCTCTGAGCAGTGGTGTCCTTTCACCTCCAGCTTCACCCATATCCTGGCTTTAGGACTTGGGTGCTGGTTCCCCACAAACTTCCTCTGGTGTTTTCCATGTGTATCTCCCTTCTGTGCTTGAGAGAGAAGGAGCAGCTGCTGCTTGTCTGCATGGCCATGCCAGGAGCCATTTGCTGCGTGCATGAGGCATCAATTACTGTTGGGAAGCTGTCTCTTGCTGTTGGCAGCGGGAGGGCAGACTTCTCTGACAGCTGCCTTAAACCCACATGTCCAAAAGCAAAGCCAAGGGAAGAGATTTCCTGCTGTCCTGCAGGACATGCAGGTTATGGTGCTTTGAAACCCCAGGCTTGGGTTTTAAGGCTGGGAAATATGTGGTTAATATACAACATCCACGTGGGATGGAGCCAGGGGAGAAGTTCAACATCTCCTAACCTGGTTTCTCTGCACTCCCTGCAGCATCCAGCACGGAGCATCCCACAGCTGCCATTAAGGAGCCTTTTTTATCCCTTCTGCCAGCAAGGTGTGGGCAAAACACTTCCACCATCCTGGGTTCAAGGTCTGAGAAGGATTTCTGGGCCTGGCTTTGTGTGGGTTGGCTTGCAGGGCTCCCTGGGGCTGTTGGCTGCAGGGCAGGGACTGTGCAGTGCTGGTTGGTGTGGGGGCTTCCTCACTACTGCTTCTTGGCCAGACTCTATTTCCAACCTCTGGTTTTTCACCTCTGTCTCCAAAGAGGATTATTGGTGAGTGTTTCTCTAAAGTATCACCCGGCCCAGTGGTACCCGGTGCATTCCATGCAGGCAGAGCAGGAATGAGTGGTCCCCTGAGGTCCCTCCTGCCCAAGGACATTTCATTTCCTCCTCAAACACCCTTGGTTTGCCCTGATGCCTCCTGAGGGTGTCCCTGGGATGTGGATTTGGCACCTTGATCCTCCTAAGCCTTTGCTTGGGACAGAACAGATTTCTGCAGATGTTTCCCTGTAATTCATCTGCCTTTGAGTGCCCAGAGCCAGTCCCAATACCAGCCAAGCAGCTGCCAGTCTTACCAACCTGCACTTACAACTTGCTAGTTGAGCTCTATCTCTCAGGTTTATTAATTGATTAAATTCAGCTACTCTCTTCTCCATTAATTGAGCCCTGGCTGGGCAGAAAGCCATTGATTTTCTTACGTATTGGTGTACAACTGGCTTCCTTCCAACCCTATGTAATTGTCCCTGTGCTCAGAGCTATTGGGTGTTGGACTCAATGAACCCTGTGCATCCCTTCCAGCTCAGGACATTCTGTGATTCAAGGCAATGCAGAGTTCAGTCACTGTTTGCACATCGGTGTGGCTGTTTTATCTGGGGCTTTTGATAAGTGCTTTGGAAACAATGAAAGCATTGGTTTGTTCCTTTCTGTCCAATGGAAATTTTGCTGGATGTGTCTGGGGTAGGGAAGACTTAAAAAAAGGGTTTCACCTGTTCTCAATGCAGCAATGTTGGTAGAACTTGCTCTCTGTACAAGACCAAAACTTGCTGAAACTTCTGCATCACTGATAATCTCACACCCTGTCGGGGAACTGGGCAGTTTCAGGCATGTGTCTCCCTCCCTGCACCTGTATCTCTGATTCCTGACTTTCACCATCTGTGCCCTGTCTGTTCTGCCGTGCCCTTTGCTTCCCTGATACGTACTAATGGTGATGGCTTGCTCAAAAGAGAAGAAACTCGTGTGGGGGTAGCATTAGCCCAGAGCAGGAGCAGCTGGTGTGCCCCTGCCCACGGGCAGGCCTGGCAGGCAGCGTGGCCAGGCTGGGGGCAGCCTCTGCAGCTGCCCTTTGTCCCCACACCGATCAGCAAGGGCAGGATCCTGCTTTCCAGCACCGCAGGCAGCACGCTCCTGGGTAAGTGTTCATGCTGTAATTAAATTTGTGCCCTCAAAAGCTGCTTTGTTGCGGTCCAAGCTGCAGATCCTGAAGCTCTTCTGCTTTTCTTCTGACTTAGGACAGACATGATGCTGCCAGAGGTTTCCATATGGATTTCAGTGGGCTCACAGCGTGCAGCAGAGAAACACTTGGCCCCACTGGTAAGTGCTTCATGGCAATCCTTGGGCTTGTGGAGTGTTGTCAGCCTAAGCAGTGCTGGCTGATGTCTCTTGGGATCCCATCAATGGCCTCCCTCTACCTCTGAGCTGCTTGCTCAGTGTCAGAGGTCCTGAGCAGTGCCAGGTTGCTGGGGAGAGACAGGAACCCATACCCCGGTGCCATGGGGACCACCAGAAACCTTTCCTTGATTCCTTGAGATGAGCTCTTTCTCCATCAGTGCATTCACAAAAGCTGAGTAAAACCATGCACCACAAGGATGCACTGGGGATGCTGCTCAAAATGAGACAGGTGACCTGGAGAGCTGGTCCTGCTGCTCTTTGGCTGGAGTTGCAGCCCTGGTTGTGTCTTCCAAGCTGAAGGGTCCCAAAACAAGGCAAGTGGTGCTGCTCAGCAGGATGAGGTTTTGTAGCAGGAGAAGAGCTGCAGTGGGCAGCATAGGAAACTGTAGTCTCTGGCACTGCCCAGAATTCCTTTCCATTGCTCCTGGATGCCTGGTTCTGCACGAGGAATCAGAGGTGAACTGACAAGGCCCAGCATTGGAGGGATTCCTTTTCATACTGGTATATTTTAACTCAGGTAAGCAGTTGCACTGTAAGTATTTTATGCTGTCTGTTTGCCCAGTGGTGCACTCTGTTAGGCTGCACTTTCAGCTTTCAAAATAATAATAAATCTGACTTAAAGCAAACCAATTCAGTCTCCTCTCTTTTTTTTTAATATGAGAAGAATTGTCATGTAGTAAAACAGGCACATTTTCATCCTGAAAAGTGTCAGTTAGGAAGTAACAGGTGGTTTATAGAGTTAATGGGTATGCAAGGGAATTTGCTATCTTGAGGTTTGCCATTGTCAAGAGCTCCCAGGGACCATCCTCTAGTCATGCTGCAGCTTTGAGTTCCTGCAGATCTGAAGTCAGGTGGTCAGAAAATGCTGCTGGCTGGCAAGTTAACTTCTGGTGAGCATCTCTCTTGGTTCCAGCACCTGTGATAGCCAGGTTTTTCAAAATACCATTTTTTCTGTATAAAGATACTGAATACTCCTACACTTGCAATGCCCATCCCTGCTGTGAACTGTGGTACCTGGGGCAAACACACCTGGTTCCTCCTGTGAGGGTGAACTGGCATGGAGCCGTCCTCACTGCTCATGTCTTGAAGCCTCAAATGGGAGAACCCGTGGAGGGGTCCATGAAAAGTGAACCAGAGCCTTGGATCCCTCAGGAGATGTTTCTTGCGGGGGTGCAGAGCCATTACAAAGCTGGTGCTGTTGGGTGTTCACAGTGGGGTTGTTTTGATGGCCAAGGTTACTGCCCTGTCCCATTGCCAGTGGGGATCAGAAGGGGGACCAGGCAGGTCTCCAGAGGATGTCCATTCTGTGTGGCCACAAAAGCGTGGGGAGCCCATGGGAGCAAGCTGGGGAGGTGATGCTGGAGCCAGAGGGGTGCTGCAGGAGGCTGCCCCGGAGCTGCCTGCTCTCCTACAGTGCCTGCTCAGCTTTGTTGGCTGTAAAGAGATTAAAGGTGCTACTTCATCCCTGCATGAGGTCATCTCCTCTCATTATTCTCCCACCCCCAGTGGCTCTTGATGTCTGTCATTCTTTTGGGGAGCTGCAGCACAACCCAGTGATGGTGCGGCAGTGCCAAACGGTGCCACCGTGGTGTCAGTGGATTTTTCTGACCATCTGCCACCATCTCAGCCTCTGCTGAGAGCCAAGCCCCTGCTCATGGCTATCGCCTCCTCCTCCTCCTGCAGGTGGTGGTGCAGCTCACCGATGACCTCCTGTCGCAGGCAGTGATGATGGTGGAGGACAGCCGGCCCACGCTGGCCATCAACCTGGCTGGAGCCCGGCAGCACTGGCTGGAGGGGATGCTGCGCCACGAGATAGGTCAGCTGGGGGGCTGGGGGCGGGGGCAGGGCCGGGGGATGCTCCGGGCATTCACTCCTGTCCCCTCTCCCCAGGCACCCACTACATCCGGGGGGTCAACAACACCCGCCAGCCCTGGCACAGCTCCGAGGGCCGCAAGCAGTACAGCCTGAAGCCCGCCAACCCCACGGAGGAAGGCTTGGCCAGCCTGCACAGCGTCCTGTTCCGCAAGCAGCCCTTCCTGTGGCGGGCAGCCCTGCTCTACTACACCATCGAGCGGGCCAGCCGCCTCTCCTTCTCTGCCCTCTTCCAGGACCTGGAGCAGTATGTCCAGGATGCTGGTGTCCGGTGGGAGTACTGTGTGCGGGCAAAGCGGGGCCAGACAGACACCTCACAGCCAGGTACCACTCGGGGGTGTCATCTGAGTTTTGGGAAGAATTCTGTTTACTTATTTTATATATTTATTTTTTGGTTGTTTTTTTTTTTTTAAGAAAAAACAGTGTGTGGTGTGTTCTGCTGCTGTGTAGGTTGAGCATCACTAGTCCTGTAGAGTGTGAGTTGGCACAGGCAGCCAGAACAGGCACAAACTTAGGCTAGAACACAGAAAGTAAAGTTATTTGCATTACCTTACTAACCGGGGGATCCCCAGAGCAACACCCAACACCTGGGCAGAGGAACACAAGATCAGAGGGTCACCAGCCTGCTGTTCACAATCTTATCAAGAGTTACACCCAGGTGCAAGGTCACTTGAGCAATTTACAATCCTTCAGATCAGTGTTTTGCTTTTAACCTGTTCCTCCCAACATAGCCAGAGCACCCAGTCCCTGCATCCCTCCCCATCTGGAGCATCGCTCTCCCTGTCCCACGGGAGTGACTTGCACAAGCTCTTGGGGAAGCAGCAGGCAAAGGAGAGGAAACGTTTGGATACATTTGGATGCTTGCAGTGGTTTACTCTTTGAAAAATTACTTGGGGATTACTTGCAAGGGAAGTATCCCAGTGGGGTTGTGGCTCTGGCTGCACCCGGCTGCCTCCCCAGTGCCCAGCCCTTGGGACCCAGCAGTCCTGAGCCCTGGCACACTCGTGGGCAGTGCCCTCATTCTGGTTGTTGTGGTCATCAAATGTTCAGGCAAATGGAGGGTGGTGGGAAGCCAGGAGCCCTCTCTGAGGTTTTTCTGCTGTTCCAGGCTGTTTCAGTAAGGACCAGGTGTACCTGGATGGGATTCTCCGCATCCTGCGCCATCGGCAGACCATCGACTTCCCACTGCTGGCTGCGCTTGGAAAGGTAATGGCCAGGGGGAGGGTGAGGCAGGGAGTGGCTGATCCCACAGTCCCATCCCATCCTGAAGCTCACAGAGGCTCCCTCAATCTCATGGCTTCCCAAAAAACAGCCCTTGCCTGGCAGCCCTTCAGCTCTTTGTCTTTCCTTGCGCTCATGGATCTCTGTGTACCAGGGAAAGGCTGTGCTCGGTAGGATGCAGGGAAGGACAGGACAATCCATAATCCTCTGTGGGAGACCTTTGGGAAGAGGCTTAACCCAACAGGTTAAGCCTTTCTGGCCCTTGGCCACAACAGTCCTGCTGTCATCTGTCCTTGCAGTGACCGAAAATTACCAAACCCACAAATCCCTTGCAAATCCCACACCCCCAGCAGCTCTCCTGCTGCCTCCCCATAAGCAGCAGGGATGTTTTGACTGATCCAAGGGGGCTGCAAGGGCACCAGGAGCCCCCCATATCACCTGCCAGGGTTTGGGATGGAGGGGACTGACCCCCATCTCCGTGCTTCCTGCCAGGTGTCCTATGAAGATGTGAACCGGCTGAAGAAGTTTGGGGTGCTGGAGAAGGCCCGCATCCCCCATTTCATGCAGGATCTGGAGCGGTACATGAAGCAGCTGGATCACATTGTCACCACCAATGGCCTGAACGAGGAAGAGCTGGAGCAGCTGCTGCCTGACTGAGGGGCACCCCCTGAACCAGCACACAAGGGTGTAACTGGTGCTGTTTTTTGGGTATTTTTTGGGGCTGGAGCAGAGGGCAGAGCCCGAGGCGGGCGCTGTGCATGTAGCGCTGTGTAGGGTAGCGCGGCCAAGGGCCCGTGTGGTTGTGTTGATGTGTCCCCTGCATCGTCCCTGTGTATTTTGGGGATGCCTGTGCTGCTCCACGTGGCTTTGGGGAGCCAGAGAAGAGGGTTCAGGGAGGGTGGAGCTGGGGCAATGTGCTGGTCCCTGAGTGCAGAAGGCTCTGCCGGGGGAGCTGCAGTGGGGGAATTGCTGTAGGGTACCGGGAGTGCTCCCAGCACTGTGGGGGCACCTACTTGGGGCCAGAGACAGGGGAGCTGGCTCTGGGCTGTGCCTGGCAGGGAATAAGGGCTGGACTGCACCCACAGATCATCCCATGGATGCCTTTTCACTCCCTACCCCTTCCCTGATGTCCCCCACCAGCAGCAGGAAGGACTTCAATCCCCCGTTACCAGTCTCTGCCCAGCTCTGCACCCCAACCACAGCCACCCTGCCTGGCTTTGAGGACTCAGGGTGGGGACTGGGCTTGATGTTAGGAAAAAAGCGTGTAATAAAGGTGATGTAATGGAAAAGACGTGTGGGCAAAAGGTTGTGGATAGCATCAAAACCCAGGCTGGCACCACTGTGAACACCCACCGTGCCCCTTGCTGGCACAGGCAAAGCTGCATGGTCTGAGCTGGTGCGTCAGGGCCTGGAAGAGGTCATGGACTGTGACATACAACACACTGGACAAGGACATCAGTAAATCAAAGCAGGCAAAAGTAAAAACTGCCCTGTTCCTGGTCTCTAACACATGAGCTCTGGAGCAATCATGGCACCCCTGGGAGTACCCTCTTAAGACAAAACAAAACCCAAACCAAACAAACCCCACAGCTTCTTGTCTTGCATCCCACTGAGCTCCTACAAAGGTAGCACAGGCCAATCTGTGGCTCCTGAAAGCTCAGGCTCAATCCCAAAAGCTCCAAGTTTGGCTGCAAGCCCTGTTCACATCATCCCCAGCTGCCCCTCACTCCTGATCCTGGCAGGGCAGCTGCAATTTCTTCACAGCGTGTAGAAGCTGTGGCAGGCAGGGCAGCACAAACCAAGCTTGGGAAAGGAAAGCACTTATCTTTGGGGATTCTGCTCCCTTCTAGTCCACCTTTCCAAAGACATGCTGGCACTTTTCACAGCTCCCCTGCACAAACCCACTGGCAGCATGGTCAATTAAGACTCTGCTCTTTAATGTACTATTTCCTCCAACATTGCACTCCCCAACGCTGAATGCGATACAGCGCTGCTTTAAAAAGATATTTACACACATCCCAGCATCACCCCCTTGTCAGCCCAAGGAGCAAGGCTTCAGCCCATGCTAAGACCCAACCAGGGGAAGTCTCTTGCAGCCTTTCTGCCAGAATGGCAGCAGTGACAAAGGACAACAGAGCTACTGCCATGGTTTTGGATTGGTTTTGGTCGCATCCCTGATGAAATAACAGCATGGAGATGGGAGAGGGTGCTGATCTATCCCCAGCCAGGGCTAGAAGCGTTTCATCTGTCGGCGCTCCTGCCGCCGCTGCTTCTTCTCGTTGGGCTCCTGAGCAGCGGGCGAGGACTCGGCTGTGAACCAGGGCCCCAGGATGTTCACCCACAGGAGGTAGAGAGCGCGCCCCGGAGCCTGCAAAACACACGTGGCACAAGCTCAGTCACTCTGGGACTGCGCTGGGTGCTACGGGCAGGAGGGCTGGTCCTTCTGAGGGAGGGAGACAAAGCAGCTGGATCAGAGGCAGCTCAGGGTGCACGGAAATCAAAGGCGGTGGCAGGCGCCCAAAATAAACGATGGGTTTCATTCCATGGTTGAGGAACGCATACAGCGATCAGACTTCATGCACGGAAATCCCAGCATCAGGTCTGAATTACCCGGAGGGATCCAACTGTCCAGACATTCTGCCTCTCCTTCCTTTGGAAAACACACCCACATTTCTTTGAATTTATGAAAAAAGCAATGCAGATGGTCTCCAGGGGACAGCCAAGTCTAGGCTGCCCTCTGCCAGACCAGCTAGAGAGGAATTTGTGGGTGAGGACTGGAATGAGATCAAGGACTGAACTCGGATAACCTTCCATGCTCCCACAGTTGCCTTTTGAACCTTTGTGGGATATCCTCAAAGCAAATGTGGGATTTTTAAACTAAATGGAGATTATTTTTTCTCCTTTTGCACAAGCAGTTTTAGCTGGAGACACATGACAAACATTTCAGGAGCCGAAAGAGCCTGGTGTGTTAAGGGGAATGAAAGACTGTAGCATGTCATCTACCCAAAAGCACAGTGTCCAGCAGATCCCAGCCTTGATCCATGCTGAATGGCTCAAAAAGCCAAACATGATGAAACACCATTTGTTACAGACACAGAAAGACTCTGTGCACCAAGACAGCTTTGATCTGCCTCATGTTGCTTGTTGCCCATTCATGGGACCAGAGGGAAAGACAAAGGCCAGCCTAGTTTTTGCATGGTTGACCCAGAGAGATCAGGCCTTCTTTGCCTTGTGCAGCCTAAATTTTAAACAAGATGTGACAAGGAGATTAAAAAACACATCAGGAAATGGTTCGGGCCTGAAACATGATACTGAAATGAAATGGATAAATAATGTCCTGCATCCTGAAGACAGGGAAAGAAAGCAACAATGCAGAGCAAGATGGAAAACAGCAGGGGCTGGAGCTTACCAAGAGCCAGAAGTACCAGACGTAGAGCGAGAAGCAGCTCAGCACTTGGACTATAGCTGTCAGCAGGATCACATCCTTGAGGTGCCTGAGGGAACAAAAGCAAAGCATTAAGCTTTCATTCCAACCCCTGCCAAACACGGCAGCTCCTCTGCCAGCACAGTCTGCTCTGCCTCAGGGGAGTGACCCTGCCCAGCCCAGGCACTGTCCCTGCAGCTCTGCTTTGCCACACAGTTACTGAGAAGAATCAAAGCAGTAAACAAACAACAACAGCAAAATACTCTGATGAATTAAAGAGATGATCTCCCTCTGAAAAAACAACATTGAGAAAGCTGAGGAATTGCTGGGGGTTGGAAATCAGCAACAAAATCACCCCCATCCCCACAGCTGAAGCAGCAGCCGCTGATTTGACACCTAAATGACATAAAGTATAACTCCTGAAGACTGGCTGTGCTGCAGGGAGCCATGAATCTTCCCCATGCCATTTCCCAGGCTGACAGACACTTTGGGGTCACTAAAGGACAAGCACACCACAAGCTGAGCTACAGCAACAGACAGCTCCTCCTCCCCTCCTGCTTATCGGACTCCTGCTCTTCCATGCCAGCCTGCGGCGGAGCCGAGAGCAGCTAAGGAGAGGAATAAGCTGCCCACACATCAACCACCACCCTCGGGGGATCTGACACCCAGGGGAGGTAAACAGGTATTAGTCTTTCAACACAAGCCTCAGGGAGTGCCATGAAGGTTTAGAAGAGGCCAACTCTCACTCTGGTTAAATCATCATCTGCTGGAGTAAAAAACCCTTGAGTCACATCCAATAATGGAGACAAGAAAACAAAGGCATAAACAACATTGACTCAAGATACTGCAGAATCCACCATCAGCAGCTCTAGCACAGGACACTAAGGGTTCAGTGACCTCTGACATTACCAGAGGCCACAGAGAGGTGAAAGCAGAGCTCCCACCAAACCCAACTCTCCCAGACCATGAAGATGGGCCTTCCCCAACCCCAGAGCAACACAAAGCATTCATTTCAGTGACAGCACGAGAGAAATGCCGTGAAATCCACAGTGTTCCAGAAGCAGCTCCAAAGGAGCAGCATTAATCAGCTGCAGCACCCTTAGCTAAGGGGCTGGAAATATCCACTGCTTTCTGAAATACCTGCTAGCCTAGGGTGGTTCCCTGATCCCTAGAGAGGTAATTTAGAGGTACAGGGTAAGGATGGGAACTTCAGCTCTGAAGGTTTTGTTTTTAGAGCTCTGCCTCCCCTGTGTTTTGCACAGCCCATGACTCAGATTAATTCATTTTAATGTGTGATAAACCCCAACCCAAATGCTCAGGCAGAAAAACCTGTGCATCAGCAGCAAGGGAAGTACATCTGCATCCAGGACTGCAGCAGTGCTATGCTGTGCCTGTGCCCTTTTCACAGCAGGTGCTGGGATCCCTGTGCTACCTCCTGTCAGTCATTTCCCCTGACAGCACCATCACACACACACAGGGCAGTTATCAGGCACTCTGCCTCAGTGCTTGCACAACTCCAAGAGGCACCTCCCACAATCAGGAGCACGCCTGTGTTTTGTATTTTCCCTCTTTGACTATCCCATATTGTTTCACTAAAAAGGTATTCAAAATATTTTGCAATTCCACTCTAGAGAGCCAAACCAGTGTAAAATGGGAGCAAAACACTTGGCTGACCAGCAGGGAAACGAAGTCACTATAGGATGAGGAGGGAGTAAAGCACCCAGCTCATAGGTCACACCCCCTCTCCTCCTGGCCACCTTGTCCCTTGTCTGAGTCTCTTATACCAGACATCTGAGTCACTCCTGCTGAGGCAGAAAAGGTACCATTCCACCAACCCAAACACAAGATGAGAGCTCATCCTGTGCAGAGACAGCAGGTTCTCTTCCTCACTGCCTGCTGATAACATCCCCAGGCAAAAACCAAAACTTACATTACTAAAACTATATACATCACTATATGACCCCGACAGCCTGAGAACACCTGACATAACACAGAGGGCTCAGATGGAAGCAAGGCCCCCCTGTGCTTCTTCCAAAGCCTGGCAGCAAGGGAAGGACAGAGGTAAACATGGAACTGTAGCCCAAAGACATGGGAGGAAGGAGCCAAGGACCCCAGCACCTCGCTGAAGATCCCCAGGCAGGGGCTGAGGGCAGGGAAGACAAAGAGCAAAGCCTGATGTGTCCACAACTACCTGGCAGTTTTCTGAACCTAGTTTGAGGCTCACTGTTGGAAAACATGTAAATCTAGAAGGTATTTCTGCTGTACCAGCACTGCTGCCTCCTTATTTTATTTAGCAGCAATTTACAGGAATTACTGCCGTGTTTCCTGTAATACTGTGGCATTCCTTCACTAAGGAAAAAGAGAGTTACAGCAGTGCCAAGAACAGTGGACAGGCAAAGACTCAGTGCTGTCTGCAGAGGGACATGAAGAATGCACAAGTATGGGGAACAGAAATGGCTGAGGAGGTGACAGGAACTGGCTGAGACAGAAGCAGGATTTTTAGTGTGTGGAGGATTTCAAGACATGGCCAGTTTGCAGTCAGGAAGGCGTAACTGGCAGCATGTGCCCTTCTGCTCTGTCAAGCATTGCCTGTAGTGCTGGTTTAAAAGGAAAATACCCATCACTGTGTGCTGCAGCAGTGTTTGTTAACTGAAAGATGATTGTAAACTACCGCTGCTGAACTCTTTGTGATCTCTTACCTTTATGGCTCAGCCCTATGGACAGTGACCGTGCCAGGCTGACACACCCACGTCGTGGCTCCTGACTGGGGCACACCACGCCAAGTGTTCAGGTAATAAAGACAGTTAAGGTACACTCTGAGAAAAAAATGGCTCCAAACTTCCAGCTCCCCTCATGCCCATGCCAGTGGGCAAGCTGAGGACGGAGCCGAGGCCCAGCCTTCTCCTCGGGAGCCTCTCCTGGCTCCGTGTGCACGCTCAGGCAGCAGGTCCTGCTCACCTGGACTCGTGCGGGTGTGGACACTCACTCTGCCATCCCCTGCTCCATATTCAGGTCAATTCCCCCGTCGGCAAGGCTGCCATCGTCTGTGAAAGACGGCTTTGCCATGGAGTTCATGGAGCGGTAGCTGGTGCCATAGACCACCAAGCTGAAGATGAAGGCGACCTGCAACAGGGAAGCCGCTGTCAGCTGCGATGGCCACGGCCGAACCGCGGCCCAGTGCCCCCGCCGGGGCAGCAGGCGGTGCCTGGCGCTTACCCACGTCCAGGCGGAGGCGGCGGAGTAGAAGATGACCAGGTTCACTGCGGCGTACACGGCCTGCGGAGAGAGCACGGCTCGGCTTTCCCGTCCGCCGCTCCCGCCCGGCCCGCGCCCCGCCGGCCCCCCCGGCCGCACTCACGGACGCTCCCAGGATGATGCGGAGGTAGAAGCGCAGCGTCTCCCGGTTCTCCTCGAAGATCTGCTTCTTGCCCTTGGTGCCCGCCTTCCCCTTGGGCTGCGGAGCCAAGAGAGGCGGTCAGCGTCTCCCCGGAGCCCCGGGCCCCGCAACCCCGGCCCCGCACTCACCGCCATGGCCGCGCCGGCTCCGCGCTCCGCTTCCCGCGGACGTGACGCGACGGAAGCGGCGGGACGGGGACCGGGATAGGCGGGACAGGGTCCGGGATAGGCGGGACAGGGACCGGGATGGGCGGGACAGGGACCGGGATGGGCGGGACATGGACCGGGACGGGCGGGACACGGACCGGGATGGGCGGGACAGGGACCGGGATGGGCGGGACAGGGACCGGGATGGGCGGGACAGGGACCGGGATGGGCGGGACAGGGACCGGGGCGGGCGGGACATGGACCGGGGCGGGCGGGACAGGGACCGGGATGGGCGGGACACGGACCGGGATGGGAGGGGCGGCCCTGCCCCGGGGTCCTCCCACGGAATCCAGAATAGCGAGGCTGGAAAGGGTCACTTGGTCCAACCTCCCTGCTCAAGTAGGGTCTCTCCAGAAGTGGTTTTTGAATGTCTCCAGTGACGGAGACTTCACACCCTATCTGGATAAGTGAACTGGGAAGAACTTCGCTGCGTGAGTAACAATGCAAAGGAATAGAAGGATTGCCCAGCATGGGACTGGGACCATTCACAGTGCTCCCAGCCATCCTGGGCTGGAAATGGCTTTAGCTGTAGTCTTGGCTATAGGGAGCTTGACTCTGAGCCTGCACCTCAACACCAGGAACAAGATCTTGCCAGCCATCCTCCCAACTCCTTCATGCACAGCTCCCACAATGCTGCCATCCCAGCCTTACCCACTCTGGCCCGGCCCCTTTTGACCCTCAGTCAGCCTGAATCCTTCCCCAAACCTTTGGAAAGGACACGTCTCCGAGTTCTCCACAAGTGTTTATTGTCCCAGTACACAGGAGACAGAGGCACGGTTGGATCCCCACCGACCTGTGGCTGTTGGCACAGCAGCCCTGGGAGAAGCTGAGGCACGAGGAGGTGCAGGGCACTGGGTGGGGGCTGTGGGGCCGGGAGGAGGTAGCTTGTCGTGCTGCAGTAGTGCAGCAGCATGGCTAAAGTGTGCAAGTAGCTGCCCCAGCTGGGGAAGGCACTGGAATTGGCACGACGGGCACACCAAGGTCTCCTCCTCACACCAGACTCAGGTGAACGGTGCTGGGGAAAAGGGGCTTGTACCCTAATCACCCCCATTCCAGGACAGTGCAGAGGGCTCAGCAAAAACACCTTTCAGTGCAGGAGAGACCTGGCAAGGCAGGCACATCATGCCCTGGAGATGCCATCTGCTTGACAAACTTAATGAAAAGGCGTGTTCCATCCTTTTTCTAACCACTTTGTTGTCCAGAAAGGACCCCCTACATTAATGGCGAAAGTGAGGCGGTGCAGATTCGTACCTTTGTGGTGTTACTCCCCCTTCAGCTATCTCAGGGCTGCCTGTACCTTTATTCCAGTCCACATCCTTGCCCACTGTGCCCAAAGCCTGGCTGCAGTGTGAGGGAATCAGGGCCACCACAGAGGGGTTTGACTGTATTTAATCTCACCTCCCTATGGCAGGGGGGCAGAGCAGCCAGGTCACCCCCCTTGAACAGGAGGCTAATGCTTGGTGGCTCATTCCTATGTTTTTGCAGGAGGCAGGACACAGGCAGGGAAGGGTAGGACACCCAAGTCCCCAGCCAGCACCTGGCCTGTCCCTTTGGGCCAGAGATGAGGGACAGAGCCTGGAGGGAGTGTTTTGATTTTGAGGAGCATAGAAAGTGGGGACAGAGCACAGGGAGGAACTCACTGCTCTGCATGGCTAAAGTCATAGCAGAAGTTTAAGTTGCTGGGAGGCTTTGGGATGGGAGGGGGTTCGTCGGGAATGCTGATGTTCTCCAGGTCCAGGAGCCGCAGCTTGAGCTCCATGGACAGCAGGACATCGAGGTCTGTCTGTGTTCGCTCACTTGTCATCTCCTTGCCCAGAAGCACATTCAGCCCATCCGTCCAGAGGCAGAACTGGGGAAGCAGAGCGTGGGCGTCTCTTGCACCAGCCCTGGGCAGATGGAGAGCCCATCTCTCCCCTAATGTGGCTTCCACCCCCCAGGGACACACAGAGTTCACTCCCCTGACTGCTGTGCCCTGGCAGAGACATCTTGGGCACTCTGTGCCTCCCCAGCAGGCCCCTGGAGCTCACCTCGTACCGGGTGGGGGCAATGAAGTTGAGGCAGTATTCCTCCACATCATGCACAATAGAGAAGGCCAGCTCCAGAACATCCTGCAGGGACAGCACAGGGGCTAGCTGGCTTCTCAGCTGGACTCCTCCCAGCCCTGGTGGGGTTCAGAGCAGGAGCTGCACCCAGCCTCCTCCTCTGCACTCCAGGAGACCCAAGAGGTCTCTGTCCATGAAACCACACAACCTGCCACCATCCACCCACTTCCAAAACCCATCCCCAGCTGGACAGAATAGGGTGTGAGATGCTGACCTTGTTCTGCTTCCCAGAGCTCTTCTCTTTAGTGTGTGGACACTCCTTCCCCACCAGCAGCATCTTCATGTCTGCCACAGGAACTGCAGCAAGTGGAGGAGCTATGAATTCCTTCTCCCTCTTCCCATCCCTCTCCCCCTCCTTCAGTTCCCCCACGTGCAGAGCCCAGTACAGCCCAAATGTGGGGACTCACAGCCATCCACAGCTTGGGGTGGGGGGCTCAAGCCACTCTATAGCACTCTTTGGGAAGCCAGTCTGCCCCAGTCCCACAATACCAGCAGACGCTGGGACAGCCATCCATCAGCCAAGAAGAGGGGCAATTCCCACCTTAAGGCAGTCTTAACCTGGAGGTTATCAGAGGGCTCCCCTCCCCCCTTCCCACCCTCTCTTTTTCTCCATCACCTACTTTTCTCTGTCAGGCTCTCGATGGGGGGAGACTGCACCCCCTCCTCCACGTCCCCATAGTGCAGCACCTTGTGGTTGGGGGACAGCCGGCAGTACCACAGCTTGTCTGCAGCAGAAGAGCCATGAGAAATTCTCAGCCTCTCCCAAGGGCCATGGAGCTCTGCCCTTATCAGCACTCCTCATTTCTCCCAGCCCATGGGTTTAACCCATACCAGCTGTCTAGGGAGTTGGGCATTCTACTCCCACAGATAACTGGGACTTCCCCAGTGGCAGGGGACATGGAATAAGGCCCTGTCCCCCTGCCAGGCCCCCCACCCTGGAGCAGGGTTCTGGCACCCACCCTGCCTGCGGCGGCTGCTGATCTTGCGGAAGAGGGTTCCCTCGCAGAGGTGCAGCAGGCGCTGCTGTCGGATCAGCTCCAGGAGCTCCGGCTTCAGCTTCTCCCGCAGCTCCCTGGGATGAGAGCCAGCAGAAGAGGAGCACAGCCATTTCAACAGGCACCCGCTGACCCAATAGCGTTGTTCCTGCCTCACACCCCATCACAGCCCCACTCCCTGCCCACAGCCCACTCACAGCACAGGCACAGCCAGCGTCTCCTCCTGGTGCAGCCGCTCCGTCTGCCGCAGCTTCAAGATCTCGCTGTAGTTCAGTGCGTTCACTCTGGTCTTGAAGAGCTCCAGGGATGTGGGCTTGAGGGACAGGGTCCTGGTGATCTGCTCCCGCACCACCTGCATCACCTGTCAGGCCCAAGATGTCAACTTCAGTTTGGCGACACTCCCCAAATCCACGAATTTGTACTCCCATCCAGGGAAGAAGCATCCCCCCATACTTTGTCAAAGTCCTCCTGGGTTGCTCTCATCTCCTTCCAAGTCTTGTTCACCAGCTGGATGCAGATGCAGAATAGCTCTTCAAAGAAATGATCCTGCCCGAAGAACATAGGGTAAAAGGCTTGAGCCGTCTCCGAGCCTGTGGTGAGAAGGACAGATGAAACCAGACACCCCAGTTTTTCCAGGGGATTTCAGTGTCCAGGGAAACCTGGGAATTTCCCAGCCCTACATCCCCTTCCCATGCTGTCAGCCATGCCAGAGCCTGGCAGCCACATGGATGCAGTGCCCTGCCCTGGCAGCTTGTTCCCCAAGCAGCAGGGCAGGGAGAAGGACAAGCTTGGGCACACGTACACGGCTCTCCAATGTGCAGGATCTCGCAGAGGATCAGCGTGAGCTGGATGCTGCTTCGAGCAAAGGGACATTCGTGTTTGTCTTCCCGGCTGCTGTTCTCGAGGATAAACTGGAGAAGAGGGCCATGACCTCATGTTACATGGACTTGGGAGGGCTGCTCCAACAGTGGATGTCAGATATGCCATGCTCCTCCTGCACTCCTAGTCATGCTGTCCCCCCAAAACAGGTGAAGCCATCTCTAACTCAAGCGACCCACTCTTCCAAAAATCCAGCCCCAGCCTCCTCCTTCCCTTGTGGCAGTGTGGGAGCTGGTCACAGGCACTGCAGGTTGGAGCACAGCTCATGCCCTGCTGGTCTTGCCCAAACTGCCCCAGTTTGCTCAAGGCTTGGAAACCAAGCTGTGAGAAAACCCTTAAAAATTATGGGGACCCTTCAGAGGCACTGGCCTCAAATGGCTTCCCCTACCCACAGGAAGGACTCCATCTGAAACAGAGCAACAGTAGGACAATTGCCTGGGTGTGGCCACGGACAGATCACAAGGAAAGGAAAAGAAGGTGGAGATCTACCAGGAGTTCCCCAGGACAGCACAGCACCTACCCTGCTGTAGGCATTAGGGGTGTTCCTGGAGAAATACACCATGTTGTCCAGGGCAAGGAGTCCTGGTGGGGCACGGCGGAGATCCTCTGCTGGGTTGCTGTTGTTCTAGAAGGACACAAAGGATGCAATTTAGCAGCTGCTGCTTTGTTCTTCAAGCAGCAGTGTCTTCCCAACACAGCCATGGAGTTTGCCAGCAGCTCCACAGTGCTGAGGGAGCAGAAGGGAGGTACTGCATGTGGTCCCTCAGCATCAACAGGGACACCTGGCTTAAGGGAGCCATCAGAAGGTGCCACCAAGGCCGTGTGGTGGAGCCAGCGTGGGGCTCAGAAGGGGAGGCAGGGGGAACACACCATGAAGCCCAGCTTGCGGAATTCCTTGGCACACAGGGATCGCCGGCGCTCGGTGCTGAAGGCACCAGCAGGCACCTCGCTCTCCAACTCAAAAGCAGTTTGGCGCAGGGACTGGAGGAGATCCCGCTGCTCCTGGAGGGACAGCAGAGAGGAGGGGATGCCAGTGAGCCCCACAGAAGCAGGTTCTCCCTGGGCAAACCCAAATGTATTTGGTTCACCCAAACGTGAGCTACTTCCACAGGTGGAAGAGACCAAGTCCAGACTTGCAAGGAGAGTACTGCCAGACCTGTGAGTAGGGATCCATGGACATTTTCATGCGATGCTCGCACAAGTTGAGGCTGACAGACTGCAGCACGTAAAGATAATGGGCCATCTCATCCCCCAGTGGCTCAGAGCTGTGGATAATGTTCTACAGGAGATCACGAGACAGAAAGTTCCCTCATGCTGCTGCTTCCAGTCCAAGCACAGGACCCAGCAGCCAAATCCCAGCAGGTGCTGCTGCTCAAAGGGGTGTTGGGAAGTGGGAAACTCCCCTTGAGGTTGGGCAAGACCTGTGTGCACTGAACTGCAGGCAGATGGGGGTGCAACCCTGGGCACGTGGGTGCCAGCAGAGCAGCACCCATAGGTGTTCTTAAGGAAGGGGTATGGGGCACACAAGCACCCCAGCCAAGAATGGTCACCAAAGGTTGGAGCTCAGGGGACAGGGCCTGGGGAGAAAGGACAGAGAATTAAGCACAGAGCAGACCCTTGCACAACCCCAGCTCCTCACCTTGTGGATAAACTGCCTGATGTTCTTCTGCCTCAGGTAGTCCATCATGTCCTAGGAAAAAAATAGGCTGTGAGACATTCCCCAGCTCAGCACACCACCATTTCCACCCCAAAAAAAGAGGAGGCAGCATGAGGACATAGACTTTAAGCATTTCTGGGCAATTGCAGCCCTGCCATCCCAAAGAGCACAAACCCCACAGCAGAGGACCCAGCTGCCAAGGTCCCATCATGGGGGGGGGGCCCACCCTGACAGCTCAGATGCACCAGGGACCGGGTCATCACAATCACTGTGCCACCACCAACTGTGATACTTCTGTCATTTGAGACAAAAAGTCCTGACAGCTGAGGGCCCTCAGCAGAGCACCCCGCTGACAGAGGCACTGTGGTGCCTGACTCTGCAATGCCACCACCCTGCCACGGTGCTCCTCACCCGCCGCTCAGCGTCGGTCGTGCTCAGCAGCAGCGCAATGAGCAGAGCCATCGCCTTCAGCTGCAGCTGGGCATTTGTCCTGTGGGAGGAAGGGCAGGAGGATGTGAGAATCACCAGCTCGGAGGGTGGGGGTGAATGGTGCTCTGGCCTCTCCACTTACGCCTGCAGGTGGGTGAGAAGGCGGTCCAAGGTCACTTGTTTTTTGACCACCTCAAAGAGGAGGCGACTGGTAGGTACCATATTCTCCAAGATAGACAAGGAGAGCTGCTGGATAGATGCATCCACTGCGTTCATGTTGACATAACTCACTATCTATGAGACACAAAACCATCTGTCAATGGTAGGCTGAGCCTGGAGCACAAGGCTAACAAGGGATCCCACAGGCACAAGCTGTGGACATTGTAAAAAACTCTTACCTTTTTGATGAAGACTGTACTAAGATTTTCCCAGGAAACAAAATCATGCTCCATCAGCTCTGTGAAGGCTTTGAGGGTATGAGCCAGCATCTCCCCTGTACTGAAGGGACAGATGAACAAATACAGTGAGGATGGCTCCAGATCCTATCCGTAGCTGAATATTGGTGGACATGTTAGAAACAGCTAGAGAAGAGAGCAGTGAGAAGGAGAAAGGAAAGAGATTGTTGGGCAAGAAACCAGACTCTCTCTTAGTCATCCCAGGAAGTCAACTTGCCAGGAAGTCAAGGCAGGGGAAGTTCAGTAGTTGGAAAGCTACATCACCATGGTACAAAGATCACTGCAGACAAGCCCTTGGGAAAGCTGAACCACCCCATATCCCTCCCTCTACTTCCAAGAAACATGCTGCATTGCCTGGTTCCACATTCTCTGTGTGACAGGAGCTCAGAGGAGCTGCACCATCACATCCTGAAAGAGTCATACAGGCAGTGGTATTTGACAACCAGGGTTTTCTCAAGCTCCCTGCAGAACTCTTGAAGCTAAAACCTCAGGGCAGAGGGATCAATCATTCAGGGTGGCAGGAATGAGGAACAGCACTGGAGGCCAAGATGATCACTGTAGGTTTCCTGGTAGCAAACCCCATGAGGCTGCAGATAACTCAGCCAGAGAAGGGATGGAAGGTTCAAGTCTGGGCACATTCACAAGGAGTCAGGACTGCATATCTGTGGGGACCTTCCCCTGGCTGCCAGCATGCAGGGACACAGCCACAGTACAGGCATCAACAAGTCAGGAACACAAAGAGTCCACTCCAACACCCAGCTTGGAGCTCATCCAGCATTAGCAAGGGAGAAGAAAAGCCAAGGAGTGCAAGGAAAGTCCTGTCCTGATACTAACTCGTTCCCTTCTTCCACAATAGAGTAGATTTGCTTCAAGCCATTCCTGCTGATGAACTCTTGAGCAAAGGTAACATCCTGGGAGAGGCTTGCAAGCTTTTTCAATGAGTCAGTCTTCACATCCACATTCTTGCTCTGGATCCCGATATACAACTGCTCTGCTTCTTGGTCCTACCAGGAAGGAAAGAATCAACCCAAAGGGGCTCATCGAAAGACAGCGAGAAGCTTGAAGGTGGCTGTAAGAGCTGAAGTGCAAGTTTTGGAAGGAGCCTCAGGCTAGAGGCTGTTTCTGGACCAAGAAACAAAGCCACCAGAGCAGAGACCAGGTGGAGCTGAGGATAGAGGTCAAACTGGCACGCCACCAAGAACACTTGGATGAGTTGGCCTCCACATCCAAAGCATTTCAAGATGATTTAATTTCTCTTCAAACTCCCCCAAGCTCTGCCGAGGGAAAATGAAGGCTGAGACACGTCTCCTGCCTGTGTTATTTGTGCTGGGTCTGAGGCACAGAGAAGGGCCATCATGAGCTCATGTCACGGAGGCAGAGGCAGAGGGCTCGGAGCACCCCACTGCAGGGGCACGGAGCACCGGAGCACGCAGCGGAGCAGACAGGGGGGCAGAGGGATGTACCGGGGAGGTGGTCAGCCGCAAAATGCTCCCGTTCTTAATGTCCCTGCGGTTCTGTAAGGAGAAAGGGAGGCGGTGAGGCGGCGGGCGCGGCAGCGGCGGGGCGGGGGGCCGGCGGGTGTCTCACCGACTCGGTGATGTAGGTCTGCCGCCCGTCCGCGTACTGCAGGGCGTAGCGCTCGGCGTTGGGCAGGCTCCACCTGCGGCCACGGGCGGCCGGTCACAGCCCCGATCGGCTGTGCCGGCAGCCCCCGGGGCGCCGCAGCCCGGGCACGGGCAGCCAGCGCGGTACTCACGCATCGCAGACGTCCTTGAGCACGGAGGCGAGCGGCTTGGTCTGCGGGAGGGAGGCCGGCGTGAGCCGCGGCGGGGGCGCGGGGAGGGCGCGGGGCGCCGGGCGGTACCTGCTGGAGCTCGATGAGCTGCGGGATGGCTCCCACCATCTGGATGGCGATCTTCACCACGTCCTTGCGCGGCGGCATGGCTCCGCGGCGGCCCCGCACCGCCCGCAGTTCCGGGTTGCCGCCGCCACCCCGGCCCCGGGCGGGCCCGGCCCCCTCACCTGAGCTGACGCGGGCGCGGCAGGACCCACCTCCGGCACAGGACACGGCATCCTGCCGGGAAAGCAACCCCGTCCCCCGGGCTAGGGCAGAGAGGAGGCACAGGCTGCGGCAAGGTGAGAAACTCTGCAAAGTTTTTGTTTATTCACGTCGGAGAACACTCTGTACAAATATGACAGGGATTTTTCTTTCCTTGCAAAAAAAAAAAAGTATAAAAATAATCTTTATATATGAATCAAAAGTTCATTTGCAACTGTAAATTTTTCTCTAGGTATCCTCTTCGGGAGGTCTAACTGGTGGTGGACGTGAACACTGGGAAGGAGGGCAAGAGCCAGGCAGTAGATGAAGAGCTCGAGCTGCACCAAAGCCACGGAGCCTTGTTAACAGGCAGGACCAAGGGATTCCAGTCAGCTTCCACGTGGAGGGGGGAAGGCTCAGGGACTGGCAGCACGCAGGCTGGAAGTTCACCCCTCAGAGAGGTCTCACACCTCAGCTGCCTTGCCAGCAGCAGCTGCCGGCTGCCAAACTGGCGGCTGCCAAACTGGCGTCCCATTGCTCCTCCCTAGTTCTTTCCCCAAAGAGGCCAGTGCTTTGTTACTGCAGAAATGAACAGTCCTTGTGGAGGAGTCCCATGCAGAATGAGAGGGTCTGAGGAGCCACTCCAGGGACACAGGTCCCAAGCACATGCTCTTCTCACCTCTGCAGGCTCTTCATGCTTTACATCCCTTAGTGCTGGTGCTGTAGCTGGTTGTGTGGGTCACAGGCAGTGAGCAGCTACGCAGAGAAATTAAACATCAGCTGTTTAAGTGGATGGCTGGGAGCTCCCTGTCTGCAGCAGCCAGCCATGGCCTGGCCTGGCTCTCTGTTCAGCAGTTTGCAGAGCAGGAAAGGCAGGGCAGCTGCTTCCACTGTGGTGGCAGGAAGATGTGCAAAACTAAAGACACGCACAGGATCTGACCAAAACCCAAAGCTGGGGCTTGCAAAATACAATACAAATTCCATCAGGACATTTTTACTCCAAATAAACTGCACAAGGTCCCAGCCTGGTACCAGCTGATGATCCTAAAGAAGCTAACAGCAGACCTTTTGTTACAAAGCAATGAACAAAATCTTGCGGAAAAATGATGCAGAGAAAGCATCGCAGTAGGTAAAGACCTGCCACAGGATCAGGAACTGGGAGTGTGGGTATGGGCACTAAGGGAACAAATTCAAATATACAAAAAACCTGATCCTGACAGAAAAAGGGGTTAAAAAAAAGCTCACTATTTTGACAACACCTACATAATCTGTCACAGCAAAATACTATTGAATTTTAACTGCTTGGTCACCTTTCAGACAGTTGCAAGTTCAAGTGCAATGGTTGGAAAAACCCAGCTATTTGCAAATATGAGCAGGCTCTGATGTCCCTGGAGTACCTTACAGGCACCAGCTGGAGCACTCTTATCCTTTGAAACATCTCTTCAGTCAGGCAAAACCAAAAATTAAAAATAAAACCATACTGGCACCTCTGCTTTAGCCCTGTAGAAACAGCACAGCTGCTGGATAAGGAGCTGGAGCCCCTGGGGTTGTGCATCAGAAGGCTGGTGAAAGCAGACCCAACATTCCTGCTGATGCACCAACGGGGAAAGGCTCAGTGCTCCTGCGTCCTACAAGGAGCACTCAGCTCCTGAATACCACTAGGAGGCACAGCTGGCTAAAAAAGTGCTTTTTGTAAAACATACTAGCTTGGTCTGAAGTCGCTGAAAGAAATAGACACTTTAGTGCCATTTTTTTTTTCCTATTGATGCCTTTCAGAAATAAAACTACCCCAATCTGAAGCACTAACACAAAGAAATCTAACTAACAACCTCCGGGCTTGCAAACTGACCATGGTATTGGGGCTCCTTGTAGCAGCTGGTACCTAGGAGGTGCAAAGTGCCTCTGGGAGTGCAGGAAAAACCAAGGCATGCAGATTGGAGGAAGCTCAGAGAGGCACGTGGGCAAATTCTGCAGGTGAACTGGGAACACTCAAAACACAGACCCTTTGAAGTGAGGCCCAGGATCCAGTGGAGAGATGCAGGGGGGAAGCTGCACGTGCATCTTGCACGTGCACCAGAGGAAGAAGCAAACTATGGGGAGGGCTCCCAGCCTGCTAGTCCACATCTCTTGGTTCTGAGTCCATTTGAGAGCATCTCTGAATTACTTGGCCATCGAGCTCTAGCACAAAAGGAATCCAAAAATAGACACTTTCCAAAGAGTTACAAAACAGTCCGTGTTTGCAGGGCTCACAGCCGCACTGCGAAGTCAGAGGTTGAGGACAGGCACATCAAAGAGGTCACAAACACCTTCACTCTCATCCAGGTTATAGATGTAGTCGTGATCTCCAGGTGGAGGGGAGAGGCGGAGCAAGGGAGCAAACACTGGGGAAAGAGAAGCCCAGGGTTGGTTACAAAACTCAGCACTCCCACCCCAGCTGTGAGCTGCCAATGGCACTGAGCAGCGCAGCCACCTCACAGGAACAGTCCTTGAGGTTGCTTCAGTCAGCCTCCCAGAACTGAAGAGACTCTTGGCTCCCAAACCTCTCTCAGGAACTGGCAGGACAGCAAGAACTGAGTCTGTGTCCAGTGCCCAGAAAAGATGAGGGTGAGTCTGCAGTTACAAGGCTGCCAGCTGGGTAAAGTCACACAGCATAGTCTTCCTCCCGGGAAGGCCACACCATGACAGGAGACTCTGAGACTCACCTTCAGATGACATCAGCTCTTCCAGCAGCTCAGAGTTCACACATTCTGGGGAAGAGACAAGCATGGTAGCTAAACAGTCTGCTCTCCTGGTCTGCTCCTCAGTAGTTCCCCACTTTCCCCACCCTTTTTATCCCTTCTCTGGCTAAGGCACAGCATGTGCAGCAGGCAGTGAAAGGAAGCTTGTGCTTGAAAGAGATAAAACCATGTAGTAAAAGTAATTCCAGCACAAAGCACTATGAGAGAACGCCAGCTTCTGTGGCTTAGATTGCACAGCCTTAAAGCAGCTGCCTGTGCCAGGGCAACATTACTGGGATCACACAGAGGATGAGAGGCTGCATGGAGTGTGCTGAAAGGACTGTTCCTCTGAGCTCTGCAGTGCTGCTCGCTTCCCGTCCTGAGTGTTGCCTCTGTTTTGTCCTTTGCTCCTGGATTTTTTATCTTCCCCCTCCAAACTGGGAAGAATACTCCATAAAACCACATACTTTATCACAGACAGTAAACATCTCCTTTACAACAGCACCCACATAGTGACACAGTAGAGTTACTTTGGGTAAGTTGGATCTCCTACATGGCTGGGGCTTTGCAGCAGGTTGTATCTCACATTGTGAACTCAAACTTACTCTTCAGATGTACTTAGACATCATCAAGACTTCATCCACTATCTGCAGCAGAGGTGCTGGGCAAGGAGGAAGGATGTTCTCCAGGCTGACTGTGGAGCCCACGGCTAAGAGCACACGGATTGGAGACTCACATGTCTCTGTGTTTGGGTCTGTGGGGATTTTTACCCAAAGGCAGCACCTTCACAAAGCATCTGCTAGAGCATGGAACTGGGGACAGCTGTTGTACCTCCCCCGTGACCACCACTGAAGTGCTTGGGTGTACTTGACCCTGCCTGGCTGTGGAGCTACAGAGTATTTGGCCATGAAGAGAATTAAATGTACTGATAAAGTTTCCCAGTTTAGGTTTATGTCAGACCAAATTCCTCCACTTTTTCTGCTCTTAATCCAGAGTCTGTCCCACCATTAGGCGGAAACTCACAGATATTCCTTGGGCAGAGTTAGAATTCCAAACACAAGTAACAGCATCTCCTTCCCCTACTGCTCCAAAATTACCAACTCCTCCACCACCACCACCGAGAAGTATTTTGAAGAGAGAACACTATCTCCTCAGATTATTTGCTTGGATTAGCTTTAGGCAGCTAAAGATGAAACAAGACTTAGCAGGGATTTCTTCTTTTCCATACTGCTGACAAGCTGAAGGAGGAGCATGGAAAGGCTGAACATGGATTAGCGCCGGCATGGGGACAGGAAAGCCCTTGCTGCTGCACTGCAGGCAAGATCTAACAGAGGTTGCTGGAAACATGGAGACAGAAAAATACATACAGAAACCAGTAATTTTAAGAATGTCTAACTACTCTTTAGTAGAGGGCCAGCAGCCACCAATGACCACAAGCACCTTACAAAACCACATCCACAAAATAATCCAAAAGGGAGCGAGTCAAACAAATTGTCCCTTTTCTGTGGATAGATGGGCACAGAAAAAAGCTGTGGTCAGGGAATGAACGTACCTCTCATTGGATCAAACATCTCTGACAGCTCTTTGGGAAGTTCCAGTACTGCAAATACAACAAACCAGATGGTTTGGATCATTACATGCATTTTGTATGTATCGATACATACATACAAAAATGGTTTGGATCATTACATTAAGAGTCTGAAATGCTTTACAGCAGAATCACCCATAAACCTACTGTGATCCTTACACACCCAAAGCATCCAGAAATTCTGTTCACACACTCGGTGTCAAATATTTCTGCTGCAATGACAAGCAAAAACACTTGAGCGCCACTACTTTAAAATAAATTTGTAGGAGCCCTGGGACATGAACACATTATCACAGTCAGCAGCTGTGTCTGTAAACCTCACCCAGTACACTGCCTTGATTACCTTGTAGGATGAGGACATGCCTTTGGAGAGGCACAGTGATAAGACATATGCACATCCAAGGCCTAATTCCACAACCAAGATGACTCCACAGCTCATGCTTCTCTGAGACACGTCAGCAGTAGAGGTGAAACAAGCACTGGGTGAGCTGCATTTGAATAAGATCTCTTCTTCTAACCATAACCCAACCTCGACTGTTTCTGCAGGGAAGTTGGGCTTCAAAACATTCCAGCAGTGTGGCTTACCTAGAGGATGCTTTTCTCTCCCTAGGCCAGCCTGCCATTTCCTGGCATAAAGCTCCAGGGTTCCTTTTTTAAAACACATCAAGGAGCTCCCCAAATATACACTGCAGGGTCAGTAAGAACACAAGATCACTAAAGACAGATGAAGTATTCCTGAGCAAAGGAGGAAAAGGAAGACAAGAGCTCTCCTAATTCAGAAAACTCCCTGAGTTACAAAGGTGCTCTCAGTGGTGGCTGAAAATTCTGTAGCTTCATGCAGACTCAAAAATAGGACCTTACTCTACAGAAAGGGTTGAAAGGGAATAACCCTACATGCAACAGCAGAGACATGTGTCATGAGGGTGTCCCTTGCAGATTTTCTAGTACTGATGTCACAGAAAGCAGCAAGATACTAGACAAGACACAGTCACCTTGTCACCATGTTTCCTGGCAGCCTCACAGGGCAATGCCCACTCATCCTTTGCAGGAATGGAGTTCAGCTCCTTCCTCCAGGCCCAGCAGCCTTTCCATCACTCCCAGCAGCAGGATGTTGGAGAAACACGTGAAACAAGGCAGCATACTCACCTCCTGTGGGGTCGGGCTTGATGGGCTCAAAGGAGGTAGAGGTGCTGGGCAGGACAGAGCTGCTGTCCAGGGAGGCTGAGGACTGCAGCAGCTGCGTGTCCAACGCTGCCGGCTGGCCCTCGAAGTCACCACTGCCCTTGGACTCTGCCGCCGGGCCATCGCACTCTGGGAACAGCCACAGACACACCCAGGAATGTCATCTCCCACCAGCCCAAAGGCAGCTGCAGCACAGACTCAGCCCTCGCTGGCAGTGCTGGCCAGGCAGCTGCACAGGGAGAAGCTTTCCTGCTCTCCTCCAGGTCCATATTTGGACATTCCTGCTGATCAATGAACCTGCGTGACCAGCTTCTCCCCTACGTGTGCTCCTACAGGTTGGCACTACCCACTGAAGCCAAGTGCCTGATCTCCCTGAGCACAGCCAGTCCCCCCAACCAAGGCCAAAGGAAGGGCAGAAAAGGCAGCGATGCCCCTGTGCCAGGAGCTTTCAACACTGTGCATCCAGGGCCCAGCCCCAGCAGGGCCAAGAAATGAACCCTGCTCTACCAGCCACCAGCCCGTTTCTGCCTCCTGGAGCTCCCTCTCACCTGTGCCTGCATTTTTCTGTGTGGGAGGCCCCTGGTCCTGAGTGCTGGTGGCTGTTGGTGTGGAGGGCTGGGTGCTGCTGGGAACTGAGGCCTCCTGGAACTGGGTGAGTGGTGGGATTTGCAGTTTCGAGGGTGCAGCTGCCTGGCACTGAATGAGGTCTTCAGGGGGAGGGACAGGGAGTACAACAGGAGGAGAGCTCCAAGTATCTTTGTTTACTAGGAGAACATCAATAGGACCACTTGTGCTCTTCAGGTGGATCTGGTATTTCTTCTGCCCATTTAAGCCCTGAAAGAAATCAAAAGCAAAACACAGACTTACATTAAAAACCATTTTCAAATAGCATATCAATTTTCCACAGGCAAAACACACATGTACATGCACACACACACAGCCCCTGCACTCTGCCCATAATTTTTTCTCACCTCAGGGACAGGAACCTCCAAACGTGTGCCAGATGGTGCTCGGATCACGAGGAGGGTGTCCCCTGTGAAAACAGACGAAGTCAGCGCTCCTGGGCACAAGCTGTTGTGATGTTAATTAAGCACTGATGAAGAGCCCCTCCTCAACGCCCCCCTCTCCTGGCAATCCTCCATGGAAGGAAGACATCTACACCCCAAGCACATCATACAGTCCCTAATGTGCCAACGGCCCAGGGTGCAAAGAACCTGCAAAGCTTCTCCCTGTGCAACCCAGAAGTCTTTTAGCAGTGTCCTTATCAAGACTAATTTCTCTTTTCCTCGGAAGAACTATCTTAAATTCACTCTTAAGAGCACCTGATTCCTAAGGGAAGTATCCTTCATTCTGCTGTCACAAGCTTTTAGATATGAATTAGAAACAAAAGAGCTGCACTGCCAGAGAGATGGGGTTGAACCAGGCTCAGAGCCAGGCTGCCAACCTCAGGCTGGTGTCCCAACACCTGAAACCAGCACTCCCCAGTCTCTACTGGCCAGAGCTGCCTTAGTTGGACTGGATCCTCCACAGAGCCCAGCACACGTGGAAGCCAGGCTGACAGCATCCTTCCTTTCCAAGTTCTGCAGCTCCTTAAAACCTGCACCCTAATAACTCAACAGTCACAGGTAAGCAGTTCCCAGCCCATATCTGGGTTTAGAGAAACATGAACAGAGAAATACCAGAGCTGTGAATATCTGACATATTTAGATCAAGCAGCTTGCAGCTTTCACTTTGAATGTTTAAGCTTTTAGCGGGGTTAATATTCACAATTTCCCAGTATTCTGATTAAGCTTCATGTGGTAATTAACACAGAAGATCCCCAGAGTGACGAGAGTGAACAGCAGAAAAGCACATCCCTTAACTTCAGGTTGGCAATCAAAAGTCAGATCAGCAAAAGGTAAAGGGATTAAAAACAACATGGGATTTGTCAATTGGATGGGACTTGTTTAACAAACCTACACTTAAGAAAAATGTGGAAAACATTTAAAATGCATAATAAAGCTCAAAGACAGCTCAAGCTGTAAGACCTGTTAGTTTCAAAGACAGGTGCTAGGTTTGTATCTCCTTTGATAAGTATGTCCCAAATACTTGTACAAAACAGCACCCAGTAAGTTTCCACTTCCTTTTTGAATCTGCAAGTGCAAAATGCATCACAGCAACAGATGCAGAAATTAGGTTTCCCAGTCACTAAAAACTGACATATTCTTACTTGTTTCTTTTTTTAAATTGATCTCTATTTGACGAGAGTCAAAGAGTGGAAATCTTGGAGCAAGCAAATTTAATAGCAGTCAATTAAAAAACCAACAGCTGAAATTCAGCCTGCACCACAGTTTGAGAACACAAGAGGTCCACCAAAGAACCTCTGAAAGGCTAAGGTGTTCAGGAGAGGAAAAAGAGCTATATAAGGCATATTCATACAGAAAAAAACTGGACAGGCAATGGAAAACCATGGATGAAAGCCTCTATTCTAGAAGGAACTGACACCTACCCTCAGTAAGATCTAATCTCTGCATGTTTTGGTCTGACCTCAAACACAATGTGGTTTACAAAAACCAGGTGCAATGAAATGCAAAACACTCAACCAACCAAGCAATGAGCTGTCTGCTGGTCTCCAGTAAACTCTTCCAGACTGTTACAAGTGATCTGGCCCACAGCACTGTCAAACTGAAAACACAATCCCTGCCCCCAAAAGTGCAGCTTCAACCAGAAGAGACAGTAAAGCCAAGGGGTGGTGATGCAGCCGTTACACCAGCAGGAACTTGGTGAACAAGGAAAGCACAAAGGCAGCGACAGCAAACAGAGGAGCTGATGAAGTGCAGGGTGAGAAAAGTGCTTGGAGGAGGTGAGGAGAGCCAGACACAGGTGAGATTATGGCACAGCTGGGGGCAGCCAGGATAAACAGCTTCAATCTCTGCAGCAACCAAGCAGAAGCAGGCTGCCATGTCAGGAGAGGTCAGGCACCCACTGAAGCAGAAAGGAGCTGTGACTCCACACCACTACAGATGGGAAGAGCAGTTTATGTACTGAGGCTGCCTCACTGCCTGCTGGCCACCAGGCATTAATCTGGTCTTACATCTGTCATTAGAACTGGCAGCAGAAGAAACAAAAACTCCTGTGGGTTTTCTTCACTTTTGCCCAGAGACAGAATACAGGACTTTTGATACAGGCCCCTCCAACTTTAGGAATAAAGGGAGTGAGGGCAGAGTGAGTGGTGCATTCCCTTCTGTTCTCTTCTGTTTCCTTCCTGCATTCTTGTTGGCAGGGGAAACGATGTAGCTGAGGGACCACCTTTAATACTATTTCCCTGCTTACACCATGGTTTCTACTGTGAAATAAAATTTGTTCCCTGTCATTAGAACATTGTCCACCCAAGCCCTTAAAATTAAGGGCTTCTAACATAACTCACATACACAGAGACAGTGAAAACCAGCAAGAAGACTTCCTTAGGAGCAGCACCTCTATTCCTTCAAGCACAATTAAAATATATGGCCTGTCCCCTCTAATGGAGACAATAAAGCTACAACTCAGTGGTACACAAACCCAGGACAGCAGCAGAGCTGACATTACATTTCACTTGATGCTGTTGGAGAAAGGAGAGCAGCTGGGACAGACTGACAGGCCTGCAGCATCACATCTTTAAAGTGGAGCACCTCACTGAAAATGATCATTTCCTCACCTGTGAAGCACTTGCAGATATCTTCATGTGTCACATATGCTAATGTTCCCAAGGTTAAGGAGAAAGGCTGCAGCTTCCTGCACAGACAGAGAGCTCAAAGGGTACCTGGTGTTTCCTTCCTGAGCACAAGCAGCCTTCCCAGAAAGCTCTCTATGCCACACTCTGAAGTGGTCTGCAGGTGAGGTCTGCAAGCTCCAGGCCCATCAGATCTGACATCCTGAGATAGTTAAGCCACAAGAGCTGCTCTGCACTCAATAAAGTCGCACCTGTGACTCAGAAAAAAGCACTTTTCTCACAGTGGTGAACATTACTATGTTTTTACTTCCAAAAGCCGGAGGAGAAGCTGGATGCAGAGAAAAGCAGGTTTCCAGGCCAGACAGTTACCCTAATTTCAAACCAAGGTGCTGCCTTTTGACCCTTTCAGTGCAGCTTCTCCAGCAGCAACACATCAGCACCCACCAAGCCCTCAGGTCTCTGCTTTCCAGCCCAGCAAGTGAACATGGAGACAGAGCCATGAGTTCACACAAAGGATATCGACTGTTCTGCATGTCTTCTGTAACATTTTTGATGCTCTGCTGAACCCACATCTTCTGCTGCTCCAGCTCCTGTTCCCGCTGCTCCAAGTCCTCAATGTCTGCCTTCAGCTCAATCAGTTTGTGAGCTATTTCACGTGTGTTGCAGCCAGGACCCACCCCCCTGGGTAAACAAAAATGGGTGAGATATATCAGCCTCTGGAGGCACCCAGACCAACATCCATCTCTCTGCCAGCCTCTTATTCCCACCCGTGTCAAACATCAATGCCAGAGTGCCTGGAAAGCTGTGTCTGTACCCACTCCAGACTCCCACTTCCCACCATAGCAATGTTTGGTACACCTTTCTACTTCCCACAGTCTTCCCCATCTCCAGTGCCATGACAGGTACCTTTTCTAGACCAAGGCAGTGCAAATATTTAGTTTGTACCAAATAACACCTTTGCTGTAAGAGAGACACCATACGTACTTCAGCTTTCCTCACTGTGCCATCAGCACAGCCCAGCTGGGTGAGGCAAGAGCATGGACCACTGAGGAATCTCCCTCTGCACAGAGCATTTTAATCCCACTATCACTTAAATCTGCAGTAGAAGGGACCTGTGAATGATTTAGACCATCTCTACCACTCACTTCCACTGGATACTGTTCTTGGACTTCTTCTCAATCAACCCGATACCTTCCAGGACATTTGTGATATCGTAGATCCGGCGCTTCTGTCGCACAGCCAAGGTATCTGCAGCCTGAAAAAGGTTAAGACACTTAATTCCAAACTCTCAGTCATGCTTAGCTCCTTCCTGCCTGGCAAATTAACTCCTGGCCAAGTACTTTGCTCCCCGTTTCATACCTCTCCCGTTCCAGCGTTTCAAGTTACACAGCCATGTTCTTGATCTCACATGACCATGAGAAGAAGTCACTCATTCTTCTTTTTTTCTTACCCCACAGCCTCCCCACTAAACACAAACCAAATTCCAGCACTCCTACTCACAGTGGATCCAAAAATCACCATTCTCCAGTAGCAAAGCAGTGCTAGAACATAGTAGTTCAGCAGCCTAAAAATTTTGTGCTCCCGCGGGCTAGAGATGGAGATGAGAAGGGGAATGCTGAGAGCTGTCTGTGCAACACTTCAGTGAAATCAACATTCACAAGGTCTTTTCTAAAGCTGATCTGACGCTACTTGATAAAGAATCAATATCTTTTCAAGAGATTCCTCTGTTTGAATGACATGACTCCAGGTGGAGAGTAATCATGAGCAACGCCTGGGACTTCCCTGTCTTGCTCAAATAACCCTTTTCCCTCAGGTTTCAGGACTCAAGGAATGGCACTGTTTCCACTACCATATGGCAACCTGGCACCAGCAAGAGTTAATGTGTGCACAGCAGGACCAACAATGTCATTGGCAGTGCAGACACAGCAGGTCAGCACAGGAACTATGTCTCTGTCACCTACCAGTGACAGGACTTCGGAGATCCTACACCACACAACTACATAAATCACACTGACTAACATGAATTCCCTTAATGGGCATTTGAAGAAGAAAAATATTGTCAAATCCAATGAGAAAACAATTTGGCACAGGCATGGAGCCAGGAAACTCCTCCAGCCCTGCATTATTAGGGCTTTCTGGCACTTGTCTGTCTCACACACGTGCCCACATAAGAGATACTTATATAAACCACAGCAAAGGAACTTCCCCTACAGGAAAGGCCAGAGATTAAATACTATACATTGACAGTGTTACTTCCTCTAGGTGAAGATCTTAAAATGCAGAAGCAAGATGATTTCACACAGCACTTCTCCACTGCCTAAAGGCATGGGGGACAACCTCTGGCAGGTGATTCTGACCACACTCTCCATCCAGGTGTGTGACAGGAGGGTTAAGTGCTGTATGGACAATTTCTATAGGTATGTGTTTCTGTAGATGGCTTTGGTGCCAGTGATCAAGTACAGGGCAAGAACACAGAAGAGAACAAGGTGGTCAAACGGTTCTACAACTGAAGCACACAAACACCTGCAATATATGGCAAAGTCCTGGCGAAAGAAGAGTGCCTGGACAACCCGACAGGGTGGGGAGAAGGGCTGGGAAGGAGGAGCAGGCAGGGGGCTGAGGTCGGCCAGTGCAGAGCTCTGTGCACGGCTGCAGCCCTGCCGCACCCCCAGAACCCCGCTTTGCGTGCGCCTAGAAACAGCATCAGTACGGCTGGAAAAGCCCTCCAGGATCATCGATCCCCGCCCCTACACCCCACCACTGAGCCATGTTCTTAAGCACCGCATCCACAAACCTTCTGAGCGGGGACAGTGACTCCACCGCTGCCCTGGGCAGCCCATTCCACCAGTGCCTCAGCACTCTTGCCGTGAAGAAATTTTTCCTGGAATCCTATCTAAACCACCTGCTGCACCGGGCGCTGCCACGCCCCCGTTCTCCCCCTCCAAACCTGCTGCAGCCGCCGGAGGACCGGTCCCGCGGGAGCCGCGCTCTCCCGGCGGCCGCTCCCTCCGAGCCCACCCCCGGGGCGGCGGAGCCCTCGCCCCCCGCCGGCTGCCCCCGCACCAGCTTGAGGTCGAGCACGCCGTCCTTGGCCTCCTGCAGCAGCGACACGAACTTGGTGGTGAGCAGCCCCAGGCTCTTCTCGTGCCGGCTGGGCGCGCCCGCAGCCCCGCTGCCACCCCCGGGGGGCTGCGCCCCGCACTCCGCCATCTGCCCGCCGCCGGCTCCGGGGCCGCGCATCCGCTTCCGGGCCGCGGGGCTCCCCGGGAACCTCCGGGGCGGGGACGGCGGCGGGGCGGGGACGGGGGACTCCCCCCGCCGCCTCCCGGGGTTACGGAGCTGTTGGGGTTTGCTCCCGGTGTTCCGTCGGCCCCGTCGGTTTGGGGGTCCCCAGTGGGGCGTCCATCCCCTCGCCGTTCTGCGGTGCCAGAGTCAAGCTCCCGCCCTGTGGTAGCGAAGCCAAACCTCAGCCATGTACCCGGCTCTCTCAGCCCGGGTGACAGGGGTGGTTTGCTGCTCCAGCACACCCAGTGCCGGGGGAATCCTCCCGCCTGTGCCCGGGGGAGGCAGCTTGTGGCAGGGACACATCCGCAGGTCCGTCTGCAGCCATGCAGGGTGCATCCCCACGTTCTCGCCTCCGGGTCTGGCTGGCACAGCACACCCCTTCACGGTGATCCACCCTCGAGTGGGCTCGCACTGTGGATGGGCTGGGGCTGGCACCCCGCTGTCCTCCCCGAGCCAGGGTGGGTGCGAGCGGGCAGCGCTGCGGGCACGGACAGGGCTGAGTGTCCGGAGAACAGGGGGTGCCGGTGAGGGTGGACAGGGTGTGATCTCCAGGACGAGAGGAAAGGGCCTCAAGTTGAGTCAGGATAGGGTTAGATTGGGTATTAGGGGAAAATTCTTCATTAAAGGATGGTCAGGCACTGTAAAATGTTGCCTGGGGCAGTGGTGAAGTCACCATCCCTGGACATGTTAGAAAGGCGTGTGGATGTATCACTTAGGAACATGGTTTAGTGGTGGGCTTGGCAGTTACCGGTTGGGACTCGATGACTTCAGAGGTCTTTTCCGATCTAAATGATCCTTTGATTCCGTGACTTGCATTCCCCAGACCTCCGGCTGTCGCGGTGCCTTCCCGTGTGCCCCCTCCCCTCCGCCCCCCGTTCCTGACGTCCTGAGCGCGGCTGCGGGAACACAATGAGGCCCTGAGGAGCGCGGCTGCTCCGGCTGAGGAAACGGCAGCCGGCTTCCTCCGCAGCCCTGCCCCGGCCCCGCAGCTCCGCACAGCCTGGACACCATGGGCATGTCTGCGGAGGACGAGCGCGCCGCCAGCCCCAGAGGTAACGGGGATGATGCTCCCCGGGGAGCCGGCGAGCTGGGCAGGGAAGGGATGCTGCTGCTTGCAGCACATTTTGGGGATTCCCCTGCTCTTTGCCTCACCACCCCCTCCACCTTCCTGGACCTTTTCCCTGTGCCAGGGCTGGTGCTTTGTGTCCTTGCGGGGTGGCAGCCTGACTGTGCTTCCTGATGGTGATACCTGCGCCGGGGCTCACCGCTCATCTTATCCTCAAAGCTGCTGTCCTCCTCCCTAATCCCCTTGTCCCAAGGCTGCCAGCGGCTCCCAGCAGAGCAGGAGCCTGGCTGCAGGGAGTGGCTGGGGATGGGGTGGCATGGGGGAATGATGAAACCAGGCATGGGGGGACTGGGAATCGTGTGTGATAACTGTGCTGGTTCTCAGACCTCTACTGTGGCCAGGAGCTCTTTGGCATGGCTTTGGACCCTGTGTCAAGGGGGACACAGCTGCGTGGGTGCTTTGGGGAGACCAGGAGTCTCCAATCCTCACTTTAGTTCTGCTCTCCTTCCTGCGAGAGCTGCCGTGTCCCCATCCCTCCTGCTGACTCACTGCTGGAGTCTCAACCCTGCTGACAGCTTCCCAAGTGGCATCAGACCCGCTCAGACAGCCCAGCATTGTGTTTTGGGGAGTAGCTGGGATGTACACTCGGCCTGGGGACAATCTGAGCTAGCAGGCTGAGTCACAGCACCCCAGGACAGCTTTACTTCTTGCTGCCACAGCTGCTATGACAACCCTGGGCCGTGGTGGTGGCATCTTGGGGGGCCCTTGTGGAAGGACCCTCTTGGTGCCACGCTGCCCAGCTTCCCACGTCCGTGTTTGCTTGGAAGTCCACTGGCGGCAAGCTTCCTGCCTCTGGCCTCAGGGGCCCTTCCTGCCCCACTTGGTTGTGCTCACTGACCCCTGGCTTCATCCCCAGACGAGGAATGGCCGGAAGCGGAGAAGGCTGAGAAGCTGGCCAGAGGAGCTGCTCTGAAATGGGCTTCAGGGGTGTTTTACCGCCCCGAGAAACTGGAGGGGCTCGGGCATTACCGGAGACGAGAGACGCAGAGGAACAACTCCATCCAGTCCCGGCTGAAGGTGGGTGTTTGCCCATCCCATGGACACTTGCAGCCACACCCCCTCCTCAGGCAGAGACCTCAGCCAGGGTCCCCTCTTGCACCATGAATCCTCTGTATGCCCTCTTTTGCAAAATCTTTTCCTTTGGCTGGCATTTGGTGGGTGAAGTGCAATTGCTGGGGGGGAGAAGATTCCCTTCACCCTCTGCCTTACCCCCAGGCAGTGTTGAAAGGAGTCTCTGACAATCCTTTAAAATAAAACACCAAGGGGGCTCAGCACATTCCATGTGCAGGACTCAGCGCACCCCATCACTGCCCTGTCCCAGCCACAAAGGCTGCTCTGCCCCACAGCTGGGAGGAGGCACAGAGCTCCAACCTGTTCCTGCCTGTGGATCTCCACAGGGAAAACTCCATCTCTCCACATTTGTAAGGGCTGTCCCAGTCCCCCTGCACACCTGCCTCCTCACCCACATCCCCTTTTGCATGACCCAAGGAATTATTACCCTCAGGACTGAATCAGTCTGAGCACCACAACTTTCTCCTGATAATTTTAGAGATGGTTTCTTCTATCCTGACTCTGGATGGATTGTCTGGGAGGCCTCAGTGAAAGCAACTTTCTTCTGGTGATTCTTGGCATCAGAAGCAGGGAGTTAAATGAGTGGATAGGGCATGGAGATGTGCCAGTGCAGGGCTTGAAAGGATGGCACTCCATTTGGGAGGAGGGTTTATATGGCCACTGAGGTACTTCATGCCTTGGGAGGACATAGGGGCCCTGTGACCCACTGCTCTTTTGCAGAAACAAAGTAATATTTTAAAACTGAAAGAGACATCTGATGACTGTTTACCCTGGGCCTTGTGGGACTGGGAGAGTGCCTGCAACACGGATCGTGCAGGGCTGGGGCAAATGGTGTGGAGTCCTCCTGCCTTCTGGAGCTGCTCCACTGCCCTCCATCCTTTTCTGCTCCCCAGTCAACTGTCCAGTCCTACCTGGAGGGGGTAAGTGCAGGGCTGGAGCAGCTGCGGTCGGCGGCCCAGGAGGTGCAGGGCGTGTGCCAGGACCTGGGGGCTGCACGGTGGGCCCTGCTCGACAGTGCAGACCACTTCCAGGGCCTCCAGCAGATGAGGAAGCTGATGGAGGAACATGTGCAGCTGGCCTCGGTGGTCCAGGTGCTGCCCCAGATCTTCTCGGGTAAGGCACTGGCCCAATCCTGGTCAATTTGGGCTGAAAAGCACTGGGGGAAACCTCAATGCAATCACAGGCTCTGTGCAGGGCTGGTGGTAGAGCCTGAGCAGGTTACTCAGGCTTTGCCAGCTGGGTGAATGGAGATATCCCTGCTTCCCCAGGGCCTGACCAAATGGTGTTCCCAGATCCCCAGACCTTTCCCCTCACCATCTCCTTGATAACCTGCATCTATGTCCCTGGTGCAAACCCCTTCATCTCCACACTCAGTGCTGGCATCTCTCCTCCCTCTTCCACAGTCCACGAGGTTTTTTCCCATATCCTGCAGCTGCTCCATGGGCAGCATCTCTTGGAGGCCCACGTGGAGCTCATGATGGTGGAGCAACTCCGGGATGACATCCTCTCCCAGCTGCACCTCCGCGGGCTCTCTGGTGCCCAGGCAACTGTGCTGTCCTACTTCAGTGGCCTGCAGGACCTCAACGAGAGCCTGGCCAAGCAGCTGTGGGACATTGTGGGCAGCAGCCTGCGGCTGGTGCGTGAGGACCCCGTTCTCTTTGTCACTGCTGTGAGGATCATCGAGCGGGAGGAGAAAATAGATGATACTCTGCTCTTGGAGGCCACCTTCCTGCCCCCTGGCCGCCCAAAGGGCTGGAGGCAGAAGTTCTACCAGGTCCTCCAGGACACCATCACAGGAGCCCGTTTCCATGCTCCCCGCATGGATGCTGAGGGGCCAGGGCTGGCCAAGCACCTGGCAGCGCTGCAGAAGGACATCGTGTCTGAGCTGCGTGTGGTGAAGGACCTGATGGTCCAGTGCGTCCCAGCCCACTACAACATCCTCAGCACCTGCACTGCCACCTACCACCAGGCCCTCACCAGCCACCTCCAGGAGATCCTGCGGGAGGACCTGGACAAACAGGGACTCTTCCTTCTCCTGGAATGGGCGCTCCGTGTGTACCACAGGTCAGCACCAACCCTGGCACCAACCAAGCAGGGGATGTTGTGGAGAGCTGGGTTGTTCACCAGCTCATGGATGGGTTGGGAAAGTGTCTCTAGCTGCCAGGGGATGATGACCAGGAGGGCAGAGGGACAGGTAGGAACTCCTGGAAAACAGGCCTTCCCAGCCCTGCCCCACCTCTGCCCTCCAGCCCAGAGATGATGGGTCACCCTGACCTCCTCCCAGAAGTGGATGTTGCTGCTCTGGATCCCTTGATGTCCTCTGAGCTTGTGGATCAGACAGAGAGGAGATATGTGATGAAAGTCAAGGTGAGTGAGCGGGACGGGGACCCAGTGACTCCCACTGAGCCAAGCTTCTGCTCTGACAGCAGCTGCAGACCATGAGCTTGGCATGAGGCCCAGGACTTGCTGGACTGTGTTGGGTCTCAAGGGAGTCTGTACATGGCTTCTTGGGCTGCCTGTGGTGGGTGTCCATCCTGCAGGCTAGCGTGTTCGAGTGGATGCAGAGGACCCTGGAGGTGGAGTTCAAAGAATGGTTCAGGGAACAGGAACCTGAGACAGACCATCAGGGCTTCTTCCAGTCAGCCTTGCCTGCCATTGTCATGCAGGTGGGACCCCAAGAACAGGGGTACACATGCGGCTTGGCCATGCTGAGACCTCCCAGAAAGGAGTCCGTGGCCTGCAGGCTCTCCCTGAATCGCGCCCACTTTCCTCCTGCTGCAGATGCTGAATGAGAACATCCAGGTGGCTTCCTTGATCACCAACTCTCTGCAGCAGAAGATCTACAACATGGCCTTGGAGGAGCTTGAGGCATTCCTGGGCCGGTCAGTGGAGCCACTCACACCCTTGTCGACCCTCACAGACCCTGGGGTTATGGCTGAGCATCACAGGCTGGTGGTGGAAATCTGCTGTGGGGCACCCAATGCTCATCCAGGTCACAGAAGGCTCAGCAGCCTCTCTGCCCATGGGGCTGCTATCTCAGCCTTTGGGGGCATCAGCTCTCGGGGCCTGCTGCCCAAAATGCTTGTCAGGGGATCCAGAATGGGTCCCACTGTCCCGCCCTGCCCAACGACCTGTCACTCTCCAACCTGGTGGCAGGATCTGAAAGGAGCCAAGTGAGCTGGGAGGGTTGTGGGAGGTCCGTGTGTCCCCAGGAGCATCCCAGGGCCAGGTCCCAGTGGTGGGATGCCTGGGGCTCTGCCTGCCCGTCACGGCTGCCTCGCTGTGTTGCAGCCTGCGGGAAGCCCTGGCGCAGTGCGGGAAGGAGCACCAGCAGGACCGGGCCGTTCCCAAGTACTACGTCTCGCACCTGCTGGCCGTGCTCAACAACAACCTGGCTCTCAGGTAACCTGCACCAGCACCTGGGAGCTCCTGTAGCAACACCCACCCCCATCCTCCCTGGGGCCAGTGTTTCCACTAAGCTTCCCAGGCTACCTGTACCCTCTCTTCTCTCTCCTAGCAATTCTGTCTCATCCTTGCACCCTGACACTGCCTGCAGAGAAGTCCCTGGATCCCTGCAGGCTGCTCTAGACAGGATGCAGAAGAAAGCCACCCAGCTGCTGCTGGAGGAACTGCTCCTGGACCTGCAGGTATGTTGGTCCAGCACCTGAGGCCGACAGGGCTGCAACAAAGCTGAACCCAGCAATAACAGCCCCACTGCAACTCGAGTTTATTCCTGCCCAGGGTCCCTGCTATGTACTCTGTACCCTGCTATCACCCTGCAGACATCTCTGCCAGCCTGTCCCCCAGACCTTGATAAACCACCCGATGTCTGTCGCCAGCAGCACCACCCCGTATCGCTGGGGCAGATGGCTCATGGCCCCCAAATCACTAACGGACAGAGACCAGGAGCCTTAGGGGCCCCAGCTGCCTCACGCTCCTTCTGGCTCTTCCATGGCAGAAAACCAGCTGGAGAGCAGCAAAGTCTGTGTGGAGGATACAAATCCATGTGCAACTGCCCGAGTAGTTTCCTGCTAGTGTAGTCAAATTTAGCTTTCCTGGAGTCTGGACCAAAAACCTGGAATAATTAACGACATTACTATTTAGGGCTTGAATGCTATGAAAACAAAGGAAGAGCCAAAGGGTGAGGAGATTGCAGGCAGCAGTGGCCCCAGCAGAGACAGAAGGAGTGTGTGCCTGCAAGCAGGAAGACAGGCAAGGACAGCAGGGCGGGAGTAGGAAATCAAAAAACATGTTATGTTTACACAAGGGAAGTGGGGAGGAGTGGAAATTAAAAATAGGACAGGCCAAAAGCAGGTGTGTGAGAAGCAGCTCGCTGCCCACACCTCAGGTGTGCATTATGATCCAGATAAAGCCCCAGAATGAGGCTCTCAGGGTGCCAGGGAGGGACAGCCCCAGCATTTCCGTAATTTCCTAACCTTAACCACTCTGCTGTTTTCACACTGAGTTTTGGGCTGGCAGCAGTGGCTGGGAGCTTTGCAAGGCAAAGTGGCCGTGGTGCCAGGCAGCAGCTGTGGGTGTTGTGCTGCCCTGAGCTGGCAGCTCTGCGGTGATGCAGGGCACAGACGCTGCTCCTCTGCTCCCTCCAGCCCCTCTGCCTGCAGCTGCCTTCCCGCAAGTGGCTCTCCGGGTCCCAGCTCGTCGGCAGCATGTGTGAAGTGATTGACAAGTATGCAAAGGACTTCTCCCGCGTCAGGAAACCCGTGTGCACGGTACCTCCTTCCAGCGGCTGCCTGTGGGACAGGGCGCTGGGCAGCGGGCGCCGTGCTGGGGTGCAGGGTGCTGGGAATGTTGGAGTCTGTGTCCTCTGAGAGCACCGCCACACGGAGATGTTCAGGGCTTCCCCCAAATCCAGATGTTTTCTCTGTCCCTTCGGTCAGGGGGCTTCCCAGGAGATTGTTCCCATGGCTTGGTGTTGTATCAGTCCTTTTTGCCTCTGCCTTTCCCTGGGGAGCTGGGTCTGGACACCCAGGCAATGCCAGCAGCGCTGACAGCTGTCCCCTGCCCAGCTCCTGCTGGCGGAGAGCGAGCTCCTGGTGGTGAACCAGTACCTGCGGGCACTCCTGCAGAGGAAGATGGTGTGCAAGAGCCGGGAGGAGCGGGGCCAGCTGTGCCACCGCCTGCTGCAGGACGCCACACAGCTCCGGGAGCTCTTCTGTGGCCTGGTGAGAGGAGCCCGGGTGCGGTGGGGAGCCAGGGCTGTGCCATGGAAAGGGAGCATTGCCTCACCCTCCTGCCCCCCTCCAGCCCACAGCCCACGAGCAATGGGGCTGTTACATTGGGGTGGTTGTGAGGCCAATATGGGAGGAACTGGCTGGATTAAGGACTCTGGGGACCGTCACCTGCCCAGCAGCCCCTGATGGGTGGGACATGCTGAGTGGGAAGGCACCAGCTGCAGGGGCTCAGGTGCCCACGTGGGCATTGAGGATGCAGCTGGCTCCCCAGCCACTGCAGTGACATCCTCTGGGTCTCACACCTGGCTGCTTTTCCTCCCAGGGCCTGGACCGGAGCCAGCAGAGCCTGGAGGCTGTTTTTGCCCTGCGGGAGCTGATCTACCTCAAAGACCCAGCACTGCTCAGCCTGGAGGTGCTGGGCTTCATCACCAAGTACCCTGACGTCAGGTGAGGTACTCCCTGCAGGAGGGGATAGGTGTGAGCCTGCCCAGGAGAGCCAGTCTTGGGCTGCACCCTCTGAGGTGACAGAGCAGAGCAAGCAGAAACCTGAGCCTTTACCCTCTTCTCCCTGAAATTTCCTTTTCCCATGCTCCAGATTTGACGGGTTCCTGAAAGTCCCAGGGGCAAAGGTGTACAGAAAACAGCAGTTCTGCTGTGGCATTTGCACATGTGTAATTGGTGGCCAAACAAACTGTGAAAAGTAACAAAACACCAAACTGGAAATGTCAAAACCAGATTCAGAAGGTTTTGGGGGATTGTTTTCAAGAAAATTCTACTTGGCCTGGTGCAAAGCACCATTTTCCCCTGGCCCTGGCTTGGCTTCTCTGGATGGGGGAGGTTTGCAGGACACGAGCAGTGCTCGGGCTCACCCCTGGCTCTCTCCCCAGCGATGAGCACATCTCCACCTTGCTGGATATCCGCGGGGATGTCTCCAAGGAAGTGCGGCACGTGGTGCTGGAAATGATGGCTCAGCACCCCCAGGTTCTGCCCGAGGGCTACCGGCCCATCTTCAGCACCATCCTGGTCCCTGTGCAGGAGCTGCCCTTCTGCCTTCGCAAGGGCAAGTGTGCCTGACCTGCCTGGCCCTGGTGCCTGGCTGGTTGCAGGCAGGGGCCATGCAGAGCAGCTCTGTGGCTGTGTGTGGTGAGAATGGAGGTGAACGTGGCATCCCCTTCACACAGCACCTTGTCCTTTGTTGGGGACAGTCTGGATAAAGGCCATTCTCCTCTGGTTTTGCCCCATGAGAAGACTGTCCCCTGCAAGCACCAGTCCTGGGATACCTGGACTGGGGGAAATCCAACCTGTATCTATTTTGGTGGCCTGCTGGGACAGTGACTGAGAGCTGCTCAGGCCCATTGCCTGCAGGAGAAAGAAAACTTGCAGAATGGACAGGAATCTGTAGCTGGGACAAATTCACGTCTCCATGGGGCTGCAGAGATGCTTGAGTTTCCCCCAAGTCTCCTGACAACCCCCTGAGCCAGTGTGTCCCAGCCATGGAGGCTGTTACCATTCCAACTCTGGGGCAGACTGGAGCCTTGCTGGGACCAGGCTGGCAGGAAGGTTTCAGCCATGGCAGCTCCTCTGGGCTCAGCCCTGGGGTTGGGTGCTGCTGCTCCACCAGGCTGGGCCCCGCATGGCCAGTGGGGAGCAGCTGAACCAGCTCATCGTGGCTCATGCATCCTGAGGAGAAGAGCACAAGGTGGTCTCCTTACCCTCGACAGTGCCACCAGCCCTACCCCTGCTGGCACAAAGGGACAGCTGTGAGTTCCTGCTGACCTGCCAGACTTCTGGCTCATTTGCCAGGAGGAACACTGGAGCTGGAGGCTCTCAAGCTGCATGGAGAGCGTGGTTGTGTGTTGTCCTGCTCCAAGGTTCCTCCATGATGGGCAGCACCACCCTGAGCACTGGCTCTCCCTCTATCCTCTGCTACTGCCCAGGCCTTGGCATCTCCTCCCAAGTGCCATCTGAAGATCAGGAGCAGTCTGTGTCTCTGCCTACACCCTTGTGCCTAGCCCCTGCAGCACCCTGGGAGACCTCCATGCTCTGCCATGCTTCCCACCCTGGGATGGGCCACATCCCACTGTCCTTGCATGGTACCACTGCTGGAAATAAAGGCCTAAGCTCTGAACTCGTTCCCCAGTGTCCAGGCTCTGCTCCCCGGAGGGTTGGGGCAGGGATCAGGGTATGTGGGTGGCACAGAGAGGGAGGGATCCATCCCCGTGTCCAGCATCACTCTAGACCTGGCTCCCCGCACCCTGTGCCAGCCCAGGAGATCACCCAGGACACGGGGGATGATGCAGACACTACATACCCCATTGACCAGGACAGAGGGGGCCAAGTGCTCCCCCACCCTGGGTCAGGTGGTGGCAATGCTTGGGGGATGCTCAGTGAAGGGCTCAACCTCAGCGTGGGGAGGTGCCCACTGTCCTCCCTAGGGCTCGTGGTGTGCTTGCACAGCTGGTCACAGCCCCCAGCTACCTGGGAAGGTATCTGCTCTCCCCACCTGCCCCTGCTGGCTACGGGACTTGCTCACCTGCACCATGGACATGGTTCAAAGGGTTCAACCCCGAGCCCTGGGAACATCCAGGTGGGTCCAGACCAGGACTTTATGGCCATGTGGAAAAACAGCTCTAGTCCCAATAGATGTGAAAGAAGTCTGAGCACGGGATGACCTCTCACCATAGGAACTGGTGCCCATCCCAGCATGTCCAGCCTCACTGCTACCCCGGCTGTGTGCCCACAACCAGCCTCTTGTGCCCTCCATCACAACCCTGTAGTTCTCTCCCGCTCCAGCTCCACAGGTTGCAGTCAGAACTAACACAACCCATGACAGCAAAAGCCCAAGCCCCCCAGGTGTCTTTTGACAGTACCTTCCCACGTCCCAGTTTGTGTTTGTGCCAGGCTTTGCCTGTCACTGCTGCCCATACATTTGTCACAAGGCCACAGGGGGACCTTAACCTGGCCAGCTATGAGCCACGTGGCTCCCCGGCTGCTATAAAGCTCGTGGTCCCCAGGGGTTCAGCTTATATCCTTTCAGGATGGCATTCCTGTGGGTAGTTGCCTGCCTGGCCCTTGCCAGCGCTGTCTCAGGTAAGTGCTGCCCATGGGTGTGGAAAGGTCCTTGGGGTGCAGCAGATGCCAGGGAGGGTGACACACAGGCACCCACCAGCACAGGCAGCCCCCAGATATGAGTCCTGAGCTTTTGGGTCACCCCTGTCCCCTGTGCCTCTCCTGCAGGCTGTGGGGTGCCCGCCATCAGTCCCTCGACAGCCTACAGCGAGAGAATTGTCAACGGGCAGAACACTGTGCCCGGCTCATGGCCCTGGCAGGTGTCCCTGCAGGTACAGCCCCGTCCCGCTCCCTGGGCACTGCCCTAAGCACTGGCATGGCCAGCCGGCTGCCACGGGTGGGCACCAAGGGGACCTCTGCCTGTCCCCAGCTTGGGGGTATTCAGCCCCCCCAGCCCCAGCTCCTGTTCCTTCTTCCCTGCCCAGACCACCACAGGATCCCACTTCTGCGGCGGCTCCTTGATCAGCCAGTACTGGGTCGTCACAGCTGCCCACTGCAAGTTCAAGTAAGGAGTGATGCCTGGCCAGCCCACGCCGGTGCCACTGGTGTGGGGGCATCTCTGAGTGGCACTTGGGTCAGCCCCAAAGGGCCCGAGCATCCCGGGGCTTCCTCTCCGGTGGTCCCCATGGTGGCTTCCCTTGGGTCCCTCCTGTCCGTGGCTGCCCCAGTGCTGCTCCCACCCGGGGTGCTGGCTGGACTTGTGGCCCTGAGTCCCTCCTACCTCTCGCAGCCCGCGCAGCCACGTTGTTGTCCTCGGGGAATACAACCTTGCTTCCAGCGCCGAGGCCGTTCAAGTGAAGAAGGTGTCCAAGGTGAGGCAGGCGGACGCGGTCCTGGCACGGGGCTGCAGCTCACGCTGCCGCTGCTCCCACAGGGCAGGCACGAAGGGCTGTGGTGTTTCTCTCTCTGCAGGTCATCACCAACCCCGGCTGGAACCCCAACACCATGAACAACGACATCACCCTGCTGAGGCTGTCCACGCCCGCCAAGCTGGGATCCCGTGTGTCCACCGTCTGCCTGGCCCCTGCCAACCTGGTTCTGCCCTCCAACGCCCGGGCTGTCACCACCGGCTGGGGACGCACCAACCCCAACTGTACGTGAGCTGCAGCTTCAGGGAGGGCTGTGTGTAGCTGCTGTTCTTCCTCAGGGTTCTGAGGGTCCAGGAGTGCTTGTGGGGGTGACATCTCCTGTACATGTGGGAAGGGGGGAGCTGGGCAGTGGAGTAACCCTGTATGAGCATATACCAGTGTGCACATAGGTGTAGGTGTGTGCTCAGGGGCTGGCTGTGTGTGTAACCCAGGGATGGCTGTGCACAAGCACAAGCCTGCCCTTTCTCAGGGCTACCTGCACGAGGTGATCCTGGAGAAAAAGGGTTTGTTGGCATGGAGGAGGAAGGCGCTTTGTATGGTAGCACCCATGCACCAGTGGAAGCTTGCCCAGGGCACCAAGGTGCACTCCAGGAGACCCACAGACACTGAGGTGATCTAATGGTGCTTCCTTCCCCTAGCCCAAGCCTTGGCAACAGTCCTGCAGCAGGTGACCTTGCCCCTGATCCCCCAGAACAAGTGCATGCAGTACTGGGGCAATCGCATCACCAACGTCATGATCTGTGCTGGTGGGGCTGGTGCCACCTCCTGCCAGGTAAGGAACCAAGCTCCTGCTGCACAGGGTGGGTGGAGGAGGATATGCAGGGTCCTGCTGAGCTCCCATTGCATCACAGGGAGGGTGGAGGAGCAGGGTACACGGGCTCTTGCACTTCTGGAGCCAGATATTAAAGCTACAACACCTGGCTGTGCAGAGGGGTTCAGGTGGCTGGGGTGGCAGGGACCAGTTTGGAGCATGTGCCAGGAGAACTAAACAGGAATCTTCTCCGCAGGGTGACTCTGGTGGACCTCTGGTGTACCAGACTGGGAAAGGCTGGACCTTGATTGGCATTGTCTCCTGGGGATCCTCCAACTGCAACATCAACACGCCAGCCATCTACACTCGTGTCAGCCAGTTTCGTAACTGGATCGACAGCATCGTTGCACAGGGGTAAAGCTGTTTCCAGCATGATCCCTGCACTAGGATTAATACAGTATCAGCTTTTCTTGTGCCAAGCACTGTCTCTGGCTCCTTTCTTCTCATGATGCAGAGTGGGGTGGAAAATACATGGAGGAACCTGGGGCACCCCATGCTTCTCTCCATCCCAGAGCTGGAACTTGATGCCCAGCTGGGATCCAGGGGGAACTGATAAACGAGGACAGGATGCTCAGGAAGAGGGGGAGCAGGGCTGGCTGTGGCTCAAGGGCTGCTCAGGGGGTCTTCAAGCCTGGCACCAACCCAGGCAGTGCTGAAGGTTGGGAGAATGGTCCTCCCACTGACCCAGGTGCAAGGTGCCACCAGGGAAGGGACTATGGAGCTGCAGCTCAGCACCAGAAAGGACTGCTCAGCTTGCAGTGGAAGGTGGGTGTTGATGGGTGCACAGGATCCTAAAGAATCCCTGCCTGCACTCTAAACCATGACTTGTGTAGCAGCTGAGAACACAGCTGAAAGGGAGAAGTGCCATGGGCAGCTCCTGAGGAAGGGGACAGCTGGAGAATAGCACACTGCTTCATCCCTGCAGATCTGCCAGGTAACAGCAGGAAACTGGAGGCCATTGCAAAGGAAAATCTGAAGCTGAAAACAAATTTCAAGGCCAGGTGACAGGCTTTCACTCAAATGGGTTCTTGAGACAATGACTGGTGGATAAAAAGTCTTGTGTGACATGGGAGTAGCAAGACATATGCTCAATGAACTACAATCCAATTCCCAGCAGCTCCAAAGGGAGCTGGTGATAAGGCACTACGGAGAAAAGCAGATCAGACTGTCCCAACATGAGGTGTGGGGTGTAGTTTTCCTTACCAGCGACGTGAAGGTGATACAACACCTCTGCTGTGTGAATCACAGCCTCCAAAATGTAATCACTCTATTAAGCAGAGAGTGTGACACTACACAGGTCACACTGATGGGAATGGGTATGGAACATCAATGGAGGGCAAACACAAATAGTCTGGCCCATATGATTGAGTTAAAACAAATACAAATCTGCTCAAGTAACACCTAGGGCTAACAAATTTTAGTGGTCAGTAAGAGTTACTTTAGTGATCTGCTCTGCAGGGAGCATCTAACTGACCTTAGAGGCAAGTGAACAGAGAGATGGGGATGGATCATGCAGGCAGAGAGAACTGGTGGCTACAGGGAACGCCAAACAGGAATGACCCTCTGCAGCACTATGGGTCATTTGGTCTATGTGCTGAGCTGTCTCTCAGCTCTGCCCACCACTGGGATGGGGTCTCCTGCCCTCAGAAAATCCTGGAGAGGAGGTGTCTCAAGAGGGGTGTGCATTGTTCACTTGATATTACAAGTTTTCCTGTTTGTCCATAAAAGCTACTCAGACTAAAACTGGAGAGGTGATGAGTGGCTGTGGACAAACCAGAGCATTCCTGTGGTCCACCTACCACCTTGCAGCCAGTGAAAAATAAACAGAATGTTCCAAAGTGGCTGTTCAGCCTCCCAGCTGCACCTTCCAGCAACAGGCTGAGTGCCTGGCACATCCAGGTCATCCCACAGACTTCCCAGTCCCACACAAGATCTCCATTGGGCAGCTTCTGGCCTGGCAGCTGCATTAGAGAAAGCAGCAAACCCTCTGATGGGCACTTTGGTACCTCTTGCTGTGATCTATGAATATAAGAGAAGGGTGAGCACCTCCTGGCTCTCCATGTATTTACTGGCCATCAATCCCAGCCTGGAAATCATTGCCTTCCAGCAGGCAGCCCACAGGTGATCCACCAGGCAGAAGTAAGGACAGTAGAGCCGTGGGGTACACAGAATACATGGACATGTTTTAGCAGAACGAGTACAACAAATAAATAATTCTGTACACTCTAACTTGAACATTACAGACTAATTACAATGGATCCCAGTTCCTCTGACAGGACGGGCCTTAGAGCAAAGCCAGGGCTCAAAAGGCAAGGCACAGCATGGGACACTGGATGTGACACAGACCGACTGGATGAGACCGGAGTCGCTTCCAAACCATTCCAACCCAGCACCGGAAACTGGAGCAAAAATAACACCAAGTGCCGGAAGATCTCCGATCCCAAGGGCTTCCCGGGAGTGTCCTTCCGTAGTGAAAGGCAACAGGAAAGCTCACGGCATCTGGGCGTCCGTGCAGGAGCTGCTGGGCTGTAACACACCTCATGGGGCACTGGATCTGCTCCAGGAATCGCTTCCACATCCAGCAAACAGCAGCCAGAGCTCGCCCGTCACCCACGAGGGATCTGCAGTGTCACCAGGCAGGGGGGACAGTGGGAGAGGGACAATTGTCACCAGGCACAGCTCCCGCTGGCACACTGAGGGTGGAAGGCACTGAGCTCCATGATGCCGACTGCCACCGCACATCCCTGGAGTTCACATTTATTTCTTTGGGAAGTTTCCTGCACAGTAAGGCACAGCTGACATGCAGGCACCTGCCTTGGAGTGCTGCACTCTTAATCCAGGGTGAAAGAGGAGACTGAGTGGTCAAAAAAAGCACCAAAACCCTCCCAAGAGTAGTGAAGGCAACTTGGGACTGGTTCCATGCACTGAGTGGTACAGGCACTTTGTGACACTTTCCAGGGGAAAGCTGAGTGGGTGAGAGGCACAACCACCCTCCCTGCAAATTCTAGGGCTCACACTGGTGCCAAAGAAGCCAATGTCTGTGTTGCTTTGCATCACTTAGAAAACTAAATTAAGTCAAACAATTGAGATTTTAATTTATCCAACCTCAAACCCCCCAAATCTTCATTATCATTACTTAACACAATATGGCCCCACACAGCCCAATTAGAAGCCTGTAGCAGCCAGTAGTTGCCCTATGCGGTACAAGACTGAGCTGAGCCTGCACTGCAGGTCCTCAAAGGCACCGTAGGGAAGCTTCTACCTTGCCCCTGGACTTGCCACAGCTCCTGCAGAGCCAAACGCAGAGCTGCTGCCCAGCAGCCAAGTGAACCATCATTCCTATTCCAGTTTGTGCATCAGATAAAAGCTGACTCTCTTAGTACTGCAGCCAAACACCTGGGTAGAAAACAGGACTGAGAAATGGAGCATGGCCTCAGAAATAGTGAAAATTACCAGAATAGAAAACATCTCACCTAGAAGAGGAAAATACTCAGATTCCAAAGAAGAACATGAGGGTTTATCACATCCAGAACAAACATGTGAAGCAGCCCCTACACTGCAGCTGGTTTCCACATCACCACCAAAGCCAGCAAGTCTGAGCCCTCTTGTCTGGGCTTAAGCTCCTCACAAGGCTCTCAAGCTTTCTTCCATGTACAGCTGTGTGTTCCAAGAACAACACAGAGCAGGAGCATCTGGATGCTATCACAACTGCAGGGTTAAATAGCACAGACTTCTTCAGGATCGAAGGAAGGGCGGTTTCTACCCCCACTGGGTTGATGTGTTAGGATTTCCAGAAGCCTGAGTGAGAAGTAAATTAACCATGGACTGGTAACTGCTGTTTTAGGAAAACACCCTACGCACTCAAAAACCTGGATGCGAATCTTTAGACCCCCAAATGCAATTTCTGGAAGACTTTTTCACATTCTTTTCCAATAACCCTCAACAAAAATAATAAAAATCAAGGAACCAACAGGCCACATTCTTTGAAGCTGTAATTCTCTCCCCTGAGAGAGCAGCCAAACTCCCAGGGCAAAAGGATGGGGTTGTTTTACACAGTACTGCTAAGTTCCAAAAGACAAACCACCTTAATTCCCTTTACTCCTCAAAGAGCATCTCAGCCAGAAACAGAGGGGACTCAGCGAGGAGAGGGCTGTGCACAGCTTGCCACTAGGTGTCATTCCAACTCCACTTCCCTGCGTGAGCCAGAGCCCGCAAAAGAGAAGCACTCGGATTTGTGGTCTGGAACAGGCAGGTGTTACTTCTGTCCTCCCTGCACATCCAGGAGGGAAGTTTCCCAAAAACATCCTGTGAGCCAAATTAAGAACCACCACTAAGAGTCAAAGAAGGACATTAAAAATATTAAATGAGAAAGTAGAAAAGAACATTTGAGAGAGATTTTAGTTTCTAAAACCCCCCAAAAAGGCACTCCTGAAAAGTGTAAACTCCTGAGACTTAAGACCAACTGAGCACTGAGCTGCTCCTGTGGAATGAAGACAGATGATCAAGGTAATTCACAGTGAAGAGCTTTTAGAGGACAGATTGAAGGCACCTGGCCTATGGCTCAGAATTACAGCACTTTGCCTGTCCCCCTTCACATCAGACCCAACTGAAAACGTGTCCCACTTGCAAGAATAAAAGCACCTGAGGAATTGTTCTTAAGCCAGACCTTCCAACGTGGCATTTGGATCACCACAGTTTTCCAGACTGAGTGAAAGATCACTGAGGACTCCAGGGTCACTTGGACAGAGCTCTGCTCATCTCCCCTCTGGCCACACATTATTGTCTGGCTGCAAAGCTCCTACAAATATTTGATTTAGAAAAAGAAGAGGGAGTGAGCCAAGAGTGCAAAAACTGAACGATGAAAGGAAGCCTGTAAAGATTTTCCCAAGTTTACACTGATTTTTCCATGCTCACAAGAAAATGTTGCATTTGTGAAAAGAATTAGAATTCTTTTTTTAGAAAAGCCAAAGCTCTTTATGGGATGGCCTTGGTCCTATTCCCACAGTTCCCAAGCAGTGGAGTGCCCGAGGACTGTACACACCTCGATACCACGGAGAGGCAGCTAAAGCTATCCAGTATTCTCATGTATGTGATGGATCCTCCCTTCTGCCAATTCACTCCTAGTTACAGGGCATCACCACCAAAACCTGACACTGTCAGGAACCTGCACAGCAACCTCCTGCTTCCCAAAACATATTCCAGCCCAAAGTAACCACAAACGCTCAGTCCAAACTTTCCCTGGTGAAAAAAACAGTTATGGAAAAGATCAATGAAGCAAACATTGTCACAGATGAGAAGATTCTTGTTCTGCCTTGTGAAGGTGGAGAAACAAGCCTGGTTAGCCCAGAGCTTTACGTATTCCTCATCCCATAAGAGAAGGATAAAGAAACAGCATGGGCAGATATCTGCATGATGCCTGTGCATTTTGACTGTCTAGTGGTTAAGGGGAAGGGTCTCAGTTCTGGAGGTCTTGGCTCAGTTCATCAGTTTGACCCCCTCACACAAGCAAAATCCCTGTTATATGGACAAAAATGCAGGATAGTCTGGGGAGGGCCATGGGAGCAGCCAAGAGGTAAAAGCAATCACAGTGCCTGGAGTGATACTCCAAACACACCAAAGCCTCTTCAAGTAAGAGCTCAGAACCAGAAGTGCTCCGAGGGAGCCTCCTGCCACCACCTGACCTGCAGGGCCCCCATGGTCCAGCTGACACTGGCCTAAGAGGGGCTCCTGCTTTTGGAGAGCTGTTTGCAGTACCATGAGAGACACTCAACTGTTTATGATGCAAAATGTGGCAAGCTGCCTGCATTGTCAGAAATCACATCTAGTTTATAGTTCATAGTAACATACTCAGGAAAAACAATGTGAAGAGGTAAAAGATGCTGAAAACATTTTTGTTTGCAGTCCACAGAGTTGAAAAAATAAACCAAATTTGGGGAATTCTACAGTATCTGTTAATGCTGATGGAAGAAAGACTGTGTGTGACATGGTAGGATGGGTTGCTAAGAGCAAGGGCAGCCTGCAAAGGATGTGAGGTTTTTACACAAAGGATTTTGAATTCACTCCTGCTAGACACAGTGGCTGTCCTCAAGTTTCTGCTGTATGCCCCACCACATGCTTGGGCACACCAGGCTGGTTTTTACAACCCATCCCACCTTTGGGGTGGGAAGCCAGAAATCTCCCAGAAAATCACCCCCAGAAATCCCTCTTTTTTTTTGCCTTAGCACAAAAAACTCAAATATTCTCCCACTAAAGCTGCTTTGCTGTTTGCTGACTGGGAGTGACTCTGAGTGCTCCCTGGAGATGTGACTGACCACTTCAGCCCTGCTGACACTGAAACACAGGCACGGGCATCAATCCTAGTAAAAGGCCAAGCTCACCAGACTCTTGGGCTTGGACTGCCTGCACATCCAGCCCAGAGCCAAGCAAGCCCTTCCCAAGTGCACAGCACAAAGCAAATTGTGTGGCTTCGTAAGAAAAGTTTCAAACCCCAGCATTTTCCTTCACTGCTGATCTTGTCTCTGCTACCATGAGAAGCCAAATCCATCCTGTGCCTGTGCCATCAGCCCCACTTTGCTGCTGTAACTAGTTGGGGAGATAATCTTGCAGAAAGCTGAGCTCTGTAGCTCCCACCTCCCCTGAGAGTCCTTCATAAGAGGACACCTCATCACCTACACAGCACAAGGACTCCTCAAAGGCAGCTTTTTCCTGGTGAACTTAAGTCACCCCTCACAGCTCTAGGGCATTTGTACAATGTCTCCAGGGTATTGTCAATGCTGACACTCCCAGACTGGGCTTCCACTACTCAAGTCCCTACCCTGATGCTATGGAGCCATCTGTGGCCACCCCAACAGCTCTCACCACTGCTGTCCCAAAGCAGGGATGGCAGTGCTGAGGCAGTACAGGCACACAAAGCAGGGGAGCCCTGTCAAATCTATAGGCAGGGAGCAGCTTGGAACCACCACAGTTCTGGTGCAGTGATATGGTTGGTAACATTGTGCTTACAGTGGTTATAGCCCATCCCACCTCCGGGGTGGGAAGAACACCCCTAAAACTTCCCCCCATTTTTTCCCTTAGCACAACAAAATTCAATGTTCTCAATCTTCTTCTGAAGGGTGCAAGGTGTGTAACACGTCAGAGACACCACAGAGCCATAAGAACAACAAACCCTGCGTGACAGGCACTGGTCTTGCTGCAAACAGGGAAAGGACAATTCCAGGGGTAAACCTTTGATGTCATCAGGCAAGTGAGCCCTTAGCATCATCAGGAGGATGGCAGCGCTTGGGGGAAACCTCGCAGCTTCCCAGCCCTGGTGGAAAACTGCTGTCTGGCATCTCTTTGGCGAGGAGCTGGTGGGCTGCACCAGTGAATCAGATCTATCCCACTTCTAACTGCACATGACTCATTCCAGCTTGGCTGCAAAGGCACCACGGAGTCTGACTAAACCAGCTCAAAATCCGTGTATACGTAATTTTTAAATGCATATACACCCCCACACGTGTATGTGCACGCACGGATGCGCATGCACAGACACACCAAGTGATTTCTTCTTTTTTCCATACACAAGTGAGAGAAACTAAACGCTCTGGAATTAATAAATAACTATGAACAACCAAGCTCCTGGGCTACAGAAAGAGCTCTTCTCCCCACGTGGCTCCTTAATTCCTTGAGGCTCCGAGCCCACAAGGACTCCCCCGTTTCTGGCGCGAGACCCCCGTGGCACAGCTCGCAGGCCGGGACGGCCAGCACAAGGTTCCCTTTCCTCCGCACGGGGTGAGGGGGACACCTCCTCGTGGGAGGGGGGAACGCCTGGAGGGAGGGAGGGAGGGAGGAACGTGGCCGTTCCTCACTGAGTGTGTGCACACCTGCAGCGCAGAGGAGACCTGTGGCGGGCGCTCAGCCCGTGTACTGCTGCTGGTAGCGCAGGTTGAGCTCGCGCAGCTCCCGCTCCCGCACGCGCCGCGACTTGTTGGATTTGGTGGAGCGGCTGGAGCGGGTGGACTGCGCTGACTTGGTGCTCTGGCAGCGGGAGGACGCCCTCTTGAGAAGGTTTTGAGAGATGGAACGGTGCAGGTTCTTCATGGAGGAGGAGGCTGCCATGCTGACCACCCACGGGTGCTTCAGGGCCTGAAGGGCCGTCATCCTGTCGCTGGGGTCAACCGTGAGCAGGCGGTCGATGAAATCCTTGGCCAGGTTGGACACGCTGGGCCAGGGCTGGAACACAAAAGAGGGGGTTGGAATGAAACATCCCGGCACAGCTTTGCTGATTAATTAATTGCAGCCACGTCTGCAAGGTGCTTTGGGGCAATCTGCTGCTCCCCCTCTCTCTTTTATCCTCAAATCTTCCAAGCTGTCACTGGCAGTGCCAGTGTCTCTGCCCAAGGAGAATGAGACACAACTACTCCACGTCAGGGGAAGAGGCTGAATTAGTGGAAAATATCTGCAGGTACACAGGTACAGAGCAGATCCCTCCAGCAGCTGGGCTCAGGCACTCAGTAGCTGACCCTCCAGCCTGCAGACACTGACACACCCATGTGCACACACTCAAGGGTCTCAGTCAACCCCCAGACCCAGCCATCTCTCCAGTGGTGGTTGGGACTTCCCTGGTCCATCTGGTCCCCAGATCTTCCTGGAGTTTTGTCCTTGTCCTCAGAGACACACACACATGGACAGCCCCAGCTTCCAGGCCCTTTCCCCATGTCCAGCTCCTTGTTCCCCAGCAGTCACACGCTCAGTCACACACCCCCACACGCCTGTGCCAGCTCCAGTTGCTGCAGAGCTATGTCCTGCTCCAGAGATGCTGGTCCTACCTACCTCACCTTCCCACATCACCTTCCAAAATCCTACAGCTATTACCAGAAGCACAGTAACCGTATCTCAATGAATTAGTGACCCTCCCCCATCCAAGTGCTTTCTATCCCACAAAGCCATTACTGCAGGAACAGGGGCTCACAGAGGATGGATTCTGACACCAGACCCTCAGGGCTCTTCTGACTCTTCATCTTAAGGCACACATCTAGGGAGGAAGCACTGACCTCTCCACTGATCCTGGAACTAAAACCAGGCAGAATTTTCTGCTGTGGAACTTGGTGTCACTCCCATATGGAAATTTAGATGTTGCTACTGGTTAACCCTGGTACAGCAGCTCAGCCCAGCTGGAAACAACTCCACAAAATGTTCTAAATATATAGAAATGTTAGATATAAGAAATTTGCAGTAATGTTTACCACAGAAAGAGGAAGGAATTAGTTAAATAATATGCTAGTTTTAAAGAAACAAGCCCAAAAGAATTTATTAGTCCTATAATAAATATCCTCCCAGCACACCCAAGAATGGCCATAACAACTTATGAGTCAAACACCTACAGCCACAGATGTTGAACTGTTTCATGTCTGACAAAATACTGTATTTGCACTAAGGTGGGAAGTGAGAACATTTCCTTCAGCATGAGGTGAAGACTGGGCTGTGGATGTGGACAAAGCTGGGAAGAAAAATGTGACAAAACCCACTGTAAGGGTAGAGAGGAGGAGAAGGCAGCATGGCCAGCAGAAAACCCCAGGCAGTGAATGGAGCCAGCAAGAGCAGGATTCTGCAATCACTGGGTATTTTGGGGGTCTCACCTGTCCTGAAACCACCAATACTGAATTTTTCAAGTCTGTGGAGATCACATGCCAAGCTGCATTAAGAAAAATCCTGAGCAGATTTCTGCAATGAAGATTTTCATATAATAATAGTAACAATATGTGTAACTGAGTGGACCTACCCCTGTCTAGTTAAAAAAGCAAGACTCTGCTATTGTGTGTCTCTCATTCTTCTCTTCATTGGGCGAAGAAGAAAAGCACCCAGCTATTTTAAAATTCAGGGTTCACTGACTGTACAACCAGAAATAATGCCCTTTTCTTGCACAGAAGGTCTAAAAAAGCTATGTCCTGATTTTTTTGAGGTTTGTAATTCATTGCTACAGAAAGCAATTTTCTTTTCAAAAGACTCAAGGCACCAGCAAGAGAACAGATCCCTGGGAGGATTTTTTAATGAAAAGGAGGATGGTGTAAGAGTTACAGAACTGCTCCCAGCCCACAGCCTGTCAGTGCACGGCCAGGAAAGGTGAACTTAAGCTTTATCTGAGGAACTGGCTGTGAAGGGAATCAGGGTACCACAGTCTTATTTTACAAGGACTAAAACAGTCTGGCTTAATCAGCTGAAATGGGATACATGGTCACTGCCAGTAACCATGCAAGAGAAGAGACTAAAAATTATATTAGCTACCTGATATAAAGAAAATACTGCTACATGAATAAAAACCTATAAATGTTCCTGAACATATTCAGAATAGAAATGGAAATACTCAGGGAGGAAGCAGAGCCTTCTCCTGCAGATCAGATACTACTTCAGTGCTTGAAACAAAGTCAAAATCTGCTCCACTCTACATTTCAAGAACTAAATCCATTAACAAAAAACCCCAAAATTCTAAACATTCAAGCTTTTCTGTCATAGAATCATTAAGGTTGGAAAACACCTTGAAGATCATCAAGTCCAACATTAACCCAGCACTGCCATGTTCACCACTAAACCATGTCCCCAGGTATCACATCCACCTTTTGAACCCCTCTAGGGATGGAAATTCCACCACTGCCCTGGACAGCCTGTTCCAGTGCCTGACCACGCCTCCAGGGAAGAACTTCTTCCTAATATCCCATCCAAACCTCCCCTGGCACAACTTGATGCCATTTCTTCTTCCCCCATCTACTGCTTTACATGGAATATAATTATAATATAATATATAATTAGTTTGTCACAATCTGCCTTAAATGACTTTTTCTTAGCTGATGAAATGTACCTTGGCAATGAATGCTAAGAAAAAAACAGGTGCTTGTTAGAACAGAACAGGGACAAATTCTGATCAGACTCATGAAAGTGTTTGTTTATAAAGAAGGTAAATAAAATAGCAAACATCCTTTTGAAATTCATCAGGCAAACCACAATAAAGGTTCAATTTTAGCTGGACACACTGGTCTGTTTTGCAGAATGATGGACCATTGAGGAGCCCAGCCTTCATGGTATTCACAACAACAGAACCAAACAGCTGAATCTGCCCTACCATGGGGGAATATAAATCACTTTGCAAGCCTATAGATTCCAAACAGACTTTGGATAAGGTACTTCATTTATTAAATAACAGCAAGGGGAATCAACTTGCAGGATTTAATCTTCATTGGCATGATCTCAGCTAATCCCAGGTGGTACCACATGTGGTGGCAGCACATCACTTCCCTTCACACTCGGGATCTCCAGCTGCAAACCCCTGGACTCTCTCTTCCACTGATGGACAGATCCAAATGGAACCCAGGCAACAAGAGATTTGGCCTCCACTCTTCCAAGCTTGACTTGAAAAGCTTTTAAAGATCCATTTTCTGTAGGTTTTTTTATGACTCTCTTTCAGCTATTCATTCAGCTAAAATCACAAACTCATCATTACCTGGCTACACTCCATCAACTCCAACTCCTTCTTTCCTTCTCCTTGCTCTAGGAGCCACAGCTCACCCCATTCTGTTTCCTTCACAGAGGACTCATTCTCCACTTCCAAACAATCCTAATGGGACATCCAAGCTAATGATACATCTATTAAATTTACCAAGTTTACCTCAAAGTGAAGGTAAATGCAGGTGACAATTTGCTCCTTGGGCAGTAACTTTTTAAGAGCTCTTCACAACCATCGTCATTTCTGTTACTGGCAATTGAAATGACTTAAGATATCCACCCTGAAAGAGCTTTTGTTCCCCTCAGATGGAGAAAACACATCCACACAACTCCAATTTCATGGTTTTTCCTGGGTATTTCTTCCCCTCTTACCCCAAAACCTTTTACCTTTCTGCATATTTCTGTCCCTCACAGAAATACAATCATGCCAGCACCTCCATCCTCTCCTTTTTTTACCTAAATTCAAAGAAATGCAAGATATGCTCAAATTAAAAGTATTTGAGAACAGGCACAACAGGACTTGGAAATACATCTTCAGGACATGCAGGAGAGCATTATTTTCTTTTCTAGGTGTAAGTAATTGCAGAAACCTGGAATTTGAGGCAACACAGGAGCTGTTTTGCTGTCCAAATGCATTCACACTTCAGTCAAATGAGATTATGGTGAGTGAAGTGAGCCTCTAAACACCAGGAATAATATTACTTCAATCTTTTCAAGTCTTATTAAAAGATGGCAAATGTGATGATTTGGAATTTGAAGAAATCTATGAAATCTGAGGGCCTAGGAACTGTGATATATAACCAGCCTAAACCTTGAGAGGCCCATCCAGTTTAATGAATCCTAAAGAATAAACTCCAAACAGAAGCACATTGGATTTCTCATTATTCCAATTACTCTAGTTTCACCACAAATGGTGAATATGGAGTACCTGCAACTAGATTTTTCTTCTGGTCAGCAAAGACAAATCAGTTTATTGATCTGTTTACACAGCTGAAGGTTTGATTTGCTGCACCACACACATCTTTCCTATTTCACTGAAGCTTTTTCTTTAGTAATACATAGGGCTACATTCTACCCATGCAATTTGCAACCTCAGTCCCTGGAGAAATGCATCCACTCTCCTGAAGACTTGCACCACTTGACAAAACAACAGTTTTAACTTAGCAAAATCCCATTAACCCTCCAAATTAACACTGCAAGGCAGCAGCAGAGGGTTGTGTAGGAGCTGAGGAAGGTTGACACTGGTGTGTTTGGGGAGGACATGAGTGCAGGACATGTGCTCACATAACAGGACTGAAGCAATCCAGAGGAGATGCTGCCCATCTGCTTGCCTGAGGAGAGACAGAGAATGGCCTGGAAAGAAAATGTTCCCATCCAGTGGCCATGAAATGTTGGATCAGCTAAACTCTATCAGATAGCCTTGCCTTTAAATCTCAGTGCTTCAATGACAAATCCTGCTTTTCTGTGGCACAAAAATACCACAACAATGCCACAAAAATGAAGAGAAGTCATCAACACTTGCAATTCTGTTCCTCTAGAAAGCAATTTCAAATGTGATGCAGTTTGAGTACAACTTCTGCTCCCTCTGTTAGACTGTGTAGCTTCAGAAAGAAAAGGTTCTGGTGTCTTTATGCAGAGAAGCAGAGAATGGTTTGGGTTGACAGGGACCTTAAAGTTCATCTGGTCCAAATTCCCTGCCATGGACAGGGACACCTTTCACTGGCCCAGGCTGCTGTGAGCCCCATCCAACCTGGCCTGAACACTTCCAGAGATAAGGCAACCACAGCTTCTCTGGGCAACCTGTGCCAAGGCCTCAGCACCCTCACATACCTTAAAAAAAGGTGGAATAGCCATATTTTGAGCTGAAGCTCAGCAGACAACAGAGACCTCCTACATGTGAGCAGTTTTTTCTAACAATAGCAATCATGTCCTCTGTCTGGGATACCACGTGCAGTGCCTCCTTCAAAAACCTGGTTTCTCATGAGACAATCCCTGGATACAGACTCATTTAACACTGGAGACTATTGGCCTCATGCTGGAGGGAGGACTAAACATCCTCTGAAAAGTAATGTCTGTAACTCTAGAATTTAGCACAGTGACTAAAAACATGATTCAACACAATTCAAAAGGAAAAAAGAAGTGGGGGGTGCAGAAGAGCTGCACAAAGCTGCAGAGGGATCTTCTGGTTAGTTGTGTCCGAATAAAAGAAAGAACAATCATTCGACTTCAAGCTTAGCTTTTAGTCTCAACGGTATCCACCGAAGGAAGGATACATTCTAATTTCCTGATTCCTACCTAAGTTACATGTTGTTTTCTGGAGAAGACAATGTTTATGAGGAAGGTGAGGGAAAGGCCTGGATCTCCCTTGCCAGTCAGTCTTTACAAAAACATGAAGCACAAAGTATGTTATCACAGCTGCAAAAGATTGCTCTTAGGCCAAAAATACTGTCTCCCAGTCCTGGTGATTCCTAAGAAAAATACTTTATCCCAGTCCCAGTGATTCCTAGGATGAGTCTGAGCGCTGCAGAAGCCTCAAAGCACCAAAGAGACTGAGGAGCCCTGCAGTAGCACACAGGTTCCTGCAAGATTCTCCTACAGAAAATCTTCAGATATCTACTTTGAAATTTCACAAGATAAGATAGATGTATTGGGAATAAGCCTGCCCCAACAAATAGGGTTTAATGCATCCACTTGGTCAGAGGGAACTGCCTTCACATCGTGCCTTTATCACCACTAGCAGAACTCTCCACAGCACAGGAGATGAACACATTTCTGTTGTCATTCCTGTTTGATGCTGCACTCCCCATTGTGCCAGCACACATGGTTTGGTTTGTGCAAACAAAGTAAGCCAAACTGGGGAGTTTCTGTAAATTTTTCAGCTGGGGTTTTCAGCCCAGCCATTCCTTGGCATGAGTCACCAGATGGCTGCAGAAGGAGCTACATCAACCCAAGAGAGCGACTGGAACGGAGTCCAGAATTAGCAGCTCTTCAACCAAGTACGGAACCCATCCCACAGCCTGTCTTACAGCCTCAATGACAATGGGAGACACTCCTATGGTGGAGACACTTTGCCCTGGTCCCTCAGGAATGCCAGCTGCTGCTTCTGAGGGTGCACTAGCATTCCCTACAAAACCATCTCCTAGATTTCTAAGCTGCATAAAACATAGGGCACTTCACCCATCTGCAAATCCAGCCCTGCTAGATAACAAACTCAGGGGAAAGCAGCCTCCTTTACAATGCTTTAAAGAGCTCTCAAGTGTGTTATGTTTTATTCAGACTTAGGCTCCAAGGCTGGAGGAGGAGGAGAAGAAAGATATCTCCTCTGAGTGTCACTTAGGCTGGGCAACTGCGTGCAGTGCTCCTCTCTGTGTCACAATCCCTTCACCACCCCTGCTTGTTATTCACATCAGCTAAAATCTATTGAGGCACCAGCCACACTGGTATGTGGGGAAGGAACAACTGCTGTTCTCTGCTTTGAACAACCAACCCACCTCTCTGCCCTGCAGCTGATGCGAGCACGGAGCCGGCGAGCGCCGCAGAGAGCTCCCGACACGTGCTGGAAACAAACCCTGCCCTGTGTGACCACTGTGCATCTCCTCACCCCACTGCATGGACCTAGGCAGGGCTGGGAGCCAACACTCCGGAGGCAGAGCAGCTTTCTTTAGATCTGCTGATCAAAATGAGCAGATTTTGAATATCAGAACCAAGTCCCTGAATTTTATTCTGCCTGCAATGGGAGCTGCTGTAAAGCGGTCACCAAAGGCAGCACTGCAAATAAGTTAGTGACTTAAATTTATCTTCTTTTCACAAAAATAAGTCAAGCGAACATATGTGTGGTGCTGAAGGCAGGGCCTTCATCTCTTCAGCTTCTGTTATTTTTTAGAACAGCTGCACCTTAAAATTCTGGCATTTCTGGTGGCAGACAAGTAACATGCTGTTAGTTTTGAGAAGGAAATTAACTGGACTTGAAGCTCTAAGAGGTCTTCTCCAGCTTTAATGATTCTAAGAAAGTCCCCAAAAACTCTCTTCATTGCATTGCCTATTGATAAATGATGCAGCAGTTTTGTCTCCTTTCGGAGATTCCCACATGACATCAGAAAGCAAGAAGTGTCAACTCCAAAGGAGCAGGCTGGGGACTGCAGCTGTGACACGTGTCATGGCAAACCAGCCTAGGGCTGTGCTGGGGCTCCAATAACACCAGGTTTGCACTGTCCTGGGCATCGTTCAGCCCCCAGATAATTGCAACAAGGTGATCAAAGCCAAGTGGTTCCAAAGAGCTGGAACAAAAAGTTTCCAGTGAAAAGATGAAATGTGCTAAAGCCTGCGTAGGGCAGATTCCCAAGCATTCAGCATTAATTTGTTGATGTGGAGAAGAGGAATAGAGGAAGGATGAAAGAGGAAAATACAACAGCCCTTTAATAATCCAGAGCATTATAAGTATGCGCAGCCATCTGGTGTGGTGAACTTCTATAACCCAGCTTTTCGAATGGAAATAGCCAGCCCAGTTTCCCTGGACAGGCACTGAGTATTCAGCTGGAATCGTGCACTAAAATTACAGCAGCTATAAAAACAATAAACACAAAGCTTTGCTCTCCAGCCAGGGGCAGCTCTTCTAAGTGCAATGCTTAGGGAATAGCTGTTAAAATGGGGTAATACCACATTTCAGCTTGGATCGCTTTACGTCTCTTAAAAATGTGTCAGCAAGTTACAGCTGCACACAGGGGACTTTAACCACTACCCTGACTTAAAAATTGTCTATTAAGGAAGTTCAGGGTTAAGAGATCTGGACTTGGAAGGATGCAGGTGAAAAAATGAGATCACCAAGTATACAAAGCTGGAGATTGCCATGAAAACCGAATGAGTCAAAAATTTCCAAAGGTATTGCTATAGCTCCAGCTCACAGCATTATTTGCAGTAACTAAACTGGAAAATACCTTCCCCAGACTGCTCCTAACATCTGGGTATCCTGACATCTTCAGTGATTTTATTCTCAAAAAACTCAAATTTGAGCTGAAGTTCTCCCACTCTGAACTATTACCCTAAGAGAGTACTGGATGTGAGCTGGAGCTGAAGTCAGTACGTGTTTCTACGTACAAATTCAGAGTAAGAGTTTAATTAAAAAATGGTAGTTCCTGACAGGGAGGAAAGATCTTCCTCAGGGAGGAAGAATATATTTCATCACGCTGATTAGAGAAGTGGTGGGGGGATGAAGAGATAAGCTTACAACCTCCCACATACACACAACCCCCTTCTGCAAGCTCCAAGCTGTCGGTGCACGAGCCCTGGGTGCTTACAAGGGAATGAACAAGGGGGAGTAAATCCTAAGACAGTCTTAGCTGCCACTCCAACCCTGCCCTGCTCCCCAGCTGGCAGCAGCTCTCCTCTGCTGCTCTGGACAGCTCCTTTAGCCTCCTAGAGCACACTGATGTGTCACAGAATCATAAAATATCCTGAGCTGGAAGGGACCCACAAGGATCAAGATGAGGAGCTGTGCTGCAAACACCAGCAATGTGCAAGCCCCAGCTGCCCCACTGTCTGCCTTGACTCTCCTTTCTTCCTTATAGTCACTCTTTCAGTTTTAGCCAGAATCCAACCCTGTCATAGTTTCAGAGGAGGTGAAATGATGCCTTTTTCATCTGAGCATCTCCTGAAAGCCCAGGTTTGGTGCTTCCCAAGTTAGGGCAGTGTGGCCCAATGCCATTCCTGGTTTTCTCTCAGAAATAATTGTTTTGGGTAGGCAAGGTGGATGTAACCCATTTTAAAGTAAACAAAACACCAGGAGACACTCTAAGTAGGCTTGCTAGATTTTCCACAATTCAGTCCTGGGTCACTGGTTTATAATTGCCTTTCCTGGCACTATTTGAGACATTTTAGTTAGAATTCAGAGCAGGATAACTGTTCAAGATCCCATTCCAACACATTTATCCGTATTTTCTTCTCAAATTTCTTTCAGCATCCCAGCTATTCAATGATGGAGACAGAGATCCTGCTGAAAAACAAAGTATGTCACTGACACTGCACCAAACTGCACATACACAACAAAGAAAAAGGACAAACCAAAAATCTCTAATACAAGATATTCCTAATTCTGCAGCCTTAATCTCATACAAATGTGATCTTTTTCCTTGTTAAAATCTGACCCTGTTCTTACCTACATTTCTGGGGTATTTCTCTTTCCAAAAGAAGAGTAAAACATTTAAGTTTTTTATGTGGAATCATACTACCTACTGTGGAGCCTGGCCATTCCCCAGGTTCAAAAAGACTGTGGAGAAGATCTAGGTAAGAGCTTCCTAGATAGCCAGGGGTCCTTGACACATGACCTTCAAGAAGGGGTGAAAGGAGCAGGGCTTGTTCAGTCTGGCAAAGAGAACTCTAAGGGCAATCTAACAGCATACTACATTTATTTGAAAGTAGTTACCAGGATTACAGTCACACAAGAGGTCCAAAGAAGGGGCAACAGGGAGAAGCTGTGCCTTGAAAGGTCTGTGTCAGGAAATATCAGGGGAAGGGTGGTGCAGCCCTGGAAAAGGTCATCAGGGAGGTGGAGGATCTTCATCCCTGAAGCCCTTCAGAATTCAGGAAGACAAAGTCACAGCCAGCATGACCTAGTGCTGGCAACACTGCTGTCTCAAGCTGAATGGGATTAGAGCTCTCCAAAAGTCTCTTGTAACCAAGGTTTTTATTGCTCAAGTGCTTCTCCCCTCCCTGCTCCCAGCCAGCAGTGTCATATCCCCTCCAGAGCAGCAGTACATTCCTCCTTCCAACACAGATCCCCGACCAGGCTCCATCCCACTTACTTAACAGGGTCAAGTGTGCCATGAATGCTTCAGAAATAAACATGTGCTGATCAGCTTCAGGTCAATTCGGACTGATATTCAATTATCTTTCCTGCAGGAAGGATGTGCTTTAGTTCTCTCTCCTACTGAGCCACCGACTTTATAAAATTTACAGCAACTTTGAATTCTTCACATTGCTCAACTGAGTTGACACTGACCTTGGAATTTAAATAGTTAATTCTGGAAGACTGAAAGACAGCACAGTTCCAGAAACTTTGCTTCTTTGGGAAATCAGGGCGAAGGCAGGGCTGCAACAGACACCCAAGGATCATCCAATCCATCCCATGGTCCCCCAAGGATCCACCACAGATGCATCACTCCTGACAGATGACTGCCTCACTTGTTCCGCAAGACAGCTCCAGAAATCCTCTGGGTAAACACTTTTTGCAGTGGGAGACACCAGTTTTGTAAAAAGTTCAGTGTGAATCTTTATAAGTGCCATTTAAGACTCTTGTTTGACATAATCTGGAAAAGAGATCATTCCTCTTCCTCTTTGAAGCAGCCTTTTACATACTTGCAAACTGCTATGACAACACGTTCCCTAGGCCAAACAGCCAAAAATGTTTTAATCTTCCGGAGCTGTGGTTTTTTGACTCACAATTGTTTTTGTTGATCTTCTGTCAAGTCTCTCTGCTTGGCCCGTGGTGTTTTTGAAGTCTGCTGCCCAGAAGTGTCAGAGCTTCAGCTTGGCATCTGCAGCAGCCACTAAACACAGTAGGATTACAGCTCATGCTGACTTTCTCTTCATTCACCTCAGTACGTTCACCTTTTCCCACATGTATGATACTGCTCTCACACAATAGTTTGTGATTCATAGACACATCCTTTTCTGAGAAGCCAACACCTCTTAATTTTCTGTTCCTCAACTATTTTTGTGCACTTACTCTTAATAGAAAAAAAATACATCTGCTACTGAATTGCTCAAATTTGATAGGGCTATCTGGAACTCAATGCCCTTTGCAGCTCTTCCAATTCAATGTCATCTACAAATATAATGAACATTCCTGCATTTCCCTCACCTGGGATGGTAATTAACCCCCAAACACCTCTGGACCTTCAACCACTTCTAGAGAACCACCATCACTACTGTGTTCCACTTTGTTGATGAACCACCAGTAAGTAAATGTCACTTTTAACACGTTTGGGGAAATACAAGATTTGGTCCCCAGGCTCTCCCTGCTTCACAGTTCATTTCCAAAAAGGAAGTTTTCAGAGACCATGGAATAGCTGAAAATCTCATTAAATAGCTGAAAGATAGCTGAAGGTCTCTTTTATGTCAGATCCATCCTTGCCAAACTCCAGTGCCAAATACTGGAGGTATGGGAACTCCTATAGCTTTGGAAGACGACTTTGCCAGGATATTATTTTACATTCTAAGCCAAGTGTCAAGTTTTCCTCAGTTTTGCAATATCAGCCTCTCAAGCAAAACATTAGCTGAAGAATACCACCAAGAATTCCTGAAGCTGGACTAAAGCTAAAAGCAAATAAAAAAATATGAAGGACTAAGTGTAGAGAGGTAAGAAACTAACCCAGGCACTCCTATCAGCACTGATAAAACAGTATATAAAGTCTTCTGAGTCATCTCAGCTGTAATGAGAAACCTTTCTCACATGTGAGCCACATAATCATTCTCAAAATTATCAGATTATTAAAAAGCTTCTTAGAAATTACTCTTCAGACACACACAAATAGTTTTATCAGAAAGCACAGTTCTACCTTTTGTGAGACATAAAACCAGACGCTTTGGTTAATCACTTGAAGTGCCTGACGTACTGGTGCACTGGATGTGTAGGGAGTACCATGATTATGAAAGTTCATGAGCTCAGGACACACAGCCAGGCACAGGTCCTCACCAGCACTTTGGGGAACCCTGCAGGAACAGCAGGCATCTCTTCACAGCCCCCTCCAGAATGTTCTGCCCCTCCTTGACTTGTGTGAACGGCTCTCATGTCACCAATCAACACTAATCTGGTGCATTAGTGAAAGCTCAGTTTTCAGGAAAATCTATAAACACATCCATTTGAAATAACAAAGGTATTGGAAAACATGCCCGGTTTTTCTACCTCGTCACTCACTTGGGGCAGCAGGGGGGCAAAGCAGGGGGGTGGGTGAGACTGGAGAGAGGAGGAGCAGCTCATGCTCCAAACAGGGAACACCACTGGCAGTTTGAACCACCCCTTCCAGCTCCAAACTCAAAGCTAATCCAGTTCCCTCTGCCTACAGCCTCAACTCTGCAATTGCAATCTTGTCAGATTTAGGGATTTCAAGGATTAGGTAAAGAGACTGCCAAGAAAACCTCTGGGTTTAGGAAGCACCTTTTCAGCCCTCTGGCTCAACATGAAGAGAAATTCCCCAGAACAGTTTCTGCAGTTAAAAAGAGACTTCAACTATGTGATATTAAAACTTGGACTTCCTATCTATGCCAAGCATGCTGCTTAACTCCTCCTTCATCACATCCCAGGACAGGAGCACACTGCAAATGCCAGGGAAGTCCCAAATCCGGGTCAGAGGAAATCTGAAACACCTTTCAATGCCAGATTATTCCAAATGTATCAGGTTCAATCGCCTCTCTCCACGGCAGGGTCAATTACAGGCCACAAAGTGATTTGCAGCAAGATACATGTTCACAGCCCTTCCTCACAGAGCTCAGTTTTGATTAAACAAAAGTGCTTTTAATCTGCAGCAGGGGCAGCAGCTGGAACTTCAGCCAGGTGCCAGCTCTGCAAAACCTCAAAGCTTCAGCTTGGGGCTCGGAACAGTTAGGAAGATGCTGTAATTTTCTCCAGTGCCACACTTCTACAACTGCACCCTGAAAGCTCACTTTAAAAATGTTTTATAGATGCCAGCCAGACCCCCCTGTGCCTCTAGATGATGACCTGGTATTGTACTTCCATACAATCATCTGGGCCCTCAGGTCCTCAGCAGAGCAGGTCCAGGAAATCCAGCTGAAGCAGTGCAAGGTGTTACCCCAATCCACTCACCCCACAATCTGTGATAAACTCCCATGTATGCCACAGCAAGGAGGGAACCAGATGAGGCCTCACACCCTGCTCAAGGGCTGCACCTGGCTCAAGCCCATGACCATGAGCAGCTGGACTTCCAACACAGACTCCAACTCCAGAGTAACCATTTCCAAGGGAGGAGAGGAGGGGACAGCTGCTGTATTGAGGGACAGGTTTCCTGCAGGTCACAGCTCTTCCCACTGTAGAATTAACACATATTCTCATTCTCTCAACCTTGGTTCTAAGTCAGTAATCATGCAATAGCATGTCTTGCCTCAAAATACACCTCTACTAAGGTATCAGAAAAAACAACACATCTGAGCCACAGCTGGAAAACCAAGGACTCAGTCAGCCAAAGGTAAAAGAGAAAATGGCCTAGGCTATTCTTAGACAAATGTAAAGGAGTCAAAGACACCAATGGTAGCTGATAGTTCAAATCCCTCCTGTTAATAAATGCGTATTCTGTACAGAGGCAGCTTAATATTCCTTTTCTACCCTAACAATGTCCCTGCATCCCTAATTCTGCAGAAATACTATTCCACCATTAACAGGATTTTATAGGGCCTCCAGATGAAGGAATGAAAATAAATGTCAAACCACAGCACTCTTGTAAATCCTTTTCCCCCAGATGTGGCTCTTGCCTTCCTCCATCCTTATATTACATGCCATACTTTGTGCACCACTTCCCCAAACTCAGTCTTTCATCCCAAAAATCTTAACCAAAATGCTCAGCTGCTGTCCCTCACTCTGCCTTGAACCTGCAGGTACTACTGGTATAGACAGCAGTCCCAAGGAAAAAGGGCTGTGAATTAAATCATTGGGAAAAAACCCACATTCCTCTTCCCCATGGAGATTCCTTCCCTGCTTTCTTTGTTTCTAGAGGCTTTGAGGCTTAGACAGAGTTTCCACTCTATCCTGATGACATGCACAATTCTATGAAATACAAACTTAACACGGAGTGTTGTAGACTGCAGCAGTATGGAAATGGCAGATGTAGGCAGAGGAAGATGACCCCTCTTCCTCGCTTACTCTGCCCTAGCATTGGGGCTTCTCTCCACTGTTCTGCTGCAACATAAGCTGAAGTACACAGTAAAGAGGCAGAAGGAGTGATTTTGAAAAAGGTCCTTGTGACACCAATTCCATTGGAGGAAATAACCTTCAAAAAGAACCTTAAGATGCAGCCACAGCAAGGGGGACTTGATTCTCAAATGCATGCACTGGTTTCAAAGCCCTTTCACTGGAAAAGGTGTTTCTTTACCTGTAAGTGAAGTGCTTACCAATGCAGCATGCTGAGTTTTTGCAGGATCATGGTCTCTGATACATGCAGGAGGAGGCAGGATTTCCCAGTTTTTAATTGAGGTTACCACATTTCCAAAGATGTCCCTTCCTGCAGAGGGAGAGATCTGGACAAACACTTCAGCTCTTGGAGATGGAATGACACAAACATACCTATCCTCATAGTCACTGAGCTGGTGCATTAAAAGAAAAGAAGGAGCAGAAACCAAGAGAAGTCCATGTATTGGGCTGGCCTCAGTGTTCTGTGCCTGGCTTGGAGAGGAGCTTTCATCCTGTTCAAGTGCTCCAGCTCTTCAAAGGAGAGCAGAGTGCCCTTTTCAGCACAGCCCTGTGACTGCAGCTCGCCAACACTCTTGTTGTTCTACTTCAAAATCACCGCTTTCACACAGCCATGTGAAATGCAAAAGCACATTCCTCTGTAAATTGATGGGGTTTTACTTCTTCCAGGCAAAGGGCTCAACAATTTATATAAAAAATTATTCTTCCCTACATGGGAAAAAAGGCCAGCTCTAGATTTTAGGGAAAAAAAAAAAAGCCTGCATTACTTTAAGAAGAGGACTATTGTAAAACATTTCTACCATCTAATGTGGCTCACAGGAAAAAAACAGCAGCTGCTCTAAGTAAAAAGCTCCTTCTTCTCCCAAGAAGGCTAAAACGTGGTTGCAGAGACTTGTATGCCAGTAAGTACTGCAAATGTGTTTTAAAATTTTACCTTCAGCTGCCCAATCCTTGTTTTCTTTGTTGTACTATATTCAACAACCTGGGCCACTCAAACTAAAGGGAAAAGAATGGAAAATTGGCCACCCTGCTGCTTTGAAATCTCTCCTCTCTTCTGGCACACACATCAGAGGCCAAGATGATGACTGCCCTGCAAAAGCATCTAATGGGTCTAAAGACATCTTGGCACAGCCGTGGAGGGCAACACCACGTGTCAGTGTGGCCTTCTGGGGACCCCACAAAGGAGGGGTCCTGCTGCACCCAGACCCTCCCAGGCACTGAGCCAAGCCAGAACTTCCAGAAGAATCAGGTTGCTTTGCACTGAGCTCCTCTTAGAGCAAAGAACAGCACTACACTTTGCCAAGGTAAATCTTCAATAAAGGTGGGCACCTACCAGCTTTTCTGGCCCCTTATACTTATGGGACTTTATCTCCTGCATTAAAAAAATACATAGGACCAAGGGAGCATTAGAGGGTAGTGGTGCTTCTCTGTTCCTGGCCATATTTTAAACTAGCTTTGAATGTTTCCCCAAAGACACACTCCAGGCCAAATTCAGGGAAGCCAGTCTGCCTTACTGCCCATCTTAGACAAGAGATATCCTACAAGAAGGTCACCACAGTTTTCCCTCTTTCAGGGCAGTTGAGGCCCTTTAACCAATTTAATTAGCACATAACCTATTACACAAAACTTAATGATACATATTATTAAAAGTATGAACTGCAGGAAAAAACCTGGACAGATTTCTGGGGCAAACTAAGTATCAAATAGAAAATAAAGCTAAATCAGTATGAAATAACTGATTTTTTTTTCCCTAAACTGGTATATTTTGATAAAGTGGTTGTACTTTTATCATCAAAACAAAAAAAGACTGATGATTTTTTTTTTGTTTACATAGGCATATGCAACTCATTTTAAGTGACCAAAAGTACAAACATGCAGGAATTACTCCAGGACTGGCAGCCAGACAGTGGCTGACCTGCCACAGCATCAATGCAAAACTTATTGCATTGCAAAACTTATGTACAAAACTTCATCCAAAGTTTCAGAATGCTTGTCCTACACTGACTGATTTCTCCTGAAAGTGATAAGGATTATGCAAAGATTTTCTCTACTATGCAAGTATATTTTTTTCCCTTATAGGAGACCAGTTTCTACAGTAAAATACAAGTATGCAGAATAGAAATTTGAGTTGCCACTATACATTTCCATCTGCAACTTTTAGGGAAAGAAGGTTACCAAGAATAATTACAGTTTCTTTTTTATATTAAGTTTGTAATTTGATAGGAAATCCAACCACAGTCATCATAATTCATAATACAATGACTGATCAGTCCCTCTGGGGCAGGATGGGCAATTCAGCAACCAGCTCCCAGCTGAGTCAGAAGCAGTCTGGGTTCAAGCTCTACCACATTCTCTCTCAAAACGTTGAATAAATGCAGGAAATTAATATTAAAATTTGACAAGCCTGTCACCTGTCTCCTCCACTATGTGTCACAAGGGATTTGAGGGATTACAAGTCCTCCACAGTCTTTTAAGCAGCCCCCACAATGAGGACAATTACAAGGATACTTGGAAATGCTCTGCAGACATGCTTGGGAAAGGACTCATCTTGTAAGCACGCATCAGCTGCCTTGGAATGGCTTTATTTTTATCTTGTTTTCTGCCAGGTAGAACAGGTAGTTTGTTTGCTAATGCACTGCCTCCACTCTCTGTGCTTTGTACTTCTGCTATCAGCTGCAGACAGGAAAAACTGCTTGGGGAGAAAGTGGTTTATCTTTTTACTCACATAGATGAATTAGTTGTTATGGGAACACCATTCATGCTACTCATCCAGAGTAATTTGGTTTTCCTGTAACTAAGGACATTCTTCCAGCATGAATCTATTCATACAGGATCTGCAGAGTTTACTCAACACCTGCATTTAACTTGGTGCTTTAAACTCCAAGTGAGGGCAGAAGACCACTAAGATTCTGAATGTTCAAGGAGAGAAAAGTAGAAATGCAATGCACACACAGTTTGCAAGTCAGGCTTCTCCTCTGACCTTTGGTCATTTTCTCCATGAATGTGTCTTCTATGAATTTGTCCAGTTGCTCTTCAAACTCAGGTAAACTTCCAAGGTCCACAGCCCTCGTTTTCACCCTCTGAGTAGCCTGTATCATCAGAGACTCTGCAGGTTTGTTAGGGAACTTTCTCCTGCTGGTTTTTAGGCAGAAGGCAACAGACCCTTCAACCCTCACTGGTTTTGTCCTTCCCTATGGAATTGGTCATGTATTTCACATCTGTGCTTATCAGCAAACTCCTGATCCATGTAAAGGCCACTGTCACAATACAGCTGCAAAGTTCCTTCAAGAGATTTTGGTGAGGATTTTTATCAAAAACCATTGGAAAATCTATGTCACACAAAACCAGTTGATCTCTCCACAGGCTGGTAAATCTCTTGCAGAGTTCCTACAGACTTGCACTGCCCTGACCTTCATATATCAAGCTTCCTTAATACACCAAGGAACTTCCTTCATATATCAAGCATGTCTCTCCTATCAATGCATCCACTAGCCTTATTATTTAGAACAAACTTTTTTGGTTATTTGATTAAGACATGTTCCCACAGCAGCACACACCAACCTCACCCACTGTGAGCATACCTCAAAAAGCTGATTCTGTTCCATGAATAGGAGAACAGCCCATGAGAGAAATGGCATGTCCGGATCAGATATCAAAACCAGAACAATTCATGCACCTTAGCTAAGTTTCCCAATTTAACCATAGCATACATTATCTTTAACTTATTCCACCGATTTTCCCAGGTGTGTAAAGCAACATAAAAGTACTGGTATTCAACAGAAGGAGAAGCTTTGAAAAAGAATCAGAGCAAGCCTGTCCTAGCAGGATAATGATGGTCCAATCTTCAATTCTGCACTTGCAAATTCAAAGGAAACTAAGAATGGAATTTCAGCTTTATTCCTCAGTCAACTTTTTAAGCTACAAAGAGCTCTCAAAAATCAGTTTTAACTCCAAGATTTCAATTAAAAATTGAATGAAATAATTATGTCCAAACATTCTTTTTAGTAAATTCTAACAAAACAAGCGTAAAAGAATAATTTTGCAGCAGGCTATGTTCAAAGCAGTATCAATATCTCACCTAACCCTTACTCAGGTTGCTCAGGAAAAAAAAGCATAGCAGTTACAAAGCCAGCTGTCCTTCCTTCCTCATCCTAGCTATTACCTGATGTTCAAAAAGTAGAGAAGGAGATACAAGAGATAATCAGAGCAGTGATGTCACCTGAATAACCTATTGTGGGAGACCTCTCCTATTGATCTGCTAATGGCCTCTTCAAACAGACCTCACACTCCAGGAACAGGAGTGGGGGAACAGGGTCCCAGTCAGAAAGCAATTACATTAGCTGGACTAGAGATCACTTGTTTTTCCAAGAAAATGGAGCTGCTTCTCAGGTCAGCATGCATCTTGGCTTTTGTTCCTCTTTCAATACAGCTTTGTCCTCTGTGCCCAGGTTTTGGGGTCAGACTTTTCAAAAAGCAGGACTCTGCACCGAGACTCAGGGCGCTGCTGCTGCCTGCCATGGCACAGCTTGAAGAGAGCTCCCTCCTTCCCCACTGGAACTTGTCTGAGCCACACACAGCTCAACCTGTCAGCTCTGTAGTTCACAGGCTTCCTTCAACATTTCCTCTTGTGTTTCAGATCCTCAGCTTTCAGATCAACGAGAAGAAAAGCAGTTGCTCCCATGAAACCTCTGCTCCTGCATCCATCCAAGACAGATGCTGTCGGCAATGCACTCGAGTATTCTGTCCACTCCTACTCCAAAGAAACCAGGACTTAGCTCCTGCCATTCCCATTAGTTTGACAAACTTATCAATAGCCTCATTTCTGACATCTTCCCACTTCCTCCAGCGTAACACAAAGAAAGAAAAGCCATTGTCTTTAAACACCAAAAACCTGGAAGCATTTAAAAACCCCGAAGATGGCTTTAAGAGTGCTGGCAAGATTGTGGGAAACACAGCAGACACCTTTAAACCTCTGGCTCACTTTGTCTTCTAGAAATTATTCACAAAATGAGCAGCGTCTTTACTGCATCTCCTGCCAATACCTGCCTACAGTCAAGCACCCTACAATTTAGGGGCATAGGCTTAATTACATTGGTAAATTAAAGCATCCATTTTCCCTGGCTCTAGAGGAACAGAAAGCATCCAAGCAACAGATAAAGGCTGCTGGCTGACACATATTTGCTTTCCAAGCAGTAAAGAATCGACAGCTTTCCAAAATAACCACTCATGTCACACACAGTATCCATAACAGCCTCCCAAAGTGTGTAAGTTGTGGTGGCATAACAAGTAAAATGCCTCAGGCTTGTGCATTGACTTTCAAAATAGAGTTTAATGCTTTCTCTGTGGCACATGTACAACCAACAAGTCTCCAGTGGCCTAGTTGCAATTCACAATATTTCTCAAAACCAGTCTGTTCTGGTACAAGGACCAGTGGACATCAAAGTAAATCACCCCAGGGAATCTTCAAATACTCAATTCACTCTCTCCAGATTGCCTATGACTGCACTGAGCTTGATCAGACTCCCTTCAAATGATAATATTTTTGGAGGAAAAGCCCTAGTCTGTTCACTAATTCTTCAAACAGAAGCCAGGCCATGCCTTTGGTTATTCACACTGCCTTTCTACACATGCTTTTCAGCTCTGTATCTTTATCCAGAGAACACAGACCTGCACTCAATAGTCAAGGGCATGGCAAGGAAGAACATGACAATAGCAACACTCATTCCTAATATCAACAGGGTTTTGATCAGAAGTGTGAAGATGTTATTTACAAGTGCTTAACTTCAAATTATTTCTTCTGAAGAGCAAGAAGCACCTTCAGGCCCCACTATCATTTACAGAATGCCTAAAAATTATCCCCCAAGACTTTTCTCTCTATACTTAGCTATGAAAACTATCCTTCAATCCTCCATTTTCTCACATACCAAGCTCAGGAAGCAATGCAGACTAATTTCTGAAATAATCCCATCTCCAGATGGAAGAAGTGCCTGACATAACCTCGTCTTTCAGAAAAGCTATTTTCCATACTACACTTGGGTTTGTGACAGAAATCAGACTAATGATACATGTGCCACACTTCAAACACCCTGGCACAAGTTTCAACTGCAAAGCCTCTAACAGCAGCTTACCACAGCCAAGGTCCCCCTAACTAAAAGCCCACAAACATCTCAGTTCTGTTCTACATCAAGTTTCCTCCTTCTGTGCACACATTTTTTTTAAAGGAGCTCGCTATGCTGCACTGGGAGCAAACAGAAAATGGGAAAGGATTTTAAAAGCCAGAATCACAGATTTTTTTTTTCCCCTGGTAATGTTACCACCCATAAGACAACCAGCTTTTGGTCACCACGGAGACACACCTAGGGAGAGCTTCTTGCTTGACTTCCCCTCACCACACTCACCTCGCCTGAGTAACTGTACTTCCCCTTCAGGATCTGCCGGTACAGGCGGGTGCGGTTGTCGTCCTCAAAGGGCATCGTGCCGCTGAGGAGAATGTACGAGATCACCCCCAGCGCCCACATGTCCACGGAGTTCGTGTAGGGCTTCCTGACCAGGATCTCGGGAGCGATGTACTCCGGGGTCCCACACGTGGTTTTCATCAGGCAGTCGTCCCCCTTCTTCCGCGCGCTCGCCAGCCCGAAGTCCGTGATCATGATCTTGGAGTCCGTTCCCGGGTGATAGTACAGCAGGTTCTCCGGCTTCAGGTCGCGGTGGGTGATCCCCAGCGTGTGCAGGTACCTGACCCCGTCCAGCACCATCTGCAGCACGCGCGTGGCGTCCCTCTCGGTGAAGGAGCCCTTGGCGATGATGCGGTCGAAGAGCTCCCCGCCGGTGGCCAGCTCCATGACCATGTACACGCGGTCCTGGGTCTCGAACACCTCGATGAGCTGGATGATGTTGGTGTGGCGGACGCGCCGCAGGACGCTCAGCTCCGACTCGCACACCTCCCGGCCCTCCCGGTACTTGGTCTCGATCATCTTGATGGCGTAGGGCTGCTTGGTGGCCTTGTGCTCCACGCGCACCACGCGGCTGAAGCTGCCCCTGCCGATCAGCGCTTTGATGTCGTACTTGGCCGTCACGCGGGGGTCGAACTTGGTGCGGTACTTGGCCACTTTGTTCTTGCGGGGCTCGGGCTGGTGGGCGGGCAGGGCGTTCCCGGGATAGGGGTTGGTGTGATGCGGAGGGGAGGGGGAGCCAGCTTTGATGACAGCCCCGCAGTCATCTTTGATGAAATGCTTGTATATGTCACTGTGGCCGGTGTAGGGTTCGACTTTTTTAACCAGGTCTAGCTGCACATCTTTGGGGGGCTCGGGAAGCACTTTGCTTGTCCCACAGCCCATCACTGACTGGTGTTAATTCCCTATCAAGGCATGTTCCCAGGGGAGCACCAGCAGCAACCACATCCGGGGCGAATCCCACATCTGAATCTTAGAAAAAGAATGAGAAGAAACAAATAAAGAGGAATCAAGGTAGTAAAGATTCAAACGGAGGGAAAAATCAAAACAACAGGGCCATGCTATCACAAACTGAGAAGATGGGATTTTCACTTCTCTCTGCTACAGAACATGCACAGTGCTCTGCTGCTTTCATCACAAGTGAGTGAAGGCAGTGCCTACAAACACCCAATCGTGGTCAGAACAGATGTGTCCCTGGAAATCACACAGTAGCTTCTCTTTATGAGGGATTGTTTTCTGCTCCCTTCTGAGCCCTGAATCAGCCACAGAACAGTTGAGGCTGCATAAGACTTCTGGAGGTTTTTTTGTCCCGACACACTTGCTTCATTAAAAAGAAATAAAGGAAAAAGTCAAGCATTTTCTTTCTAGTTTTCTTAGATCTGCTCAACTTTCTCAATCAGCAGCCAATCCAAATCCTTTAGTTCTGAGTTTGCTCACCAGAAGGTCCACAGAGTACCTCAGTAACTTGTACACTGAACCCATCTTCCCAAGATTTTCTTTATACTGACCTTGTACACTGTCTTAAACCTCTCTCTGCTGCTGGGGATCAGTGGAACAGCAGAAGAGGCAGGGAATATGGAGACAGAGGCACACTGGTTTTAAAGTCTTGCTAAAATGGAGATGTTCACTTGCCCAGAGCAGCTTTTAGTCAGCAAGTCCCTCATCCTCCAAACCCTGAGAAATCAAGGTGGGCTTTCACATCTTTCAACAATCTCAATTTTGCTTTATTTTACATCTTTAGGCACCAAGTGGCACTTCTGGCTTTCCACACAGAGCTGCCTGTAAGAAGTGGAATTCCTACCAGCTGTTCCAGACTAGGAGCTCTTGTTCATCACACTGTATTCCAATAAAACCAAACCAGCTGCACTTGGGCAAGTCTTTATGTGCTGATTAAAACAATATGACTGGCCAGGAAATGGGGAAGCCACCTGTGGCTCTGGCAGTCACTGGGCAGTTCCACATTTGCCCTTTTTGACTCAGAGCCCATAAACATGTGCCTGAGCCTTCACAGCAGGCTACAGAAAACCATTAGCCTTGAAAATGTGATTTTTAGGTCTTACCATCACCAGGTGTATCTCCACTCATGCACCACCTCTCCAAGCAACTGCTCAGCATGAACAGCAGAAAAGGAAACCCAGCTGGTTTTCCATCAGGAGAAGCAAGTGGAGAAATAAGAAATGTTTTAAAGGGACACCTGGAAGAAGTTCAGACTCTTCATCAAACCTGGAAAGAAAACCAGGCTTTAGTTAAGATTCAGTTTTATAATCAAACATCATCAAAGTAACTTCTCAAGGGAGAAGTTCCTTCCTAGCAGCACCCTGAAACAACCCAGCCGTGCCCAGACATGCCTGTAGTAGGGTGCAGCAGTAGAAATAAAAAACAACTTCACAGAAAGCTTGGCTGACTTTCACCAAGCACTGCCCTGGACATGGGGCTTCGTTCAGATTAAAGCAGCATGATAAAAAATTAAGAGCTCTGACTAGTCCTGAACAGTGTCTCCCATGGACAGTTTTCCCAGCATTACTGAACCTTAAAGCATTTTAAGTTAACAAAGAAATGGAATGAGAGCATCCATAAATGAGATTATTACAGAGTAATTCAACATGTAGAGAAGGACTGGTGTAAACCATCCCATCCTATAAATAAAATCAAACAGAAGAATTAAACACTTGAAAATACCATCTATAAATCCACTAATGGCATTAACTGAGATCTGGCAGCAACTCAAACATGTCAGTGGCTCCTCTTTGTAGATTTAAGTGTTCCAGTGAAGGCTACAGAGCCAGAGTCAGCAACAAAATGCTTAACTCCAAATTAGTGCAGGACATGCTCCTGTGCAGTAATCACCAAGAACGTGGGGAAAGGACTTCGATAAATTACAAGCTCTCCGAGTGGGAAATCACATACTCAGCACGTGGCAAACTCTCTGAGCCACAGCTGGAGGTGCTGGGAAGGAACACGGGGTGGGATTGATGCTGCTCCCCTTGCAGATCGGGCTCCTCGCCTGCCGTCTCGCTAACGCATCTCGATCGTGCCTCTCGCTGCCTGGCGCAAACCTGGCATAACCTGGCATGCCCACTGCGAGCTCCTGGTGCATTTCGGAGGGGAACCCGGGGCTGGGGCAACTATGCCGGAGCCACGGGCTGGCCAGAATCAGCCAAACCCACCAGGATTCCCAAACCCGTTTGTTTTCAGAACTCCTCCCAGCCCAGGCCGTTTGTCGCTACACTGCAAAGGGGACCCAGGGCCGGGCCGTTGCCGGGAGCTCGTCCCGCTGCAGGTTCGGCTCCAGGCCTGGGAAGCACCGCGCCCGTCCCACTGAGGGGACGCTCCAGGAGCGGGCACGGCTCCCTCCCGGCCCGCCCGTCCCCGCGGCCCAGCGCTCCGGGCAGCGGCAGGGCTGAGACGCCGGGGCCCGCCGCGCCCGCACTTGCCGGGCCGCAGCACCGCCGGCTGCGGAGTGAGGGAGGGAGGGAGGGGAACCGGGGCCGGGCCGGGCCGGGCGGTCCCGGGGCGCCGATCCCGGACTCACCTCGGCCGCGGCGCGGCTCCGCCTCCGACGTCATCACCGCGCGCCGGGGACGCCCGAGGGGCGGGGCCACCGCGCGCGGCGATTGGCGGAGGGGGCAGGGGCGGGGCCGGGGCGCGGGGGGGGCGGGGCGCTTTGGCGCCCCCTGGCGGGGCCGCGGGGTGTGAGGGGCTCCGGGGTGTGTGAGAGGCTCCGGGGTGTGTGAGGGGCTCGGGGTGTGTGATGGGCTCGGGGGTGTGTGAGGGGCTGCGGGGTGTGTGAGGGGCTGCGGGGTGTGTGAGGGGCTCGGGGAGCGTGAGGGGCTCGGGGAGCGTGAGGGCCTCCGGGGTGTGTGAGGGCCTCCGGGGTGTGTGAGGGGCTCCGGGGTGTGTGAGGGGCTGCGGGGTGTGTGAGGGGCTCCGGGAGCGTGAGGGGCTCGGGGAGCGTGAGGGGCTCCGGGGTGTGTGAGGGGCTCGGGGAGCGTGAGGGGCTCCGGGAGCGTGAGGGGCTC
>QUSF01000023.1:4482114-4518100 GCA_003676055.1 Chloebia gouldiae | reverse complement strand
GGGGAAAACAAAGGGGAAGGGGGAAAGAAAAGGGGAAAGTGGGAAAGAGAAAGAGAAAGGGGAACGGGAAGGATGAAGGACAAGGGGAAAGAAAAAAGTGGAAAAGGAGGGGAAGAGGAAAGGCGGGGAAGGGGGAAGAGAAAGATGGAAGGGGAAAAGTGAACGGGAAAGGGGAAAGGATAAAGAGAAAAGGGAAAGGGAAAACATGAAGGGGAAGCAGGGGAGGAAAAGGGGAGGAAAAAGTACAAAAGGAAAAGGCACAAGTGCAAGTCTGGCTGCTTCATTCTGAGAAGTCCCGATTCCCTGCTCAATTCTACAAACGATTCACCCCTGGCACTGGCCAAACCCTGGTGCCAGACACAGGACGATGGGTGACAGGGTGTCTTCATGAGGACTACCCGTGCATCCACAACCAGTGGGAAGCTCAAAAGGAGTTTGTGTGTGACTGGGTCACAGAGAAAACCTGCATGGTCCTCAGCTCTGCCCCAGAGGTCCTGCAGCCCAGAAGATGTGGGGTCCCTGTGCCAATTCACAGGAGTTACAAGAGTTTTGGAAGTGACATGAGTGTGTACCAGGGAGGTTTCTAATTGAGGACATCCCTGAGGGGGATGTAGCCAGGATGTCTGCAGGAAGCCGTGTGCCTTGCTGCTGGCATCCCATGCCTGCACCCCTGGAACAGGGTCCTGAGCAAAGTGCCTGTGGTCGAGACTAACACCAGGGAGAACCTGACATGATCACAGGGCACTTCAGGAGTTTGCAATGAGAACCCCCTGAGCACAGCACTGAGGAAAGTCTCGGACTGATGCCAGACACGTGGGTCACAAACATGGCATGTATCAATAGAGAAAGTGGAATCCATTGCTCCTCTTTTCACCCAGCCAGGCAACAAGCCTGCCTCCCACCAGCCCAAGGACCCAGCAGCTTGGGCAGATGATGCCTCCCTTCAGCCGGCTGGTCCCTGCTGGAGGCTGAGGTTTCACCTCCTGGGCTTCTCTAGGGTCCGGCACCAGCCCTCCCCTCCGCTCAGCTCCCTCGGCACGGGGCTGGGCAGGGCGAGCAAAGAAGGAGAAAGCACGAGGGCAAATCATCTCTGCTGCTCCGCTGCAAAACCGTGGGGAAAAACCTGCCCCCGGCTCCCTCAGGGAGAAAGCCCAAGGGAAAAGACGGAGGAAGTTTCCCAGGGCGCTGCAGAGCATCCCGAGTTCCCCAGCGAGTGCAGCCATGCTGCTCGTGGGGAAGGGTCGGAGTCACCCACCCTCTGAGCCTAAAATCTACCAGGGTGGTCCCTGTCCTTCATCGTCCATGCAGCCGGACCAGGTTAATCCCAGAGAGATTTGTCACTGGGTACCGCTGTGCTCCGCATCCTCCCTCGGCTCTCGGAGGAGCGGGAGTGCGGAGGGGACACGCTGGTGCCGGCGAGGCGCAGGACCTGCCGGATGACAGTGCCCCAGCGACCAGGATGCCCCCCGGTGAACGAGGGCAGCAGGGAAAGCCAGCGGGTGCGTGCGGTGGGTACACAGGGCTGGAGATGCAGAGCTCGGGAACTGTCCCCGCCCGAGCAGAGATACCCCGGACAGCGCCGTGAAGCCGCGTTCCTCCTTGCCCGGGTCTCAGGACACGGGACAAGAGCGGATGGATCGCTGAGCCGAGGGGCAACCGAGCCCCCCGCAGCTACAGAGGGTGCGGGACGCGGCCGGGGGTCCCGCTCCCACCCGCCAGCCCCCCAGCCCCGGCGGGGAGAGCCGGGGGTGCCGCCGCGCAGCACTCACCGAGGTGCAGGAGCAGCGGGCACACGACGCCCAGCAGCCGCCAGCAGCCGCCGCCCATGGTGCGGACCCCGCGCCGCCGCCGCCGTGTGCTCCGCGCCCGCCGCCGCCGGCAGCCCCGGCCCCGCCGCCCGCCCCCGGCACCGCCCCCGGCACGCCCTGCCCGCCCCGCCGAGGGGCGGAGGAGCCCCCGGGGCTGCACCCCGGCCCTTGCAGCTCACGGAATCACAGAACGGTTTGGGTTGGACGGGACCGTAAAAAGCATCTCGTTCCAACCCGGCAGGAACACCTTCCAGCCCTGCGCAACCTGGTCCTGTGAACACTTCCAGGGATGGGGCAGCCACAGCTTCTCTGGGCAGCCTGCCACCCACTGTCCTCACAGGGAATAAATTTTTTCCTAATATCCAATCTAATCCTGCCCTCTGTCAGTGTGAAGCCATTCAGCCTTGCCCTGTCACTCTATACCCTTGTCCAAAGCCCTTTTCCAGCTCTATTGGAGCTCCTTTATGTACTGGGAAAGTGCTGTAAGGTCTTTCCAGAGCCTTTTCTTCTCCAGGAACGAAGAGCAGCCAGAGACATTTTTGCTGTGAAAAGGGGAATTAATGTCCCCTTCCCACAGCCAGCAGCTCACCATCACCTCCTGCCTCTCCCAGGAAGCAGAGACCACTCTGCCCTGCTGGCCTCACACAGGAAAGCTTGAGCAGAGGACTCAGGAAAAAATCTGGGAAGAGAGAGGTGACGGGTGGCCCATCCCCTCAGGCTCCAGCCTGGAGATAACTTGATATCCTAAAAGACACCTCAGTCTTCCCTCCATCACACAACAGAAGAAGGTCTGCACGTTTTTTTTTCTCAAAAAGTTTTTTATTGAACTGTTTTTAATGTTATTTCAAAACCCCCCCCAAAAAAAAAAACAAAAAACAAAACAACAGAAAACAACAAAACTCCCCAAAACTTCAAAATTTAGATAAAAAGAAAAACCTCGGTGTAAAATCAAAACTAATGTCTGAAACATGGACATGCTGCAATGCACAACAGAACCGGTGGCCCCCTGGGGCTCTTGCTGTTTGCTACTGCCTCAGCACCCTGACCCAGAGCCCCTCCCCGGGGCACTCCAGAGGTGTCACCCCCTGCCCAAACCTGCCTCACTGGGCCAGGTGGGCTGGGCACTCCACTGTGGAATTAACGAACCTCAGAGTAACTAACTAATTAATGAATTCTATCTAACTCCTCTCGCTCGGCTGACCTCCTCCCTGTGCCTGCAGCCTGCCAAGGAGGAGGAGTTTGAGCCCTTCACTAAGGTGTGGGCTCAGGTTTCTGGTCAGTGAGGAGCAGCAGCAGCCCTTGTGCTCGGGCCCAGCGCAGACCTCGCTGCTCCCTCGCTGACGGCAGCAGATCCAAACTTTGACAGGGGTAAGGAATCCGTCGGCTTCTGCTGCGTGAGACATGGACTGACAGCCAGCCTTGGGGACGGATGGGCAGGCGAAGAAGAGATTTAACTCTCAAAAAAGAGGCTATTTAGGAAAAATAAGCCAAGTGAATGTTCAGTGACTATTTGGAACTATACACAGATGGTGTTCGCCTTAGAGACAGCACACGCGCGTTGATAGATTTGCTGGCAAGAGCTCTTAACACCAGCCAGGAGTCGTTAGTAACTACAGATCTGCGGGGTGGGCTTCGGTGGAGCAGCCCACCAGGCAGCCAGGTCCTCCTAGGTCATGCCAGGGGTGACCAGGCCCTGGAGCATGATCATGAGGCGACGCGCAGCCTTGCTCAGAGGGTTGTGGGGTTCCACCTGCAGGAACTGGAAGAGCTTTTGCCGCACCTGGTTCATGACTGACCCCATGTGGTCTCGGGTGATGGGGTCGCTTTGGTCAAGGTGCATCACTGCATCCTCCAAGTAGCTGAAGGAGAGAGAGCAAGGTTAGGACCAGACCCAGAATACGATCCCAATCCAATTCAGTTCACGTTAGCGCTGAAGATGTGGTTTTGTTCCATGCTCTACCCAAATCCTCCAGTATGTTCACTTGCCACAAAATACATGTTCCTGACTCACAGCAGAGTCCACCTATCCCTTCCTAAACATGTGAGGTCAGCCTACAGCTCCCAGCCTGCCCACCTGCCCCACAACCTGGCAGAGGCCACAGCCAGTGAGAACTCCCCACAGTGGTGGAGGTGACTCTCAGTAGATATTTTCTTAAATACCTTTAAATAGAATTAGTCACTCATTAGACAGTAAAGCCCCTCAGCAGTGAGGCTCTGTTTGTGTAGGGTTACAATAAAATCCATCCAGGAAATGTTGGGATAAGATCAAGACTTTTACCAAGAAGACACTCTGAAGTTCAGATGAGCCATCACCTTTTAAATCACAGCCTGAGTCAGGCAATGTGGTCACTGCAGGTTTTCAAAAACAATCCAGTTTAAACTTTACAGCAGCAGCTTTAACCCCAATTACCAGCCTGTAACTTGAAGCTATTTTCAGTTTTTCTAGCTTTCTTATCCTTATTGAGTTAAAAACTCAATTTAAGTAATTTTTCCACACAACCCATAGTCAAAACCTGTAGGTACCTTAACAATTTAGCTTTTAAGGGCAGATAGCAGGGTTTTGACTCAGACACTAAAAATGTTCATGGCAAGTATCAGTACAGTCACTATTCTGTCACACAAGCTTTGCTTGGAACATCTACCAAAAATTATACCAGTAGCTCCTGCTGCAGCCTCCCACTGAGCCTTTCTGACAGTCACGACAACAAACTGCTGACACAAAGTCCAGTGATGGGTTAAGAGTTGAGGACAGGGCAAACTTGCCCTGGATATTGTACTACCCAGGGAACATGGCACTATCCATTCTTTTGCCTCCACAAAGGAATTGTTCCCTGGGGAATGGGGATTGCTGCACAGGCTGCAAATATTTACAGGCTACAATGCCAGAGGTACCAGCACCTACTGCTGGGTACTGCTTCCACTACTACCTCAGGGCACCAGAGCTTTCTGTGGCAATGCTGACATATTTGCTGACATATTTTTCTAAGTCATCACTGGCTTTAAATATGCCAGTAACAGGCTACAGAAACTCCAACTTTTGTCACAGTTCTACCTCCCACTTATAGGCACTGAGTTTAAAGCCAGGGCTAAGAACAGGACCCAGTTCTCTGGTCATACTCACTTCAACTTCAGTTCTGTACGAGTGCCCAGATCTGAGGAGAGCTGCTGAATGAGGGAGAGCAGCACAGGCTGGGACAGCGGGCATGGATGCTGTCCAAATACTTGCTGAGTATCCACAGTCTCACAGACATATAGAACCAGGTTGAGATCAGCTGCTGTTAGAGCCTGTAAGGAAGACAAAATGAGAAATGCACAGGAACCAACAGGCAGGTGAGGGACACAGGACAGAGTGACAGCTCTGGGATACTCAGTAGCTCAACAGCCTCCTCTGGGAGCAAAAATCTCTGCACCTCTGCTGTACAGGCCAGCAGGGCCATCTTTAGGCTCTTGCTCCATGCTCTGAGGACACCTGTGTCTGTTCCAGCTGAACAGAGCACAACCAGAGGGGAGCAGGTTACTGTCAGCAGCATGGAGCAGGGCCAGCAGTGCTACCATTCCCAGAAGAGTTTGTCTGCAGCAGCTCCAAGGGATCTGCCTGCATGTTCACAGTCAAAGGCAAGGTCAGGCCCCAGCTGGTAGATCTGCCTGGAGAGGCTTATGAAGCTGTTGCTCTTCAGAGGCGTGCCACGTGTCAGCGCCGATGGCAGAACACGCTGGTTTCCTGACAGGACATGGGCAGGGATGAAGCAACTTAACTGCCACCAAATCATGGAACCTGCATGGCTCTGGCTCCACCTGCATGAGAGCAACTGCACCCCTCAAGCACCCCACTGCCACAGGTCTTTTCAGTCAACTCCTGTGTAAGCTGTTGTGAGATTATGTGCCCACTCCAAGGAGCCCTTTTTTCCTTCTCCATCCCCAAGAAGCAGTGGATGACTACCAGGAAAACGAGGTACCTGCTGGAAAGCTTGGTTGAGGTGTCCCTGCTGGAGCAGCTGAAGGATGTGAGTCTGCTGGGACTGGAAATCCATGTGAGTAGAGGGGATGGGCGTCCCGGCTGCTGAGCGCATTGCCTGCACAATGCTCGAGGTGACAGCTGCCTGCTGCTCCTTCATAGCCAGGCTCACTTCTCCTTTAATGACTCTCTGCACCTGGGTCAAAATAGACTCCTGCATGCTGAAAAAAACAAAACAGAACCCATGGGCACCTCTGAGAATGAAGAGCCCAGGGATAATACTGCACAAAGCTTATACCAGTGAGAAAACACAGGCTGGTTTGCTTTTTGTACTGGGGCTCCCTAAGGGTTCATACAAATAGATCTGAGGCACAGACAACTCTGTGGCCAACATCACAATATCCCAGGGTGCACTTGGAAGATGGTTGGATTCTGTGCAGGAAAGTGACATTTCAAGGAACTAAGTCTCTCATCAAACAGTGTTTTAAATCTTTAATGTCTCTGGCTTACAAGCAAGGCAACTAAGCTGTGGGGCTATCCCCAAATGGGGCCAGCTTCCTACAGGAGACCTGTCAGATGCAGCTCCTCGTGTGCAGATGACACCTTTAGAACAAGAACACACTTACACTGTGCCTGTGACTTCTCCACAGAACAAGATTTCACAGTGCAGACTCTGCTGCTCTGTGTGACACTGTTTCCCTCAAGGGCTGGATTCTCCCCTCTCACAAAGGGTACAAAGCATCAAATCTCCTCTACCACAGGTAGAAAAGCAGGGCTTCCTTGGGAACAAGCACAGCTCATGCAACAAGACCAGGATTTATTCTGGTGTCCTTTCTGGCAACTCTGACCAGCACTGACGACCCCAATATGTTCTAGTGGGTTAAAATAGACAGGGTTGTTCTGCCCCCCAGTCATTCCCAATGCCTGGCAATCTGCCACTGCCTCATGGTGTGAATGTGCTGGAGGCACTGCTGGGATCCCATCCTGAAACCAAGAGGGCAAAGCACAAACTGCTGCAGAGCAGTTGTGGGGAGAGAGAGTAGCCTGTAGAAACTGTATGCCTGAGGACACTGAGTAAAAAGACTCCTCTGAAATCATCTTCAGGAAGTACTCAGATTTGAGTCTGCTTAGTGGTGCCTTGGATCCTTCTGTTCTCCACTGTGCACACGGGACCTGGAGAAAAGCCGGCCCTGAGCTTCCCAACACAGCTGGGAAACCTTCTGTGGGCCACAGCCACCAACCCACCAGCCTTGCCATAGTGCAGGGCCAACATGCAGCCCTTCGGCCCTCCCTGCCAAGCAGGGAGAGGTGCCTGTGACACGTGCATGTACGTCCCAGGGCCATCCCCTTCCACAAGCCCAGCTGCCGACTCACTTGCCCACGATGACGTGCAGCTGGTGCTGCACCTCCGCATGGACGCTGGCGGCGATGGTGGACGCCAGCTGCTCCGTGGTGCTCTGGAAGGTGCTGATGAGCTGCCGCAGCTGGTTCAGCAGCGGGTCCCGCACCTCCTGCTCTCGTGCCTTCTTGTTCTTCAAGTGAGCCTCCAGCTGCTGGATATCTGCAACAAGCAGAGAGGGAGAGTTCGTGCCATCTGCACCCGTGGAGATGATCAGGGCAGAAATCCAGCTGCCAGGCTCTACATGTTCTCCAGCAGAAGCAATTGTGAGCCCGTGGATGAGCACGGGACAGAGGAGAAGCACAAGCCTTGTTTTGGGCTGTTTTATATTGAACTAGAAACCATCATCCAGCCTCCCCATCACACAGGATCACACGACACAGCAACAAACCCGCCAGTTCTACAACAGACTTCTACAGGCACTTCCTTGTTCAGGGGACATAAAGGCAGGAGAGAGGGTGTTTTATTTCATACGTTGTGTGAATTGTGATCTGCATTAATCCAATGCTCATGAAGAGGAGCAATTTTTCTGACAAGAAAGAAATCATGTCTCCAACGATTTAAAATTTGTATTTTAAAATATCTTAGGAACTGGCCTGATCAAAAGGGAGAAGAATCCAAGCCTTCATATTTGTGGGAGACTTGTGTGGAAGAGGAAGAGTGCAAAATTAACAGCAGCTGGAGACACCCTGCAGATCTGTGGCCAAAAGAAGTCACTGTGCTAGCACTGGCCACTTTCAGGCCCTCTCAGAAACCAGCTCTGCAGAGTAATACCTGTCCAACCTCCCCAAAGGCCAAGGATCTACATCCCAAGCCTGAGAACAGGAATGATCTTTTCACAGTGCATCAGTGTACAGTTTTCCTTACTTAAGGGTATGCTCTATTTCAGCCTGCCTATGGCCACACTGTTCAGCCACTATTTAACCTCTGATCATCCCAGTACCCTTCTCTAAACCTTCTCCAATCCATTACCCTCTGAGAGGAGGGCCTAGCTACAGGACTGCTGCTCTCTCCATTTATCATGCTCCTGACACCAGGATGGGACAATCCTGCAGCTGTGCTTTTCCTACTCCATAGATGAAGTCACAGATTCCCAGAACACAGCTGAGTGTTTTGCTATGTGGGCTACAAAGACCAGAAGTGAATCCATACTCTTATAGCACCACCCACAAAAACCTCCCAACTTCTGCTTCCCAAGTATGAAACAGAACACATGGATGGGCTAAGAGGTTAAACACTCATCACTGAAACTCTGAAAGGCAAAAATGTAAGGCCAACGTGTTGCCAGCCACTGATGCAAATAGTGCAGAGAAGACTTGAAGGAGAAAACCTACTCACATTCCTGTGTGCCCTGCTTGAAGGTGTCATTGATTTGCTGGAACATGGACTGGCAGCTCTTCTCAAAGGCTGGCAGCACGACGCTCTGGAAGGCCTCCCTGTAGGCTGACTGGATGGGTCCCTGCAGAGTGTCAGCTGTGGCCCTCACAACACTGTCTGTAAGGTTCTTACAAGCACACAGAGAAGATTCCAGAAAATTAACTACAGTCTGTTTCAGGACCAAGGGTGTGAGCAAACACCAGGTCCCTACAACACACCCACACCAGGTAAGGACAGCCCAGTGTCCAAGGGTGTTCCCTTGGCTCTTCCCACTGGCCAGGCTGCACTGTGACTCCAGCAGGCAGAACCACTGCTTGCTCAGGGGCTGCCCAAAACCAGCACCACTCCTCTGTACTTCTGCTGTAGAGCAAGGGAAGATGCCACAGTCAGGCACAGCTCCTTTCCCCTTCTACTACTTCCTTCCCAAAAAATCCATAATTCCCTGCCAAGGTAAGTAAGCAACTTGTGGCCCCTAAGTAATGTAAATATGGAGAACAGAATGCGGCCAGTCAAACATTAGCCACTTAACTGAGCTGGCCTTAAAAGTCACTGCTGTGGTGAGAATTTCTACTCTAGCAGAAAATTAACAACTTGGTAAATGAAAAAAGTGTTAATGAGGCAAAGTGGCAGGGAAGCATACAAAGAGCTTGTCCTCCTAATGAGACCATGAAAAAGCTTTGACTACTGGCAGCTAAACTGGCATTACCTAGAGACAGAGGTGAGGGGAAAAGGCATAAGATCTGGCAGGTGACAACTCAGTGTGCCCTGGAAAAGCTACTCAGGTACTCCTTACCTTTGATTTCACTAGCTTGGTAATATTCTCTTTCAGTGTCCCCTCAACAGCAGTGAGCTTGGTAGCAATAGTATTACTGAGCTGGCTGACGGTAGGGTCCATGCTCTTGGAAATGCCTAGGCATAACAAAAACAGGACAAAATTGCAGCTTTAAGCCTAAAGTCACACTTTAACACCCAGAAAAGAAAATGGAATCAAATAGTTCTTGGATATGACACAGCAAGGGACAATAATCACAAACTGTGCTTGGGGAATTAAGGTTGGACATGTGAAGAAAGTTTTTGCTAGGAAGGTGGTACAGCTCTGGAAGTCACCAGAAGTTGTGGAACCTCCAGCCTTGAAGGTTTTTAAGAGTTGGTGTGACAAAGTCACAGCTGACCTGATCCAGAATAGAAGGTAGCCTTGCCTCAGGCAGCTACTGGCTGCAGACTTTCCCACCAGCAGTTTTTGGAACATTTCCTTACATGCATGGTGCCAGTGCATCAGGAAAGGGCAAAGACAACTTCAAGCTTGCTCCAGCCAAGTCTCAGCATTTCCAATTCATCAGCCTCTTTCACCTTCCTCCACTGAACAGACTCCAAAGGCTTTAGAGATTATGGAAGGTCTGACCACACTCTCTGGAAGGGCATTCCCTCTGGGAGCCTCATACTGCTTCTAAACCACAGCCCCTCTTCTCAGATTACAGTGGGGCCCACAGCAGCCTGCTGTGCAGACAGACTGGTGCTCACACAACCTAACTCCTGCTTCATACAGTGCCAGCACTTTCCCAGTGTGCTCTTGATCCTGATGGAGCTACCAGCAGGATCCACCCCCCAGCCTCAGGCAGCCACACTCACACTGGGGCACTGTCTTCTTCATCTCCTCCCGAATGGTCCTCTCCAGACGGCTGCACACAGCTGTGGACAGGGACTGGGAGAGCTGCTGGGACAGGTGCTCCTGGAGCTGCCCATTGCGCTGCTGCCCTTCCATCAGCACCCGCTCCAGTCTTCTCTCTAAGGAGAATTTGGGTTAAGGAGCACAACAACAGATCTCCTGTCTACCCACAACACTCCTGTCCACAGAGATGGACAGTAGCCTCACCTCCAGAGGCTCAGTGAGAGCAAATGTGCAGCTCTGGTGAAAGAGTGGTCTCATAAGATTACTGCTGAGTTCCTCAGTCACAGCTCTTAAACAACTGATCAGGGTGAGAAAAGAGCTTTGGAAGGCAAGACAGGAAAGTCAAACAGCTCAAGTAAGTTGGACACTACTGTTTCCTACTCTGGTTAACTTGGCTGCCCCATTAGCAGCTCAGCCCCAGCCAACCACTCACTCAATCCTCTGCAGCAGGATGGGGGATAGAACTGGCAGGGTAAAAGTGAGCAAGCTCATAGGTTGAGGTAAAGACAGTTTAAGAGGTAAAGCAAATGCTGCACATGCCAACTGAAGAAAATAAGGAATTCATTTACTACTTCCCAGCAGTGAGCAGGTGTTCAGCCACTCCCAGGAAAGCAGGGCTCCCTCATGCCTAATGGTGGCTGGGGAGGACAAACACCATCAATCCAAACGTCCCCTCTTCCTCCTCCTTTCCCCCAGCCTTCACTGCTGAGCACAGCATCACACAGTGTGGGGCACCCCTTTGGTCACTGGGGGTCAGCTCTCCTGGCCCTGCCTCCTCCCAACTTTTGGCCATCCCCAGCCTTTGCAGTGTGAGAAACAGAGAAGGCCTTGACAGGGCCTAGAAAAAGCAGGGGTTAGAAAAAGCAAAACCAGCAAAAACATCAGTGTGTTATCAGCATTGTTTTGGTCACAAATCCAAAACACAACACACATGAGCTGCTGTGAAGAAAATTAACCCCAGCCAAAACCAGGACACCAGAAACCAAGCCCAATATCCATAAACAGCAAGTTGGTAAAAATGTTTCTATAGGATGGAATTAGTGGGATGGGAGCAAATCCAGCCTTCAGGCTACTGATACCTCATGAAGTAAGCAACCTCTCTGAAGGAGTCAACACACAAACACATCTTAAACAAACTAACACCTCAAACTCCAACAAAACAAACAATAAAATGACAATTCATCTGCTGATAAAATTTAATCCATGCATAAAGTTGTGGAGAAAGGAAAAATTATTCTAGTATTACAATATAGCTCTAGACACTGAAATTCAGTAGAAAAGTATCTAAATTATCTCTGAATATCAGACTGATCATCAAAAAAGGAAAATCTGAGACTAATTAATAGAGAAAGCTATTGTCATAGAAATTGAGAGTGGTTTCATCCATGAGATAGGCTGGAGCTGCTCATTTTGGGGAACATAACCAAATTCAGTATAGCAAATGTACACAGGAACCAATGACTCATAATACAATACAAATAATTGGATATCAGGTTTGAAAGCAGCAAAAGAAAATACTTCTCAGACAACACACAAGGGACCTGTAGACCACTATATGAATAAATGTAGACAAACAAGATAATTTTATATCCAGCTATGCAGCCAGATGCTGTTTCTGGTCTAAGTACTGACTTGTCTTGAGGAGGAAAGGAAGGAAGGGATCAGCCCATAATTACTTTTTGTGCAACTGGCCACTGCCTGAGGTGGGACAATGTACCCAGTGCACCTCTGGTTTACACCAACACTGCAGCACTTATGGCTTAATGGGTAACTAAGATTTAGTGGCTCAGAGAAAGTGTCGGCTCTTCTCTGGTCTGTTTCTGAGTTTCCTGCCCTGAGAAAAGGGCCTGAAAGGAACTGAAATAGTTATACTGCAGCCAGGCAATTGTACTGCACCTACAGCCCCACGCTCCCAAGATCCTTGACCTTCTGAGCCTTCCTCACACCTCTAGTCTGCCTTGCAGCCTTCCACTCAACACCTGCAAACAAGGATACGCTCCTGCTCCTGCTGGGAGTCGATCACCCTCTCCATGTGGCCCATGAGGGAGCTCTGGATGGCATCGAGGTGATCCGTGAGTCTCTGCAGCAGCTCCATCTGGTTCTGCCGCAGCTCGGAGAGCTCCCGCTGTTGGCCCCTCAGCATGCACATCACCTCATCCTGGAACTCTGGTGTCACCTACATGTGGACAGGACAAGCATTCATTTCTAACAGGACTGGAGGTCAGCTGAGTTTCTGCTCAGTATGGAGTCAACCCCTGTGCCTGGAAGTGAAGTGTAACACACAGGACCAGTTTAATGCCTGCTCCCGAGAACTGTTGTGCCAGGGAATAAACTGATAAACCAAGGTTCCTGCACGGAATGAATAAACAGTTGCTTAGAATATCAACTGTATAGATACAACACACCCTTCAAAACAGATTTTATTCACTTTTGGCCATTGAGAGTGTTGGTGCCTACAAATGTAAACAATGGCCTCAAACACTCACAAAAGAGATGTGCAATCAATACAGTAAGGAGGCTTCTTTAGAGCACTTTTTCAGATCTTTCGTTTATTTGAGAACACCAAACAACTGGACAAGTATAAATTTATATATGTTGTCTCTTCTCCTGCTCAAAATAGTTCAAGGAGTGTGAGGACCCACCCTTAAGGGGAAGGAACAAGGAGACACACACATCAAGGTCAATCCCCCTGTGACCCTTTCTTTGACAGAACAGCTTATCTTGCTGCAGACAGAGGCAAGTATGAGAAAGAAATCATCTGTCTGGAGAGCACAGAGCTCCTTCTCTGCTGCATGTCAGCACTGAGCAATTCCAAGCCCAAGTGCAGCCCCATCTCAACCTGCTAGGGCATGACCCATGATACTTCAAGGAACTGGGATGAACTTTCTCTTAGGTCTTCCCTAGTAAGCATCATGAAGAGCAGCTCTGACTCACCTGGTTGTTAGATGATCTTGGTGACTGGTTTATATCCCTGGAAATAAACAGAGAAAGAGTAGTAACCCAGTTATGTCATTTAACTCCTCTTATTATCCAAGTCTTCTGCCAAAACAGATCACATGTTTTATGGGTGCTTTAGATTTTACACTCCAGCTCATAGCTCCAGCTTGCTTTGTGTAACATGCAAGACTGATGGGAAGGTGATGAAATCCCAGTCCTTGCAGCACTACTACACTATCATTTGCACTGTTCACAGACCCTGAAATTCCTTACAGACTGGTCCCTTTGCAGGCAAGAGACCTGAGCCAAGTGTTAATGAGGACTATTACAAAGTGCACTCCACACTGATTTTTCAGTTTTGTCCAAATTCGAAGCCAGGGAAGACCCAAACAAAAAACAAGTATTCATTTGTTAACATTTAGAATGAACGAGCACAAATCATCTAGTGTGATTCCAGCTCTCAAGGTGAAGAAACTAGTGATGCACTCCAGCTCATACAGCAGCATAAAGAAAAACCCTGAACTGATCCACTAATATTGCGTGTCTCCATCAAAGTCACAGATCAGTGAAGAAAAGTGAACACTTTTACTTCCCAAACAGTATCCACTCAGCAACTTCAAAAGGACTGAAACAGAAAAAGTGAAAGTCATTTCAGAGGCCAAGACCTTCTAGGTGTCTCTGTGCAGGACCACAGACAGAATTAAATGCTATAGCTCATCTTTGTTGTGATCTGCACAGCCAGAGATCCAAACCATGGAGCTATGGGAACACAAGAAGAGGAGGGAGCCCCATGCTCTCCTCGCACTGATGTAGACAGATTGGTCTAATGTGCCATGGGCAGACCCTTCCAGTCACCAATTTTCACTTATAGGATATTGATACAGGCATGTTTAGAAACACACAGAAGCAGCAAGCAGGTAACAAATGACAAATATTGCTGAACGAGGGCCCTGTTCAGGAGCCAATTACAAATGGAGGCCATTGTGACACTCACAGTTCCAATGAAGCCTTCACTGAAACCAGTGAAAGGGCTCAGTGTCCCCTCACAATGTGTAATATACCTCCCATACATTGCTCCCAAGCTCAGGCTGTATTTTGGATTTTGTGTCCTAGCTGGAGATGGTGCAGAACTATTCCCACGCCCGAATGCCGGTCAGTATCTGAGCAACCAGCAATGCCTTCTGTGGGGCTCCTGCCCTTTGCAAAGGGCTGGGAGCACTTGGCTGCTGCTCAGAGCCCAATGGCTGCAAGAGGTTGTGGCCCTGCCCAGCTGGCCCAGCCTCGGTGCCCTGGCAGGCCCAGCATACCCGTCCTCCTTCTTGCCCTTGCGCTTTAGCTTTGGGGAAGCCCGCGGGGATGCCTTGACCTTCCAGTCCTTCACAGGCAGCCTCTGCGCAGATGCTTTGGCACCAAATCCACCTGATGTAGAAGCCAAGCTTGCAACTTCATCATCATGGTCACTGTGAAGGAACAGCAGGGGAGAGGACATCACTCACAACACTGGCTGTGTCAGCCTTCACTGCGGGGATGGATTCACACAGCTCTTCATCCACACGTGGCCACAGTCAGCTACAGACCCCCCCACTTAACCTTTCACAGCCACCTCTACAGAGCTCACAACAGGCTGCTCTGCTTTGATCCAGGTCTGCTCAGGCTGAGGAGGGTCCCTGCACCAGGGACAGCAGGGCCCAGGCAGTGAGGCTGAACAATGCCTGTTTGGCTGCAAATACTGGCACACGAGCCCCAGCATGGCCTAGCAGGGAACCCAAGCACAGCACATCCCTACAGCTTTACAGACAGCAAGCATGGACACAGAACTCATTGCAAGAACAGAGGAGGATCCAGGTGAGCCTAAGACATTGTGATCCTCAGTACCTTGGAGACTTTCCCCTGCTGACCAGCTTCCAAAACACGCTGCACGTTTCAGTCTGAATTTACGTGTGGACAGTGGACAGCCCTCAGCTGTCAAACAGGGCTGAGCTTGTCAGGCACATAGAATGTGCCCACAGAACTTCAGGGGCACTTATAAGGGAGCAAAGATGTCAGAAGCAAGAAACTTACTCCTGAGATACCCTTGCTACCTTATATAAGGCACAATATTTGGAAATTGATCCCTTAATAGGTTTTTACTGGTAATTAAACCAAGCTTGGTCCATGTTTTTAGAGGCAGCACAATCAAATCTTTCCCTGTGGAGAATAAACTGGAGAGGGCCCAGAGGCAAACCCTGAGATGAGCTGAAGTCATCAGAGCATGAGGGAAGCTGGGCTGCAAACCCATATTAAGTCAGAAGACAAAGCAGAGACATTCACCCCACACGTGAAGGCTGGCTGGGGAGAGAGGCACAAATGCAGCCTGAGCTGAGTCCAGGCAGGGTGAGAGAGGGGCTGAGCACTCTGGTACCTTTGTTCTGCACTGGCATCCTGGCTGTCATGCTGCAGAAGGTGGTAGCTGTGTCGATGGTAGGAAGAGCTCTTGTGCTTTTCTTCAACCTCATCCCTTGGGCTAGAGGGGGAAAAAAAGAAAATACCATCACAAAAGTCTCTTTCAGTTTGGATATTCACTATCTCCATGTCTCATGAGAGATCCTGATAGAAAGTCTGCAATAAAAATCAACCCCACACTGATCCCACAGATCCAGGAAGAGACAGGTGTTGTGTAGAGGCACTAAGCACTTCAACTTGTCCATGTGCTTTTCTGGGGCCTCAAAAGGGGAGAAGCAGCTCAGCTATGCTTGAAGTATTAACCAAGAAGTATCTCCCAACAGACATTCATACAAGAGAGGTAAGCCACTACTCAAACCTGGCAGCACACCATACATAGCATCACCTTGGGTTTGTTTCTCCTCACTTAATACTGATCACTGAAGCAAAAATCATCAGTGCTTCTTAGTTCCTTAAAGTATCTGGGGAAGTGTGTGGATCTGATGGATCAGCTCTAACAGACAGAACTGAAACAGTGGATCCAGTCTGAGTATCACAATGATTTTGGGAGCAAACTGCATGTGCTTCTAGGCTGTCAACTAAGTGTGCCTGAATGCAGCTTGCAGGAAGGACTTTACACAGAAGTGAGCACTTGTGAAATCTCTCACAGTCAGAGACAGCTGATCTGGTATTCTGATGTAAGACATCTGGAAGGATTCAAAGACAGAGTGGGATTGAGGGAAATTGCAAACTCCTACAAAAGTATTTTCTCAAGTTCATATTATGAGTAAAAGAAAAAATATTGTGTAGAAACACAGTCTTAATGACCTCCCAGAGCCATCAGATGGGATTGTTTCCTGAAACAACATCCTCAGCTGTGGAGGTACAAGGAGAGGCCTTTCTTTGCAATTCTGATGAGTGAATAGTCCAGGATTATCTGAGGGACAACACTGACCCTCTCAGCCTTCTAGTCCTGCTGAAAAGGAAGGTGTTTGTAGGTTCACATGGTGCATGTAGTTCCGGCCAAAGTGGTCTCTGGATACGCTGGATGCATCTCACTGTTCTCATCCTACTAAAGGACAGGGACTCTAATTCTGTGATGAAACCCAGCACTGCTCCAGCATAAAAAATTGCTCCTTCTAAGCAGCCTGAGTGATGCTGCACCATCCTTCATTCCTGCTCCACTGCCATTTATTTTCTCACTGCTAAAATACTGTATGTATTTATAACACTACCTGCATAGAGCCAATCCTAGAAGAGACATACAAGCAAACCTGTCTGTTATTTTGCCAATTGATTTAATAAAAGCCTGCATCACCTGGGGCAGAATGTAGCTTGTACTGGTTTGATTTCCAGAGGACACAAAAAGAAATCTCAAGTCTCCATGTGAACATGAAGGCCAACTAAGTAGACTTTTCACCTTCTTAACAGAGATCATTTATGCTGCAAAGGGTATCAGAGAGCAAAAATGGTTAGAGGTGGCCTAGGAAGTTCAAGACACAGCACACAGGAAGGCTGACTCATTGGATCCTTCAAGGGAAAGAGGGATGAAGAACTGCTCTGGATTAATCACAACATAAGAGGTTTTCACCAAGCTGCCAATTTGGCAAGTGCTAACAAATTGCCCTGGGCCAGACAAACCCAAGGGATTACCTGTCTGCCATGCTGTTCCTGGTTTCCCGGGTTATGTCAGGAGCCGCTGGCCACGGCTGACTCACAACACTGTCAGAAGATGCATTTTCCTGAGTTAAAGCAGTCTCCAGTAACGACGGAGCGTTCAGTCTGTCCACCTCCACTGGAGGCATGTCCAAAGAGTGGTGGCTGTGCTCAGAGTTGTGGCGGTTCCTGGGAGACAGCAAGTGCAAGGCAGAGGCAGCTGAGGCCATACTGTCTGCGTGGTGCCCGGGCTCCAGCACCTCCCCAGGGAGCCCGGCCGGAGCCGCCGCAAAGCTGCGCTGCAGGGTCTCCGAAGCAATCTCTGGGATATCCTGGGACATGGCAGTGGAAGCAGAGGAAATGACATCTGGAGAGCGCTCACGGGTGGGAGAAGCCTGGGGCACCACCAAGGGCTCCACTTCCTGCAGTTCCAGTGCTAGAGAGGAGTTTCCTGGTGCAACCTAAAAACAAAAATCAAACAAGAGCCTTTAGGATAATGTGGAGCCACTCCAAGAAACCCTGGTGCCTTACACGAACTCTGGAAACAGCCTGCTGTATCCTTTCCTCATGTGATTCCCTGGCTCCCACTCCATCAGATGGAAAATAGTCCCAGCACTTGTAGTGGACTCTCAGCTGGGCTAACTATACACTTAAGCCAATGCTAGTTTGAACTCCCTTTCAAAAGAAAATGTAACACTAATTCTACCTCCCTGCTCTGCTCCAGACTCCCTCCTCTTTGAAGGAGAACATTAGTTTTAATATTGAACATCTCCTGGACTGAAAACTTGTTTCAATTTCAAGCTTTGGTCATGCTCTGTTTTACGCTGGAAATTACAACGTAGGGATAGGAAACTGTGATTTCACACTCATCAGACCAACAAGCAGGAATAAGCCTTTCCAGGTAGCACTGTGTTTGGGTCTCTTAACACAAAGGCTGACCACAGCCACCCATTGGGACAGTGACAGCACAAGCTACAGCTGTCTCTCCATTGCTGAACTGCAGCTATCTATAGCTGTATCTCTCTTTCAGAGACACACTGTTCTACATATGGACAAATTCCATCAACGTGGCTGAGTAAACTGGACTGCACATCTGTGCCAGCAGCTGTGTTCTCCAAAGGGCACACACTGTCCCTGCTAACATCCAAATAAGTGCAATTTCATAGAATCCTAGAAAGGTTTGGGTTGGGAAAGGACCTTAAAGCTCATCTCATTCCAACCCTACTGCCATGGGCAGGGACACCTTCCACTAGACCAGTTTGCTCAAAGCCCTATCCAATCTGGCCTTGAACACTTCCAGATTTGGGGCATCCACAACTTAAGGCCAGTGCCTTACTACCCCCTGGAAAAAGAAATTCCTCCTAACATCTAACCTAAACCTCCCATCTTCTAGTTTAAAATCATTCTCCCATGCCCTATCCCTGTCTCCTCATGTAAAAAGTCACTCTTTGAAGCACTAAGAGGCCACTTTGCCCCTCAGAGTCTTTTGTTCTCCAGGCTGAGCAATTTCAGCTTGTAGAGTCCCATACAGAGGTTCCTTGGCCCATCGGAAGGAAGGGAGAAGCATTTGGAGCCTTACTGGAACAGGTGCCTTTGGTGTTAGCTTGTCAGGGAGGCCTGGGATAAGAACAGAGTGACTCCTAGGACTGGTCTGGAGACTGCTGCTGCTGCTGCTCAGCGTGAGGCTGGTGTCCAGCTGCATCTTGGGGCTCACAGTCAAGTCTTCTGAAGCTCTGCAGAAACAGACACCAGCAAATCAAGCAGCACAAAGAAATGACTGATCTGTATCAAACACTCAAGGTGAGGAGGTGGGGTCCAAAGGGCAGTGGGGGAGCCCTTGCTCTTTCCACCATGGTAACTACTCCCTGTCAATGAGCACCTGCATGTCCTAGTGCCCATACACAGAGACATAATAGGTGGAAACAACAACAAAAACAAAAAAGGGCATTGCAATCTTTTAGAATTCAAGGGGCCAGTGAGAGAAGGGACCAATTGAATCTCCAGCAGACACTGTATAGAGCACAGGGAGAAATAAGACACTATTATATAGGTCTCCCTCCTTTTCCCACCCCCCAGAAGTGAAGTTCTCTCCTGCTATGCAGCCAAACTCACAGATTTTTCTACCAGTCCTAATTCTCTCCCTGTCCTTGGTGGCTGCAGAGTTCTCTTACCTGTAAACAACAAGGGCCCTTTGGGAAAAGCATGGGGAGCAACAAAACTGAGCTGCAATAACAGAATCCCTATGAGGCACACATAAAACACTCTTGCTGGCCCCTAGATGACAACAGACATGTTCGAAGCTGCAATAGGGATGCAAACAGCTGCCTATACAGGGACGTTGGGACTCAGGCCAGTTCCAACTCAGGTTACAATCTCCTCTCCTAAAAGACATGCTACAGCTCTGTGCTATCCCAAAGGCCTGTGCCAGCTCAGCTGCAGATGCATTATTTAACTCATGTGCTATTTACCTGGGCAGAGAGGTATCTGTGACAGAAGTGCTGCTCATGGCTGTGACTGCAGTCAGGGAACTGACACTGCTGCCTGGAGAGACAGCAATCTGTAAGGAAACACACGGCAGTCAGGCTGGCACAGAGGGCAACAACACAACTCAACCTCACAAAGAAAGACTCCTACAGAGTCTTTGGTGAACAGGGAATAGAAAACACTCCCATAGATTGGGTTTTTCTGCTCAGGTGTACAGGTGCTGGTCAAAGGCAAGTCCCAAAACATCCTCATCATAATATCTGCTTTTATTGAGGAACTGCTGAGGCCCCAAAGTGACCTGACCAGTGAGGAGGCAGAAGGCTTATGGCAGAGAGTGGGGTACTCCACTGAGGTCTCACATGTCTGAACAGTCCCATCTACCTACCTGATCATTTCAGATCTGCATTCCCACAGGACCCCATCAGACAGGATGTGCAAAGGTGGCATATTTTCTTCCATTACAGTTAGATCACATCCCCAAACAACATGTGTAAACCAGCAAGAGCAGTCTCCCAGCTCAGATACAGTTATTTAGCAAACCCGTATTTCTACAAAACACACCTACATCAGTGGTTTGGCAGTTAAACACGGCACTTACAGCACAAGCTTAAGCCAGTTTAGCATTTTAGATGTGCCAACAGGTCTCTGCTCAGTCTGGTTACATGCAGAGTTTCCTGTGTGCTCTGCATTCAGCTAGCAGAGCTTATCACAGTCATTACAGCTGGAAAGCGTGTCCAAAAGTACCAAAATCTAGCCCCATCCCTTGCATCACCATAACAGTGCTGATCTCTGGTTACCTGTTGAAGAGAAGTACTTGGTGTCATGAATGCATCTGGAGTCATCAGCTTGGGTTTGGCATCACTGGAGAGAGAAATGAAGTCTGCTGGCACCGGCAGATCAGCGATACGCCGCAGGTCTGGCTGGGAGCCGTGCACAGACTCCTTTTCAGATCCCAGCCCTTCCGTGCTCAGATCAGCCATGTGGTCTGGAAAAGCTTCAAGGGAGAGATACAAATCAGTTTGGAACTTCCCTCCAAAACTAAAGCTCTCATTCCACAAAGTATAAACTTATGCCATGCTTGATTACAAAAAGAACAAGCAAAAACCCTGCAACATCCCAGTCAAAGCTTAGAGCAAAGCAAATCCTGTGTTATGCTTTCTCTTTGTATGCCAGACTGGATTTTATCAGGCTTTGATAATAAAATGTCCAAGCTTCTTTTCTTCCCTAAAAGCAAGGCCAGTTGAACTGTCACATCCCAGAATGGGGAATGAGCTGAAAGAGCTCATCACAGACAGCCCAGCCCCCTCTACTCCCACAGCTCTGCTGTCACTGATCTCTTCCACCTGACAAGAGACAAACTTCAAGTTTCTTTCACAGGTGCCAAATCACCCAGGAAGGTGAACTCAAGCATGCACAAAGCATTAGCACTCCTGGTCTAACACATCCCAAACTCCATACTTACAACCAGGGTCTAACCAGCTTTCTGCTTCATTGCTACTCCATATTCAGAACCCTTTACACAATGACACCACTGCAGTACAAAGAGATAACCAAAATCCTCCTGCTCTCCCCATCAATAACCTTTAAAGGCTCAGCAACACTGAAGACCAATTTAAGACACACGCTCACCAAATTCTTCATGAGAGCCATGGGCAGGCATGGAAGCACTCATGTCAGGGCTATGAAGAGGCTGGAACCTGATCTGCACATCCTGTAGGGCCCTAGAAAGAAACAAGCATCTCTGATCAGCTCAAGAACCACCAAGAGAAGATTTAAGACATCATTAAGGCTCAGAAGATTTCTCTTCACTGAACTAATTCCCTTGGAAAATGCTTCAGTGTTTTCTGCCTGTCACAGAAGCAACAGAAGCTGATCCTCAGTCAGCTGTGTCACCCAGTTCTGCCACCCAGGGTATCAGAGGTGTTTCCCAGCACTTGTGTGTGAGCACAACTCTTAAATCACCCATGGCCATGGAAATCCAAGCTTGTCACACCATTCAGGGCTGCCTCCTGGTAAGGCCATACACACCACAGCCAGAAATTTTTATGGGGCCAAGTAGCTTTTGTTATGAGCAAAAGAATTTAACTTAAATTTCTACAGGTCAGTGCAGGGTTAGGACAAACACAGAAAGCTGCACACACATACTCACTTGGTGTGAACACAGAAGAGTTTTATCAGCACACCTGCTGCTGACTCGATAGCCCCAGAGCCCTGAGCACCTTCTGGAAGGGAAACAAAGGTAAAATATGAAGTTGCATGGAAGCTACACACAAAGTACTACAAACACATCACAGCAGGATGAACTGATAGCAAAGAACCAGCACGATAGAGATTCTCTGTATCAGTGATCTGGATGAGGGGATTAAGAGCACTCTCAGTAAGTTTGCAGACAACTCCACAGAATCACAGAATATTGTGAGCTGGAAAAGACCCACGAAGATCAAGTCCAACCCCTGGCCCTGCACAGACCACTGCAAGAATCACTGCATGTCCCTGGAAGAATTGTCCAAATGCTTCTTGAACTCAGACAGGCTCAGTGCTACAACCACTGCCCCAGGGCACCTGTTCCTGTGCACAACCACCCTCTGGATGAAACACTTTTTCCTGATATCCAACAAACACCTCCACTGATTCAGCTTCATGCCATTCCCTTGAGTCCTGCCACTGGTCATGAGATTGAAAAGATCAGTGCCTGCCCCTCGTGAGGATGCTGGAAGACTGCAATGAGGTCTTCCCTCAGTCTCCTCCAGGCTGAACAGACCAAGTGACCTCAGCCACTCTCCATACAGCTTCCTCTCCACCATCCTCATGGCCCTCTTTTGGACACTCTCTAACAGCTTAGTGTCTTTTCTTATATTGTGGTGACCTAAACTACACATGGGACTCAAGTTAAGGCCACACCACTGAGGAGCAGAGCAGGACAATCCCTTCTCTTGACCGGCTGAGGATGCTGTACACATTAGGCTGGAGTGTTCATGTGTTAGAAGGGAGGAAGGGCCTACAGAGGGATCTGGACAGGCTCAATTGATGGGCTGAGGCCAACTGTGTGAGGTTCAACATGGTCAAGTGCCAGGTCCTGTGTCTGGACTACAACAACCCCATGCAGCATCATGGGCTAAGCAGAGTGGCTGCAAAGCTGCTCAGTGGGAAAGGGCCTGTGAGTGCTGGTTGAGAGCAGCTAAAAATGAGCAGTGGGTGTGCCAAGGTGGTCAAGAAGGCCATTGGCATCCTGGCCTCTTTCAGCAACAATGTGACCAGCAGGACCAGGGCAGTGACCAGGCCATACCTTGAATCCTGTGTTCCAATCCTTGATAACCCAGCTTAAGCCTGGTGAAGAAGTTTTTCCTAACACGCAATCTCAATCTCAATGGGCACAACCTGAGGCTGTTTTCTATTGTGTTATTTGGGAGAAGTGACCAGCCTTTCACAATAAAGTCAGAACCAGCCAGGAAAGAAATCCTGATCACACAGTAGTCAAATTTTTTCACCTACCTAGACTCAAGCTGTCATTTTCCTCTTCTGCCGGGAGCACCTCGGTGTGCCTTAGCCGGCAGCGGCTCACGGCCTGGATGCCAAAGCTCAGCACTGGGTGGGTAAGGAGGAACTCTGAGATGGAGCTGAAGTAAGCCTTGCCCTCCTCTTGGTTCTGCATCAACTCCATCACATACAAGACCTGGAAATGGTAAATCAGAGCTTTCAGAGCAGACCATGCACATGTGTGGGGACTACAGAACCGAGCATCCAAACCAGTTTTGGAACAAGGGAAACAACGTGAGGAATAAAGCCTGGATCTTGAAATTTGACATGGAACATTCAAGGGAACCATGAGCACCACACTCTTAAGCAAGTCAGTGTTGATCAAGAACTAAATCCTACCATGCCAGACACAAGTATCTCCAAATGAGAGTCTTACAAAGGGTGAGAAGTAATCCTTAAGGCTCCTCAGGATTACTCATCGGAACTGCTACCCTTTTTCATCTAACAGTGAAACTGCTGACTCAACTTCTGCATTTTTATCTGCTGACATGCAAATCCCAGACCTAGGTAGCAGAACCAGTCACACACAAGGCCAATTTTGCTTCAGCCACCATTTCCCACAGGGAGCAACAAAATGAACTACTTACTTTTCTCTGCACATCACTCAGTATCAAATATTCAGCGGAGAGGTCCAGGCAGACTTTCAGGCTGGGAAGAATAGTCATGGAGCTGAAGATGTCAGGAGAAAAGCTACAAATACAAATAAGAGGGAGGGGGTGCAGACAGAAAGGTAGATTAGCCCAACCAGCATGACTGCTATGAAAGTGCACTAATTACCAAAACTCCCACAGAACCTTAAGGAGTTTACAGCCCTTTTACAGTGCAACCACCCACTAGAACACAAACTCCTTTGCTGAAATCAATGCTGACATCAGCTAAGAAAGCAGCTGGGAGATGGCACAACAGGATCAAGTTATGGATTCTGAACACTGAAATGGAAGGTGACACTTAGTCATTACTTAACACGTTCCACATTCATAAGAGTACAAGAGTCAATGCTACAGATTTAAAACCAAAAATTCACCAAATCAAAATAACCCTTCCAGAAGTTTTGGACCCTCTGTGTTGTGAGGTGGAAAAAGCAGCACTCAGCTCTATGTCATTTCTTCTCATTTAAAGAGGGAAAATCCAAACTGGCCTTAAGCATGTTTGTCGTGAGAGAGGCCATGATCCACCATCAGAAAAAAATAAAATTAGGGAACCTAAGCTGAGTCAAGGGATGGAAAGCACAATTTCAAATCCTGGACTTAGACGGCTCAACACTTAAGCCTTGGATAATTTCTTAAACTCTATCAACACAGCAGCTCCTCATAATTTAAACAGAAAAAGCATTAATAGGAAAAGATCCTGGATTGGTTATTGAATATCTAAAATTTCTAGAGAAGAAAACACTCAAGGTGTGCAGTTTCATTGTGCAATCTCCCCTCATGCTACAGCTATGTCTATGCTTTACAGAACAAGACAAAGAGAACAGATCTTGGTACACAAATAATAAAAGCTTGACCTGATAGTCTGCCACAGCTGAGAGCTTCCCATGACAGGTCAGAATTGGCAAAGGAGTAGAATCCATGGGACATCAGGGATCACCTTTGCAAATTCAGTACCTGTAAATCCCACCCTTCAGGGGCATCCACCAACACGTACCGAACCGTCTGCAAGCAGGTCCAAGACACCGTGCACCACATCTTCAGTTCTCTGTTCTGATCTGCTCCTGTGATGAGGAACCTCCAGAAGGGAACTCTGTAGGCACAACAGATCCAAATTCTCTTAAAGATCGGTCCTTCCCAGAAAAGCTCCTCACAAGCTGCCCATGGCTGATTTTGCACAACCATGGCTTTAAGTTCCCAGAAAATTTCTGCTCTGAGGCAGACTAGAAACCACTACACCTCTCAGAAACCTTAAGGCTACAACTGAAAAAACAGTAACAATAAAAGCTGCATTTTCAGCAAAGGGAAGTTGAAATTTGGAGGACTAACAGGCCATTTAAGACTGACCATACCACACACCTGAGAGGACTCCCCAATTTAGAATTCTCATTACTTTATTGTAATTGGTACTATGATTAAGGTCACTTCAGGTTGTGCTTCAGAGTCTTATTTATTTCTCCATCACTAGAAAACTGACTAAGGACTTGTTCCTGCTACAAAGCCAAAATTCAAAAGTCTTATTCAGTTATAAGGAACTTCCAAGGCAAGGCAGAGCTAGAAAACAATGCTGAACTTTAATACTTCAAGGACAGGACCGGGGACTTACTCTGGGTCTTGTTTTTTATGGTTGTCACAAAAGAGCAGGCAGGAAAGAGGTCTACCATCATGGGGTTTCCACTCATGAAGACATCTAGGAATAAATCAGAGAAAACATCCAAGTGTGAAGGGAGTGGTAAATGAGGAGGATGCTGACTCTGAACACACAACTCCTTGTCCAGAAGCCACAAAGCATTACTGACTTGTAGCTCTCCTTATATAGTATAAGGAGATCACACAGGCAAATATTGTTATCAATAAAAAAAATAAAATCCCATGTTTCCATTTGGTCAGGTGTCTTAACAAAAATACAATGCAAAAAGAAGTCAACATTGAGAACAGCTCAGAGCAGCTTCCTGCATTTACATGGACAGTGCAATAGAGCTTGACTACAGACTGTGCAAAGCACAGAATTCCTGTTTCCATACACAGCTCTCTGCTTTTTCCATAAGCCTATGATTTTCAGTGGTGCAATTCTTCAGCAACGAATTACAAACACTTATGCTGCATACTTAAAATGTTCTGAGAATAAACATCACAGATAATTCTGTATCAAGGAAATTCTCCCAGAGAAAATGCTGCTCTCTGTTCCAAGATTCTTCATTTTCCAATTCTCCAGTTACCTTGGCTCATCCTGTCCCTCAATATAGATCTGCCAGAATTTTACAAAACCATCATGGCTTGCTGTGGCCAACACAGTTCCATCTGGAGAAAGTGCTCCCTCGCTCAGGCACTACACAGAGACACAGAAAAATAAATTTATAGCTTTTCTTACTTTACAAGAAGAAAAAACTCTATCTTCAAGCAAGAATTTGACCAACAATCTGATAGTAGAGAAGGCCAGGGTGAATTCTAACAGAATTTGATAGCTTCTAACATTTAGCCTTTTAACCCTTCACAGAACAATTGACATTGGCACCCTCTTTCTTGGTAATAACAAACCACCACCTTTTCCAGACAGCAAATTCAAGTACAATGGATTCTGTTGCCACTGCTCTTACAGTTATTCATGTTATGAACAGAACTCATTTCGGTTTGGCCTCTTCTCAATTTTCACACTTATAATTGCCTCAACTGTTTTATTTACAGTCAACTGTCCTAAGAACTGCAGCTACTAAGACACTATAACCCAAAGAAACCCAAAGAACCCAGGTTTGTACCGTGCTGTGGCCTTTCACCACAATGAAACCTTCTTTGATATCAGGCACTTCCACTGGCCAGGAGCTGTTGTTGGTTCGGATGATGTCCAAATCCCACACCTCTGCCTGGAAAACAAACAAGTAGGCACACAGGTTTATTTTTATAACCATTGGTTTGATTCACAGAACTTCCCAGATCCTTATCTTATGGCCTGACACACCAGCCCGACGGCAAGTGTGTGACATACACCTTCCCATTTCCACACAATCTGGCCATTCAGTGCTTTCCTGGCACTGTACATAACAGAGGGAATTGCTCTTGGCATTTGTAGCTGCTGCCCACCAAGCCCCTCCCTTGGGTACTGGCTCAGCCTGAACAGATAAGTGATGTCTCTGTTTCAAGCGGTCCTTGGTATTTGATGGGTGAGCAGAAGTTCCCTTTCCATCCTCCTGAGGCCCAGAGAATGATCTCTTCTGGGAAGAGAGGAATCCAACATCTTACAGGAGGATCCCCAACATGGACTAGACAGGAGCCTTTACAACTTCATTACAAACTCAGCTCTTTCCTCCATTAAATTCTCTCCATCTAATGATTAATTCAGGCAACGTTTCCAAAGCAGAGTTTCCTTACCCTGTCCTCATGCAACAACGCCAAGGTCTGACTTCCCTCCTCCCCGCTCTCCTCGTTATCGTCAGGGATGAAGGGGCACCAGATGATTCTCCGGAAGGTGTTCAGGGGGGTATTGTCAGGTCGCTTGATGTTAACCAAGATCTCCTCTCTGATCACCAGCGTTAAGAAATGAAACATTCTGGCTCTGCTAATAATGCCCACCAATAACCTGCTCAGGCTTGGTTTGCTGTTTTAATACCGTTAAACCTCAAGGGGTTTTGGGCCACTGATTCAAAAAGAAAGCAGGTAAAGGGATTCTGCTGAGAAGGCAGCCAAGCTAGAATTTCATCACTGACAGAAGAGCTTCAGCTTACAAAAGTTTATAGGTTCTCACAATTTTCTCTTGCAGGCTGCAGTAACAGGATAAGCACAACAGGGGCACACAGCCACGTCTGAATGTGCAATCCATCAGACAGCTAATGATTAGATGATTTCTTAGCATTGCAACACTACCAGAGAAAGACAGAAGAGCTACCACACTGCCCCCAGCAGAGTGCTTGAGTGCACCACTACAAATCAGGGCTTCAACAACTACCATGACTTTTGCTCCAGTTGCTTTTGAAATGATGGTGCACAATTAAAATTAAAAAGCTACACTCCGAGGTGACATACCACACACGTTTCCCAGAAGCACTGAGCAATCACTCCTAGCAATTAAAAGGAAAATATTTAGGGTAATGAACACTGAAAATAAATTTCAGGGCCACTAAAAGGATGACAAGTCTGGAAGGAAGATAGTGAGTGGATGAGACATATTACATCCCCTTCCCCAGAGAAGTAATTGATGAAAAGAGGTAGAACCAGACAAGACAAACCTCTGTCACACACTTGAGGTGACACTGTCCATGACCAAGGCCAGCTGGTGCAGACTGACACTTCTCACTGTCTACGTTACCTGGACCAGGAGCACTGAGGTGCTCCTAGAATTTCAAGCAATGCAGTATCAAGTAATGATGGTGCTGAATGCTGATACTCTGGAAGGGGCATAACTATTGATCTTCCCCCTGCAAGCTGCTATTCTGCAAAGGCCACAAAATTAAAGGGTAATGTTGGGGTTTCATTCACATCTAATCATTACACTGAGACTGATAGGAGGTGTATTTGGACAAGATACTGGATTTTGTCTTTATCCATGGCCAGGCGCCAGACAAAAAGGTTGCCAGCCTCGTCCAGGCAGGCCAGCTGGTTGGAGTTGAGGTGAGCAAAGGCCAGGTCTGCCACGCCTCCTGTGAACCCCTTCAGCAAGGTCCGCTCAGCAGTGCTGACACTCAACACCCGCACCATAGCAGAGCCATTGCTGGCAGCTGTGAGACAGACAGAGGGAGAAGTCACCATTTATGTCTGTGGTTTCTCTGCATAATTCTCATAAACTTCCCATTACTCTCATAAATTTCTTGTAATTCCCATGATTATCCTCATTAAATGCTGCAATTAAGTGACAGGTCTAAACCTTCATCCCGAGCTTGCCACATTTCCAAGGTTGACCTCCAGTGACAGTGAATTAATTTTATTAGCAATTTAATTTTCAGTTACTGAAGAAAAGGTGTCACTGAGAGGCAGATAGCTTGGATACACATTCTGTAAGGGGAAGCAAAAGGCATCAACATTCACCCTGCAAAAAGCACTGCTTTTTGGCTTGCATGACTGAAAAGATGATGCTTCAGGACGTGTGCACACTGAGCAAAGTTTACAACTTCCCCTTTTCAGACAGACACCAACCACTACAAAGCAGGCAGTCTTACAGAGATCATGGTGCTTCCACTTCCTGATGCCCATACTAGCCCTAGCAAACCACTCAGCTTCCCAGTGTTACTACACCCAAGCTTTAAAAATATTTTTAAAGGGTGAGACATCCTTAAGCTACTCTAAAATAACCTCAGCTAGGAAAAAACACAAGAGCAGAGTAGCAGATTTCATAAAAGACCAGATAAACTGGTGTGAGAACTAAGAACAAAGAGACACAGACACTCTGTTTTTCTATGAGAGCAGAAAGAGACAGTGTAGATAACTAAGTGTTCATTTCATAGAACTCTTAAGGTTGGAAAACACCTTTAAGATCATCGGGTCCAACCAGCACAACCCTCATGTTCACCACTAAACCATGTCCTCAAGTGCCATATCTGCATGTTTTTCGAACACTTCCAGGACTGGTGACTTCACAATTTTAGAATCCATTCAATGAAAAACTTTTTTCCTAGTATCTAATTTAAACCTTCCCTGGCACAACTTGAGACTGTTTCCTCTCACCCTGCCACTTTCTTTCCCATATGCTGTGAAACAATCTTTCCCTGTGTTGTTCTGCTTTCCTCTCTCTATTGCACAAGACACTGCATCTGCGTTGCTCTTTGGATCCTCAAAATTTAGCCTTAAACTCAAGTCTAAATTTATACAAGCAAAGCCATCACAAACACTTATCTGCTCAAATTACCATGGGGCTGTTTCTGTGCTTAGCTACAGAGCAGTTTGTTTGCTCCAGAAATATTTAATTAGAGGAGGAATCTGAACATCAGCTCTCCAGTAAAATCAATGTAGTCCTTCAACTTTTCCTACATCCCCACTGAGTCCTTCTCTTTTGTTTCTAACTCTTCCACAGAACAAACTCTTCTCTCCACTGTTGCTTATACTCCCTCTACAACAGCATTCTGACCTGAGTATTGCAAGGTATGTTTCAATTACTGCCACTTATGTTGTTCTGATGCAAACTCTGCCTTTCTTAATGATACACAGAACAAAAGAATCCAAATCAAGAAGGTAACTCACCTCTAATGGCATAAGCCAGGTAAGAGTTTGAAACAGCTATCAGATTGCCATAATAGTATTTCTGCTCCCACTCATATCTAGCAACAGGCTGTATTTTCACCTGTTCAGCAGAAAGAAAACAAAACATGAGAAATGTCTGGAATTATCCTTTCCATCTTTGTGGTCCCTTAGTTCACTGCATACTAAGGAACAAACTGGAACAGAAAATGGAAAAACACAAAAGGGAAAATTAAGGAACGAATTGGAAAAGGGCTGAGTGGATCAAGACCAGATGTCTCTCTTGTAATCATCAGCATTTGTTCTGAGCATGGCTTAGTTCTCTGCTCAGCACCAGCTCTAATTTCAGCATATTGGTTCTTGCAGCTCTGACCTGCTGGCCAGAGCTCTCAGCAGGATTGACGCCTGCAATACAGCCAGGGCAGCCCTCCCTTCAGGGTCCAGGGAGGAAACAACCAGCAGAAAAATCATGTTTGTGGAGAAAGGACACTTTCCCATTTAGATAATGAACTTCTGAAAATGAGAAGATAACTTGGCCAGACTCTGGGATAACAGAAACAATCAGCTACGAGATACTGCTCCAACTTTTTTCTCCTTGTTAAAGTCTTTGACAAACTTCTACCTAATTACAAACTCCTATGACACAAGAAAGGAGATATTTATTTCTGTTTAAAAATATTCAAGCATGAGCTGATGTGACTAAAAAAAAGATAGACTATGCTTTCTTTTGCTCCTTACCTTGTTACTTCCTCTGGCCTTACTGGTAATGCTGGAATCACTGCTGGCCACTACCTCCACATCTTTTGCTGATATCACTAAGCATGTGGAGCTATCATCACCAGAAAGGCAGCTTTAAAAAAAAGAAAAGGGGCAGAAATTCAGTCAGGACTCACAGCAACAGAATAGTCAACACTTTATGTTAAATTCATAATTGTAATAGCAATATAGCAGGATTTGTGCATCTACGAGCTTGAGTTGAACAAGTGAAGATAGAAACTCCTCTCAGCTGAGTCTCCCTTTCCTATGTGCCATGGGTTTGAGAGAGTCAAAAACCTGCTTTATTCAGCCTAAAAACCTTTAGTTCATTTCACTTGAGCACAGACCTACATTTGATTCAAGTCCCCAGCACTGGAAGGTGCAAAGAAATCAAAACCAACCAGCTGAACGTCATCAACAAAACAGTGCACACTGCTTGTGGTTCTCATCCCCTTTCAAAGGAGCTCTGCAATACTCCAGGTGACTTGGGTCCCTGAAGAGTCCTGGACATCTACAGGGGAACCACAAGTTTCAACCAGAGCCCTCATGATTTACATTCACTCTGACCTGCAATTTTCACCATGTACAGTCCTCCTCCCCTTCTCTGAACAACTCTGCGGATGTTCTTCAGTTCCTGAGATGCAAGGATGGCAGACTCCATGCATCAGCCTCACAAAAGTACAAAAGCTCTAACCAAGAGCACTGGCTCACAACTGCCACCTGAACTGAACACAAAACCCATTGTCAGACTCCCAGAATGCATGTCCACGCTCAAAAGAACCGAATGTGAGCTGCTTTCTATTCACTCCCAGCATTTCTTTAACCCACTGTCAGACTCCCAGCACGCACGTACACGCTCAAGAGAACCGAATTTGAGCTGTTTTCCATTCACTCTCAGCATTTCTTTGACAAAACTTACATGACTTGCTTCTCCTGCAGGGCTCCTAGGGAGATGCTGCGATGCACTGGCTTGGCCAAAGCGGGTCCATCTCCGCTCCCAAGGGGATCAGGCACCAGCAGCCCGTTCAGGTCCCCGTTATACGAATTCGACGGTCTCTGGTTCTCATTCACTGAACCTGAGGAAAAGCACGACCAACTGTGTCCAACATGCATTTAAAGGAAACAGCACTGTGTGAAATACACCACCTCCAGGTGCTTTTGGTCAGCCTCTATTGGTCTGTCAAGTAGAATATGCTGAATTGGTTGGGAAAAGTGCTTTACAAAAAGGATGTGTAAGAGACCTGCTGCATGATGACAAACTCACTTCCACACATTTGAGTGAAATAGTTCTTTCTCCTTCACAAGCAAATCAGAGAAACTCCAAAGAATATGTTTCAAGGAACTTAACCTGGCTCAAGGAGCAAACAGCCTTAGATCAGAAAGACTGAGCCAGTAATTCAGGTTTACTGAATCAAGTGCCAGACCAAAAGGTTCTTGACAAGTCACTTCTAACCCTCAGGCCTGCAGAGAGACCTCTGAAGTCCAGCAATGCAGGGATCAGCTGCAACATTTGGGGCTGGCTGGAAACAATACATTTGTTACTTTCCAAAACCCGCTTCTGACTGTGAGACCTTGAAGTCCAGGTGTTTAAGTAATTTTCCTAGGAAAGTCTGCAGCTGTGCATTTGGGATTCCCATATTTTTCCCTTGGTTGAACAAGCACAGAGAAGTTTATAGCACTCAAATTTTGTGTAAAGCAGCCATTTGTTCAGAGCTCCAGCTGTGCTTTGAAGAGTGTGTATGCCCTGACTTTGCACATCTGGCCTAGCACAAGCTGCTTGGTGGCTTCCATGCCTTCTGAAGGCTTTAGGAGGGGACAGACGTAACAGGGGGTGAAGGAGACTCTTCTTCTTCACTAGGAAGGCAAATATTTGAAAACCCCCACAGGAGAGCAAGGCCCCCCTCTATCTGCACCCCCACATCAGCACACCAAGGAAAAGCCGCCTGTCTCAGCGAATCCACGCTGGAAATTTTCACTGGTTTTGAAACCCGAAATTTCGTATACTGTTGCCAGGTAACAACTGCTGCTGAGCTCTTGCAAAATGGCTGCTCCCAGGACCAGAAGCTCCCCATCACTGGCACATGTAACAAACCTAAACATAACTGTGGGCAAGAGGCAGATCCTTCCAAAGTAAGACAACCTTTCTGCTACTGAATAGGCTTCAACAGATGAGGGTGAGTGCTGCTGCCTAAAACACAACTGCAATTATTCATTTGCCAGAAGGGTATTTTAAGCTCGCCTGTTTATGAAGAGTCATAATGGACACAGGAATGTGCAGTGACAGGGTACCCCGATGCAGGGACAACTTGGGCATTTGCCTCAGTGTACCTGCACTGCATGAAGAAAAGGCAGCAGCACTCACACAGCACAAGGAAATTCAGGCAAGGGAATGTGATCCAGCACCTCACACTGGTGCTGTGCTTGCTGTCAGCATTAAGACGTGCCCCTTATTCCTATAGCATATGGTGGGTGCTTGTCCAGTTGCAGCTACTTCCACTGATGGCACTTGATCCTATGTGACCAAAGGCACGGAAATATTCCCTACAGAAAAAGCATCCAGTCTCCCAGAGAAAGATGATATGTGCTTTGCCCTTTTGCAGCCACAGCAGTCTCATGTAAGTACTGCTGCTCTTTTACAGACAGCAGGATAGTGATGTTTGCTCCATGGGAAAAAGGAAGGAGGAAACACTCCCCAGAGGCTGATGGGCCCAACAACAGCACACCCAAGTTGAGGAATGGGCATAGCTCAGTTGTGTTAGTGGAAACCAGACAAGCACAGGTGCTGCCTGTGCACAATCCTGGAAGCATAAAGAAGGGAAGAGGCTCTATTTAGTAAGAACATGAACTAAACCAAAAGGTTAAACCAGACTGGTAGATAAAGGTCTCAAAGGGAAAGAAGGGTGTTTGTATTCACTACCTTTTCAAAGAGCAGGAGCAGTCAGAGCTGAGACACTGAACTCTTCCTGTTCCCACCATCACCTGCACCAGGAGATGCCAGCATGCACTGAACAGAACACTGCCCTGATACACCACGAGCAGGGTGAGCCCACGTAACACCTGGCTATCAATAGAAATCGCTGCATGCATTGAAGGATCCTGCTCACACCAGCAGGGATGCTCCTCCTCAGCACAGTGGAACTGACAGCCTGTCCCCACATCCCAGCAGGCAGGTCCATGCTTTGGCAACAGCTACTGAAGCATTGCAAGAAATTTGCCAAAACTGGGAGAAACGGTGTCAAGAGAGACAGACTGGGTAGTGGATTACATTTTCACCAAGCCCAGCAGAATTAAAGAAGTATTGTGACAGTTGTAAACTCTTGGGAGCAGGGAGTGTTTCTTGTCACTTGTGTGGACAGGATCTAGAGGAACACAACAACGCTGCTCATGGCTACCTGCATCTGGTACTGCAAAACTTGAAGGCTCCCCTATTCCTCTCCCCTGGCATCCTAACAAGAGTTTCAGAGACTTTCAGCTAACATGTGCACTCTTCTTCTTCCCCTTATTATGTCAATCTTTTCAAGTTTATTTGCTGTTACCCAGGCAGTGATTTCTGCTGAGAACCACCACAGGCTCCTCCTGTGAACTTCCTGCCCACTTGTTCCTTCTCCTCTCAAATGCCTTCTTGTGCACTGGAGTTGACAGAGAAGGCAAAAAGAGAATGAACAGGAAAGAAGAATGAAAGAAATAAGCCATATTCTGTCAATAACTCCTTGATTTCAACCAGCAAGAGAAGCTACATCAGGAGAAAGTCACGTCATCTTGAGCAACAACTCCAACCATTTCTCAACCACAATATATGCTTTCAGTTCAGAAACTGCTTGTGAAATGAGTGTTCCCCATCCCTGCACTGAGTTCTCCTTTCAGTTTTCCAAGCACTGTGCTGCACTACAAATAAAAAATTTATTTTTCTTGTAAGAATTAGAATTCAGGAATGTGCTAGCACTCCAGAAACCACAGAAACTATCCCAATTAATGAGAAGTTTCTCTAAGGGTAGTAGAGCTAATGAAGCTGCCTTGCTGTAGGTTTAGCCCATCACCTCATGGGCCTCTACAGCCCTCCACAACAATCCCACACCCACCCTCTCTTCCTTTTGGCCAAACAAAAGGCAGCACACATGGCAGATGCTTTGGAGGTAGCACATTCCCACTAAGTCTCAGGACAGTTTGAAGTTATATTATTCCTGTCCTGCCTTTCTCTTGAAAGGAGCACAAGAGGGGCATAATTCTGTCCTCTACCCAGAGGCTAAGATATTTTTGCAAAGCACTCATGTCTCAGCCTTCTTCAGAGTGTTACCTCACCACATTTGACTGAAACATCACAGCAGGTTCAACAAGGGAGATGAGAGAGAGCCGAAGCTCCAGGAGAGTGGGAACACTATGCAGCTGACTGCTGAGCCTGCTGCTGATACTCTTACAGGCAGAAGGGAGCCCGCTGAACTCTGAGAAGTACGATAGTTCCGAGCACAGGGAGAAGACTCACAACCACTTCAGAAGAGATATCCGTGATCCCATTTCACGTACAAATAAGGAGAGCGAAAAGTTCGTGTAAAGGAGGGACCTGGCACTGACCTCAGAGCAGCCTACCAGCTCCTTCCACTCAGCCCAGAGAGCCGCCTGGGAACCACTCCCAGTACTCCCGGGAAGGGGGGAACTCGTGTCACGGAGGTCGGTGCGGTTCAGCTCCCAGCAGCGGCACCTCCAGCTGAATGGAGCCCGGAGACCGCCGCAGCAGCGAGCTCTGGGGCCGGGCTGCTCTCGCTCTGCCCAGCGCCAACAACCCCTCCCTCAAGCGAGGGTGCCCAGACCGGGGCTCCTCTCCTCTCCGCCGGCTGCGGGCTCAGCGGGCAGCGCCGAGCGGGACCCCTGGCCCTGGGCGGAGGGCGCTGCCAGGCGCCCCGAGGCGAAGCGGGCCAGGCCGGGCCCCGAGCGCGGCCGCTGACAACCGGCGGGGCGGCGGCGCAACGGCCGAGGGGCTCCCGCGGCGCGGCCCGAGACAAGGCCCCGCCCGGCCCGCCGGCCTCTCGCGCCCCGCGCTCCCCGCTCCTCACCTCCCGGCCGGTCCAGCTTGAGGATGTCCCGCAGGTGCTGCGTGGCGTCCTCGATGTCGATGCTGGAGCAGGAGGCCATGGGGCCCGGCGCGCCGCCCGCCCGCGCCGCCGCCACCGCGCTGCCCGGCCC
>QUSF01000023.1:4439757-4477114 GCA_003676055.1 Chloebia gouldiae | reverse complement strand
CAGTTAAGAGGAGAGGAGGAAAACGGGAAAAAAAAAGAAAAAAAATAAAAGAAAAAAGAAAAAAAAAAAAGCCCGGGTGCCTCGGGATGGGCTGCTCAGCCGAAGTTGTGCAGTGCTAGCCTGAACATGTCATTGGTGCAAACCCAGGCATCGTTGATGTTCTTTAATAGAAATATCTGGTGGAATCCCATGATAGGATCTTCATCAGCCTGTAGAAAGAGAGGGGGGGAAAAGTTCAAAATACTCATTTTTTTGAGAAGCTTATTCCAAAACTCATGATGAGACAACTTCAGGCTAACATTAACAGTGACATTACATGCTGTAAGATGTGTAGCACCCCAGGAGACACCAATACCACCAGAGGATCTGTTCTGAGGGGCTTTGCAGACAAACACCCAGAGCCCAGAGACATGGAAATGCTGCAACGGCATCTGAAGTTGGGGTTTGGTGGAATACTTGCTGACATGTCACTCATCACACTGATGGAACATGCCTGCCTCAGTGTTGAATCATAAACCTCTTGCCCAGGAATTAAGCTTAAAAGAAAGTGGTGTGATTTTTAACTGCTGATCTTTTGGTTGATGGCAGAAGGGAGTTTCTGTAGAGATACATCTTGCTATGTTGGTATCAACAGGTTGCCTAGATGATCCAGGTGATCTGGGCTTTGAAAGCCTTGCCAAAGCAGGTGCAGCTGGCCAGAAACACAGTACTTGCCACTTCCAGCAACAGCTGGAAGGGAGCAGAGCATTCACTACAGCTGTGACAATGTGTCCGAAGCACAGGGAATGGCTGCAGCAGTGCCTCCACTCCTGCCTGACAACATGTCTGGGTATTTACAACATTACTACAAAAGCAGAAAGTAGTATTAAAGGGAGACTAGTACTCCCACCTAATTTTATTTACCCATATTCTCAGAGACATTGTGCAGGAATTAAATCCTCAAAATAACATAAATGATTCCCAAATCAATCAGCTGGAATTCACACAACAGGATTTAAGCTGAACAACACACAGGACGAACTACAATCTTCTCATGGTGGCTGTAGTATGTTCAATTCAGCATTTTTGGAGGATTTTAAGCTTTATTTTTCAACACATGACTATTCAGCTTCAAAAAAGGGAGGAAATTTATTTTAAAAAAGGCTTGAAAAGCAGCAGCCAGAGCAGTTCATGAAAGAGGCTCTCAAAGCACTGAATGTTCATTGGCAATGCTCTGCTGCTGTTCACCAAGAACAAGTGAAAAGTGAAGAGCAAAGCAGACTACAGAATGAACAGAAAAGAAACTTCACTTTAAAAAATGTATTCACGGACTGTGAAACAAGTCAGCTTTGAGGACCAACTTGCAAAGAACATCACTTAGATGACAGAACAGCAAGTGTGCCAGAACACTGGTGGCATCAGGTGCATGGAAAGGAAGCATTCAGATCCATAACCACTGCAAGGATTTCACAGTGACAACCAGCTGGGAAGTTAAGTGGTGTACATGAAGTGCAGTTTCAGTGTGTGTTAATTCACAGAGTAAACCAAACTGGGCCCCAGACTGGCCCCTCATGAAAGTGATACCGAAATAATAATAGAGATTTATTTATTAAACCAGCTGAGAGCTGTAAAGCTATCAAGGCAAGCACAGGGTTAGCAGTTGTTAGGGAAGAACAAAGAACCAAATCCCAGAAGTAAGCAAATGCATAAATAGGCAAAGAGCACCCACATATCAAATCCTGCATGCATTTCTTGTAAGTTAAAAAATAAAATGCTACAGTAAAGTCATAAAAGGACAAGAAAAATTATCCAGCTAGAGGATGGTTTCCTACTGAACAAAGTAAATTGAGTACAATTTTTCAGCTTGCAAAAACATGAGAATGGGGAGAACAGGCAAGATAAATTACTATAAAACCATGAAGAAGAAAGTGAATGAGGAAACTACTAAAGCCAGAAATTAGGAAGGCAACAAGTAAGGCCAGGAATACGAGCAAGCCAGTGTTCAGTACATGACTGACAATGAGAGAATTCTCTGAGATTGAGAGAAAAATCCGCAAAGCAAGACAGGTGCCAGCAGTCACTATCCAGCCAACAAACAGGGCAGCTTGTCCCTCAGGACACACCTGATTTGCATGGGGCAGAAACTCCCTAGGAATGAGCCTCGTGGGAGCACCAGCAATTCTGCTGGGCTAGAGCAGCCGTCCAGTGCGTGCATCAGCACATCTGCCAGCAGTCAGGGCAATTATTTCAAAGGAAGTATTATCCCTACTGCACGTGCCCAGAACAGAGGCTCACGTATCTGTGCTGTAGAGGCTGCCTGTGCACTGAAGCCCATGGGTTTGTGCCTTTTCCAGTTTCTCCTGGGTATCCAGTGTAACCTATCCCAGGAGAGCCTCAGCACTGCTTGGGAGTTAGCACGTTCTCACCTCCCAGTTGCTCTCCTTGTTGCAGGTCACCGAGGCATCTATTACAAGTTGCATAAGTACTTTTCACACTAAATTTGAGCTTGTCATTACTGACATAAGTATGCTTTAAAATATACCTCTGGAAAAAAAAATATCATCACCAGACAAGCTTTAGTGTAGGTCTCCTTGATTTCTGATAAGCCTAGGTAGGCTCTGATAAGAGCACTGTAGCTCTTGATGCTTTGGCTTAAAGAGAATTTCTTCCTTTCTTAAGAAATTCAGGGCTGGACACATGAAGAAAGAATAAAAGGGAATTCTCCCCAAAACATCTGGTGTGGTACAGACAGCAAATTCCCACAATGAAGTCACACATTATTATTTTCTTTATTCCTTTCATGTTATCCCTTCATAGCATAGAGGAGCAGTGCACTTTAAAAACAAGGAAAATCCTAGACTATATTCAAGGTGAAGTATATACTTTGTAGTCCATTCCCCAATTTTGACTATGTAATATGAGCACATAGCAAAGGCTCACAGTTTAGTGACTCAAGATATCACAGAAAACACAGACTAATCCTATTCCGTTTTATTTCAGATCTTCATCACAGCTCAGATAACTCCACTGAAACTCTCTATCCTTACTTTTCACTCCAAATTCAGGCATGTCCAACTCAGGATTTGCATTCCACCCCTGTGAGCCCAGGCTCAAAATACAAGGGGCTTTAATCTTCCTATAAAACTTTCCTTTGTGCAGTTCAAGTTCTTCCATGACATCATTGAATTAAAACAAAAATTAAACAGGTCCCAAAATCAGACTGGAAGAATCTTCTGATTTCCAGGCCAGCCTTTTGCTCAGCATGAGCACAGACAGCAGCAGCTCTGCATCACAGAACAGGCTGGGTTGGTCCAGAGATGGTAAAAGTCCACAGAAGGACCTTTAGAGATCATCTAAACCAATCATTCTGCCCTGGGCAAGGACATCTTTCACTGCATCAGCCACAGCCTTGTCTAGCAGAGTCTTCAAATTCTCACAGAACAGATGTTTCACAAGGTGTTCAGGCACCACTTCCCAGAATTTCATTCTTCTCACAAAATCTTGCCTTGTGTCCCATCAGTACCTTCCAAGTTATGGTTTCTAACCACTGTCTCTTGTTACACTGTCTGGTACCACTGAGAAGAGTTTGCTTTCAGCTTATTGGAAGTACTCAATTACTTTTCACTGACATTTCAAGCAGACTGCCCTTAGCCACCTTCTCTTCTAGTCCCACAGGCCCTTCATCACCCACAACCTTGTCAGCTTTTTGACCTTTCAATTTTTCTACATCCTTTCTGACCTGAAGAAAGGAAGTCCTCAGCTCACAGAGCAGTGAGTCATGTCAGAGTTTGAGATGCAACACACTTTGCTCCTCTTGCCTGGTCAGAGAGTTTTACTTCTTCACCAGCACCCCCAGCAATTATTGATTGAACTGCAGGGTTGCCACAACCCTTAACTCAAAGGAAAGGCTAATTACTTGAGACTGCAGGTTCTTTCAGATGTTAAGCCTTATTTAACAGGCTTTAAGCAATGCTTTAAGTGTTCAGCATCCATTACAAAAATACCCAGTGATTTTAATTGCAAATTTCCTTTTCCTTTTAAGACTAGGAAACACTGCATAACAATTAGTTATTCACAATTAATTCTGCATCGATCACTTCAAAAATCACACTCTGGGGAGAGCCACAGATCTGCCACAGGGCTCTGAGAACACACAAGCCACAGCCATGCCTCTCATCGAGCTCAAGGGACAGAAGGGCAAGAAGAGAGCACTCCTTACTCAACCAGGACAGCGAGGACTGGAAGACAGGAAAGGCAGAGGGTTAAACGTTGTGGAGGGCTAGTCTGAAGACTTCGTTGGTGCACACCCAGGCACCTTGAAAATTTTTCAACAAAAAGGTTTGGTGGAAGCCTAGAACTTGGTCATCATCTGCCTGAGCATGACAGGAGAAATACATTACTAGATGAAGCACACTGAAGATACTGGGTGACATTCTGGATGAACGCTGGCAAAGCAGGGTCACACCAAAAGGAATTCACTCCTAAAGGCTTAAAGTGATGCTTACTCTTCCTAGCTGAAGCAAGCAAGCAGCACGCAGACAATGAACAGCAATAAAAACCAATATGATTAGGATAAGTAGATGTATATTTATTATACCTCTATAAAAGGATAACCCCACCCAAACATTAATACCTATCAGCATCCGTTAAAGAGGATCTTGGAAAGCAATTGCTGCACTGCTTTAGCCAGCCAGTTAGATCCATGCTAGTGCAGTCACCTACTTAGATGCTCTGTTACTCTGCAGCATCCTCTCAAAGAAGCTGCTGTGCTCCAACCTCTCAGCGCAGGTGATTATTCTGCTTGCTGCAAAAGGTTGTTTTCTTAAAAACTTATTTATAGGTCATACTGGTATATTAGCATGCTACTGGTGGTCTTGGAAGTGCCCTTCCTTGTGCAAAATTCTCTTACAGTTCTCTTTGAGAGCAATATATGCAGGCTGAGCAGCCACATCACTAAGAAGGCAGCTTTGAATAACACTGAGTATGCAGCTCCACGTTTGCCTGTTATAGTGCTCTCTGCTCAACTGGAGTTACATGTGAGCCACTTGTTAAAATGCACCACCTGCACCCAGTTGTTCTCAGTCACTGCATTGTACACAGAGCAGCACTGAGATGCAGTGAAATGGCTGTCAACATGTGAGAAGTGGCACAAGAGAAAAGCATTCACTACATGTGACAGCCAGGCTCATTCATGCCACAGACTGCTCTGATATTTAATTTGTCCACCTCTATAAATGTCACACAGGGCAGAAGCATGAAGTTAAGGTTTTAAGTTGACTTTGACTTTCTGGACACTTGTTCCGTGAGAAGCAGCAATCCTATGATTAAATGTGGTTTTTAAAGCTAAGGTTTGAGACACATAAATGTGAAGAGTGGAAAAAAATTTGGTCACCTACTAAAAATTCACAGGTTGGATTTGATCATGACAGTAGGCAGACTTTAACCCAATATGTTTTCTCCAAATACCTGGATGCTTTAACACATGATCCCCAAATTATACTGCGTAATTTCAGCAGTCTGAAATTACTCAGAGGTTAAAAAAAAATACATCAGAAAATACTACTCCAAGTCATGGTAATTATGGAAAGCTCCCAGACTGCATTTACAATCTCTCCATATTAATGGATTATGGTTTGAGAAAACCCAGTAACTACAGAATTTTTTAGAACGTGGTATCTTGCCACAGGATCCAACACAATCACTGCTGCAAGCTGCAATCTGCTTGATAATTATGCAGTAACCTTAAAACATGACTGCAAAACTAGGTGCAGATGTGACTGGCCCAAGGCATTGAGTCAAAAGGTCTTGATCACATCACAGAATTTTGTGCACACCCAAAGGCTTAGGAGATCAGCACATCTGTCCTGTAATTCAGTGCTTTCCATGGTCACGTGTGGCTGCTTTTCCACGGAGTGTGTGCAGGTGGGACTGAGCAACAAAAAAGCTGGAATCCAACTTGCAGCTAGGAAGCAGGAGCAACTTTAATGAGAGCCAAAGCTGCCTATGTTAGGTGTAGCAGTGAATGCATTACACTGGGCCCTGCTCCTCTCAGCTGCCCAGCTCAAAACAAAGAGAACAGCTTAGCAAGCAGATTCAAACATTCAGTCCTATATCTGCTTAGTAAACAGTACAGTGTCAGTGGAAGTTTGAATGCTTTGATACTAGAAGTGCCATTAAGTTAGCAGGAAAAGGAAATCTAAACAGCTATTTTAAAACAAACTGGGTGCAGGTAACTCTAAAGACTGGATGGCATTAGAGGCCTGACTTCACAGCATGGCTGGACCAAACAAACTGGTAATTTTAACTACTGCTGTGCAATTTCACATTTTTAAACCAACTCCCCCCACTGTGAGCAAGTTCTGCCTGCAGCTGATTTTACGTATAGAGTATTTTTTGCAAATTCCAGGACAATGTCTTTCATTCATAAGCAGCTTCATTAATTTCCAAGTATGTGGCCCTGGTATATTGGCAGACTGGGTAAGTTTACACAGTTCAGTAGTATCACTCACACAGCAATATGATCATACTAAGCCTGAAAAATAATCTGATTCCTCACAAGAAGCAGCTGTTTCAACAATAAGTGTTTGACCTCAGAGGCAACGTTCCCATTGCTGAATCAGTTTTGATTACAGAGGTACAGGACTGTACTAATACCAGGACTGTATTCTTGTATCCTGTGACAGTGAAGAAAAAGAATGGACTCACAGAAGGATGGTCAGATAACAAAATGAAGTCTTCTAAATCAGAGCTCAATGCAAACATTACATCAAGGAGGATGCTAAACTAGATGTGCTTAAATTGTCCAAGAACACTGTGACAATGCTTTTAAATGCCAACAGAAGACACCAAAACCTTACTGCATCAGAGTAAGGGAAATACTGATGCCTCTAAAACCCACATGGTATTTGTCTGCACAGTAAAATCCACAACATTTTGCTTGGCAGAACATGACTGTCAAATTACAGGTGGTTTACCTAGAAGTAGGTGTCTGAAGGAAGGAGCATTGCTTGACAGTCTTGAATAGCAGAGGAACAATATCCCAATGCAAAAAATCCCTGTTCCTTCCCCACCCATGAAAGTATTTAAATATATTCAAAAATCAGATTATTTAGAATCCTGCAAAAATCTAAGACATAAGCACCCATTAACCTGTAATGGAAAGAGTTTACCTTAAGCTGTCCCACTACCATACTGAGTATACAGCTATCAGGTGTAGGTTGGTGGTCTTGTGCTGTGATGCTGTGTTGTATTTTTTGGAAAGGGAGGCTCTGCAATGAAAAGAAATCAAAATAAGGAAACATACAGTAATGGAATTACTTAACTTACAAAACATAGACTGAGCAAATCCAACATTATGAACTGTTAGACTATAGCAGCAGTACTGCACAGAGAACTGTTACAAATGAGGGCACTACTCATGTGGGGTAAATTTTGACAGGTGAGTTTTTCAAGCACCAAAAGAGGAAATAATGTCACTATACACAGTAAACGGTACCTTTTCCTGCTCTAACTGTACTGTCTGAAGGCCTTCAGATCATCTGTAAGCTCAAAGTTCTTATCATGAAGGAACAAACCTCTGCTCTGAACTGTGTTAAAAGATTTTTATCATCTAATACTTGACGTTTACCAGACAATTCTGAATTTACTTCTTTGTTAAAGTGGCTATAAATGGAAAGGAAAAGTGGATGAAATTTTCAAGACTTGAAATCTACCTATCCACTCTTGCCCTTTTTAACTCCCTTGACACTCAGGTAGCCAATGTCAGTATGTCTGAAGGTATGTGTGCAAGGAACACACCTTGAGAAACATTAGGCATTGGAGAGTAATTCCTGTCTTTCAATTTAGACCACATTCACATTCCAACATGGACAATTCCAAGCAGAGAACATAAACACCTGGGAGACCTGGAGTCCTGCACACAATACAATTTTGGGACTGTTCTCCCAAAAGCTGCATCATTGCTGGATGCTTTAGCAGTAGTTCAGCATGGATGGAGCTCTGGGTGACCATATGGCAGATACCCAAAGTCCAGGAACTGCACAGGACGGCAGCACATGGCCATTCAAACCTCAGGTGGCACTTGGATGCCTTTGCTGCATTTGGAAACAGGTTGAAATGGATCCAAATGCATACTTCAACAAGTTCTGCATTTCCCTCTAGCGGAAGGAACCTCAAAGACTTCCTAGAAGGCCTAGACAGAGACACAAGTCCTGCTGTAGTGGATAGGAAGTACAGTCTTGGCTCTACAAGCCTAAGGCTCTGGAAGAATTTCAGGAAGCTAAATCCATCGATAACAGAGAACACAGAAACTGTGGAAGGATCAGGACCTGAGGAAGCAAATGAAGTGTAGGGAGCAGCCCTCTAATCAGAGGGACACTATTCAAGAATACCCTTTAATAAAGTCTGCAGTGTTTCCTCTTGGCTGGGAGTGCAATCCCAACCAATTCAAAGTGCAAAGCGAACTGGCTGCTTTGTAGTATGGAACAGACATTTAGTAACAACACAAATCCAGAGCCTTCTTTTCTGAATGATCAGCAGACTGTTTTCCAGGGTCACCATCCTGAAAGTGAATGAGCAAAATGCCCACACAGCCTGCACAAGCATAGGCTGGGAAGTTTGTTTGACAAAAGGGTACTCCAAAGCCTAGTCACATCTCAGCATAAGAGGTTCTTGTTGAACAAGGCCGGCAAAAACATTCTCTTGGAAAGGCAGAGGGATGAAGGGGAATGAATGTAATTCATTCCAGGGAGGAAGGAAAAGCTTTGGAATTAAGAGCTCTGCAAAACAGTGACAAGGAACCAAAGACAAGGCTGGGTAAGACAGCGGCTGTTTCAAGTACCCGATTCCACAGGACAAGAGGAAATTGGACTCAAGCTGCATCAGAGGAGGTTCAGGTTGAACGTCAGGAAGAATTTCTTGACTGAAAAGGTTAAGCACTGTAATGGGCTTCCCAGGGAACTGGTGGAGTCAGCATCCCTGGAAGTTTTCAAGGAAGAACTGGACATGGCACTTAGTGCTATGGTTTAGTTAACAAGGTGGTGTTCAGTCAAAGCTTGGACATCTTTTCCAACCTTAAAGATTCTATGATTGTTCTCTTCAGAGGAAGGGACCCCAAACAGCTGGCCAGCCTAGGGAGCTACTCATGTGACACACTGAGAGAAATCCCACTGGGAAAAGTAGGAGCGTAGGTGACAGAAAAGATCACTGATTTTTAGGATAGGCAGAGATTACCTCAAAAGGATAGCTACTTATAGACATACATCTGTACTGGAGCAAAGGATTTTGTGGTATGAAAGGTATTGTAAAAGTGTCTAAAAAGCATGGAGCCACACAACAAGCAAGGTTTTCACCATCCTCTGACATTAGAAATTGACTGGCCTTTCATTCTGAAAACTGTGGAATCTCACTGAAGTCAGGTAAGAGAAATTGGGCAAGAATAAAGTTGAGTAGCATAAAGTCTCATGGCTGGCAGCAAGAATACCTGTCTCAGCTTCCTCCTTGATCCAGTATGTTCATAGAACTACATAATTATTATCTCAAATGCTCAATGTAAATCAGGCTGCCCCTAATTAGCACAGGCATTCTATGTTAACCAAGTCCAGCACCAATTAGGATGGAAGGAATGAGTCTCAACTCCCACGCTGTAACAAGGTACAGATGTGCTGGGCCTGCAGAGCAATGCCTATACAACCTTGCCCTACTATATTAGCAGAATGAAAAAGTACCATACCATTGCTGTCACACAGCAAAAAACTTGATCTAAAAGAAAATGCCACCTCTTTGTGCTCACATCAGTTCACCAGCCAGGCACTGAAGGACACAAGTCCGCAGAAGTGTGAAAGAACTTCAGTGTCAAACTTCCAGGGCTGTGCTGAACTGACTAAGCAGCTCCAGAAGCAGAGTAGGTGAGCACATAAAGCTGACACAGCAACGGGAGCCCAGGCAGCTCAGTGCTGACAGAGGAATGCTGAACGACATTAGAGTCACTGTAAGCTGATACAGCCCATAACGAGCCACGGGGGTGGAAGGGCACGGAGTAACTCCAGTGCATTTCCTCCTTACTTTAAGCAGATGGATACAAGCCAGAAAAAAATTCCCTAAAGCAGAGTAGTGTGTCTTCACTCATCAATTATGACTGAAGAAGGCACATAAATTCAAAAGTCCACCTTGCACCAACACGGAAGGGAAAGATGAGCTATGTCACAGTGGGAAGGGGGCTGGATCTGCACTGGGCTGAATCCAAGGCAGCAATCAGACACTGTGGCCAAGCAAATGCTTGGCTGGTAGGGTATCTAAGTGGCTGCAAGCCCAAAAGTCTGAAGAACACTGAGTACAGAAACAAGCAACCCTGGAGCTTGGGTAGCTCCTCACCTACAAGCAAGCAATTGCTGCTGTTTCTGAGATGAGCAGCCTTCTCAAAGGCAACACAGGTATCTAAAGCACAGACCTGAGGGCAAATCTCAGTCTTTACAGTTAAAGATGCCTTAGGCAAAAGAAGCAATTCCAAAACACATGAGCAGTAGCTGTGCAATAAGCCAAGTGTCAAGTTACAATTATTTTTCTTCTCAATGTGTAATAAAAATGTCTGAAATACCATACTCAGGGTAAACTGTCTGGTGACCTAAAATACATGTTCTCTGCATATCTCGCAAGAGAAACACACTTTCTAGTCTCATGACAACTTGCAAGTAACCCCAATTTTATAACAGAAGCATGGATTTACTCTAGAAGATAAATTTTTTAGTTTAACTAAATGAACATAGAAGTCCAGTGTCCTCTCCCTTGCTGAAGAGGAAACACATTTCAAAGTCCTGAACCATACCTGCTCATATCTGAACTGCTGACAAATCTGCATTGAGGATAAGTCAGCTTCTCCACTACAGAACTTATTTGCAGTTTACGTATCAGAAAACAAGTTGTTCCTTGCTGTAATGTGTCTAGCCTTTATCACAGACAGATCCAAGTAACAGGTTTGCTATTGCTTCTTCCTTGGCATGCCTTTAAAGAGCAAAGGCACCTTTCACTCCTCTAGATCAGAGGCAGCTTATGCATTAGACCTTTTAAAAAAAATAAATCAATAATGTCAAATACAATTGCAGTCACAAAATAACCCTGCAAACTATGAAGTCAATTAACATTCCACCATTAGAACCATCAGTGGACTAACCCACTATACAGCAGTAATTCATAACATTTCTTGAAGACCTAAGCTGGAAGCACAAGTTCAAGATTTTTGAACTGCTTAAGTCTAACTCAAATTTTCAGAAGCAATTATCTTGTAGTCTTCCTGTTTCCCAAAACATTCAGTAAGGATTACAGACTTACAGTGAGTTTTTCAACAATGGCTGCTTTGCCCTGGAACTGCTGTCCTTCCCACGTAAGGCATGATGCATCAATCTGGTGGAAAAAGAAAAATGTCATCAACTTAAGTAGACAAGAGACTTTATGTATTTAGCAGAAATCCTCAGAATCCAGCTATTTGAAAACTACCTCAGAGGGATGTAGAAAGAAACCAGCAAAATCAATTGAAGAAGTTTGGAACAACCAAGTAAAAATTAAGTACATTACATTTCATTATCATAAGTCTACCAACATAAAGAATTCCTGCTTTTGGATAAAAATCAGCTTTCAGAAGGAAATCTAAAGGATAAAAAGAAAAAAATTATGGACACAAAGTCAAGTATGTGGAAAGAGAAAAATATAAGAAGAAAACTGGCACCAGGGTAGTGCTTCAACTCACCTAACTCAAGTAATTCAAAAGTGACTGGCCAGATCCCTACCTGGAATAGGTGACAGAAGTCTTATCTGACTTGGATCACACCACTAAAGATTAACTGAATCTTGTGGTGGAAGTAGTGATACAGGAATACAAATCAAATCTAAGAGCTTCCTGCTGCATTCCTGCATGCTATATTTGTTTGCTCCCCCAGGGTCTCTGAAGGGAAAAATGTCATCACTAAAAGCCCATTTCTGCAGAATTCCCCCAAAGTTATACAAGTTGTGACCTTGGTGTATTTCAGCCACAGAAAACAGGGTGTGTTTTCTCCACACTTCAGGAGCTCCACAAAACAACACACACCAGTGACCTGTATAATAGCTCTCCCAGTTACAAGTCCACAGGACTCTTCATTGAATGATGGAAGGCAGAAAGACCCTAAGGGTGAAAAAAAAGCCAGGAGTTCACTGTGTGGAAAGCCCTATCTCCAGGGATTTAAATTAGTTTGTACTTACCACCATTTTGAGGACTGAATGTATTTTGGTAATAAAATATAAACTACTAAGAGCCTCCACATTTAGAGCTGTGGTTAGAAAACAAACTGCTTGGTTTTCTTTCTCTCTAGGCTTTGTACAGCTTCTTGGGCAAAGTAAACCAACAATCTGGCATGTAGCAAGTACACAACAATCCCAAGAACAAATGGTATCAGTGCTGCTGGATATTGCTGAGGTGTAAGGAGGGGTGTCAGAGGGTGTTGAACCATTTCGATCTTCAAGATCTTGCTGAAACTTCACACAGCTCATCCAGCAGATGAAAAACCAGCCAGAAAAACAGGATATGCTGCTAGAAGACTTGTCAGCCTTGAACATCTTGCTGCAACTCCTCAGCCAGCCAGCAGCATTCCTCACCATCAGCAATCAACTCCACACACAGAGCACTTTGCATGCTCTGGAGGAATCTTCTCCCAAAACTAGAAGCTGATGTTCCTTGGGTTTGTTAGTTACAGTTTTTAATTCTGGTATCCAAGTCTACTTCACCCCAAATAAGAAGCAAAAATAAAAACCTAATGTTTGAGGAAATTTAAACTAAATTTACATTCATTTAACATGTTATTCTACATGTTTACACTGGATTTAAAACTGTATATCTATTTTAATGTTCAGAGGATTGATATAGCATGAGGTTCAAGAAACAGCTGCAAGAACTGCTAAACAGAGGGTAGGACTTAAAATTACATTCCAATTGGAGAGGGATCCAAGCAAATCCATGCCTGTAAATTAATGGCAAACTAAGACTAGAATGTCTGCTTTTACAGAGTACTTCATCACAGGATTATCATAAAACTCCTCCAAAACAAATCACTGCCTAGAGCTAAATAGGGCTTTTGTGAGTCTGACTGCCTATAAGGCAAAGAAAGCTCAAACCAGAAGTGAGACATACAGGAAAGCAATAAATAAATAAAAGTGAGTGTGATTGCACTGACTGGCATTCTGTAGTCACGATAAAGCCTAATATCCCACCCTGTGTATTCTCACACATAAAACAAGGGATCCCAGACAGATAATGGGACAGAATCCCAGCTCCCTTTCTGTGGATACTTACATATATTGCTCCTAACTGAGTCCTGTCTGCATCAAAAAGCTGGTAGTAATGTTGTACAAAGCTGGATCCAATCTGCTCCCAGATAGGCTTGTCTCCCATTCTGAATCCTCAACCAGAGCCAGTGACTATAAAACAAGCAAACAAAACCATCAGAAAGACCACAGGAATAAGTATAACACTTGGCTTGAGCATTAGCATCAAGAAACACAGATCCTCTCAACTGGCCTGAATTTTTCTTTGGGATAAGTAGGACAAACCTCTGTATCCTAGACTTGTAAATAAAAGTCTTGGATACAGAATGGTTTAATTTCTAATTATAGATTTGGTTTGTAGTGCTATTTCAGTGTGAGGTCACATCTCATGTACAGAAGTGGAGAAGAAGAACAAAACCAAGTGTTACCACCTTGTCTTCACATATTTCAGAAATTACACCATCTGAACAAGCTGGCAAGTGCTCACTGTTTCAACTTGATCTCATTTACTGTAAACAACTGACCTGTTAACATGGATTGCCTGCAAGTGGCTTACACCAACTGATTCATGTGTTTAGCTCCTCAGGTATTTCACCATCCACAGGCCATTCTAAGAGTGTCCTGTCAATGGCACATATCAATGATTAATTCATTAGTTTGTGTTGTTCAACACAAGCTTACTGCCCATCCTCTTCTGTCAATGAGGCTGAAGTAGACTCAATGTTTATCTTTGAGCCTGTGATAACTTCAAGATACAAACCATGATTTTTCATAGTGGTGAGAATCTGTAGTTCCTAGTGAAGGTGCTGAAGGCATCCCACACTTCTGAACAAGTCCCTCTATTCCAAAGGGATTAAGCATAGAGCATATACAGCAGTCTAGACAGGTCCAAGCTCATGGTTTTATCACAATACTGCATTTTTCAAGAAAGTAAATTCATTTTTATTTATCCTGATTTTTCTCTGAAAGTCTGAAGAATAGTGCTAAAATTCAAAACAAAAAAATGCTGCACTCAAACCCCACTACATTATATTTTAAGACCCGAGTTCACTTCAAGCAGATTATACTTGCTTAACATCTAGACCTGTCAGCCACTAGTCCCTCTTTTTAATTCTTGTCCACGAACCTTGGAGTTACAGGTTTAAATTGCACTGCAAACCTAGAAATTCTGTTTTAGGACATAATAGTTATTTTGGCTTCCTTTAGCTGTTAATTACTCACACACCTGTATAAGATTTAACAAATTCCTAAAAGAAGCAAAACACACATTCCCAAGATCTTCACAGAAGGTACTCCAAGGCCCAGGTTTCTCTGCACAGTTGGACAAGAAAGCTCTTTTCATATTTTAGGCCTTTGGCTAACTGAGCTTTACTCACACAAATGGGAACTGAAATGGGTTCAGACTCTAGATTGGAAGTATTAAGGTCATGCAGATTTGGCCAGGCTTACAGAAGAGCAAATCTCTTTTGTCAGATCAATAGCCTAACAGCAGGTAGCATCTGTGTTTTCAGGGTGGTAAATTCAACTACCAAGAACAACTGCCCTCACAGCTTTAAACACCCTTATTTCACAATCAGACACCTAGGCAGTATAGTCAACATCAAAGTCACCAAGCCTCAACACTAACATAAAATTTCAGAGTCTTGTTGTCATACCACTATTGTTTCAATGGCTCCAAAGAGATCTACAATCTGGTGTTAGTCACTGATACTTGCAATACATACCTCAGTCTGGAGGAGTTTACCCAGTGTGGCCACTCCTCTGGGAAAACACACTACAAATTCAAAAAGCACCTGAGTACTACAGATTAAAAAAAACCAAACAAAAACAAAATCAACCCCACACTCACCTCCCAAATGACTTAAATCTAGCTCTTTACAAGTGAAAAGATTTTATTGATGGCACATCCATAATTGCTGAATACCAGCCTAACCTGGAGTTGATTCAGAAATCAAATAACTTCAGCCTGTATTAGGGGATTTTATGTTGAAGAAAAACCACTCTGAAACCATGGCACCAACTCCCTGGAAGTTGGTGATGCCCACCCTGCTGAGAGGTAGGACTCAACTCATATTTGGAAACCAGAAGAAGGAATTAAGTCTGATGCCTGCAGTTTCCATTGCAGATCTGTGGGTACCTAGTTTGGGATGGCTGCAGTGGAGCCAATGATCAGCACAGGTGAAAATCACATTGATTCACTTTGTTTGGATTGAGCTTCAATTCCAACACATGAAGTTACATCACTGCCAGATATTCCTAAACATTTAAGGGCAAATCTAGTTGACAGTATTGATGCTCAGGAGTCACACATCTAACACTGAGCTGAAGCCAAGCACAAAAAATAACCACCAGCTTATTCTTCTGAAGCTAAAGCAAGGGAGCTATTGCCATACTAAACTTCCACACACACAGGATGTGCATTCACCCTCAGCAGCTCCCTGTACCATCATACAAACCCAAGATCGAGCTGTACACCAGCACTGCACCTCATCTAGTCCATCAAGGCACAACAGCCTCACTCAAGCACCACATGCCTTCTGTTCAATCCTGAAACTGTGAGAAAGTCTTAGAGACTGCCAGGGATGAAGGAATTCTTATATGAAATATGTGAAGTAGAATTACGGTTTCTCAATCTAAAAATTAGTATGTTAGCTTGCTATCTCCTAAAAAAAGTGCTTGTATTTTAAATAGTAAAATACTATTAAATAAATAAAAACCAGAATATTTTTGACCAATTACAATGTTGATTTTCTCAGAAATAAGAACAAGCTAAAAAAAATTGTGGTTGAAATTAATGATCCTTGACTTTTTTTTTTGTTTGCTACAACCTTACTCTCTTTCCTGTGCCATTCATATATGGTTTTGCTGAACACTCATTCTTCCTGGAAAGATTAATTTTCATTTTCTGATTTGTCACCTTTTCCTCCATGCCGTCTGGTGTTTTCTGCCTGTCATTACAGATGTAAGAAGCTTAGAGATGTACCTAAAGAAAGAACAAGATGGGAATGATCTGTGTCATCAAGCCCTTTCAGTGAGGCACAACCCATGTAAGTCTATATTGATATACTTATCAGTATAGTATTTTAATGAGATAAATATAATATGAAAGGCTTTAGGACCTATTGCAAACCTATGAGGAAAGCAGGGGTTCTGATGCTGTCAAACACTAGGGCAACACAGGGGTGCTTTAAGCCATCCAGTCAAATCCACCTGTGGTTCACTCAAATCTGTCCATGGTTACAGAAATAACAATATCCACTTAACATAAAACCAGATAAAAGAAGTTTCAATAAACTGGAAAGCTCCTAATATGTTGCTTGAAAAGGACACGTGTCCTTTTAAAGGCACCTGCTGAAAGTTACTATTGTCTAAGTGCATTACTGGATATTCCACATTAATTCCCCATGGAAAAGAAGATAATTTCCTTAAGCTAATTAATTTCTTTGCTTTTGTCACTTCAAACCAAGCCTACCTCCTCACATCCACTTAAGAACATCATGGTCCATTTGATTAACAGCTTCTTCACAAGGCACAGCTGTAAAGCTGAGTTACCAGCACATAGTGTAATACTTAATTCACATTATTCACTCTATTTTTTGGACTCTGCTCGTACTAGAGAATTTATCCCCACCCCAAACACCACACAGCAGTTAGTGCTGAAGCAGAAACCCAATACAGGGCACAAAAGCTGCAGCTCCCAGCAACTCTGTCTTCAACAGGTATATGCTGACACTGCTGAAGTGCTTCTCCGCAGGGGCCTTTTGCAGTGACATCAAAATAAAATTCTCCAATACCTTTGCCAGGCTGCACACTGACATGTTAAAAGTAAATCCTATCCCTCTACACATCTCTCACCACAATCCCTCTACATCTCATCCTACAAGGTACCAGGGCATCCCTGGTGATTGCTTTGCATCCATCTGCTTTGGCACGTGGCAGACTGCACCAAGAGCAGGACAAGCTGCAGGACCAAGAGAAAGCTGCACCCATAAGACAGAGCAGACCTAGAAGAGAGCAGAGCCTCCACATGGGTTGTGAGTGACCTTGAGCAGAACTAGGGTTACACAGCCTTAAGCAGATTTTTTATCCACAAAATCCAAAAATACAGAATCTTTTCCATAGCTTGTCCCAGCTTTGGTGTCTCTGTCTACACTCAGTCCTCTTCCATCCCTCCTGCCTTAGCTCTGGGTGTGAGATTAGCACGAGCAGACCAACACTGCCCATAATTCCTAAGGGGAGCTCAGTCCTTAAGAGATTCATTTTCTGCCACCTGTCTCGCTGAAACCTCCTCCTACTGCTTCCTTCACAAGCTACAAAACACATGATTCTGTCAGTTTGCTGCAGCACAAAGTCCATCTTTCTGCTCATGCAGTACCACCAGAGCTACTCAGAGGGGCAGCTTGAGGAAAAATTGCTTTTTTTCCCTGGAAAAAAAAGACTAGTGAAGAGATTGCCTTCTCTGAAATACATAAGTGCCAGTGACATTTGAAGCAGGTGAGCTACTGTCACAGCTCTGCAGTACAAAGAAAGAACAAAAAGTTGCTTCATCCAGCAGTTATGCTTTACTACATTATCCAACCTGGACACATGTAAGCTTGCTACTATCAATTAAAACAATTAAGTCATTCTGAATTGGAGCAAGGTAGGCCTGTGATTCTAAAATGATACAACATTTTCTGAAAAAGTCAACAAAAACTAGTGTGAGCAATAGTAAAATATAAGTTGCTAAAGAAAAACGGAGGTGGTCTGCCAGGGATTGGCACATCTAAAAAGCGAGCTGTATTCAAAGAATCAATGAACAACCACCACAGGCAAAGAAAGTCTGTAAAGTCTTTCTGGTCTGCAAAACACAAAGAAAAAACCCACTGAAGTTAAAGAGGAAAAACCTCAAACCAATACATTCTAATGCTAGTGGAGAAAATTGCTTTCTATTATCCAGTTACAATTATATTTATTCCACAAGTAATCTCAGCATAAATAAACCAAGCTCCCAGGATAGTAAAGCCAGCCCAACACCACCAAAGTTAAACTCTCTTAAGATTGAATTCAAGCTTGTTTTCTGGAAGATTTGAGAATCAGTGCAACAAATTAACACTAACACCATCCTTAAATCTGTGCTGCTGGTCCAGTGACACATGTGAATCCACAGCAAACCTGATTCTGACCATCAGTTGCTGCACCCTTCACTACTGATTAACAGGAGCAAATAAGGACAATGAAAGCGCTCTCAGCTTTCTCAGTACCTGACACTCTTGCAATTTCTACCACATAGGTATGTTAGTTTTCTTAGATTAGAGAGACAGCAGTCATTAGATTGGTAAGTAAAGTAAAGCAGCCAACAGTTTTAGGCTATTTTTCTTTCAAATGCTTTTCTTTTGCCACTAAAACTTGCAAAGACAGGAGTGTCTCCAGTGTGCACTTTCTAGGAACACAATGCAACCAGTATCACAGGACCAGTTAATCTTCCTTCTATTCAACTGCACCAAGGAACACTTGATAACAGATCATCCTCCTTTAGCAAAGGATACACTCCCAACAGAGAAACCATGCAAATGATCCCAGAATAATGCAGGTTTGCAAGGGACCTCCTCCAGCTCAAAGCAGGAGGACAAACCTGTTCCACGGCCTGACTGCTCTCATACAGAGGGCAGCTGTCCCCTGTCCTACCCGAATCCCATCTGTTCCACTCAAGCCCCTGGTGTCCTGCCCTGCCATGAGGTACCCTGAGAAAAGCCTGCCTCCATTCTCCTCATAATGGCCTGACAGAGACTGGAGGCTGTGATTAAGCCCTGCTCAAGCCTAGGCTACACAAGCCAGGCCAGGCAGAATGCCCAGTAACACAGGGATGCAGAAATACTGGAATTTACTGAGGGGCGTCATGCCTCATCAGCCATTTGTCTTCAACACACTGCACCTCTGTCTGGTAAATGCCAATTCAGCGGCCAACCTTTCTCATTTGAAAACCTTTACAATTTCCAGTTGAGGAACGAATTTATGCATTCAGACACTGAAGGAAAGAAGTGTTTCTCTGATGTATTTTCACAATTATCTCCACAGCAGTTGATTGATCCACAGAGGAGAACCCTCTGTGAACTCCAGCTCAAGGCCAATCAGAAACCATTGACTTCAGAGACCTCCACCAAGTAATTGCCATGGACTGCTCTGTGCAAGAAATTACATTATCCTAAATATGCTTTTAGAGCTAAAAATAATTAAGTCTAGATATGTGAACAGCGAAAGGATGGAAAGGGACAACAGAATGGGGAAGATTACAAGGTCCAGACTGTTTCCTTTTGGGAAATACATTTACTTTCCCCTTCTGAGTCTTTTTATTCCTCTACTCCAACTTTGTTAAAACAAATTAATGAGGGAATTATGTCAACCTGAAGTACATCTTTTTTTTTGTTAGAAATGTCAGCAAGTGTAAGGTCACTAGTACACAAAGCACCTGAGGAAGACTCTGGGAAAACTTTCCCTGTGTCTGCAGCTCGATGCTCATCCCAGCTACAACCTGAGAACCCAAGAGTGCCACACAGAGTCAGTCAGGATGATTTTCAAATATACAGACATATATTAAACGTAACTACAGAGGATAAAATGTTTTGTTGTTAAGCAAAAGACACAATCCTACACAACTGTATTTTTTTCCAGAATAGTCTTCATGCAAGCCAAAAACTGAACGCAAGTTTGCAAGGCTGAAGCCAAATTTGCTTTCCCCAAAATGAATACAGGACTGCTCAGTTTAAAAAAAAACAAGGGGCACTGGTTAAGTGGAAGGGAGACCTGCTACACCCAGTTTTTCTTTACCTTATAGACACAGAAACAAAACACTGAATGGTCAAACTTGCCATAACTTAAAAGAATTATATTTGCAATATTACCAGCTATCAGTATATATTGCACATCTTAAACCTACCATACTCTACACTTTCACTAACTAAATAATCTCCTTATTAACAGGGACAAAAGAAATCCCAGCAGAGATTGTTACTGCAGAAAGTTGTTACCATTTGCATTTTTCTAAAGACCTGAACACAGATGTTAAGCAAATATATTTCAAATCATCTAACAAGTAACGTGTAACCTTTTAGACAAAAAATAATTAGGGACCCAGTGAGAAAATAGTTAAATAGTCCAAAAGTGAGCCAAAATACCACCTCACTTTAAATGAGATCAGGCATTTCACTATATACAGTAATTTTACTACTTCTAGGTGAAGGTCTGTGAAATGCCTTTTGTTTTGTTGCTGCTAAAAGAAAAATCACTGCACACAAATAAAGAAATCACTGCCTGAACACAACTTTTCAAGAAGGCAAAAGAGTATTAACTGAGATGGCAGCTGGTTAAGGAATCAGAATTCACTTTCAAGCAACATTTCCATAACCAATTCCTACTCAAACATTTACCTGGGCTTTTTTTCCCCACTTCAATACCGCATGTCCAGCTGCATTGATATATTGATGCATCGGTTAAGATATATTTACACTGGAAATTGTGGACTTCAAATGAGCTGAATTATTATTTCAGCCTGCCTCAGACAGGAAGTTCAATGTGACTTCCAAGAACACAGACTTTTGGGGATTTAAATGTCTTCAGAAAGATATCTCACATTAACTGAATGTAACATACACTCCTTGCTATTGCACACCTTTGCAGGTTTTGATTGTTCTCAAAGCTGAAAAGTGGTAACAGCCAGAGAAGGCAAAAATATTTCTCTCCTGCACATCATAGTTAAAAATGGCAACTCAATGTAAAAACTACATGGTTGCAGCAGATCACTGAGCACATGCACTTTGCCAGTTTCACTCCTAGGAAGCATGAACTTTGCACGTTCAAGTAATTCAACCATGTCAGGTAACTTCAGTCCTCTCACAACCTTCTGGCAAGACAGAAAACAGCGAGAATATTAAAGCCGAGTAAACCTTCTGCCCTGCACAAACCATCTCCTCGCAGCTCCCGCTTCGCCCCCTTTAGCTCTGCTCCCCGCGATACCGAGCCGTGGCAAAGGAACAGAAGCAGCGACGGGCACCAGGCCGAGAAGCCTCGGTGCCCCCGAGGGCAGCGCCGGGGGCAGCCGGCGGGGCGAGGCGCGGCACAGCCCGCACGTCCCCGTTCTCCCGCGGAGCGATCTGCCCCGAGCCCGCCCCTGCCGAGGCCCCCCGCTGCCCCCTCAGCCCACCCACACGCGGGGCCCGCCGGTCCCGGGCGCAGCCGGCGATGGCTCGGCTCCCGCGGCCACCGCCCCGCCGGGACCGCGCTGCCGGCGCCTCAAAGACGGGGAAGGTCAGGGCGGCTCCGCTCGGCGGCTCCCGCCCAGCCCGGCCCGCGGCAGCCGGCAGCGCCCCGCGGCGGGGATGGGGCTGGGCCGCGGTGGGCGAGCGCGGGGTGTGGCGGTGCGGCGGCGCCGTGTGCCGGCCCGCGGGCGGTGCCGCTCCCGGTGCCGGCGCCACTCCCGGTCGCGCCCCCCGCACTCACCCGCGGCTCCCACTATGGCGGCGGCAGCGGCCCCGTGCGCGGCGCGAGCCCCCTCAGCCTCCCTCGCCCGCGCTCCCGCCCCGCCCCACTCCGCCCGGCCCCGCGGCATGCCGGGACAGCGAGTCACACCGGCCGCCGGACGCGCACTGGGGAGGGGCGAGTGGAACTACAACTCCCGACAAGTCCCGCGCCGCACCCCGCGGTGGCTCATTCGAATGAGGGAAGGGGCTCGCGCGCCGCTGGCCCCGCGGCGGCGCCCCGGAGCATTGTGGGATCGTGGGGGAGCGGAGCGGCGAGGGGCGGGGCGGCTGGGGAGGGACGGGGACGGGGTTGTTCCCCTCAGGGACGGGGTTGTACCCTTTTGGGAGAGGTTCTACCCTTTTGGGACAGGTTCGCCCCTCTGGGACAGGGTTCTACCCTTTTGGGACAGGGTTGTACCCCCTGGGACAGACAGGACCCCAGGCCCTGCACAGGGACACGGGTAGTCCAAGTCACAGCACTGCAGGTCCTGAGGTTAATTTTAGTTCCCCCCATAAGACCTATACAGTGACAATTAAAAAAAAAAAAAAAGTTTGACTTGGTTGCAGTGAACTTAGCAAAGAAGGTGTGGCGTGGTAGGAAAATGTCTTCAAATAAATACTTGTGAATATGTAAGTGGTCTAAAAAGCATGGTTTGGGTCTCACTGGAGCCCTCCATATTCCCTGAAGCAGCAGCAGCAGACAGGACTCCTAAGGGTACAGGAGTTGTCAGGATTTAGGATTACATGCCTAAATGGGCCGTGGACAGAGTTGCATTCCTAGATTTCTTGTGTAACTGGAAAGCAGAAGTGCTAGGTGGTCTTGTAGTGCAATAGTGTATATGAGCTAATTAGGGAATACATAACTTGTTTAGTGCTTGAGCTCTGCAGCTTGGGATGCTGGGCAAAAATACATCATCTTAAATAAAATTATTAACCCTCTGGGCCAAAAGCTATCATATTATTACATAAAAACTTCCAGAAAAAGGAGCTCAAAATAGGTACAGAACTCAAAAAGGGAGTCACTATTAATCTTTAGAGGAATTATTATGAACTTAAGGTTTTCCCTTAGAATCATAAAAGCCATTTAGAATAAACAGTCTTCAAGTCCCCTTCTAGGGCTGACATTTGATAATACACAGAAATGTGACAACCAGAAATAGGACTGGTAGAAGAAAAATATTGCAAGGGTACAGGCTAGATTAGAATACAGAAAGGTGAGGGGTTGAAAGAGAAGAAAGACGCTTGCGTTGAGCAGCAGCAAAGTAAGGTGCCTTCCTACAGAATTAACCTCTTAATTCCCTGAGGTATGGTTGCTCATTTCCTTAATTTAGCAGGAAATGGGAGAAAATGTGTATGAGGAAAAGTGTCTGCCTTTATCAGAGTTTATCCTGCACTGGAAGGGACCCACAAGGATCACTGAGTGCAGCTCCTGGCCCTGCACAGGACAGCCCCAACCATCACACCGTGTGCCTGAGAGCACTGTCCAAACACTTCTGAGCTCTGCCAGCCTTGGTGCTGTGACCACTGCCCTGCTACCTTTGCTGGTTCTTTAACTGACCTAAACCACTCAGTGGTGAAACATCTGCTGGCCCATTGCCCAAAACCATTCCAGAAGCCCCAAACCCACTCCATTCTTTGTCACTTCCCACCATCCCAACCACAGAGACTCTCCATAAACACTCAGTTTCCGTTTCCCCTGGGCTGCACGAAAGTTTAGGTTGTAGTGCGCCAAGTTCCAGTCTCATCATAGGGCTGGGCATACAGAGGTAGAGGGAACATCGGCCACGTGGACCTACAGACCTTTTTAAAATAAGAGGCCATGCAATTCTTTTCTCTAACTCCCCTAATCCTTCAGAAATATGTTCATCAGAATCTCCCCAAATATGCCCATACCAGTCCCCTGAATCCACATCAGCTATCACCATCCAGAAGTGGATAATCCTATTGTTTGGGTTTTTTTTTTTTTTTTGGTTGTCGTTTTTGGTTTTTTGGGTTGTTGTTGTTGTTTGACAGCTTCATTTCAGTCCTTTGTTCCAATAAACATATTTGCTCTCATTCCCGGTTAACTCTTTTAAGACATCTGTCTCTAGCTGTTTCTCTATTCCAGTCTTCTGGAATAACCACAACGTGCCTGTGCTGTACCAGGTACGCTCCCGAGGTGGCACACACGCTCTTCACCACGTCCTCGTCTGCCGCGGTGGCACTGCTGTGTCTCCACCGCCTCCTCCAGGTCCAGCCCCTCCTCCTCCACCCATTCCATCCCTAAAGGAGATGGGCACAGCCCTGACTCCCCAGAAACCTCTCTATTGACATCCTGCTGACTGTGCCAAGTAAAATATTGTGTCATCTTATAAAATCAAGGCAAGTAATATATTCAAATGAAATTTATTTACAAAGCAGCTGGCAAAAGAGCTTTTATTTGCTCAGCGTGGCTCTTGCTGGCAGAGGGCCAGTCCTGTTAGCAGCAGAGCTGTGCTCACATCAGGCTGTGCTGGGGCTGCCTGATGAGTCCTTGGGAGGACACACTGCACCCCAGGGCTGGAGGCTCAAGCTCTTGGGTACAAGGAGGTGATGTGGTCTGATGTTTTCTTCTAGATGAGAACCTGTCTTCTCAGCCTGTCTGTCCCCCAAGCTGTCCCCATCAAACCTTGTTTGATGCATTTTCTCCCTCTTCTCCCATGTCCTGCAGGGTTCCCTTGCACCTGGCAAGGAGCAAGTGCTGAAAGGCTCGTGCCACCCTCCCCCTGTGTCACTTGAGCTCCTTGCATGCCCCAGCAGCTTCCTGGTGCCTCTGACTGCAGATCTGACTAAGATCCAATTATGTCTGGAGGTAAAATCCTGAAGTAGCTCCAGAGGTGCTTTGTTGTTTTGTCCCTGTGAGTTCTGCAGTCCAAAGACTGTAAACCTGTAGGTTTTTAGCTAAACCTGCTTATGTTATAGATCTTTAGACCTGCTTATATTTTATACTGCATTGACAATATTTAGATACTGTATTAGCAATAAGTTTAGTCATAATGATCCATATAATCAGTGTCATACATCTCACACCTGACCAAGAGTCTTCTCTCCATGAGTCTGCCACATCCCCAATGTTATCTGGGCCAAAGTACCACCAAGGTAATGTGTTTGCTATCAGATGATCATCCATGATCATCATAAGGATGTCATTGGCTTCATGATAAAGGTTTAGAGTATTAGCCACCCAATTCCAGTGGCAAGGGACATGGTGGGACTTCAAGAAATGGTTAAGGCTGGCTATAAAAGCTCCAGGTGCTTCACAGAGGTGGACAGAATTCAGTTCTCCATCTTGAAGAACTTCTTCTGGGAGAAGAGAAAAACTGCACAGGATCTCATGAAATTTGCACCATGCTTGGGTACAGAGCTCAGCATTCACAGATTTCTTTGCATGCAAGATTATTTTCTCTTTATTGGTAAATGAGGTGTGCTGATGCCAGTCCTCCAGGTTCTTACCACTCAGTAGTTCTTCTTTCATTGAGTCCTTCAGAGTAAGTGAAATTCCATGTGATCACATGTAGAAGCATTCACTGGCTTAGCCTAAGAAAACTTCTAAAGAGCTTACCAGTTTCAGCCCCAGTGCAACCACACAACTACAGAGGGGTGGTAAAACCATGTCAGGGCCAGTTATAAATGAACCAGGGGACAGAGGTCCTGTACACTCTGAGGGGTCGCCAACAGCCAGGAGAAACAAAGGAGGTGGCACTGAGGCATTCCATAAGAAAAGGCACCTGCATGCAAATATTGGCAAGAAACATACAGGAACAAGAGAGACACACGGGGCAACACAGACAGGGCCAGCAGCTGGAAATATCTCTGGGCTTTTAACTGAAAAGAAGTAAAGTGGGGATTACTATGGGACATTCTCTTCAGCTACAGTGACTGAAAGCCCAATTTCCTCCCTGGATTATTTTGTGTATTGAGCAAGAGCATTAGATGACCATCTCCTTTGGAGCTCAAGCTTTAGGAGCAGAGCAGTGGAGGGATGTCTCAGGGACATGTCCCTCTGGACATCTTCACTGGGACCCTTGTCTTCCCCAGAGGCAGTGTTAGGTCCCTTGAAGAGGAGGGTGTTATGTCCCTTGGCTGGGAGGGAGGGGAGGGGTGCAGATGGCCATTAAAAACCAGCCTGGGTGCTGGACATATCCCTCAAAGGTTTTATTCTAACCCTCAGAGCCAACAAAGGAGTTGAGAAGGGGAGAGAGCCTGGGATTGAGGTGGGCAGGATACCAAGGACTAAGTACTTCTGACATAATTTAGAAATAGAGCTGACAAATGAGCAAAGCTGGCAATTCTGTGACCAAGGCTTTCAAAGTACCATGCACCTGCACTTTTGGTAAATTCCATGTACAAGGAGGCTGCAATCGATTTCAAGTCCTGTGGTATCGTTATCTTCTACAACCAAATTTTCTTTTGTCCACTGGTGCCTGAACTGCCATTGTTAAATCCTTAGATTTTGGAAAAATTTATCTCATTAGAAGCTACCTCTCACCCCAAGGAAGACAGAAAAGATATTGCTAATTGAATTGCCTCATCAGTCAGTTAAAGCTAAGAAACCCAAATATAATTTAATCTTAATATATATTACTTTTTAGTGATGGTGTAATAGCTGATGTCAAACAGAGGTAGAGGGAACATCGACCACGTGGACCTACAGACCTTTTTAAAATAAGAGGCTATTCCAATAAACCTAGTCTATTAGGTTAAAGCAGCTCGATCTCTGTGCTGATAAACCCTGTACAGTATCAGCAGCTCCCAAGCTCCATCTTTCCCCCTGTCACTGCACCCAGGCTCTATTTCATCAATTTCAATATTTAATTCCTGAAGTTCAGAAACTCTTTAAATCCCTATTAAGCAGGATCCAACATGCTGTGTAGCCCTCCATAGAACCGCTTGCAAGTACATTGTAAAAAGATGGCAGAATTTATTTGGTATTTATTTTGGCAATGACAAAACAAGATCTGGAAATCCCAGAGAAAAGCTGTGCAGGGATTTACAAACTCTTGCCTACATATTTACACAGTCATATTTGCATGTTTGAACAGCATCCGAGGAGCCTGCTCAAAATAGCTTTGTCAGGCTTTGGTGGAAGGTCCTCTCAGACCTTCATGTTTCACAGCAGAAAAATCAGTTTGCCTTTTGACTTCTGTTTTCCCAGGGAAAAAAATCAAAGCCATTCAGCTGCCCCAGGTTAGGCAGCAGGTCTGACCTCAGCTCCTACAGCAAGACCTCCAGGATCACAGAACCCTCAACTCACCATCAGCCAACTGAACTGGTTTCCTTGCACATATGGTGTCAAAAATGCATAACCCTCTCCAGTTCAGCCAGGAGAAAGTGATTTTATGCTGAGACTGACAGGAGCAGCACAGGCTGTCCACAGCACAGCTCACATGGGGCATCTCATGAGAGGACCATGGAAAGCCACGTGCCTGTGCCCTCCCAGAGAACAGGTCTCTTTGGCTGGCAGTGGTAACCATTTCAGAAGGTGCTTGTGCTCAGGAGGGTGCAAGCCAATTTACATGTTCCAGCACCCTCCAGGAAATCTGGGACAGAGAAAGCTCAAAGGTTTCTTAAACCTGCTTAAATCCTGCTTAAAACATGAGAAGCAAGAGCAAACCCCACATGTCCTGCCCATTTCCAGCCAGGGCTGCAGGGCAGCAGCTCCCATGCTCTGGTCCCTTTTGCTGGTCTTTACCAACTCTGTTATCACCCAAAGGTGTTTTGCACAACAAAAGCTGAGCTGCCTCACCTCTGGGTGCTCAGCTGGTAGCAGCTGCCCTGGTTTCCAACCAGCAGAGTCTTCTGGGTGCTGCACTTGACCCGACAGACTGAGAAGTCCAACTGGCCAGGGAAGTCCGGGATGGCTCGGGCACCAATGGCCCAAATTGGCACAATGAACCCTTCCCTTTCAGTGATGCAGAGGAGCTGGTGGAAATAATCCTGCAGGAAAAGAAACTGTCTCAGCACAGGGCATTTATCCCCATGTTCAGCATGGACAAAGAGTATCTCCCAGTTCTAGATCCCGTGCAACTCCACTGAAACCAGCAGAGGTCCTCAAAATCCAGGCCAGATACCCTGAATCCAGCCTTGAAGGTTCATTTCCACGGAAGACACCAATCTCTTGGGACCTCCAGACTCACCTTGTTCTGCCTGGGGGTGAAGAGGACGTGAAAGGTCATAGAGAGGCCCGGTGGCACCTTGCAGCACACATCATTGGGGCCCACCAGCTGGAAATATGGTGAGCTCTCCAAGGTGATCTTTACCAGCAGAGGAACCTGTGGGAAAGACACAGAATAATGGTTTGGCCATTTGTGGAAACAGGTGGACATGCCCTGGTGCCACCCTTAACCACCCTTCTCTGCTCTTCTCTTCCAGCACAGTGTTAAACCTCCATGTCCCAGCACTTACCTTGTCCCTGTTCCTCAGAGCCAGTGGCACTTCTCAGGCCTCACCAGGGGTGTTGTTGTGAAACATCACCTCTGGTGGGCACGGCTGAGGTGAGCTGTGATCCAGGCCAGCTGCTGGAACTGGAGAGGCCAGAGAGAGCAGGGAGAGGTTCAGGTGCTGGGAGGAAGATTCTGCACTGATCCCCAGGGAAGTACAGGCTCTGGGTGAGTATGTCTGCCCACCCACACTGGGCAAACAGTGGCTCTTCCACCTCTGCCCTGGGCTGATCAAAAGCTGCTGGACCACACTGAGCAGGCTCAAGCCAAGCAGCTCTTTTGGGACCCTCCTCAAATATCACATCAAACAGCAAGGAAGAGGGCAGGGAAAGGCCACCTTGTGATGAGATGTCCATGCTTGTATTGAGGCTGGACAATCTGGGGCAGATTCAGCTTCTTAGTCCTGGCCAACCTCTGCTTGATGGTGGGAGACATCTCCTTCTGGAAGGCAGAGGGAATCAGCTGTAAGGTAAAAAACACCAAGAGCCTCAGAAATGCACTTGTTCATAGAGACTTTTCTTGTTCACTTCCTACTGATGAATAATTTGTGATCACAGCCACTAGGACAGTTCTGGAAGCCCTGGAAGTTACCTGCTGAAATATTTAACATCAGTAAATTAATGATATAGAGCAGAATGCACATGCTGTAGACACGTGGTTCTGTCCCATTAGCTTCTCTGTGATTTGATGTGACATGCATGGGGATTTCTGCTCTTTGGGCATTTGTTTCCTCTTTAGTTTCACTGGATGGAGCTGCTGACCTTTGCAGAGAGTGGGGAGGAGTTATCAGAACTCCCCTAACTCTGTCCCTGCACATCACTCACAACCCACCATGTGGAGATGTCACTGCTGGGCGAGTCCGAGGGAGGCAAGAACGCAGTGCTGTGCCAAGACTGAAGTGCACAGGAAGGGCTCCAAGCTTCAGGGCTCTCTTCTTAATTAGCACTTGTTTTCTCTGTCTGGCCTCACAGACCCCTCCCCAGAAGAACACAGAGATCTCCTTGACAGAGTCCAGCACCAGAACATCTCCAGTCAAGTGAGCTCCAGTCAGCAAAGGGAGGTTTGTGGCTGGGGAGGAGGAATTGCCCTGCTGGGCTGGATCTGTGCTGCACACAGGAGATGAGACAGAGCAGCTGGTTTGGAAGCTGTTCTAGCTGGGACCAGCCGTGTCTCTCAAAGCTCCAGGCAGAGTTTGAGCTGCCCTCCACATGCCAGGTGCCCAAGGGCAGGTTGGTGAGAGCAGCAGAGGTGAGTGTCCAACCTGACAGAAGGAATTATTGCCACACAAAGGGGATGGAAAGCAGCGCACACACATGGCTTCAGCTGCATATTGGTTTAACTTGGCTCTGGTGGCACAGCCAGCCAAGATGCTGGACTGTCCCTGAAACATCACACCGTGTTCCCTACTGCACCAGGACAAACCCCACCAACAGGAGCAGGGCACAAAGAGGTGGGGAGGGGCTCTGCAGATTCACAGCGCTGCTGGACAACAGGTGGGGCAGGGAGAGGGACACGAGGAGAGTTTCCAGCCTTAACACAGCTTGGGCCCAGTCACAGTGGGTACTCCCAGTTAGAGGTTTCTCTGCCTCTCTGACAAACTTTCAATTATGATGCTCCACCACTCTGCCCTGGGATCCAGAAGCCATTGTAGAGAATGTCTGGATTATTTATGCCACTGGCTATGTCTTGGCTCACCTGGAAGGAGCAACAATGGAACTCTGAAAACCCAGAATCCCATTCATGAAGACCCACAGGATACTCTGGTGTGTCCAGTCTGTGGCATCCTGCAGAACTGAAGAACATGAGGCCATCCCACCCTGATTCATCAGTAGTCCCTATTTTAGTGGCTGATCATAGAAGTAAACCCCCAGAACAAACAGACCCTGAGACAAAACAGCCTTTTGCTGTGGGTGCAGTCCCACAAGCCAAAAAACTTGTCAGAGCTTGGTGGCACTTACCATCTCCCACCTTTTCCATTACGTTTGTAATCCCATTTTCTGAAATTATTAACCAAATCTCTGTTAATATCCAAACTGTCCTTTATCAAGCTTTATAAGTTTTCTTGGTGGGAACAGAAGGAAAGTGAATGCTACCGGGCTGGCCCGGATGCGTCAGCCGAGGCAGCAGGACCTGCCACACCATGGCATTGTCGGCTGCCAGAGAGGCTCTAAGAGCTCGGGAAACTCCGCAGGAGCCTTCCCCGGGGGCAGAGCGTGGTGGGAGCTCCTTTGGGCCCGCGGGAGCCTTTCGAGAGCAGAAAAGGACAAAGGACGTGTGTCCCTTCCTCACAGCCTGTCACATTAGGGCTGGGCGGCAGTGCAGGACCCTGCCCGAGGGGCAGGCTTGGGTGGGTTTGTTCCTTATCAGCCATCCGGTGAGTGCCCAGGGGAAGCGGCGCATCCTTTGTTGATGGCTTTTCCTCCCGGCGGATGGCGGCCAGCGATGGCTGCAGCCCTGCCTCGCACCTCTCCCAGAGACAGCCTTTGCTTCTGTCCCAGCTCGGGGGAGCCCTCAGGAGGTCCTGCTCCTGGCACTTGGCTTGGTCCCTAAATTTCACCCGACTGGCCTGGAGTGGGTGAGCCTGCAGTTCTCGGGAGTCATGGGCTGCGGTTGGACAGGGAGGATGCTCGGAGGGAGGGCTCTGGGTTCCAGGTCAGTGAGAAGGGACACAGACACGTTTGCTCTTTGTGCACTTCATTGTGCTTTGGCACACAGCTATGAACAAGACTCCTTTTGCTCATAGCCCTGGTTTGACATCAGCGCTGTCCTAGGGAGGGAAATTGTTCCCCAATTAACACTTTGAATCCCAGACATACCTCATCTCTGCTTTCTTCAGTTCTTCCCTGCTGCCTCCTTGGGTTGATCTGAGGAATCGTAGCCTGGGACAAGAATCTCTTTTACCCTTATCCACAGCACCCTCTTTTTAAACTATGCCCAGCCAACACTAAAATGTTAATGTCTGGCACCTGTCGCTCTTTTAGGTGACAGTACAGCTGCATTGACCCTAAAAACACACCCATAGTCACGACAGCAGGTCAGGAGCCCAAGAATCTCATGCATCAGGCAGTGAGACAGGCATGACGCTGTCACGGTTCCAGAAAGAAAGCTTGGCTAAGGCAAAGCATGCTGCCCTGGAAACAGGCTGGCTCTGCTCATCTACATGCACTCCTGAGGGAGCAGCTCCCCAGTGGGGCTACAGCTGAAACCCACAGGAGTGTGGAGCCTCTGGGCAGAGGCAGAGGGGGAAGGATACACCCTGTCCTTACAACGTGGGGTGCAGAAAAGCTGGGGTGGGAGGGGGAAGGGGTCCAGTGACTCCCTGGTCTCTCAGTGGAGTCAGCAAGGCTAGAAAAGGGTTAAGAACCTGGGCAGGGAAATGTTTGCCTGGGCTTGTTTTTCTGCCCAGCCCGTGTGTCCGTTTATTGTGCTGGGCCATGGAAAGGCTTCCTGGCTGCTGGGAGCAGTCACCGGCGCATGCCTGGCTGAGAGAGCCACGGGAATGAGTGGTGACAGCTCCAGTCTGGAAGGCTGTGATCTCCCATTTTGTAGGAAACGTGCTGGGATGGAAGGGCTGAGCTCAGCCCAGGGGCTGCCAGTGCCCCAGCACAGTCACATCTGTCAGGTCATAGCACTGCCTGTGGCAGCCTCCCTTGTTTTTGGGGCTGGCCCACAGGTGCCACCAGCCCCCATGGAGACACTGCTGGGGACCAACCCCATGGCTCCACTGGAGAAAGGTTTGGGGATCTCCCCTTCTCCCACCATCATGGCTTAATGATAGCCTCATGTCTAACACTTCCCACAGCCTTTTTTGGAATGTTCTCAGACATCTCTTTCCCAGAGGAGGTGGGAAGAGGTGAGCCTTTCTGAGAACAGAGCTGCTTCTGGTAAGCTCCTTTCTTTGAGACTGCCAGCGTGTGCAGACACGCCGGATGGAGAAGTGGGAAGAGGGGATGTGGAGAGGTGCTGATTGTGCTGTGTGCATGCATGCCGTGGCACAGGGCCCGGGGGCTGCCTCTGTGGCAGATGGGGACTCACAGCACCCCAGGCAAAGGGCTGGGGCCAAGGACCTGGCTGTTCCTTCCAGGACATGAGAATGCCTTGCACAGGCACTGGCTGCTCCTGCTGACATGGGAGGAATAGGAGGAGTAAGCGGGGCTGCTGCAAACAGGCACATGCTTCATCCTCTCCCACAGCCAAGGCAGCAGGCTCTGGCAGAGGTGAAATAGCAGAGCCATGGCACTTTACTGCTGCCCATTTTCTGTGAAATCCACAGGGGCTCCAGAAAAATCCTTTTCCAAGAAGCAAAGGAGGGGAGAGCCCCCTTTATCACTCTGGGACAAAGCAGAACACAGCCACCCCTGTGCCAAGGCAGAGCATGGCAGCAGCTCCAACAGCAGCCAAGGTCTCCTGTGGCACGTGGATGTTTCTGACCTCCTGACCACTGTTGCTGCCATTCTCACCTCTCCTCCCTGCAGGGCAGTGGCAAGAGACTGCCCTTCCATGGATCATGGAACCACAGAACAGCTTGGGTTGGAAGGGATCTTTAAATGCCATCTAGTCCAACACTCCCTGCCATGGGCAGGGACACGTTCCACTGTCCCAGGTTGCTCAGAGCCCCATCCAACCTGGCCTTGAACAATTCCAGGGATGGGCCAGCCACAGCCTCTCTGGATAATCTATGCCAAGGCCTCGCCTCCCTCTTCTAGGGAAGAATTTATTCCAGATATCTAATCTAACCCTGCTTTCTGCCAGTTTGAAGCTATCTTGCCTTGTCCTGTCATTCCATGCCCTTGTCCAAAGTCCCTCTCCAAGTCTCTTGTGGTCCCATTTGTACTGGAAAGGCTCTAAAGTCTCCCTGGAACCTTCTCCTCTCCAGTTGAACAACCTAGGTCTCTCAGCCTGTCTCCACAGCAGAGGTGCTCCAGCCCTCGGAGCGTCTTAGTGGTGTCTGGACATGCTCCAGCAGCTCCACATTCCTCCTGGGGCCCCAGAGCTGGTGGGACAGATCCTCTGCCTCTCCTCCATCATGCCAGCTTTGTGGAACTGTTGTTCCCTTCAGGGCCTGCAGCTACACAGAAGGACTGGGACATCAGGATGTCTCCCCAGCTCTGCAGGCACTTAGGCTGTGTTCAGGGAAGCCTGCTCCAGCACAGTCCCTTCATGCTCCTTCTCCTCAGCTGAAAAGCTGCCCAGGTTTCACCTCTGCCATGCAGAAACCTTTCCCAAGAGTTCCTCATTCCCTTTCCTAGGAAAGAGATTGCTCCCATGGCTGCCTTGCTCTGTGGGAGGGAGGGAAGTGACTCTTCCCTGTTTAGAAAGAGCATAACCATGGTGAGCACTGAAGAACTCCACGTTTGTTTCTTTAGACACAATATTTTCAAACAACTTGAACCTTGTTTGTTGCAGCAGAGAATGCAGCCCTTGACAGCCTCCATGGGACAGGCAGAGGATGAGTTTTCCTCAGTCCAGGCTGCTCCAGCTGCCAAGGAGAGGCACCAATTCCCACTGCAGGTGTGCACCTTTCCCTGCAATGTCCCACTGGGATCAGCCAATAGTTTGCAGCTCAGGTGTGATGCTGCCAGGGGAAGAGATGCATTCCACAGCCTGGCTGCCTTGGGAGGCTGACTGGTAGCTGTGGAAAATACACTTTGCACTGTGTGCTGGACTTCAAATTGGTTCTCATTTACAGAGAAGGAGGAAGCCATTGTGTTCAGAGAAGTGAAAGCCAGTGGGATGTTCTCTACTACTTTTGAAAACATTTTCTACATAAAGCAGTTCCTTTAAAACACAAGCCCCAGAGTGGTGACTACTTCCAAAATTTGAGTTTTCCGTCCCCTGTGGAGTCACTGGCTGCAGACAGGTCCAGACATCTGCTTTTCATTTCCTGCTTTATTCTTAAATGTGAGAAAATACAAAACTGAGTGGTGCCTTTCTTGATCCCCTGCAGTTTAATTCTCTCCCTTATTACAGTAATGGCTCAAGAGCTCTACATGAAGCACAGAGGCTTCTCCAAAGGGCATCTCCAAAGTAAGAGGCCATATTTGGCTCTGAGGAACCTTCTCCTGAGTTTGGCAAGGGTGTCCTTGGCCAGGAGAGAGGGGGTTGGTGGGTTGGTTTGTGTCAGAGCAGCATCTGAGCTGCCAACACCACTGAGGAGAGGTGGTTAGTGTGAGGATGAGTTGCCATGAGGCAGCTGAGAGCTTTGTCAGGGGAAAGAGAATCCCATCCTATATCCAGAGCTGGAGTCATGTGTCAGTGTGTCTCCATTTTAGCACCAACACTGGCTGGGTTGTCCCAAAAATGAAATGTTCCTGCTGCCTCTTTCCAGCAAGCCTCTGGGATGCAGGACAATACTGTGGGCAGACAAGGATGCAGTCAGTACCCGTTCTCTGATCCACTCTGGCATCTTTCAGATCGGATACAGGCTCACTTACTTTCCCTTTTAATTCTCAGTCTTGACCTTATTTCTAAGAATACAAATCTATTGTAGCAAACAATTCTTTCACAAAGAACCAAACAGCATAGTTTTCCAGCACGGAAACTCCCTGAAGGAGATGGAAAGTATTCTGGGGCCATTTCCTGTTTGTTTAGGACACATCCCACATTCTTTTTATATGTTGTTTTGCATATAAAGCTTTGCAGGTTCAAGGTGCTTTTTGCCTTCACGAGCAATTCTTCAGGCACTAGTCATATATTCCCTCCACCAGGAGGACCTTGACCCTGTGCACAGCTCCAGCTGGTTGTGAACAGCCCTGGTGTTGCAGTGTGATTTCATGGTTTACCCCCAAACCCCGGGTTTCTCCCCTGAAGATTTCCTCCCAGGTGTGTCAATCACCCGTCCTTTCATCACCCTGACCCCTGCCAGCACTGTCTGTCACTCCTGGAATTCCAGATGGACTCAAGTGACTGGGCAGATTCAAAAGATGCCCTCCACCCCCGGGGGGGCGGGCATCGGGCCATCCAGGTGTCCTTTGTCCCTTGAGACCTCCTCTGCCATACCTGGTTGGTGGCTCCCTTTGCCTTCTCTGCTCCCCTTCCCCAGGTAAAAGAGGGAGCAACCATGCGGTCGAGGAGTTCTGTTGGAGCAGTTGCTGCATTCAGGGGCCTGCAGCCCAGAATAAAAGCTCTGGATTAAAACCCTCCATCAGAACTTTCTCCTTTCCTTCACTACTGCCTTAAAGCTTCTCTGGCAGAGGCAACCTGAGGAGCAGACCCTCTGTGAGAGGAAGCTCCATCCTGCTGCCACTGGAGCTCTGGTATGTCTGGACTCGTCTCCACGCGCCCAGCTGCAACATCCAGCTAGCTGTTATAGGAAGAATTAATCCAGCCAAATTAAAATTAAAAATTGTTTTTATTTAGTGATCAAATTCTATCTGAGCCAGCCACAAAGAAAAGGACAGTGCTGAGCCCGGGATTGGTGCTGGGTGAGACAGAGGTCTGACCAGTACAGCAGAGGGTCCCCTGTGTTTCACACCAGCTGTCCTGCTCAAGCAGTTTGTATACAGTTTATTTTGCCCGAGGCAGGGATTTCGGGGAAGTGATGTACATCCCTGACTCAGTTATGGGAACTTGGCATTGAATCTCAGTCGAGCTATATGTATTAGATTGTAAATGAAGTTTTATCAGTGGAAGTTTCAACATATGTGAGGCAACCCCCTAGCTCAGACTTGGATGCTTTATGCCAATATTTCTTAGTAATATAAAACATTACATTCATATCACCCCATAGGCGTGAATTACCCATATTACACATAACATAGCCAAAAGTGTCTCTGGGGTGAAACACCACAGTGGCCACACTTGGTTCAGTCACAGGGGCCAGATAAGCCAAGGCACGTCCTGTCCTCAATATTGGTAATACCAATACCCTGCCAAAGCTGTGGTGGGTGGGAAATGCTGGAGCTGCTTTTATGTATCTTCTGGGTAAGATGGGATATGGCACTTTGACCTGTGGTATTATGTGGTTTGGAGCAATAAACTGAATTCCTGCCTAAGAATTGCAGCAATCAAAGCTTAGGGGATGACATCATATCAGGCTTCTGAGTGTGCCTGGTGCCTGTCACCAATGTCCCCAGCAGCCTTGTTCTCCTTTTGTGTGCATCAAAATTGGTGTTTAGGTAGGAGAACATCTGTCCTGCTACAAAAATATCTTTAGAGCAGACAGGAGCAGGAGGCAGAGAGCCCAGACTCCAGCATGGACACTGAACTGTCTGGTGTGACATCCTTTTGTGGGTGCTGAGGGTCACACTTGGGGCAGTGCTGGAAAGCCCAGAGCTTGCAGGACCCTCTGGTAGTGCCCAGTGTCCAGTGTGGGATGTCCACACTCCATGGCAGGAGCACAGGCAGCAGCACCCACAGTGTTTGTGGGTGTTTTTCCCTTGTCCATGTTTCCAAGCCTTCCTCAGCCATACTGTTGTTACATAGAGGGGGAAAAAACAACCATTTTCCTGTTAGGTACTGCTTTTCTTTGGTGCTGTAACACCCTTCAGAGAACCTTTGGGTGCAAAGGGTTACCTCAAGAAATCTCCCAAGGAGGAATGGGAACAGACTGGGATAAGCTGGCCCTGGTTCCCAGTTGCTCAGTTTTCCTGCTCTTTGTTTCCCTGAAGGCTTGGATGTCCCTGGCTCACAGGGTTGCACACTCCAACACTTGGATGCTGTGATCCTGGGATTGCTTGGGCAGGAAGTCATCTGCCTGCTTGTCCTCATCCATATCACAACTTCATCTACAGGTCCAGATCTACACTGAAAACCAACCTGGTATTCCTGGAAACTACAGTGAAACTAAATCAAATTGAGAAAACAAGTGCACGGACAATTCCTACTGTAACTAAAGAAGCTGAAATCTGTTGAAGGTAAGAGAAGTCCTGAGATCCTTCACGGTCATGTGGGAATCCTTAAAATCAGAGGGTTTTGGGAAAGCTGCAGAAGGCAGGCCTCAGAGACAGCAGACCTGTGATTAGAGCTAAGTGGCCTGCCTTTTGCAGCTTTCCCAAAACCCTCTGATTTTAAGGATTCCCACATGTCAGACTGACACAATGCATGTGGTTTACCATGAGTTATACCAGAAATATCTCCTGGCATACATCAGATCCTCTGACTTTAGGTTCTTCAATGCTGCAAGACCTCAAAGAA
>QUSF01000023.1:4352295-4439747 GCA_003676055.1 Chloebia gouldiae | reverse complement strand
AACACCTATGGAAAGTCTTGCCTTTGGCAAACAAAGCACTCCCACTTAGCTGAATGTCAGAGCCCTTCCTCATTTTTACCTATCTCTGGCAGCAAACCCTTTGCAGAAAAGGCAGAACTTGTCTCTTCAGGGGAGATGTGAGAATATGTAGGCTGTGCCATCACTTCCAGCAGCCAAGGTGCCCAATGGCTTCAGGCAATGCCATTTCCTAGGACAAAAGTTTCCTGTTGACCTTGAGAAAACACCATTTGGGGAAGGGCCAGAAAACATCTGAACAAACTCAGCATGTTCTGTTCTTGCTAGATCAAACAGACTATTTCAAGCCTTAATTTTTATTTCATTTCCTTGAAATGAGCATTTTCTTCTAATACAGTATAAGCAAAAACTGAAGCTGCAGTCTGGGATTTTCACCAAATGCATTATGTGGAAACCTGGGGATTTTCTCTTTTGAAAACTAAAATTCCGAATGGAACCGTTGGAATTTCCCACAGCACAGAGATGCCAGATTTCCTCCAGCCCTAAGAAAACTTCAACAATAAAGATTTCTGAGCCAGTCACAGACTCACTCTTGAGCTTATCTTCATCCTTCAGCTGAGGGAGTCGTCAGGGGAAAATTGTTCTGTCTCCCGGGACGAGAGATGAAAGAGAAAGTAAAGGTGCAGGATGTGCCTGCAGTGCTGTTGTGTCCGCTTCTGACCTGCCCGGGGCTGGCACCGGAAAGCCCTGAGGCAGCCTGGCTCTTGCAGAGCTGGGCTCTCCTCTCCTGCTCCAGCATGAGCAGGACCCCGGTGTCTGAGCCCCTGTGCTCATGGAAAATCGGGCTGTCCTAGCGAGCACACGCTGCAGACAGCACGGCCAGGGCACAGGAGCTGCCTGCAGAGCCACTGGCTCCTGCTCATCCCTCTCTTGGGTGATGCTCCTAAGAGGCAGCCTGGCCTGGGATCAGAGTGTAGCTGATGAACTCGTAACCCTGATCAGCAAACTCTGTCTCTTTTGGCCTGATGACTGCTGTTGTAAGATGGCTGCCAAAAAGGGAAGGAATAACTGCTTTGGCATTTTGGGTAATTAATGAGCTTATTGAGAGCAGGGAGCTGTAGCTGGAGGTGGGGAGAGCTTTACAAGCCTGAGGACAGTGATGCCTTGGCAAGAGCCACATTGGTGGGAGAGGAGGAGGGGGCAGCCGACCGCTTAAAATCCCTGCCTGAATAATTTGCCAAGTAGTCTGGGCTGCTCTGCGTTTGTTGGGAAAAGCGGTAAGTACATGTGGGGAATTCCAGGGACCGTCCCGCGCCAAAGCAATCGTATTCCCTCCCCTCTCCCTCTTTTCCCTCCGCCTCCTGTCGTCACCCTGGACACGTGTGAGGATCTGAATAACAGCGAAAGCTCTGTCTCGGCGCTTCATCATCCTGGAATGAGCGGCAGCATCTGTGTTGCTCCGGAGGATGCAATAAGCAGCCGGGAGTGGGAAATATTGCCTGTAATCCCTCCCCGCCTGCCTTTCCTTCTGCCGACCACGGGAACATGAAGGCTGCCTGTCTCCAGATGCTGCTGCTGCGGGCCCTGTGCCTGGTGACCCTGGCTGGAGGTGAGGCACACTCCGCTGGTCCCCGGGAGCAGCCGGCTTCGGGAGGGGACGGCGCTGGGGCCGGGCATGGCGCTGCATCGGGCTGCGGGGACCGCTGCGGGATGCAGGAGATCTCGGAGCTGGATCGGGCTGGCTTTGGGAAGCGGTGGGACGGCGAAGCCAATAAATGGCCGCAATCGTGGCAGCAGGGACACCCGAGCAGCCCCGTGATGGTTTCTGTCACGGCTTAGGGCAGATGGGGAGAGTGCCGGAGACACTTCCTGATAGCCTGTATTAGGAAAAAAAAACATAATGTACTTCTTGTCCGCCTTTTTTCACCTCCCTGGGAGCGTGGCAGGAAGACTGCAGAGTGGCCAAGGGTGAGTGTCTGAGGAGAATACCTCACCCTGCCATGCCTGTGAGGCAGGGGCTTTGTCACTGCAGTGTGTGCGTGCGTGTGTACAAGGGGGAGCCGCTCTCCGGGAGAAAGAGCTGTTCTCTGGATAAAGGTCTGTGCTCTGGATAAAGGTCTGTGCTCTGGATAAAGAGCTGTTCTCTGGATAAAGATCTCTGCGAGCTCCGGGCCGGGGCAGGGCTGGCTGTCAGTCAGTGGCCCATGGCACACGTCACTTGCCACTGCCCAAGGCAGCCCTTCAGCAGGGTGGTGGTGCTGGGCTGTCACGCAGGCTCTCAGCACTGCAGGCAAGGCTGGACTTCGCCCAGAGCCAAGGGCTGATCTATTCCCACGATGCAAAGAGCCCCTGAGATCTGTCCTGCTGCCACCAGACCGGAGCAGTGAGGACAGCACGGGCAGGTGGGGATGGAGCTCCTTCCTCCTCACATCTCTGGGCAGGTTCTCCAGGGCTGGCCCGAGAAAAGGGGACAGCAGGGACACCGGGCAGCTTACCCTGCCCTAGGAACCCGCTGCCTGCTTGGCACTGCCTGACTCTGCTCACCCATGGCCAAGCATCCATTTCCCCCACAATGAGGATGCAGGGCTGCTTCTGCTAAAGGCCTGGTGGAGCTCCCTGGGTCTTTTGAGGAACTGTGCTGAAAAGCAGGTGCCAATGGCTCCTAAGAGCAGTGGTCTTGGGTGGAAAAACTCCCAGATCCCTTAGGCAAAGACTCAGATGCAACTCAGAGAAGTGGGGTTGTGTACCCCAGGAGGAGGGCTCCATGCTCCCTGTGGCGCCCCTCTGTCCTTGGAGGGTGCTTTCCAAGCTCCTCCGCTCTGGGAGAAACCTTCCAGGAATTCAGCCAAATGGAAACCATTTGCATTGGTGCCAATAATTGCAAAATCAGTTCAGGGTTCTCAAAGGAACAGATTTGCTTCTCCAAGGAACAGGGCCTTTGGGACCAGTCAGGGCCTGCTCCCCACCATGCACGTCCCTGGCTACCCACATGGATGGTGTAGCCCTCTTGTCACTGTGACTGTTTTTTTGAACTGTGCTCTTGAAAGTGGAGGGCACCAGCAGAATATCCTCTGGCTAATGAGAGTTGACTGTCAAGTCAGCTGCCCTGAATTCCCAGCAGAGAATTCTTGACCCTAAAATGCCACAGAATACATTATTGTGTGAAAAAAGAGTTTTGCTTTAACTTGACTTGACCAAGAGTTGGAAGCAGGCTTCTGTAGGGGGGCCACAGGAGTGTTTGCTTGGGATTTCTTTGCAACCAGAGTTTTCCCCAGTAAATGATTCAGAGTGCTCTTGCATTGATGCTCATTCTTGTACCTGGTACCTGGATTATTCCTAACTGAAGTGCATAAAATTCGCCACATTCACTTGGGAATCAGAGGCAACATTTTGTAAGAGACAGCCTGGTTGAAACCAGACTCCAATTCCTTTCTTTACAGAGGCCCCAGATAAATCAGGGCTTGTTTTTGTAACTCTTGTCCCCTGGGATGTCAGGAACAAGTTGGCAGGATGTGTTGTGCAAGTGTCTGTTGAGGGAGGCTGGAGGTAGATGCAGGCATGAATGGTCCCCAGTGGTGTGACTGGCCTTGCCCCTTGAAGGGGTCAAGAGGGGTTTCATTTTTACACTTTGCAAACTGAAAACCGTTATTTTCTGGTGGAGGTTGAAAAGATGTGTTTGGGAAGCTGGGCTGCTGAGATACCTGTGGGGCGTTCAGTGCACCAGTGAGCAGAGGGGCAGGATGCTCACCTGGAGGGGAAGTCCCACAGGAGGAAGAGATAAGACTGATAAGGAGAGAGCAGAGCGCCCTGCCAGCTGCTGAGGGTTGCAGCAGGTCTTTGGGGGATGAAGAAATGTATTTTCTGGGCATTGTGCTGAGACCAGTCCTCCTGGTAGCCAAAGGGGAAAGGAGCTGCAGGTCCAGGGGCTTGGACATCCTACAGGACAAGCTGAAACGCTGACCTAAAAGCCCAGAGTTTTCACAGTGCTTCCCACCCCCACCCCCCCAGTTTTATGGGTATCCTATTACATGTGTGGGTGCTACTGTCTTCATCAGGATCGTCTTCATCTCAGTTCAGCAGGCTTGGAAACTTCTGACAAGTGGATTAGAAACTTTGTGGCAAGCTTTGGACTCTTCCCTGGAGAAGGGAGAAATGAACAGTGTGCTGGTTTTGAGTGGCCCTGATAAAAAGCCAACACTTAATGAGGTGAAATTTTTATTTCAGGGCAACCCAAAGCACCTCTGAAGTGTTCGAACGAGTGCAGAAATTTTACAAGTAAGTTACCAGAGAGGCTGTTTAGGGGCTACCGTGAGACCGAACCCAGCTGCAGACGAAGAGCCACCATGTAAGTGCTGCCACACTTCCAAGTGGGATCCGGGTTAAATGGATGGGCAAAGACTGAGGGATTTACTTGGCAGGACAGGGCAGAGGAGCAATGCAAGGAGAGAGCTCATGTGTTCCTCTGAAAGCAGATATTTTATCTGGAGACAGATCCAGACTTGTGAGCTTGTCTGGAAGTGAGAAACACTCCATTTCTTTTCTTTGGGATAATTGTTTTGTGCTTATGCTGAAGTTCATGCACCATTGACACCATTTTATTGAAGCCCAGGGGGTAGCTCCAAAGTGAAGCTGCCGAGCTGGCCTTGGAAAGTCTCACATCTCCCAGTAAATCAGAGTTTTGCCTTCCACGCATGTGTGCTGTGGAGCAGCTGGTACCTGTGGAGCTTTCTGTGTCCAAGCAGGACAATGCTTTTGAAAGTGAAAAACTTCTTAGGGGAAAACCTGTGAGTCATGTTCAGTTGCTGCTCATTCAGTCAGATATCAGAGGCACCTGCCTGCCCTTCCTGAAATGAATCATCCAGACAATACTTGTTGTTTGCTATTTACACACCTTCCCCATAGGTCTGATCACCTGAACCAGTGTTTTCTTTATTCAGTGAGTGATCCCTTTTTATTTTCAGACTTATTACTCTGAAGTTCAAGGAGATTTGTGCAAATTCAACGGAAGACTGGGTGAAGAAGATCAAAGACAAACTGGACAGGAAAAAGGCCACAGTGATGCCACCCCATGATGTCGCCTCAGCAGAAGAGCCTGGTAGCATTGAGAGACATGTTGGTCTTCCAGAATTGGCTCCATCTCAAGCCACTGCTCCAACTAGTTTCTTCCAAGGGACTGGAACAACAGTTAGGGAGACAATACGTGCCACGACAGAGGTGTCCAGCAAGCCCCCACTGGGCAGGCAGGACCCCCCCCAGCTCCCTGCAGGATCCACCCCCGTGACACAGGAAGAGGCTGTGCACTCTCAGGTCACTCCAGAAGCAAAGGGAGAGTCCCCAGATTCTCCTGAATCTTCAGCAACCATTGCAGCAGGCATGGGTTCCAGCCAGCCCACCCCACGCCCCACTGCTCTTGATACAACTTCTCCTGACCCAAATTCACACCTGAGGGCTGCTGCAAGAAGATCAAACCAACCTGTACTTTCTACCAGTGGATTCCTGGACCCTGCAAGAGCCAAAGCCAGCACACCAGACACTGCTTCCAGCAGTTCTAGGTCAGGTCTCCCCTCCATCTGGGACAGTATGAAGACCACAACAGTCACAGAGACAACAGCACAGACTACTTCAGTTTCTACTCTGAGCTCCATCACTGCCAGAGACAAAACTGCTTATGTCCATACCAACAGGGTTGTTAGTCCCTCTGCAAATGTGTTTGGCACTACAACATTTGATCATTCATTGCCTGTAGGGAAGCAGGAGCCTTCAGACACAGTAGTTTTTACTGACCAGGCATTGTCAGGCCAAGCCAGAGTGCAGATGATCACAGTCAGGCCGAACAATCTGCCTCTGCCCAACTTCTTGTCAAAAGCTCAAATGCACTTTGTCATCCCAGTTTCTGTTGTATGTGGACTGATGGTTGGCAGTGTTGCTCTTGTGTGGGTGTATCTGAAATTTGGAGTCAAACCAGAAGAAACGTCAAGAGAAATGGTGCAGGGCTTGCTCTACCAGCAGGCAGGACATCAAGACAGTGTCTATCCAATGGAAGTAATATGAATGCTTCATGGCATGGACATTTCTGGCCTCAACTGTATTGTTCCAGGAAAGCTGTTCATGCTGAACTGGTGACCAGTAGGAAGCAAGCCTTGGAATAAAAATCACAGAGAAAACTGATTTTTTGGTAGAGCAGAATGTCCAATGATATATCTATTTCATAACTGACCAATCACAGTGTTTTGGAAATAAGGGAGACACCTCTTTTCTACTGCCACTGTTCTGCACAAAGGCTGTGGCTGTTCTGTTGCTGTTGGTGGCTCTTTGCCAGGTGATGTGATTTTCCAAGTCTCTGTTGGGAATTTTTCTGTGGTTCATTGTGGCCTAGGCAAGAGGCCACTCACCCACCCACACTGCTGGACTTGGGCTCAGCCACCTTGAGAAATCTTAGCACCAAATCCCCACAATTTGCACTTAAACTCTCTGCAGCTTCTCTCTTTGCACTTCAGGTCTCTGCTCTGTCAGACCAAGACTGAAGCTGGTGGCCAGCTGGGTGCTGGCTCTCCTTGGGCTGATGGAATTTACTCTCATCATTTTCTCTTGCTGGAGACACGAGGGATAGCCCAGCTTTTCAGAAATAGTTGACCAACACTGCATCTGATGAGGGGACTGAAGGTCAGTGCTACAGATCTTCTATTCAGAGAAGCTGGCAACCTCTATCTCTCCTCTGTCTATCTCCTCCTTGAAATCAGGCCCTTCCTTTTAGCAGCTATGGGTATTTCTTCTTGCAGATGAATTCTGAGAGCTGGTTCTTGGTAAATCAATGCAATAAATCCCTTCTGCCAGCTGATGCACCTTGTGTCCAGCTGCATCCATCACCAGGGCAGGATAATGCTGATGAATCTTCACAAATGGGAGAAATCAAGATGTCACCCAATAATTTTGCTATTCGTATGTTATCATTGGAACACTTTTGCTGTTCCCTGCAAGCACAAAACCCAAGAAATGTGGAGCTAAAGGCAATCCTGGATGTAGTCATGAAGGAATTACTCTATGGCAGCAGACATAAAATCCTTTTGATCTCATTTTCTCTCTAGAAATAAGCACATTTGCTGATCCAAAAAAAAAAAAAAGAAGCACAAAATGCCTGTTTATGGTCCTATACTTCAGCTACATTTTAGTTTTTCCATTTTGGGTAGCACTGATCACCAGCCTATGAAAGGACTGTAACAGAACCAGGCTTTTTTAAACCCCAGATTGATTTTGATTTTTATACATCCCGACATTGCTGTACATAAGTGTTACGTTTTATCTGTGCTCAAGTCTTGAAAGCCCTTATTAAACTTTGTCTCCAGGATGAATTCTGCTGGGGCATGCAAAGGTCTTCATGATATGATGCTTTGTAAGTAGATACACATCAAGGGTCAGATCCTAACCAACCTCAGTGGATCAGATCCCTAAGTACAAATATGCATGCAGAAAATAAAAGCAAGATCAGCAAGAAAATAATAAGCAAGATCATAAAAAATGATGGGCCAGCTGTAAAGCAGAGCTTGAGGAATGTGGCGTGTTAGATCTGTGAGATTGCACCTTCAGGACATCCATGCCCTGCAGGGGGAGAGGACAAACTACAACTGTGCTTGCTTTCTGCCATCACACATCCCTTACTTCTGCATTTTGTTGACTTGAGGGATTCCGCTCGGCCTTTGCAAGTACGGGATGCAATCAGATTAATTTCAGTGATTAATTTGGAGTGAGATCCTTCCTTGTGCAGCAGCTCAGCTGTGGAACTCTGTCTGGGGTTGATTTTCCTAGAGGGTAAATCTGGCTCTGCCAGTGCCACCTCCCCATGCACCCCACTTGTGCACAGCTGGAACTCGTGAGGTGATGTACTGAGGCATTATTTTTATATGAAACATTAGAAATGTTATTTTTGTAAAAAGGTTTTATAGCTTTTTGACTGTATGTAATGTCCTGTTTGAGCAGCTTGGAGTCGAGACCTTTTTGGCAGCATTGGAAAACACTGTGCCTTGTGTATTTTGTTGCTGGTCTTAGATGGCTTGTGCATGTCCATGGGAGCTGGATCACTGCCCAGGCCCTGCAGCAGATGGAGTGGACACTTGTCTGCTGCAGGTGAAGTGCTTGTCTTGGAGCAGTGCTGGGGAGATGGATGTGCACCAGCCAGACCACTTGGAGTCCCACCAGTCTTGGGAAGGACACTGCTTCCAGCTCCAGCACCAGCTCCCAGCTGCCGTGATCCCACTGGAACTCAGCAGGAGCAGCTGCTTCTCCAGGCTGGCCCTGTCCTTGTGTGTTCCCTGCTCCTCTCTCCTGTCCCTTGGCTGTTTGCAGGCAGGGTGCTGGCACCCTCACAGGGGACAGGTGAAACCCAGGACAGGGGGACACTGCTGTTCTGCAATGGGCAGTCTGGGAGGGAGGGAGGGAGGGAGGATGGAGCCCGTGGGTGTCACCCATTTCTGGGGGTTAAAACACCACTTGCCCTAGAGCACAGTGACTGTTGGAAGCTCCAGTTCATTTGTATATTGAGTGTGTGCATGAGATATGAGCTGTACATTTTTATAGAACTAAAAGTAATAAAGTCTTTATGTTAAAAACATTCACGTCAAAAACTTTCAACTTTCAAGTCCTTATGTTAAAAACTCAGGGGATTGAGCCTTGAGCTGGGTTACCAAACCCAGTCCCTGCAGAGATGAACCCCTATGACAGAGCACTGTGGAAAGCATCCCCGCATCACCAAGAGATGGCAAAGCTGGAACAGCTGGATGTGGCCAGGCTATTGCTCCATCTCCTTTAAGGGTTTTGATCTTGCAGATGTTTGTAGGAAATTCCTCACAGGGATTTGTGTCTTCCATCTTACTAAGGCAATAGAAAAAACTGGACTTTTGCATTGTTTAAGCAAAGCTGAGATCAAACAGCAGCTCAGAGACAGCAAACGTTCCAAGTCTGTTCTGCAAGGGGTTAAGAGCTGAGATAGGACCTCTGCCACCCCAGCCAGGGCTTGGGCTGCCCTTGTGTGCTACTCTGGTGCTGGAGAGGTGGGAAGAGCAACTCAATGAAAGAGTCAGTTCTCAGGGGTTTGCCTGGAGTGGGGAGCTGGCAGGAGTAAGAGGGATGAGTGTGTTCCCTACATTTCAGGAGCTCTCCTCCCAACCATCTCTCAGTCCTGTGCCCTTCTAGGTAGGTGCAGAAGTCAATGAAAATTTCCTGCAGCTGAGTCACAGGGCCAAAAGGGTCATTTGGGGGATAACGTAACTCTAAGGAAGTGAAAGCATTTTTTATTTTGTAAATTTCATTTCTCCTCTCTGTTGTGGAGAGGCGAGGAAGGAGGGGGAGGTGCAAACCAGCCAGGCCTGACAGCATGAATCATTTCCGACCATTTTCCACCAGGGAATTTTTAGGCAGAGCTGGCACCAGCAGGGCTGTCTGGGGGCTGCTCCTCTGGAGTTTCTGGGTGTCCCTGGGCTGTGGGTGGCACTCACTCCCTGGCTTTGCTGGTGTTGGTGTCTGGCTGTGCAGGGAAGGACCTTGTGCCAAGGGTGTCCCTCCACACACCTTCCCCTGGAGCTCCGTGGGCTGCCTCGGGGGTAGAGTTTGGTCCAGGGGATAACAAATGCCACGTCTGTTCTGCTCAGGGGGATGAGAGTTGCAATCTGCACCTGGTGTGAAAGGTGCATGTCCTGCCTTGATGCTTCCCCACAGCCCACAGGAGATGGGGGATCCATGGTCATGAAGGGCTCTCTCAGCCCTTACTAGACAACATCTTTCATTTCCAGCTCCACAACATCTCCACCATGTCATTAGCAGCTGCTTTGATTGACCTTGTGAGAAGGAGAATTCCCTGGGTCTCCTCACAGACTCACCTTCATCCCTTCATGTCCCCACATCAAATGTCAGGCCTTGAGGGCACTCATTGGCCATAATCATCCTGACCAGCCTCACCTGTGGCTGCACAACACCTCTCAATCCTCTGCCCAAGCCTCAGGAGCCCCATCTAAGCTGAGGTTTGAGTCTCTGGTCCCTGCTGTGCTGTGAGTGCTGCTCTGATGTCCTGGCCCAGATCCAGTCTCTTGGACAGACCTTGGGTACCTTGTCTCCTGGCTGGATGGAGCCCTGTCTCTGTCCCCATTCCCTGTTACTGCTGAGGAGATTCCCCCAACCTTCCCAAATGGATTCTGGGCTTGGTTCCTTATCTTGGTGTGCCTGGGGCCGCTGCTGGAGGCTCTGACCCCGTGCTCAGCCCTGGGGCTGTCACCTCGCTGGTGAGGACCCTGCCTGTGCTGGGCCACCCTTGGCTCCTGGCATGTTCCCTCCCACTGCTCCCTGCAGTCTGGACCTGGCAGGGAGACACTGCTGCCATTATCTCCTCCAAGCTCTGACTTCTCCCCAGGGTGGTGTGTGAGGTGAAGAAGAGAAGATGCCACATCCATCCTCTCTGGTTTGGGCTGTGGTTTAGGACAGGCCTCAGCACGGTTGCTTTCCTGTGAAATGTTGCACAAGAGCTCTCATGCTTGGGGCAGCCTCTGGTGAAGCTGATGCACCATGCTGGCTTTCACCCTGCTGGCTCAGCTAAAGGCAGGATAAACAGGGTAAACAGCCTCAGTTCTGCTGCGTGGCCGTGGCTCTGCTGGGCTTTGTGTTTGCTTGATCTCCCCCTCTATGAGAACTGTGTCCCTGTTGATGTCACTGCAGGGGCTGCTCCTGTCCCCCTGGGCAACACAGAGGTTGTTGGGACCTCTCTGGTGACTATCACGGGTGATGGAGGAAGGCTCATTTCTCAAACCTTCAGAATTCACCCTGGAATTCTGCCACAAACCAAATCATTTAATAAAGAAGAAGATATAAGTGAGAGTCGCCCTCCAAGGAGGGATGTGATGTCAGCTTGCTGACTCTGGCCATAACCCCATCATAAACACATTTCCATTACAAATCTAGGTACCTTAATGTGTCTTGCTCATCACATTCATTAACTGCATTTATTTTTTTGATTGCTGGGGTTTTATTCTAATAAAGCACTAAGGAGCAGAAAAGTTCATAATTTGTTCTAGTGCCATCTTGAAATTATCAGGACTAACTCTGTTCAGAATTAAATCACTAAAAATTAGACTGGAATTGCTTCCATGACTTTTTTTTTTTTTTTGTTACCTCAGCTGTGCTTTAAAAGCTGAGCTGAATCATCTGTCTGCTGCTTGCTTAAACTCAAGGAGCTCTAAAAGGCTCAAGGTTGATAAAAGGAGCCTGAAGCCCTCATTAAGCATCATTTCCCCTGATTGCTACCCCACACAGAAGCCTCTCCAGCACAGAGTCTCCCTCACACCCCAGGTCCATCCTTGACTTCACCCTGAGGTAGCTGATTGACCTAATTGGATAAAAATAGAAAAACATTTCATATCTAGTGTGTTTGAGGAAGCTGACATCAGATCTATTATTTCATCTTCCTTAGCAAGATAAGGTCACTTCCAGTTTCAGGTGCATTGACCTGTGCCTCTTCTTGCCTGTATTTGTGAGGGTCTCCTGCATGCCCACGGTGAGTTCCTGCTCTGTCCCTGTGGACTGTCAGTGTTGTCATGCTCGACTGGCAGGAAGAATGATGATGATGAGCAGAACTCCATGATATCAGAAGGTTAATTAATTACTTTACAATACTATAACTATATTACACTTACAAGAACTATATCATTACTGACAAAAACTTGTGACTCTCTGATGAGAGTCCTGACACAGCTGTGTCTTAATTGGTCAATCAATTTAAAACACCATCACTAGAATCTAATCAAGTAATTACCTTGGGTAAGCAATCTCTGTGACACCTTCCACACATGCACGACAATGAGCAGCAGCAAGTGAGATAAGAATTATTTTGATCATTCTCTGCTTCTCTCTCAGGAAAAATCCTGAGAAAGCTGAGTCTCTCTGTTCAGAGGATGTGTGAATACCACATGTGGACAAGCTTGCCCATGAGTGCAGACAGAGCCTTGGGGAAGGGCTCCTGGACAGAGCCTTCCTGCAGCCTCCGTGCCTCGTGACTCCGGGCAGAGCTTCCCGCACAGGATGCATCTCAGATCACCAACTTACAGCACTTGGTGGTCCCCAGTGTCCGTCTGTAGGAAGCAGACTTTGGAAGGGATTCTCATTTTTCTATTTTTAGAGTGTCTTTCCAGGCTGTAGGACATGCCAGGGCTGTTCCTGGAATCACAGGGATTTTGGGAAGGAAGAAGAGAACAACCTTTGGATTGTGATTGTGTCCTGAGTCGAACAGGGCTTCACCATGGAGCTGTGGAGACCCTGGAGGGAGCACCCCAAAGAAATGTGAAGGAGCTTTACTGGCAGAAAGGGTAAAGAGGGTTTAAAGAAGCCAAACAAGGATGTCTCATCTTGGAAATGGAAACGATTCAAAGTGACTGAGTAGAACAGAAGAAAGCAGGGAAAACTTATTCCAAACCCTCCTGCTGCCTCCTTGGGGACAAGTTTCAGGCACTGGGTGATGCCCTTTTCTCCTGCCTTGCAGCCCAGCTGCTCTTGCCGTGCCTTCCCAAGTGTAGGATGTCTGTGGTTGTTTTCCAGCAGAGCTGGGAGTGCTCAGTCACCCACTGAGACCCCAAACCCAGCTCAGGGCTGCTCTGCCCTACTCCTTTGTCCCCTCACAGGCACCATTGCTGGCAAAGGCTGCATCTGATGTGCTCCCTCAGCCTCCCTTCTCCTCCTCCTGCAGAATAACAAGATTCTGTTCATGTTTTATGTAAACAAGCACGTTCTCCAGAGTCCATTCAAATGAAAGAAAAACTTGGGCTGGCAGAGGGGCTTTCCAGTGTTTAACAATTCATGCCTGCACATCAGCCTTTCCCTTTCCAAAGTGTAAAAGAAGAAACATTAAAAGTTCTCCAGGGAGTTGTGAATCGTCTGGCTTCCACAGACATGGTTTCAAATCCTGAGAAAAGGGAAGCAGAGCACCCTAGGCCAGATCTTTGGCCACAAAAAGAAACAGGTCTGCAGGGCTTCTTAAGATCCATCCAAAGGAGTGGATCTTGAGCCTCCATCAGCAGGAAATGTGTCTGACAAAGCTGGGCTTGGGGAGAACTGAGCACGACCAGAGCAGTTCTCAGCATTGTTTGGTTTTTATCCCAAATATTTTAGAAGGCATCCAGAGATGACAGTCCCGGGCACAACATCCTGCTAAGCCAACCCTGTCCACAAGGAAAGGCTCAGCTGCACCCCACCTCACTGCCCAGTTATAAACAGGGATTTTTGGTGGAAAACTTGGGTTCCTCTCCATAGTACCAACATGGAATGTGATACAATTTCTGCTGGTATTTTCCAACTTGCCACTTTCAAGCCACAGGGGGCTGGTGGCAGCAGCAGTCACTGTGCATCTGTTTAACGCTTTCCAGGATTCACAAGCCATCCAGGCATCTCCAGCACATTTGTATTGCCTCTGGGCTGAGTGACCTTGCATGGAACACCAAGCTTTGCCTTTCCAATGGCTATGAATCCCTCTCTGAAGGCCCAGGAGCTCTTGAGTTTACATCTGCAGAGAGGAGGATTTCACTTCCTTCGCGACTTTCCCTGTGTGGGTGAACACAGAAGTTGACACAATTTATTTAGTCTTTCCAGGTATTGTCTGTCTGTAACCCTAATGATCTCATGTGACATGGAAATCCCCAGGGGCAAAGAAGCAGTAGCTTTTCCTTGAGTCAGGTTCAAATCCTTGGGAAAGGGGATGACTGGGGAGGAGCAGAGTGGATAAATTGCAGCAGCTGAGCACAGAGTTGATCTCTCCCAAACAGGCAGAGCAGCATCCTGCAGGGAAGAGCCCTCCCAAAGCCACCATGCTCAGTGCAAGGACAGCCCTGCTGCTTGTTGGGTTCCTCACCCTCTCGCCATGCTCCGATGCAGGTAAAGCACCTCGTGGGCCACTGCTGCTGGCTGGGACTCGGGGCTGTCCCACTGGGGTGGTCAGGAAGGAAACCCCAGTGTGGAGCAGGGATGGTGCTGCTGGCAGGAGGAGCAACCTGGCCAGGGCAGAGCAGCACATCCTGGGGTGCAGGGAAGGCTGGAGACTGCTCCTGGGTTGGGTGGCTTTGGCAGAGCTGCTGCAGGGCTGGGTGATAACCTGGAGCATCCTCCTGCCCCGGGAAGGAAGGAGGAGGGCACCTGGGGCTCCTCATGGCAGCATTTGCAGAGCTTGGGGGATGTGTTCATCAGCCCTGTCCTGGGGGAAGGTTCTGAAGAGAGGCTGGCTCTGGAGGCAACCCCATTCCTCTTTGTTTCCTGCAGCCCCTTACTCTCCAGTCGAGTGCTGCTTTGACTACGTAAAGCGCGTTGTCCGGCTGGAAAACCTCGTGGGCTTCTACTCAACTTCCAGGGAATGTTTTTTCCAAGCAATTGTGTAAGTCCTGGCAACTTCCCTACTGTTGTGCTGTCTCCTGGGCTGCCATGGGTTCAGTTCATCTGTTCCATCTGGGGACAGGACAGGGACAGGTCTGCGTCACCTCCATGATATTCCAGCACAAAGAGGGGAGGACGTGACTGTCTGGGCACTTCTGCAAGGCCATTGCAGCTCCTGAAGGCTCTGCACGGGCTCTAGAGGTGCTGGGCTGCAGGATGAGCTGCTTGTAGGACACCAAGAACTCAGGAACAGGCACAGGGACAAAGGGAAGCGAGAAAGGGTGCAGGGGAGGGAGGATGGTCTGGGTGTAAGTGGAATCACAGATGTCTTTCCTCACCAAGCTCCACCTTTAACCTTGGCAGGTTTGACACCAAGAAAAAAGCCAAGATCTGTGCAAACCCAGAGGAGAACTGGGTGAAGAGAGCAGTTAGAGTGATTCGAAAGAAGAAAGGACTTCATGCCCCGTGATGTAGAGTGGATGCTCTGGTTCAGGCTACCCAACATCCTGGTGGGACGGAAGGTTTGTGGTCGCCCTCTCAGAAGGAGTTAAGGATGTTCAGCTCCTGGGAGAGGACACTGACCCCCCAGGGCCCTGAGCTGCATCCACAGCTGGGCACCAGCTTCTGGAGTGCTGCTGGCCCTGCCTGCACCTGCCTGATGATCACAGCCACAAAATAAAATTTACTTCATATGATATGGGCATGTGGTGTCCTTTCTTCTCCCAGCCCCACAGCTGTGCTGCTGCCAGCATCTGGGGCTGGGATGGTGGCTCTTCTCACTGGGTGTCAGGGCAGGAAGGGAGGGGGTGGATGGGACTTCGAGGGGACTCTAAAGGGGCTGGAGACTCTTCTGAGGGTTTTTAGGTGCAAAACTGACATCACTTTCAGGCTTAGAGGTTTCAGCCCGTCCCACTTGCTGTCCCTTGGAGGAGCACAGCCTGTCTAGCACGTGTGCCCAGGCCTGTGGTGTCTCAGCTGGGCTGCAGAAGGGTTTCTCTGCAGAGCTCCCTGGGCAGGAAGGACAGACAGGAGAGGCTGAATCAGACAAGGGATTCCTGCACATACAGCCCTGGATATTTTGCCCCTGCAAGGGGCCATGGAAAGATCAGCAGTGATCCCTGCCAGGGCTTTGGGAGGGGGAGCAGAACTGAAGGGCAAGAGTGAGGAAAGTCATGAGCTAAAGACAGTTTAATAAATAAAGCAAAACTGGCACACAAGTAAAGCAAAGCAAGGGATGAATTCTCTCCTTCCCATGGGTGGGCAGGTGTTCAGCAATGGGGAGCAGAGCAGGACTCCCTCATGTGTAACAGTGACCTGAGAAGACAAATGCTGCAACTCTGAATGTCCCTCTACTTCCTCCTTCTTTCCCTGTGACAGCCCAATAAGGGGGAAAAGAAAGGGGAACCAGCAAAAAAAAGAAACCTCCCCATAAACTCCACCAAGTGATAAAGAAACCATCACTTGCCACTAGCCCAGATGATGCTCCTGGGGAAGGGGATTTTGGCAGCAGCAGCTCCAGAGATGTTTTCCCAGCAGAGGGAAAACCCATCCAGAGCTGAGGGGTGATGCTGACACACTGCAGGTCTGGAACCTGAGGTGTCACAGGCACCAAGAAGGTGGAGAACTCTGGGTGCACCAGGAGAGGCTTCAGCCTGCAGAAGCCTCTTCAGTGCCATGGAGTCACTGCTTGGACTTGGTGCCCTCTCCTGACACCTGAGGCTGGGATGCAGCCCAGACCTCGGGGCTCTGGGTGGGGCAGGTCCAGCTGGACATTGGCATTTTTTTGGTCCATGCCTATCCATTTTAATTTCGAAAGCAGGGGTTTTCCTCAGTTAGAAAATTTGTATTCAATTATTAACTATAGTGAGGTTGCAGGTGGTTTAGACACCCATAAAATCCTCTGAAGAGTCGTTACCCCCTCTTCTCTCCACTTGCCTTTGCATTTGCCTAAGCAGGAGCTCCACACCTGGGGCAGAGGCTGTGTCACTGCTGGGGATGGCTCAGGAGGGTGCTGGGAATGCCCCAGGAGCTGCAGAGGAGGCTGGAGAAGACTAAAGCCAAACTCAAGGTCCACTGCTGGGGCAGGGAGGGAAGCCCAGTCCTCCAGAGCCTTGTGGGGCTTTTCCAGGCCTTCAAACACAACATGCACTGATAAGGTCTATGAAGAACAGATAGTGGAGGCATCTACTAATGCTTCTGGAGAGAGGAATAAACAGCTAAGGGAAAGGAGGAGCAACTGTGTGCCTCAGACAAGCCTGAAAAGGGAGCTCAGGATTGGCACATAAGGTTTTGTGCGCCAGGAGATGCTGGTTGGAAAAAGTCATTAGCTCAGTTCTCCCTTAATTACAGTCGTGTGCCTTTAACCAGTGCCTAGGAGCTGGTGTGAGCCTGGTGGCTGCTGGCCCCAAGGGTCTGTGCCCTGGGGACGTGGGAGGGCAGGAGAACCTGGGGTGATGCAAAGCCCACAGAAGAGGACTCTGGCTGCTGTGTGTCAGGCATTTTCTCCCTGCAGAGCCCTGCCTGGGGACAGCAGCACTAGACCCCAGTGGGGCCGTGCCCAGCTGTGTGGCCACCTGCCCTATGCAAGGCCAGCAGACCCCATGTCCTGCAGACCATTTCTTCTAAACCAGCACTTTCAGCACATAAAATCTGTTTCCTTCTCCTTTCTCCTTTCAGAGAAATCGTGCAGACATGAGTTAATCTTCAAAGAAACCCATTTCCACCTTTCTTCCCCTCTGAGAAGCCCTGTATTGCTTCATCCCCCAAGCCACAGCCAGATCCCCTCCTGTGCTCCCATTCAGCATCATCCTATGTTGGCTCCCACCAGGACCTCACCTCTTTTTCACACACAGCTGCATCTGCCTTCCCAGGGAGCAGATCCCTGCATGGAAGTGGCTGATGCCCAGCAGTGTTGATCCCTGGGCTGATGTCCAGCAGTGCCCCATGGTGCTGCCATCTGTGCCACCTGCCCCTCCTCCCTGGCATCCTCCCTGACGCTCGTGGGGCTGTGCTAGGATCTGTCCCAACTCCCTGCAGGAGATGTCTGGGCACTGATGGCCACAAGCCTCCATCCCCCAGCTCTCATTTCAATCCCAGTGCTGGTGTGGGAGACAGAGGCAACACAGGGGCTCAGACGTGTTCAGACCCAGACTCTCCTCACACACCCCACCACCCCTGCCTCATTTCTTCCCCTTCCGTGAAGTCTGCTGAACCCACCAAAAGCACCTCTGACACCTCCTGCTCTGGAGTCTCTTCTGGATCAGTCCAGTGTGGCTTCTTCTGCCTAAAATCCCATCCCATCCCATCCCATCCCATCCCATCCCATCCCATCCCATCCCATCCCGCTTTCCTGCCTAACCCAGTGCTGTGTGTGGCCAAGGTGGCTGGGGAGGTCAGTTTGGCTGGGACTCCATCACTGGCCTTTGACAATGGACAAGCCAATTAAACCCCCTGAGATGTGTCCCTGCTCAGGGACTGTGGCTTGTCCAGACGAGCACTGGACTTGATGTCCTGCCTGCATGGGAAGATGACTTTAATCTGCTTTCAGTTCCTAGAAGCTCCCTTGCCACGTCATGGCTCTTCCATAGAATGCAGAACTGCTCCTTAAACTTTTCTACCCGCTGCTGGATGTGTCCTAAAAATAAATGAGAGAAAGTCCCTTGACCCTTCTTAGTACACATCTGAATTTTTGGAAATGCAACCCGAGTGGGAGGCAGGCAGAGGATAAAAGACGGCTGGAGCCACAGCCACAGCCACTGAGCAGGGCGGCACAGGACACGAGGAAGAGCCACCACACAGCCACCATGCTCCCTGCACGGACTGTCCTGCTGCTCACCCTGCTCCTCACCTTCTCCCTGCACCACGCCACAGGTAAGGAACCTCAGGGGCTGCTGCTGCAGGCGAGGGCCCTGAGCCCCCCGGGGACATCCCACTGGGGAGGTGAGGCAGGAAACGGCAGCAGGGAGCAGGAATGGTGCTGCTGACAGGAGAGGGAATGGTGCTGCTGACAGGAGAGGGAATGGTGCTGCTGACAGGAGCAGCACCCCCCTGGTCAGGGCAGGGCGGCACATCCCGGGATACAGGGATGGATGGAGAAGGTGCTGGGTGGTCTCAGCAAAGCCAGACCTGGGGAGATGCTGTAGGAGCTTGGAGGAGGCTCTGGCAGTTGTTCCCCGGTCTTGGCTGGATGAGCAAGAGGTTGGATGGAGGGAGAACATCCAACTGTTTGGAGCCTTCCAAAACACCCTGCAAGTTGTGCTCCTGCCTTGGAAAGCCCCAAAACCTCATCCCCAGACTGAGCCTTACCATGTGCTCTGGGGACTGCAGCAATTTGGGCTGTGAGGGGCCAGGTCCCAGGATGTCCCTGCCCCACCTCTGTCCACGTCCCAGTCCTGGGCTTGCTGTGTGAAGGGTGACAAACCCCTGTCGTAGGATGCTATGGGAGCTGCTGAGATGCTCCACAGCCTCTGTGCTGTGTTCCAGACCCGGTGGTGCCATTGTCTGGTGATGCAATTCACAACATCCCCCCTTCCCTCCACAGCCCACTTTGCACCGGTGGAATGCTGCTTTAACTATGCACAGAAACGAATCCGGCACCCTCAAAGCTTCTACAAGACATCCAAAGACTGCCCCAGTCGTGCAGTTGTGTGAGTATCCCAGGGTTTGTTTCTCTTCCCAGATCTGAGATCCCAGATCTTTTGCTCCCCCATCCCACCCTGCCCCACAGACAGCTCAGTCCCAGCCAGGGGCGGCTGTGGTAGGAAGGCAGCTTTAGGGGGTGGGAAAAGAGGGGGAAAATGGGTTTTAGTGCTTTCTGCTAATGCTAGTGGGAAGGCTCAGGCACTCACCATCAGCCCAAGAGGGCACAGGCTGCTGGAGACGGCTCCAAGCCTCCATCCTGGATGGGACTGCAAAAAGGGAGGGGAGAAACAGTGCACAGGAAGGGAATGGCTCATGGTTCCTGTTTTTACTTTTCCGTCACTTTCTCATTGCAGAATTGTGGCTGCCAATGGTGATCACATCTGTGCTGACCCCGAGAAGGATTGGGTGAAAAAAACCATAAAACGGCTTCAAAAGCAAAAATTAAACCCATCCACCATCTGACTTGCCCATCCAATCTTCCTGTCTCTCGAGGGAGCCAAAGTGCTGGCAGCTCCTCTCCAGTGGCTGCTGTGGCCGTGGGCACTGTCCCTGCAGGCAGAGCCCCCCTGAACCCCGGCAGGATCAGGAGTCACCGTGCCACGGAGCTGCTCCTGCTGCCACTGCCCTGCCAAGATGTGCTTGTGAAACAAATATTTATAATAAAGACTCATTGCCACAAGTTGCTGTTTGAACTCCTGATTCTCCAGACCAAGCAGCAGATCCTAACAAACCCAGGGCTTGCTGCAAGCAAAAAATGCCTCTGCCACAAGCTCGTAGTTCTCCAGGAGCAAACTGTGCCTGGTCACAGTGTGCTTCACTGGGAATGTGACAGTGGAGCCAGGCCTTGACCCACGGGTCCAGGACCCAGAGGTGAGGTTACGCTCACCCCAGGCAAAGTTGTACATCCTCAGGGCATGCTTGCAGCCCCACAGGCTTTACAGGTGCTCCAGAATTAAGGGGAGGGTTCTGGGAAAAGATACTGATCTACCAAACCCTTAATACCTTGACAGCTTCCAAATGTGCTGGTGGTCACTGCAAAGTGTCTGAGGGAGATAAGGAACAATGTCCCCAGTGCCAGGAGGGTGAGAACACAACCCCTTCAGCTGGACAGAGGTGTCCTGGCTGCCTGTCCCTCCGCAGGGCCAGGGAAGGGTGGGAGCAGCGTGGGATCCCAGATACTAAAACCAGGCTGCTGACCCATCTTCTCATGGCAGAGGTGCAAACATACAAGGGAAAACCTGAGAAAGGCAAAAGCAAGGAATGGGGCAAATGATCATCAGCCTAAAGCTTCATCAGTGTTTTATGCTCATGGCTAGAAAACACTTCAGGGCTGTATTCTCTAGGATACTGAATGGCACAGGATAAACATCCCTAATGACATTTTTGCCCATGAACTGTAAGCACATGAGAGGAAGCAATGGTGGAAAGGGAAGCTGAAACAGAATCAGGTGCTGGGGGACAAACACCTCGAGGACTGTGCATCCCGTCAGAGGGAACACAGCCTTCCCTGATGAGCAGAGACTGACAAAGCACACAGCTCCACACTGGCTCTTGCACATGGATGTGTATTTTAATAAAAATAATTCTGTCAATATACAGCAGAATGTCGATTTCTTTACCATATTTCTAGTATATTTTCATAGGCTTTTTCTCAGTTAAAATCCACCCCCCCGAGCCCCTTTTTTGAAGTTTTCATGCGAAGCATCAGATAACTTAATTCACAAATACTAAGCGTAGACTGAACCAATGTGCACAGTTTGTGTAATGTCCATGTAGCCAATGTTGTACCAAAGAGGTGAAACTCCCTTCCAAAGGCCAGGAGAATCCTGGAGTGGCACAGGGAGCTGTGCTCAGCCATGGCTGCTCCTCCAGGGCTGCCAGGAAACCTGCAGAGACCTCGCACCCCGTGCTCCAGCTGAGCATTTCATACCTGAGTTTTGAGCAACCAGCAGGAGAGGAGAGTTCACTGGGTGCTGGGCAGGTCCTGGGCTTGCACTGCTGTGTGTGAGAGCTTCAGGGGCTGCAGCCTCCTCCTGCCTCCCCGGCTGCACAGGTGGGACCGAGACACGATCCCAATCCAATGCCGGTGCAGTCCTTGGTCTGGAAGTCATCATACTTGTGGTTTTCTAATTTTCTTTAAAATCTGGATTAAGCCCAGAGCTGCTGCTGCTTCTCCTTTCTCCAAGTCTAAGCCTGTGAGAAGCCCAGCATACAAAAATCCCTCTGTGCTCCCTTCTGGAGGAAGGATGTGGCTAAAGTCCTCCCGAGCAAAAACGTCCAGGCACATGCCTGGACCCAAGTGGAGTGACCAGAGAAAAGGTGTCTGCCTGGCCATGGGACTTTCAGCAAGGAGCAGAGGTTTGCATGGCCTCCAGGAATGTTTCTGTCACGATGTGAGTGTAAATTCCACACAGGACATGTGGGTTTCCTGCGAGCAGGAGAGAGTTAAGCTTCCCTCCTGGAGATAAAAGAGCTGGCAGGACGTGTGTGAGCTCCTCAAACCTGGACGATGCTCTGGTTTGCTGGGCACTGCTCCAGCTCAAGCTGCAGGCTCTGAGCTCTGGTTTGGGGTGTGGGGAGAGGGACAGACATGCCAGATTCACTCATCCATCACCTGCCACCTCTTGTTGCAGGGAAGGGTGGTGGAGAGCAGCTCGTGCTGTCTGTAGAAGAGGTCCCCAGGCTCAGCTCCTCCCTTTTCCTCCCAAATCTGCTGTAGCTCCCCTCACACAGCCCCAGAAACACATCCTCCAGCTCTTTGCCCCTACACAGCAGATGGGACAAGGCTCACAGCCAGCTCTGGATCTGACCAAGAACTGCTGGATTGCAGTTCCCTCCATCCCTCATTCCTCTGGGGCAGAAGGCTCCCACCAGCACTCAGCATGTCCCTGGCACATCCCCACGCAGAAACAGCTGTCCCCTGGCAAGTCCTTCTGCAGAAACACCTTGGCACAGCTGGAGACCCAACACTTGCTCTCTGCCTAATCTCTCTCTGCCCCACCACTGAGGCTGCTCTCACACTGGCAGGGCTGGAAGGAAGTTGCTCCTTCTGCAAAGGGGACTCCTGGGTGGACCAGGACCCCTCCCTCGTTCCTTGTCCCAGGCTGTGACCAGCTCCATGGGGCCTCACTGCACCCAGGACTGCAGTGTGAAGGACCTCTCTCTCCAGCTGCTGCCCCAGGACAGTCCAAGTCTGCACTGCTTCTTAAGGGGAGAACTCCCTGATCCCATGTGGTGCACCACACAGCTTCATGGCACTTGCACACTGCTCTACAGCCTGGCTGCCACAGGTCACCTTCTCCATCAACCCCAGGACAGCAGAACTCTGAAGTGTGTGTCTAAGCAACACGTGCTACATGAAAACACAGGCACCAAAGCACAGCTGCAATCCAGCCTGGCTTGCTTTGCTGGAGGAGGAGATGGTTCATCATCCCTGATACCCAAGATGGAAAATGACACATTCAATCCCTAGAACTAGCTCCAGCAAAGCAAGCCAGTTTTGCTTTGCAACCAAGTCTGGTTGCTTCAGTTTTTCAAGGCAGCCTCAAGAACAAAGCTATTTAAAGAATGGTAAAGATGTCTTAATAAAATGTGAAAAACAAGAACATAGCTTGAGGACAGATTGAGATGTCACTGTGAAAAAAGAGAAGGAAGGACATGGGAAGATCCTAGGTGTAGGTAACCATGAGGAATGATACTCCCAGAAGGGCCCATTCTCCATGCCAGCCACAGCTGCATCTCCTGGTGGCCAAATCCAGTGGGCAGCAGCACAGCGAGGACCACCAGGATGCTGGAAATAGAAACAGGCTCTACCCATCCTTCACCAGACACCTTCCACACGTCCCAAGGCAACAAGCTCCAGCTTTGGTTCACATGGGGCTGAGGGAGAGCCTCCACTGGACGACCTCCCCTGAAGGGCTGGATGCTGTGCACTGTCCAGGGCTTCACTGGGAGTGCCTCTCTGTTCTGCTGGCCACACACCAGGGCTCAGCTCCTGACAGACTCCAGAAGAATGGCACGAGTGCTGCAGCCAGCCCAGCTGCAGGCTGACAGGTGGCAAAAAGGGACTGTCACACGTGGAAGTCCTTTAGGCCAGCAGGGAAGAACAAGCCAGGAAGGGCAGATGCAGTTGTCACTTCTATGCTTGGCACAGCCATGAGCCACAGAGCTGGCCCTGGACTTGGAGCACCTCCACAGCACCCAGCACTGCAGATACCACTGTGGTCATGCAGTTGGACGAATACTGGAACTGTGGGAGGCAGGGAAGCAAGAAAGGATTACTGGTAGCAGTAAGAAGTTTTCCCAAAAGCAGCTGGCTCTGGGAGCACACTGCAGGATGCAAAGAAAATAGACTGCTGCCCTCCTTGTTCACAGCAGAGCTTGACTGAGAGCTCTCCCAACCCTCTAAGTCTTGAAATAGTTTTGGTTAAATACTTGCTAGGGTGGGCTTACGGAGTAGCAAGAGGAATAATCTGGAACAAGATGGTTCCAAGAGGAACAGGAAGAACAAGAGAAGCAAGATTTGGCTCCCCTGGTACAGGACAGATATCCACAAACTGGAATGCACCCAGCAGAGCCACTAAGATGGTCACAGGCTGGAGTACCAGTGTATGAGGTGGATACTCCTCCAATAAACACTTATCCCAGCCACTCCAGTGCATCTCACTCCAAAGTTCTCCCCATGTATTCTTGATGCTCTCACTCAGCTTGTGGGGGCAGCACAAACCCTCGTAGATGGGGAGAGAAGCCTGGTGATGTAATTCAGCTCCATGAAGCTCTCTCCACAGAAGCCCTGAAGGACTCTTTAGCCAAGGCTCCAGGTCTGGAGCTCCCAAAATACTCCTCTCAAAAGGCCACTTAACAGGCAGGGCATTGGACTCAAACCCAAAACCCAGGATGTGCAGAAATCAGGTTCCACCAGGTCTGTGAAATGTTTTCCTTCTGCAAGGCCTTTGCTGCAGTGCTTAGTGCCAGGAAGGTGGGTGGGGTGTCCAGAGCACAGAGCTGGAGTGTGTTTGCTGCTCTCTAGATCACAGCTCTTTGATGGTGCCTTTGGACTGATCAGGGGACAGCTGAGATTCTCTGAGTGTGCAGCCACAGCAGAGCTGGGAAAGGTTCAGTTGTCCCAGCAGTGGCATTTCCCAGGTCCTGTGAAGGACAAGCAGCTGGACAGCCTCTCCTGGGGCAGAGGAATGCTGCTTGTGCAGGGTCCAGCTGAGCTCTGGAAAACCTCCCAGCATCTGAAGCCAGCCCAGCAGAGAGCAACCTGTGAGTCAACCACACACGATGGAGTCCTGTACCGGTGCCATCAGCACTGCAACACAGGGCTGGAGCTGAGTCCTTGTCCCCCCAGCAGGAATGGGAAACCAGCAGTTTCTCCTACAAGCTCCACAGCAAAACATGGCTGTACTGAAGGACTCCTGGGAGCAGTGACCAGGTTGTTTGAGGCACTTGGAAGAAAAGAACCCAAATGATTTTTATAAAAGTAACTTTTGAATTGCCATGTAGCCTCTGGTTACGTGTACAGCCACATTCAGTGTTACAGACCCCATTTCACTTTAGCTGTTTTTAAAAACTACTGCAATAATTCAAGTTTAAGCTAACATGAACCATCAAAGAGCAGTCAGGGAGATTCAAAGGCAAGAGGCTTTGAAATACAACCTGAGAAAATCACATCAGAAATTCCATCTAGGAACTGGGGTAGGTTGGGACCTACATCCCACCACAAACACGCTTATCTTTCCCATACCGAGTCACAGCCACATTAGTCAGAACCTGAGTACAAGAAGCAGAAACCACTGGTGAAACCACCAGAACACTTGAAGTAAATTTAAAAAACCCAAATAAAATTCACCACACATTTCTTGGCACCAAAATAACCATATATATAGGAACATCTCTTGGTTGGTTTTTTTGTGGTAGTGAAACCAAAATAAAAAAGGGGCCCTAGGACAGTCAGCAAAGCTTTGCTGAGAGACCAAATGGGGCATTAATATGACACATGATGAAGATACTTGGCTTAAAGAAACCACAAAGAGAAGGAACCAAAAAAACCTCAAAAAGATAAAGATGGTATTGCTATAAAGATGAGAGAGAAGTCTGACTGCAGCCAGCCTGCTTCAAGTGGTGACCAACAGCAGAGGAAGCTGCCAAACGGGGAAGGCAAAGCAAGGTCCTGGAACACTTCAGCCTCAGTATCTAGAATCAGCCCAGCAGTGTGCTGTCAGCCTGAGTCTAAGGGATGGAAAGCCTGCAGGAGAATCCCACCAGGCAGAGCTCACAAGCTGCTTTGGCACGTCTGAGACCCGAGGCTTTGGGAAGGAAACCTTTCCACTGAGTTATCTCTGCACTTGCAGCAAGGCAAGGATGGCAGGCTGGGCTAAGATCCATCAGCAGAGTTGGCAATCAAGGGATGAGCTTTCAGGCACATGAGCTGTTCCCCAGAGCTGGAAGAGAAGCCCCAAACTGTCAAGGTAAATTCTGCTTGGTGCAGCTCTGCCTCTGCCTCCCTGGAAGAAAGGCTGTGGTAGAGCTCCCTCTGCTTGTTGCAGCTGTACCAGTGATCTGATAAAAATATCTCCTGCAGCTCTAAACCTCCTGTTTTCTTAGACCACTGCCACTACACACTGCATACCTTCACCAAAAGACAGGGATAATGTTCCCAACCATCTCCAACATCATCTGCACATTCACTACACCACAGCCTGTCCTGGCACCTGCTTCCCTGCTCTGCCTTGATTTCAGACCTCATGTGCCAGCTGCAAATCCATCCTGCAAATCCAGAAAATCCTTAAAACTCTGGGCTGCTGCTACTCTTCCTCTTAGAGGCACACAAACTCTCTTGGGGCCTGAAGCCCTGGCACAGGCTATCCTCCATTTTAAGGACAAACCTCAACAAAACCTGTTCATCTTTCACTGACCTTCAAAAAAAAAAAAATTTGTGAACGTCAGTAAAATTCGTGTTTGGTTTGAACTCCCTTGGGTCCTCCCCAGAGCTACTGACCTAAAATGAATTTGGTGCAGAAGCTGCCAGGCTGAACCTGCCATGGTACAGCAGAGGATGCAAAGCACACAGTGCTGCCAGGCAGCCTGGCCAGCTAACAGAACACGCTCAGAAACACTCACAGCTGGGCTGAATGCTTAGCAGCACTCAAGTCCCCGGGCCTGGCACACAGCACGGACACATCAGTCCATTTTACTCAGAGGTTACTCACCCACAGATCCTTGCTGGTCTCTTTTGGGACTGGAACTTTGATAATTATCTTAATAATCATTCAAGAAACACTGCTGCTCCTTTCCGAATGGCTCAGGCCCCACAGAGCTGGTACTGGCCCCAACCTGAAACCTGACCTCAGCTTGTCCCACCTGCAAGGACAAGCACAGCTCAGCCCAGGTTACTCCAGACACTTCCAAAATTTAGAAGTACTCATTTAGATCAGTTTTACAGGGATGAGAGAGGGCAGGAAATACTGTTATTACTGAGTTAGTGGCAGAGCCCTCCTCCATGGAGAAAAATGGGGGATTTGTTATTTAATTAAAAATTGTCAGTCCACCAGGGCATCACCCAAGGATGTTTTTGGCCAACTCACATGACCTGATTCTACCATACAGTGGCAGATGACTTCATATTCATCAGTCCTGTCCCTCCAGGTGTTCAGAGAGCTGGATTTAACTCTTTCTCAGGGCTGTGAGATGCTTCTACAGCACAATCACCAATGCAGGCAATATCAATCTTCTACTCTTCCCACTCACCAAGCCAAGACTGAGAGCCTTGGGCTCCAAAGAGAGGCACCATGAAGGACCAGGCTCCTCCAATTTCCATCATCAGTGTGTGACAGGACCTACCTCACCTGGCCTCCTGAGGGACTGTAGGGCATGTGTGTGGCTGGGACCGAGTCTGTGGGCAATAAATACATCAATGACTTTGTGGAGGTGGAAGAGACCTTTTTAATAAACATGATTCAAATAAAATAAAAAAAAAATCCCTCTGAACTGCCACTGTGAGACGAGTTCGGATTACTAGCACAGATGATGCTGTATGTGCACGATGGAGGGAGAAGGGAAGAAAAGAACAAGCTGTCACCAACTTGATGAGCTTCCTCAGTAAATCAGCATAAACCAGCTCAGCAAAACTCTCCAGATAAAATATTGGTGGAACCATGAGAAACAACTCAAATCAAAACAAAAGAGAAAAATCCCTACATCAGAAGGTGCTACATTAGAATAACCAGCGAAATACTGAGTGCCGCTGGAGCCGCAGCGATGGCAGGGAGATGGGCCAGACCTGCCAGACTTCCCGGGGTCAGGAGAGCCACACAGTGAGGGACTCACTGGATCCTCGCACAGGCAGTGTGTGTGTGCTGCAGGGGACTTGTGGCAGGGAGGTCAGGCTTTCGGACGAGGTGGTGGTGCAGAGTGGCAGCAGCAGAGGGTGAAGGGCAGCACTCCACGCCGGCAGCTCCGTCCCGCTCGCTGTCAGTGCAAATAATCGTCTACTCTGGCAAAGGAGCAGGAGCCCAGGCCCACGCGAGCCATCAGCCGCAAACACTCCGAGGCCTGGCCCAGGGCGAGCATCAGCGGCGGCTGCTTTGGCAGGTTCTGAGATTCTGTGGGGGCAAAGAAACAGAGCTGCTCAGAAGAGGTGTTTGGCTGCTGCTGGCTCACCTGCACTCAGGCCTCTCTCTCTGTCTCAACTGGGCACCAAGCCCAGATCCCTGGCAGAAGGTGCTGGCTCTGGAAGGAAGCTGCTCCCAAATACCGCCAGCTCCGTGCTGCTGCTGGTGCTGCACGCACCCCACCACCCATGACACATCCCACAGCTCAGCAGGGCCTTTGAGAGAGTGCTGCTGTGGTGGCCAGAGCAACAAAAAGGCAACGAAGGTACTGCTGATGCTGTTTGCCAGAAAACCCTTAAAACATGAGATACCAAAGCATGGAGGAATAAGGAAAGGCAGGAGAATCTGGTCCCAGCTGGGGGCAACCTCTCAATTTCTCCCACTTGTGCAAGGCTGCACAGCAGCGCAGGCCCTGGACGAACTCACCCCCTCATCACCATGTCATTATAGTGAAATGTGTTCCAAGGGAGCCCTCAGCTGAGCTAGACAAGGTGTCTGGTAACCTGTGTGATGAAGCATGTCCAGACACCACTTCTCCCTGGTGACAGCCCTTAGCAACTCATCCATGCTCCTCAAGCAATGGACAAACAGCTGCTGACTGTCAGGGGAAGGGACTCTCCTTCCCAAAACATGCAATTTCTATTCCTCTGCTCAGTCAGAACATGAGCCCTCATGGGCATGTCCATCAAGTTGTTCCTTTTCCTGGAAGATAATCTCTAAATCTCCTTCTGGAACATTCAGTGTGAGAGGCACAGAACCCATAGGAAAGCTGCCTGGGCACAGGGAGCCAGACTGTGCAGAGGATGCAACTGCATTCCCTCCTAGAAAAGAGGATGGTACCAGGTCTGAACTCTGCTAATCCAGACAGCTGGAAAAGAGCCCTGGTAAAGTCCACAAAATGGTTCAGGTGGGTTCAGAGCATGAAGGGAGAGGGGCAGGAAATGCATCAAAGAGATCTTTGCTTCTTCAGTAAGCAGGAGAGGAAAATCCTGAGCTGCACCCTTGGGAGTAGTATTGAGGAACATGCAAGGAAGGGAATCAAAATGGGAGTGTATCAGGGGATCTGTTCTCTGCAGGCTTCCCTCCTACTCCTCTTCCTGCATTTCTGCCCTGACAGTCCCCAGCAACAGAAACAAAGGCCAAAGCAAAACACAAGTATTTCTGACAGGCTTGCCTGCCACAGGACAGCCCTTGAGAGCAGGTATGTCTGGGGAAACACTCCCACAGGAACCAGATCTTACCCAAAATAGCACTATTGAGAGCAGCACACACAGGTTCCCTCTGGATCGGGTCCAGCTGTTGGCCAACAGGGCAGTTCCAAGGGTCTGAGTAAGCTAACAAGCTAAAGGCATCCTGTGAGGGAACAAAAAGGCACAGTGAGATCAGGCAGGGCTGCAAACACACAGAAAACCACCAAGACCAGCTGGGGCACCTCCTGCAATCACCACAGTGACAGGTGCCTACCTGCTGAAAAGAAATGGCCTTTTCCTTCTTGGCAGCAAGAGGCCACAGTGGGCCATCAAGACAGGAGGTTAAAGAGGGTGCCCCCTCCACCTGGCAGGGGAGCCAGCATGGGAAGGCAGGTGGAGTATCTCCTGAGAGAAGAGCATGCAGTTGCTCCAGGAAGCCAGACAGGAGCTGTATTTCTTCTCTCTTGTGCTGAGAATTGGGTGTAGATGCTCTACATCCATGTTTTGATCTCTGATCCTCACATAGGTCCCTTTTTGCTCAGCAGATGCAGAAATGGGGGCTACTCAGGTGTCTGCAAGGGAACCCACAACCCCAGAGAACTGCTGCAATGCAGCACAAGGTCCAGGCTTACCTGAAGCATCTTTTTGTGCATGGTATTCTTCCCATACTCTCTGCAGAGCTGCTCACTCAGGATCTGCAGCTCCCGTCCAAACTGGATCATTCTCTCTGTGGCAGCGTGGTTCCCTCCACAGAGCTGCCTCTGGGGGCAGCTGTCCTCTAAGGAGAAGCAGTGGAGAAGGAACAATCATCTTGCATTCCCCACCAATGCCCACTGTGTGTCAGGATACCCACAAACTCCCTTCTGGAGCAGACAGCTGCTTCCTGACCTAAGTTTATTCCAGTGGAAGCTTTCTGTGACCCCTGCCCTACAACAGCCAGCAGTGGCTTTGTCATAGTGCCTGGAAGACATAGGGAAGATTTGAGCTCTGTTTAATGCCTGAGAACTACCTAGAAATCAAGTCTCCTAATAAAAATCTGGGAGCTTGCAACTCCAATCTGTTACCCTTTCAGGCACGTAACACAGGGTATATAAGCCAGAAACCCCTGGTCTAACAAATCCTAATCAAAGAAAACTTTCAGTCAGAGAGCCCAACACCACCAGCTTCCCAGTATTAGTGGCCACAAGAGCCATTATAACTGGATGAATGAGTTTCAGAGGCAGTGTAGCTGATACATCTGCTCCCTCCTGGCTGAAGCACCCACAAACAAGACAGTCTTGGCTGACAGCTGTGCTGAGGCCACTCTGCAGCTGGGCATCACCAGCCTGGCACAGCCCAGCTCAGCTCCCCAGCTGGCACGTCTGCCAGCACTGCTCTGAGCTCAATTTCATGACCAGCACAGAAGAAACCTTTGACTCCAATTGCTTTCCCTGCTCCAAAATATCACCAGCACTGCTGTGAGTCTATGAAAAGCCAGACCTCATTTTAGCTCCAGGACAGATTAATTTTCCCCATGAAGCAGACACTTCATTCACTGAGTGGGGAAAGCAGCCCAAAGTACATGCTTTTCCCCCACAATCCAATCTCAGCTTTAACTTTTGGCACCAGCTCCTATTTCCCTTTACCCCTCCTGCCTCTGAGGACCTACCCATGCTGGACTCATCTGTCTGCAGGATCTCCTCGTGTTTGTAGGTGCCATTCATTATCCTGGTGGATGAATTCTCCAGGACTCCGTTGGGGTAATGCTCAGCCTCCATTTCCATCTCACTGTCACTGAGGTGAAAGGAGGGAAGAAAGGTCAGATGTCTAAAGGAAAAACTGAAGAAATGGAAGAAATGAAGAGCTTATGTGCCAAACAGTGCCCAGCAATGGCCAGCACACCAGAAAAGGTGCCAGTTGGACTATTAAAAGGAGCCAGATGGTCCAAGTCAGTGCAGCAAAAATTGCTGCAGGCTTCTGAAGGCAATTTATGAAACAGGTTTCTGCTCCCTAAGTGCCTGCTATAATTCCAGGTGCAGAACATTTTGCATTGGTGATCTCTGGGATAGTAAACAGCAGCCAGGTAACAGATAACACATTCAGACACTGCACAGGAGGGAAATCTTGGCTATGATACATCCCCAGTCCTTGCAAACAGTGCACCACTGAACACTTAAATACCCAAGACAGCAGGCTGACTGAGATTGCTGATTAACCACTGATTAACTGAAATTATGATATCATCTTACTGGAACATGGGCTCTGCATAAAAAAAAAAAAAAAAAAAAAGAATGACAAATCCAGCATCATTAAATGATTCTGGTAAATTGAGTCTGAACAAGTGTTTCTTACTCAGTTACATGCTAGGTGGCTCTCCAGAGGTCATAACTGAGCCTACAAACTGCCCTGCTAGCCATGCTCAGCACAGCACTTGATGAATGCGTGCCAGCTGCAATTAGCAAGAGATTCTTTTAATCACAATGACACCCTCTGCTCCACTGAAGCCTCAGACAGCAGTGTGGAGAGCGAGCCCAAAGGAAGCTCCGTTTTCACCACAGCTCACCCTGCTCCACACTCCAGAAAAGGCAGCAGTGACTGCACTAAACTGCTGCATCACCCGTGGCTTCTTGGAGAAGGGAGGCTCAGTCTGACCTGCTGACAGCATGAAACAAATTACTGCTGCCTCAGAGGCTCCCCTGCAAGGAGCAGGACAAGAGGCAGCCCAAGGAAATTACACAAGAGGGCAATGCACCGAGTCTTTGTGGCCTGAGCTGCTGCCTCACACAGTGCAGGGCAGGAAAGCTGCTCAGCAGGAACAAGTGCCTGGCTGAGCACAAACACCAGGCTGACTGGAAAAGCTTCTGGGCAAACTACCACACTGATGCCTTTGGATCCCAGTGTAAGGGGACAGCTTGGTGCCTGAAACAAGAGCATCATAACATTCCTTATGAGATGAACCTCCAAACATGAGCCACAGCAGGGGAGCCACAACAGGTTTGTATCTGCTGGGCATAGCAGTGACCTTGCAGATAACAATATTGTTCAGAAGGGCAGGACACATCCCCTTCTGGCTGCTTAGAAAGCAGACTGAGACTTTTCTCACCATTCCACCCCCTCTCAGGTGTCTCCAGAGGAAAAACAATACCTGGTTTCTTGATTACTCGTACTACTGTGCTGCTGAGATTTGGTAGAATCTGTAGAATTGGACTCAGAGTAGTTCACAGATGAAGGGGAAGAGGAGGAGGAAGATGAAGATGATGAACTCAGTGTTGGGTATTTACTGTGACTCTGTTTGCTTTTTGTGGACATGACTCCATTGCTACAGGTTGGACTATCTGCTCCTGAAAGCCAAGAAGAAAGAAACATGAGACCAGACTGACAATGCCACTCTGTTGTGAAGCCAACAGTTTAGCAGGACAGCAGGCCCCAAAGGAAGAAAGCTAAATAAGACTGCAGATCTTAAATTATGGTTTATCATTCTTAAATTCAATGGGGTTTAGAGAAGACACAAATGAATATGAAAGGAACCCCACTGCTCACCAGCAACATCTGAGCTTCATGAAGTTCTAAAAACGGGCTGGAAATTAGAGATTGGCAGAAACAGATTGGCAGAAACAGTTCACAGAAAGTACAGAAATTATTTTGAAAGCACAACTGCCCAGGCTTTCCACAACCTATCTAAAGTTAGGGATGTATGTGATTCACACAACACTCAGCAAATAATAGCAACCCTCTTAAAGAGCATAAGCTAACCTTCCTTGTTCAGGAGAACAGAACCACTGAGAGTCAGGCTTGAAATTTCACCTGCTCTTCCACAAAAGGTGCTTATCAAGCTGCAGAACACACTGACACAAGACACAAATTCATTACCACAAGTTTGATATGGATTCAGAATTGACAAGGGCTAAAATATTTTGGAAAAACCTCAGTATGAGCTTGTCTTCTTCATATATTCTTCCCCAAGCAACGAATATTGACCACAGGACCTTGGCTAAATTATGTGACCTGGAATGGCTGTTCTCCAGCAATGATGGTGATATATCCAAATTGATCAGCTGATCCCACAATTATGTTTATAGCAGGGAATGTATTTCTTTTTTCTATCACAGCCAACACAAAGATTCAAATGGGCTGTTTTGTGTGTTTTTAAGACAGAGTAGCCTGTTCACAACAGTTCTGCTTCATCTCTGAAATGTGCTCTGATGAAATTACCACTCTTTTGAAAGAACAAGGTCTGACAGAACTGTGGAAGATGATGTCCATGTGTAGAGACAAATATATATATATAAATGCTGCCTTGCACTGCAGTTGCAGATGTAGACATGGGTATTACCAGGAGCTTTTATGGATTGATGGAATCATTCTGACTATCTAGTCAAAGAAACACACCCAGGGCTTCTCACAACACAGAAGAGGAAAACAAAGATATTGGTTTGGAAAGGTGAGTGACAGCTTGGAACTATTCAAGTAATTGTCTAGTTTTTCCTTAAATATTTGCCTGTCCACAGTTTGTCACATGCAGCAGTGGGAATACCAACCCAAAGTGGACTCAGATGGCTGTGAGCAGCTTACAGCTCAGTGAAGCAGCTCAGCCTGTTTCCAAGGGCTCTGCAAGTCATTTCTCCTGGCTCACTCCAAAGCTACAGTCAGCTAATTACCTAGGGAAAATATCTCAGGTGTCCTCATTTATCTTGTTCTTTCCACTTCCAAACCTAAAGTTTAATTTCCCAAGCTCCACAGAGTTGATGCTCCAGAGTTGGGTTTTACTGGAACAGAACTGTTACCTTCTGATGTGTTAAGAGCCTACAAGGTAAAGTCCACGGGGTAGGAAGAAGCTTTTGTGCAGTGCACCCCCCTGACCTTTTGCTTCATTGGCAAAGCAGTTTCTGCTCAGTTCTTTCTGGAAAGCAATTACTTTGCAGACTCCAAGGTACACAAAACAGGCTTTGCTTTCCAGACCTCCTCTCAGCACTCCATCAGTGAAACACTGAGTCACAGGTGGCTGCAGTAGAAGACTGCTTTCAAAAGCTTCTTTATTCTGAAATAAAGCTACTCTGCAGACAATTGTGAAAAATAACGAATGCAAAACCAGTTCTGTGACAGTGGAGAGACACCCATGGTAAAAGAACATCCCCTCAGCTGGGAAGGAAAGGAACGTTTCAGAGAATAACACACGGAACCAGCAGGTAACATTAGACACCACCACATCCACCTTTGACATCTGCTCTCCTCATCTGGGGACACGGGACACACTTACCAGTACTGTGAACGTGCGAGTTGCTCGATCCATGTCTAGGACTTAAGCTGGGGGAGCCGGGGTAGCTGTCCTGGGAGCAGGGGCTGCGGCCGCTGAAGCACCGCACTTCGCTGTCGGTGCCGTTCACCATCTCCACAAACTGCCGGCACCTGGGTTCATGGGAGGCAAGAGGGACAGAGGCTGCGTGACAGCCGGGATGCTCTGCACTCAGCCTGCCTTGGGGCCCGGCTGGGGAACCCATAGGAACCTTCAAAAAGACATTTCAGGCTCCTGGGCCTTCGTATTGTGAGTGCTCTGATGATGCTACAGAGGAAGGTGTCGCCGCAGGCCCCCAGCTGGGTAATAATTAGCACTGACTCCATGATTGCAGAAGGCTGATCAATTGCTTTATTATAGCATCCTATACTATATGATACTATACTTACTAAGAAACTCAGTAACCCTTACAGCCAGTCTGATACAGCTTTGACCTAATTGGTCAATCCATCCAAACACCATCCAGTGTCCAATTAAGCAATCAGCCTTTGGTAAACAAATCTCCATGAAACATTCCACGTGTGCACAACAGCAGGTGCAACAAGTGGAGATAAGAATTGTTTCTCATTCTTTTCTCTAATCTTCTCACAGCCTTCCCTGGGAAAGTCTGTGCCTGCTCTCTGTGGCCAGAGAGCTGCTACCACAGGAGTTTGGAAAGTTCATTTTTGATGCTAAAGGATGTTGAGATATTCCCAAAAAAGCAAGTTTAATTCCATCATGCTAAGAAAAAACTGTTTCTTTGCAGCTTTCACCTCCGGCTCTTCTGCACGTAATCCAAAATTCAATAATGGAGGGCTTTTTTCAATCTGTCAAATATCATCATTCCTTCACTACTCCATCAACCCAAAAATACTGGCGGTCAATGGAAAATAGAAAGGAAGAGTAAAAAATGCAATATCCACAGTAACAGTGAGGACATTTAGCTTTACTGGGAATTGTCCTCAAATGTCTCAGAAGTCTGGGGAGAACCACTCTGTACAGCTGGGAGAACTGGGACACTTCTTTTTTTAATCTCTACCCCAGACAGCCTTTTCCATACACCTGCCTTTCTAGGAACCTTCACAGTGGCTGAAACTGCTCCAGCACTGCAAGATCTCCACAAGACCAGTAAAGAAACTCCTCTGAAGGAATTTCTGGCAGTCAGCAGAACTAAAATTCATCCACCTATGTCTGACCTCATGAGGCAAAGCTACATTGGCTCTAATGTAGCCTATCTTTTGCCAGTAGGAAAAAAATGTTTTAGCCAGTTTTGTAGCAACAAAAGGGCTACATCTATGGTGCTACAAGCACTGTGCAAAGGACTCCCAAAGGGTGCTCAAACAGTTTGAATTCAGAGCAAGGTGTGCAGCCAGACTGGATGTTTGGACAGGATCTTCTTCCCTCCTTCATTTACACATTTCAGCATTAAGGAGCATAAAGCTTTTCATACTTACTTTAACATGAAGAGCAGGTTGGGGTTATGTTCTAGGAGGCCAGGATAGAGCTGCTGGGTGGCTTCTATAGCCTCTCCCACTCTGCCTGCTAATACTAGCTTCTGTATTCCTAAAAGTAAAAGGAGACCTAGTGACACACAGGACCAGCCCACAGGAACAGCCGAAAGAGCTGTCTCATCCATTCCATCCAGGTCCCCACTACCACCTTGCACAAGGGCTTGGGAGAACCGGAGACCATATTTGGTTTATTATGGATTAGGGGGAGGAAAACCCTGTGAAAATGTGAAAAGATCTTTTAGTAGCAAAAAACCATCAAGTGTTAAAAGATCTGAAGGATGAAGTAGGTGGGTTGGGGCACTCTGAGACTTTAGTCCTTTAGTCACAGAGCTCTGCAGCAATGGAAACAAAAGCAGGACATACCAACTGGATGGAAACAAGAAGGCTGCTGGGGAAGTGACAATTTCAGAGGCCAAGTTCCTAGTCACCCTCATATTACATTCTCTGTCTGGCTCAAGCTTGGAAGCAAACATATGGCTCAGTATGAGATAAATGGAGTCTTAAATCATAGCACAGTACTGCTTCCACCAACCACTACGCAGAAATAATTATATCAACAAAATTATGTTCCTGCAAGTCCACCTCAATGTATTCCCAGAAAAGTACAAGCTATTGACTACACTAGAAACAGCTCAGTGACTTGTACACTTCTAGGAGGTGCAAAGACACAAGGCAGAAGACACTCATCATGCTGGGTGCTCATGTCCCATGTATGTTCCTTCAGCAGGTCAGAAGACACAAATGCAAGACTCAACTCAAGATCCCTGAAACTCCAGAGCTGCTGCTGATCTACAGCAACTCACATTTCGTTTTTCTAAGTGTACTTAGAGATAAAAATTAAATGTACTTAAAACTAAAACAGCACTGTTTTTTCAGCACTCCTTATAAAGAGCAGAGGGAAGTTTTGGAATGGCCCACGAGGTGCTTTGAGAGCAGGGCCTCTGATAACAACAGGCTGTGGCTTTCACAAAGTGTTGGAGCAGTTGGAAACCCAGTCTGGTAAATCTTCATTAACAATCCCAGTAACAAACTGCAATGACTTGTCTTGTCTCCCACTTCTCAGTGTCTATCTGGTTGTTATTGTAGTTGAAATCTGGAACCAAAGCCGTGGCTCTCACACCAACACAAGAGCTCTCATTTCACTCTCTTGCAAGTCCATTTTCTTGTCTCGCTGCTTCTGACAGCTCTGCTTTGCCTTGTTTGGCAGCTCTCACAGATGTCATTCCCTTTTATATTTCCCCCTCTTTTTGTTTCCCCATCTGTGTTTTCCTCACACCTTTTATTCAGGCCCCAACTTCAGGGCTCTGTATTCCCTCCCTCCATCTGCCTTGTCACCTGTCCTCAGGCAAACGAGCCCGCAGCATCTCGCGTGCCTCCCGTCAGGCCCTGCCAGCTAAACCCACACCACTGGGAGCACTGGCTGGGCTCAGGGTTGCATAATGCATGACCTGGAAAGCACAAAGCCCATCAGCACTAACAGGCAGCAACTGCAAGTTATTTAAAAGCAGAGTCCCCAAATGAACCTGAATGCTGGCTAAGCACATGCAATGTATGGAGAGCAAGCCACAAAGGGGCACAATGCTCTGATACGTAACAGTCACACGAGAAACAGTTCACAAAGGGAAGGGCAATGTACAGGCATGTGGCCTGTATTCAGAAGCCAGGAGAATGCAGAAAACACACCAATGTTCTGCCACTTTGCAGGCTGAGCCTGTGAATAGAAAAGTTTAAAAAAAAAGGTACAGCTGGAGAAAGCTGCAATCCTTATTCTGCAGAACTAAAAACGCTGACAGCTTCATCAGCTGAGAGATGAGCCACTTGGGAGCAAACAGCAGCAACCAAAACAGACAAAGAACACAAATTCTTCACCCAGTGTGAAATTAACACATTGGCTGTGCATCTGAAAACCCCTCAGCAGGTAAAAGATACCTGAAGTCACAATGTGCAGAGGGACTGGAAGTGTCCTTAACTCGGAGCTCCAGCGAAACTAATGGATGTGTCTGAGTCCCTGTGCCCAGGCTAATGGAAGTGTCCCTGCTGTAACAGCCTGCAGTGAAGAGCTCAAATCCAAAGGGATCTCTGGTGCACAGTGATCCCAGCTCAGGCAAAAGCCAAGCAGAGCAGCCAGGGACAGGAAGGCACAGGGCAGTTCTCCAGGCAAAGATGGCAGAAGGTGGAGAGCACGCAGTGATGATGGGAAAAGTGCTCCTAGCAGAGATTCCCAAGCTCTACTCCACGGCCAGGAGCGTGCTGTGCACAGCTCTGTACTCTCATGGAGTAACTTCCACTCCTCTGCAGAGCCCCAGAGGGAACACACTTGAGGAGTGACACCCGGGACACTTACTTTGTCTGTTCTTTATTGAGGTCTGTTCTTCCTGGATTGTGGTGTCTGTGACTCTGGCAAAGGCAGTTGCTGTTGAACAGTACCCATGATGAACCAAATATGATGAAACCATACTAGAAAGAAAGAAAATACAAAGAGATGATAAGGTACCAGTGAAACAGAGCCATCACACTGGAGCAAAAAAGAAACCAATACAACAGAAGTTGCAATTTCACTGAGAAACTCAGTTTGCTTAGGACATAACCAAGGTTCTACTTCTGGGTCTAAACTGTGTGTATTTACAACACAGGCACCTGGTCCTCTGCAAACAGGAGGGAGGCTCTAAATTCACTTTACAGAGTGGAAAAAAATAAGATATTCAGAATCTCAATGCATATACAGTATTTATTTAAGACTGCTGTCCAAGGGTCACTTGTAAAGGCTCAATACTCTGTTACTGATATCATATAAAGACATGAATCTGAGCCTCAGAGAGGTTCATGGCTTTCAAGTAGATCTAAAAAAGAAGAAAAGATTCTGGTCCTGAATTTCTTCCATCACTTATTACACCTTTAGTAGTTCAATTTCCTTATGAATTCTGCACATTCACAGATACTTTAATCTGGTGTCAGCATTGATTTTAAAAACATTAACACTCTTTGAAGCTGTATTTTTCAAATATCTTTGGGAGGGAGGACTATCACTGTCAGAAAACAAACACAACAAAACCATCTTCCTGAACAGATAATTTCTAATGCACTTGTGCCTTCCCAGGACACAGTGACTCAATGCTCATTGGATTTTAACAAAAATCTAAAAAGCCAGTATCAGGATTTCAACTACTCAAGACAAATCTCAAAACAGGCTTCTCATGATGAAGCTGGCAGTGATCTGATGAAGTCATAGCTCAAAGCACACACTCAACTTGGCTACTTTCAGTACAAGAAAGAGTATTTTATGAGTCAGCAATCATTCTTAGGGATAACATTGTATATGGGTGTGTAATTTTTGGAAGTTGTTTTAAATACAAGTGCTTCTGCCCAAGAGCTCTATAGGAGGAGCTCCACAGTGCTGGCACATCAGAAGAAAAAATTCTGGAAAACACAAGGAAGAAATACAGGGATAAACTGGTTTCACTGCAGCAGAATCAACAGTTCTTGATAAGGGAGGTCCTGGCTCTCTAGTTTAGTCCCATTTTGGAAGGCAAATAACAGCATCAATAACACTCCTGAACTCTGACTGCCAACTGTTCCCATCAAGTTCTACTCAATCCTTTTTGCAATAAGAAGTGCTTTCAATATTCATAAATTTATAAAATGCCATAATTGTGCTTTCAGTAAGGTTTGGAAGTCTTTGGTTTAAGCTATTTCTTGCTCTTTCATTTCTGAATTCAGCTGACTTACACACTGGCTTTTCTCCTGCATTAGGAGTTTTTATGGTGTCTTCCCCCTCCCACAGTGCATCACCCCAAAATATATGTTCTTCCACTGCTACAAGCTTTCATGTAATCTTTGGCTGAAAACTTCTCCCACATCTTTTACATTTGAAACAGCATCAATCTACGCAGGCAAGACTTAAACAACAGAACACAGGGTAAAACAATCTGAGCAAAATGCACAGAGTGGCAATTTTTGCCAGAAGAGAGCAGAAATTAGCACTTAAGAAGTATTTAAAGCCTAACAAGAGGGAAGAAGCTGAACACCAAGGCAGTGACTTACTTCTGCAGCATGGCTTGCCACTCTCCCAGCCTGTCTCCTATGGGAAACCGCTTAATGGTGCTCTGGATCTTCGCCCTCCACTCCCTCATGTAGTCCTCGATGTCAAACACAAAGGGCTGCTGCCCAAAGTTGGCATCCACGATCTCTCCTGGAGTCTGGAGACCCACTGTAGGGTAGAGGTTTGACTGGGAAGGGAGAAAAACAAACCTGTATTAAACACAGCTTTCTCCTTCCAATTCCAGTTACATGCTTTGGTAAAACCAAAGAGCTGCTCTTTAAGTTGAAATAAATATAATGGAACTGGAAGAGGCAACAGCACTTTGAGTACTTATCAAGGAATCCTGTGACTTATTGTGCATTTTTGAAAAGTTATTGCATCAAACCAGAACAATGGGTTCAATCCCCAGCAGCCTGGGATCGAGGCCATGACTGCTGTCTGTAGATGGCACTTGTGGCTTAGTTTTCTATAATTTCTACCAAGAGAAATTGTCTCTTCTCTTCAAGACCCAGCAGATAATATAACAACAGAAATAACAGTGGAAATTAATAATAATAGTAATAATAATAGTAGTAGTAACAACAACAATAATAAAAATAATAAATAAATAATGAGAGGTGCATAATCTCAATCAATGGATCTGTGTATTTCCTCCTGTTTCAACTCAACTCTTTTATTCCTTGGAAATTGTTATCTCAGTATTGTACATCTCTGATGAAAATGGAACAGACAGTGGTGGAGCTCTGAGGTTAGGTTTCTGATGATCCCAAAGTCCCAAGACATCCAGAAAAGAAATTATACTACTGATAAATTAATTTCATTTTAAGAAAAAGTCTACAGGTCCAAATGGAAGCTTTGACCCATCATCAGAACATGAGGAAAATAAAAACATTACCACCATGAAAGTTGCCTCTAAAATTCAGCCAGTAATTCAGCTTCTAAAGATGATTTCATTGAAAATAGGTGTTCAAAGTGTATCAGAAGTTCTCTGAATTCAAGCTATATTAAGAATAAGCTTCCAGATACAAATGGAATCCCTGAGCCCACTTAAATGTTGGGGAAAGAGAAACAGCATCAGAAAAGGTACAGGGATGCCTGGTTCTCATCACTGATCACATTTTTCAAGAGCATGTTCCATTCACTGCCAAGTTACTTCTATGCAGCACAGATTACTTTTCTGTTTGCAAAACAGACACAAACTTCACTAATTCTCTGCTTCACAGCGTGTGCTGAGAGAGTCTGTAATGTGGGGGAAGAAATCTCTCTTGTGCCACGCAGGAACTGTTTGGTGTTGGGTGTTTTCCACTTTGCCCTAAAACAGTGGAGCCAGAAACTGGACACTGGGCAAGGCACAGGGACACTTGTATGGAATTGAAGTCTGGAGGGTGCCTGGCTGCAGTGCCTTGCTCAGAGCTGAACCTGTATCAAATGTTAGAACAGTAGAGGGGCAGACCTCTCTCCTTAAGTCCAATCACAAACCAAAGATGATCCTCTCCTCTATAGCAAGAGACACGGGCATTCCTACAATTACCTGGAAAATTTCTTCAACTTATTCTTCCCTGTTGCAGAGATGAGGATGATAAAGGCTTGGAACAGATTCCAAGAGGGACTGCAGCATCTCTGTTCTAATTTTCGGAACTGAACTGGTTAAGAACCTGACCAACCTCCTCTACCTTTGAAATTATCAGACCTCAAAACACCAAGTAAAGAAATGAATCTATAAATACAAGCTGGAAACTGAAAAGAGATCAGGATGACTGCATTATTGGTGATTCACTAAACCTCCTTTTCTGTTTCCACACCAAGGAAATCTTTAGGTCAGAGATGTGCAAAGTAAATACAGCATAGTAAAGGAAGTATCTTAAACCCAGGGGTTTCCAAAGCCAAGAATCAGACACCCAAAATACTTGGAAGTTGGAAGCAAACCCCCCCCAACTTTGGCTACGCTCATCTTTGAGCAGAAGCTGCCTACCCTCTACATCTCTCAAATCATCTCTAAGGTAAAATTCTGTTTTTCCATGTGGGATGTATTCTCTCTGTTTAGCAGCTGTTGGGAAGTTCACGTAGCTCCAGCACCCTGCCAGATGCAGGCAGACACAATCCCAGAGCCCACAGACCCAGGAGATGCTCTTCCTGCCAAGTTTTTCAGGAACACCTTCTCCATGACAACTGGCCCACCTCTTGCCCTGATGTTGGCCACCAGTTACTCACAACCCCCACTGTTCATCTTGACCTTGTTTTTAACCCCTTTGTCCCCTGCACGCCTACAATGCCATCCCAGGCAATTCTGTGTTTTTTTGTTTTTTTTTTTTTTATCTCCCATTATTCCTTCAACCTCCAGAAGAAAAAGGAAACTCCCTCTTTTCCTTTGTGGGAATTCACTCCTATTTCAAGCAGCTCTTTTGATTTGAACTTCAGCCAGCAAAGCCAAAATGTGTTTTTTCCTATCACTATTTTTGTACAAATGAAAACACCCTTTAGAGGAAACTGAAACAAGCCAGAGCAAGTATATTTCAACATCTGTGTCTCTGATTTTCAAATTAAAGTATCCATTTCAACTTCCTAATAATATTGTGACTTCTGCAAAATATTGCCTTCACCATTTTCCTCTGGAAGGGGCATTTTGGAACAAGCATTTCAAGGAAATTATTTCTAATCTGGCAATGGTTTTGAAGGGTCAATTTAATTCCTTCTCAAATCTCACTGATATGCCAACCTTAAAATTTAAACTTAAAAACTGCAGAAGTAATGGAGTTTACTGATGTGTGTTTCCAGTCAGCTCCAACACCTCTTAGGCTGTAAGGCAAGGAAAAGCTCTCACTTAAAGTCTTCCTGGAGGGGTGAGTAATGAGGAATGGACCAGAGCTAAAAAATCCATGTGGAGCTGCTCAAACCAAAGCACTTCAAGGGTCACTCAAGTAAGTTTGCTGCTCCCACTCCTGTTTGCAGTTAAATTTTCAGAACTGCAGCTTTAGCAGGTGAAGTACACAGACTCTATATGGACACTTTTTTTTCTTTACTTTATAATCACTGGATATTGTGTTAGAGCCTGGAACAGAGAACTATAAAAAATGAAACCTGCAAGTGATCAGCTTCATATTCTCTACTGCCTCAAGAGTTCTACAATCTCTGACAGTATTCATTATATTTCAGCCAAAGTCTATCTTGAGTTTGGCATCTCCTTCTTTAGGAAACGCAGTAACCTGAACTGTTTGAACAACCAAAAATCCATGGGCCAAGGGAGCAAAAAGAACACATGGAATACATTGGTCTGTGCAAGGGTGAAGGAAGAAGGCAGTAATCCAAGGGAAGGATATTGGAAAAAAGAATGCTGAAATCACGTTAGGCACCCTTAGAAGCTGCCAGCAGAGCAGCAGTGATTTAGCATATGTAGAGGGATGTCCTTGATCCACATGGAGGCAGAAGTCTCCTATCTTTGCTCACATCCACAATTAAGGGGTAAAAAGACCCCATCAAGCTTCTTTCCTCCTCTTTTTGAAGATGAATTATCTCATGAAGGATAATTCTCAATAGTAGGAGGTCTACAGAGCATCAGCTGTTCTCCTTCCTGGCCTAGAAAGATAGTGTTATGGATTAGCTGCTGCTGTAAAAGCCAAAAGGCGATTTCCCCAGAAAACAGCTCAGCAACCTGGCTGGTAAAGGTACAGAGACCATTTACACACCATTTAACCACTGGAGATTCCACCAGGAGGCATCTGCCAAAACCTACCCTGGCCAGATTTTCTCCCAGTTTTACACTAAAACATCTCCTCTGCACAAGACACAGAGAGAAACAAGCCTGAGATCCTGTTAGGATGATCTGACCAGATCAAGAAACAGCAGGACAGGGAGATGCCAGGGGCTCAGGAGAGTTTTGAGTTCAATCTCATTGGCACTGCAAGACCTCAGTGCAGCAAACACCCTTCTGTCTGCTCTGCCTCCCCAGCTGCTCATCCCCTGTGCTAACAGAGACTCACCACAGAGGTGAACAGCTTACACACGAACATTAAATGTCTGTGTCAGCTCACTGTGCACTCCGGGATCAACAGGATGCAAGTTAAGCTAAGCAGGACAGGGAATTTCAACCTGCCAAATCTGTGCTGTGAACCTCCACAGCAACACTTGAGCAGTAAATGACAAAGCAGTGGTACATGTGCTGGACAGACATTTCTGACTGATGGGAGCCTATATAGCCATTGTCCATCTCAACATGGACACTGCTCCTGTTGTAGAAGGAGAAGCAGTCTAGGCAAATGAGAAGACTAAGTGGTGAAAAAATTAGAAGCAATATGGTAAATCTGTGACTACTTATGCAATCTCTATCCAGAGGGAAAACAAACAGCACCAAAAACTAAGGGGTACATCAGAGAAGCATCTTCTTGCTGTGGATGCAAGGTGATCACAATACCTCACTCCAAAAGGTTAATCTTCATGGAAAGGCAAACTATTCTTGTACTTTAATAAATTGTACTTGGACCAAGTGAATGAACTTCTGTGGAACAACCCACATAAAGAGCTTCTGGTTTAGAATACACAGCAATGTTACCAAGTTCAAAGACCCTAGGACAAAAAAAACCCCAGAACACCCTGTATTGACAGGTGATGTGAAAAGGCCAATCAAATAACTGCAATCTAAGTGCAGGCTGTAGTTGGGATATGGGAAAAATCTGTAAAGCCCTAAATCCCACAGGGAGTGCTGGCCGTTATTTCTCACAATACAAAAATTAGAGGAACAAGATACATTTTTTGACAGGAAGTACAGAACAAAGCAAAGCAACCTTTCTTCCACACAACAGGGAAGTCAACCAAGAAAATGGATTACTTTGTAGGCCTAAAAAAAGTTATCAAAACTGAGAAATTTGAAACAGTAAATTAATTAGTGGTTATTAAGTACAATGACAGGAGTGCAACCTTAGGGACAAGAAGTCCTGTGTATGAGAGGAATGCAGTAGATGTGTTGGTGTATGCCTGACCTGGTTTACCTTTTTTTTACTGAACACATCCTCCTTGTCCAGGAACACTTGGGTTTAGAAAAGAGGGAACATTTTCTTGTGTTTTTGTGAGGCCTGACTAGACACCAGTGTAACTATGCACATGTACTCCTCCTCAGACTCAAAGCTGCATTTGGAAGACAATGACTTGTAATGAAGTTTGAATCCTTGCTTTAATTCCAGGAGAAGGAGCAACATATTCTTAGAGGTGGTGAGGGATGAGAGGAGGCATGTGAGTAGCCCACAAACCCAGTCACAGGATTATGAAGTTTCAGAAAAAGGAGCATCCACATCATTCAGTAATGTGTGTTATCATGGCTTTTTTTACAACAGGGCACCAAACAGAAAAAAATCACACCCCCACATTCTTCCCCCTCCCTTCTGTTTGCATCCTTACTTAAAATACTGAAAATAGGTGTACTTACAGGGAGGTCTGTAAAGGCTATACCTGTGGGGGGAAAAATATTAGAATTAAAAAGACAAAGGATTTTTTTCCCTGCTTGCCTACATCCTCAACATGCTACAAAACATGACTCCATTTCAAATCCCAGCTGTGACCCTGCATTTCACTACCTCATGTATTTGGAAGTAAGTAACTTCCCTCCCCAATCCCCTCCTCTGCAAAGTTTTGCATCTGGAGAAAGGTTCAGGAAAAAGCCTAAATGTTTTCAACATCTCTCCCAAAAATTTGATTTTCTAAAAGTAGCTCCTCTTTCCTTTGCTTCTCCTTCTGTACTAGGAAGGAGTTAGTTTTCATGATTCACTGTGGTGTTAGAAACAGAGTTTTAATATAAAATTGCTTTGGTTTAGGCTATAACTGATTCTTCTTATCAGCCAGAGAAAGAGGAATGAATATTCAGCACTTGGCATTGCAGCTGGGGAACAGCCCTGCAACAGGACCAAGCTGCAGCCAGGAGCACCTGAAAGAAACACTGCAAAGAACAGCCTCATCCTCAACTCAGCTGATACAGCTCCAAACAGAAATGATGGAAAAAAACTGTATGGTTTCCCTTTTTATTTACATCTGGCATGTCAGAAAAGAGGTATTTAAGCTGAGGTAGCCATTGCCTGGGATGGCTAACAGAGTTTTGGCTGGAGACACTCACCAGAGCCAGGCTACCCCAGGCACAGCTCTGCACCTGCTTTAGGTGCATCTCCAGAGGATGGAGCCTCTCCTGCCACGGGTGGGATCCAGCAGCACAGGGAGATGGATCAGCCAGAGCCAGCAGCTCTGCTCCCCAGGCTTTGGGCCACCCTCACCAACAGCACAGGGGACACTGCTGCCATCACCTCACCAGGCTCAGCTAAATCCAGACATCCAGGAGTCAGTCTGGAAGCTGCAGGCTTTCCCCATGTGTGCTCCCAAGAATGATTTCGTGTCCCCAGCCAGAGGAAGGCTGGTACCCACACCAGTACACCCAGTTCTCACACATGTCCCACCTCTCCTCCTTCCCTTCTGCCTGGCACTGGAAGGCACTGCAGAAGCAGGAGAACACCACCCTCTGTTTTTAATTTTAGGACTATTTTAACCCAGAGCTGCAATGTAACATTACCAGATCAGTCTGAAATGGTAATTTAAACCAGTTTTAGGAGTCAAACTAGGAAACAAGTAATTTCTATTCAAAACAGCACAGATCTAAATCAAATGCTCGGAAAGAAATCCTTAATATTTTACTAAATAAACAGCCAATAAAGTTAAATTAACATCATGGTAGATAGTCAATATAATTTAATGAACATCCTGGCAGTTTGGACCTTGTCTGTTGAGCACCCTCTCTACAACCCAACCAAAGACTGTGAACACAGGTGATGCTGAACACCTGGCTGAGGAAAACATTCAGTAAGCATTTCTCCCACCTTGTCACTTTGCCCAGATATTGTTCCTCACTCAAACTTTTTTTTCACTTTACAGTTATTTTGCTCAGCTGGATGAAAGCTTGTTTTCCTATTCTTATGCCAGAATGAGGCCAATCTCCCTGAGCCTGCTGTCCACTGGAGTCTTCCTCTGCCCCCAGCACCTCTCAGAGCCAAAGGTGGCCAGGCTGTGTGGCTGGAAGCTGCTTTCAGCACCTGGACAAGCACAAGGTTTTTGAATGGACTGCAAGGTGGGTGGAAAATTGGCTGAACTGTCAGGATGGAAGAGTTGTGATCAGCAGCTCAAAGTCCAAGAGTTGTCCCTCAGGGATCAATGGCAGGGCCAACACAGTTCCATGTCTTCACTAATGACCTGGACAATGGGACAAAGTGTGCTCAGGTGTCACCAAAGAGGAGAGTGGACAATAGGCTGGAGGGCTCAGTGCTATAGCGGAGAAATGATCCAGCACAAGCCTCCCAAAGCTCAACAAAAGCACCTTAAGAGCCCTGCCACCAGGCTGTGACACTCCCAGAAAACAGGACAGGATGAGCCTGACTGGAGAGAAAGCAGACCTGCAGAGAAGATTCAGGGTCCTGCTGGGCAACAAGTAGAGCAGGAGCCAGCAGTGGGTCCTTGCAGCAAAGGACATTAACCACATCCTGAGCTGTATTAGTGAGAGTGTAGGTTAAAGGATGGGATTTCTCCCTCCTTTTCCAACACTGGTTAGTCTACAGTTCAGTTATGATGTTCACATTAGGGAGCCCCAACACAGGACACAGTGAGACTGGAGGGAGTCCAGCAGAGGCCAGCAAGACAAAGACAGGATAAGGGAAAAGTCTCTGTTCAGTCTCAAAAACATTAGGGCAGACACCTATTGCTGCCCACAGCTGTCATACAGGAGAGCACAAAAAAAGCTTTTCTCAGAGATGCATGGTGGCAGGAGACAGGAAGCAACACAGACAAGCTGCAACATGGGAAATTCGAATGAGAAAAATTCAGTATGAATTTTAGTCAAACACTGAATCAGGACCAGAAAAGCTCCCAGGTGATCTCCATTCTTAAAGACAGTAAAAACTTAATGAGTTTCTGAGTAACCCTATCTAGTTTGGGTCTGCTTTCAGCAGGGTGTTGGATGCTTGACCTCCAGAGATCCCTCCCAGAGAAAATAATTCTATGATTTTATAAATAAACTTATTACATTGCCTTTACAATGAGACAAATGTATGTTTTCCCCATTCTGTTATGCAACTCAGACTAATAAAATGCTTTATGCTGACAGCATTTGGTCTGTTGCAGAGATGTCTGCTTAGAGTTTCTGCATCTGCACTGCTACACACCTGCATCCAGGAAAGCCAACAGCAGACAGTGAAATAATCACAGCTTGAATGTGAGACTGTTTTCTTTCTCTGCAGCCCCTCCAAAGCCTGGATCCAGTTTAAAACAACAACCTTCTTAAAAACATCAGGACTGGATGAATCAAGAGGTCAGGAAGCAAGAGCAAGTGTGTGAAGGGCCTACCCTCTAAATCCATGAAGCTAATGTGATCATCAAGGCAGTGACATAAAGACATTAAATGAAGGTTCAGTGCTAGGGCACAGTGTGATTTTCATTTTCACCTGCCAACCAAAGGACTTCCACTTTCCATGACTACACTTACACATAACCCCATGCACAGAACGTGTTTGTGGACCTTCCAGCCCATCTCTGCTCTCCACCCAGCACCAATCATCCTTTCTGCCTCACAACTGGCCACTTATAGAATTCAATTTGCACAAGACAGCATATATTTGGTAATCAGCCACAGCACTCCAGTGCCTGCACAGCAGGGTACTCCTCCAGCATCTGTTTAGGCAACCTGTGATCCAGGGAATCCTTAAGCACTGCTGCTGGATTGCAATAAACACATCATGTTCAGCAGTGTGGGCATCTGAAGGAGCAGACCAGCAAATGGCAGCCCAGGAAAATACTTGAATACTTTTCCAACGTGCTGCTGAAGAGAAGCACTGCCAAACCCACACACCTCTGCATGCCCTTGGAAACAGATATCCTCCAGATCTTAAAGGTCCCTTCCAACCCAAACCACTCCAGGATCCATGGTTTTAAATCTGATTAATCTGAAGTCCTGTTTTGACCATCCCAATGCTCTTGCTGTCTGCAAACTTAATTTGAAGCTTTGGGGTCAAACCTATTAAATCTGGGACTGACAGCTGCATGTCTCTCACAATAGGTTTCTGCATTACTCCTAATGTTCCTCCTAGTCTCTAAACTGGCTGCAGAATGGATATTTCACTTTTTAGGTTAACTTGGTCTTTCCAAGAGCCTGCACTAGAACTCAAACTACGGGAAGTTTTCTATGCCAAGACTTCAGAGGGTTGCATGCTCTTTTTATAGCCCTGCTGCTCCATTTACCTTGGTCTGATGTCAAAGTCTGAGATCCGAGACACTCCTACATTAGTCCCTGAGCAAACTCATCCACTTAAACCCAGAGACCTGCAGCAGTCACATTTCCTCCTCATGTCCTGGTCCAAGACTTTCTGCTTAATGGCTGGTGTCCCAACATTTCTCCCTCTTTCCCTTTTTCTCTCCAAATTCACTCTCATCACACTTCTAGCCACATCTCACTATGTTTTTTACTGCCAGGACTCTGCTCAGAACTTGTCAAAAGTGTTTCATCAGCAGCCAGAAGACATTCAAGACATTTTCCAGAACAGAGAATTAAGACTACATACGATGTCAAACAGTTTTCATGTGACGTCTCCAAATAAAGTTCAAGACTTAGCTCCAACCAGAACATCCAGAATTTGTGATGGCCAAGAAAACAGTTCTTATACAGTGCTCCTGATGGATCTGATTAAATGAAAAAGTATGGAGACAATGGAAGATAACAGTTAAGCAACAGAAGAAACTGCAAGGAAAACAAAAGGGGGGTGTCTAATTAATAGATGAAAAGGAGAGGACTTAAATGGTGAAGAGTGAATTAGAAAGACAAAGCTACAGTAATTCCATCAAAAGAAAGACAAAATCAATCCCTGAAACCTCACTCTCAAGCTAACTGGCCTCACAAAGGAGCTGATTAGCCTCATGAATATTCTTGGCATCTGCAGTAGGATTACACAATTAACTCATCTCCTAGGAGGACACATACATGGCGTCCACAGCTTCATGTCAGGGAACACCTAGAAAAACACACATTCATCCCTTTCCTGGTAAACCTTGGGTTTACACAACACAAAAATGAGATTCTCGAGCTAGCACTAAATATCATTAATTCAAGACCTTCAAGGAGTTGCTTCTTTCAGGAAAGAAAGCATTCTTACTTCCAAACAAATCATTGCTCCTGCCTCCATTTGGCCTTGGTTCCTCTGCTGTCTCACCCTGTCCTCACATCTCTGCTCCGTGCCCATGAGGAGCTGTGTAACCCCTGGCCAAGGGGTTCCTCTCTTCAGCACTGCACTGAGCACTTCTCCTGGACACATTTTCTTTATCAGTGACACAAACAGACTCTGCTGGCCCTGACCAACAGCCTCCTCAGATGAGGTTTTCATTCTGCTTTTGTGAAAAGGCAGTAAAATGTTCCTGAAGCTTTTGTGGGGTCACCCAGCAAGGCCTGAGGTCTGCTGCTCCCTTCTGCACTTCCATCCCTGTCTCCTCTAACCACACCATCTCTCCTCTCTCTGTCTATTCCTATTATGCCACTACAGCTCAGAGAAAAGCTGCCACACACAGGAGCCAGCTGTGAATGCTGAGGAGAGGCTTCTGCCTGTCCCTTTCTCAGACAGCTCATGTCTTGTACTGTACATCTGAAGAGCTCAAGAGGACACCCAGGGGACAGCAATGCTTATACCTAATGCTGCTCTCTAAGCATGGTAACTTTCTTGTTACCTTTCCTGTTTCTTCCCATTGGCATTGCTCACCACTGGGGTAGGCTGCTCCTCAAGGGGTCTTTCAATGTCAGATTACAAAAACACGAGCTTTCCATCCAAAAAAGCCCCATCTTTGAAGAAAAAGGAACACTTCAATTTAAGAAAGGAAGACTAGATAACTTCTCTGATGTAAAGAACTCTGAATGTCCCAAACCAAACAAATCTCTGAGCAAGGACACAAGGCAAAGAATCAGAGGGTGGTAATGACAAAAGGTAACACAGAAGTTACTGAACTGTGCTCTTAATTTGGCTTCATATGCCCAGACAGCCAGGCACAACACAGTCCTGGCTACAGAACAGAGAAGGAGAAAGTAGCAACTTTTCAACTCATACAGCTTATATTGTGGAGATTCTGGTAATTAGAAATAAATTAAATATCAAATGAACAAACTTGTATTCATTAAACAGAAGATCTGTCTGCCTCCTCTCACACTTTTGTTATGATGGAAAGTAACAGCACTGTCAGGGTGAAAAACAGTGAAGCTGGAAAACCACCCACATAAACAACAGAAAACATCCAGAGGAGCACAGCACAAACCACTACAGGGAAATACATGCTAAAACGCAAGGACAGCAACTAAAAGGAGACATTTTGTGAAATCTTATTAACTATTTCGTTACCTCAGTTGCTCCTGTTTTATCTTGTATCACTCCAAAGCAAAAGCTCCTGCTCTACATCATCAGCTGTTGCTTTCAAGCCTCTACTTGTCTTACCAGCACTGGACTGACATGGGCAGCCTGAACAACCCCAGCTCTCCCAGCCTTTCCTCCTAGGACAGATGATCCAAAGCCTTCATCACCTTGGCAGCCCTTTGCTGGACTCTCTCCAGTAAGTCCATCTCTCTCTAATATTGGGGAGCTCAGTACTCCTCCCAAGAGCTCACCAGAAATTCTATACTCTCCAGGCACACACTGCACTCCTATCCCACTCCTTCCTTCAGCCCAGCCAGTAACTCAAAACATCTTTGTTTTGGGCAGTGTTTTGAGCAGAGTATTTTTGGTATTACTCTACCAATTTAATCTTGAATTCAACGAAGTAGAATTGACACAGCAAGGAGAAGCAAAGGAAAGGAGTGCTCATCCCTCCCTGCCAAATCAAATTAATCCCAGTACAAAAAGTGAGATTAACCTACAAAAACTTACTGCACATCTTATGTGCTAAAAAAAAAAAAAGACAAAAATTTATCTGGGGTGGAGAACATGTCATCCAGGGAAATGGCATTTTAAGGCAAAATGGCCAAAAAATTATATTTTAGACAAATAAGATACAACAGATGCCTGGAAAACATCTGAGGTATTAATTGGGGCAAAATTTTTTAATCCTTAACTCTAAGACAGTTACTGAAACAAGTGTGAAATGAACCAAATTGTAGCTCAATGCTGAAGTCAGACCACTCTTGGGCTGCTTTAATGTCTGGCTTTGGGAATGCTCAGACCAACGTGTTGAGGCTTTCATATGGACAAGTCCCTTCAGAAATGAAGACCCCAGTACCATGGCTTTGTAGGTAGTTGAACAACACATTAATTAAACCTCCCACTTATTTCTTTCTTTTCTTCTTGTCCAGCCATTAGACATCTTATCCAACCTCCCACCTACTGTGCAGTCACAGAGGAAAGCAGAAGAAGCTGTGGATGAAATTCTAACATATCTCAACAAACTGAGCAGCATGGAAACCATTTTACCTGCTGGAAGCATTTCTGTCTTGGAGCCAATTTGTAACTGCTGACAGCAGCTGAATGCTCTTTTCCTCTGCCATTTAAACCTTACTCACAGGTGTGGGATAAGAGTTACAATACAGCAAATTAAACAGCAGCAAGAGCAGGGCTGGAGCATCTCTCTCCTGAGAACCCTTTCCTTCACTTACCTAAACTGTGGCCATTTTTTGTGTAGAAGCAGGTATTGTTGATGAGGTTGACACAGCAGCCAATCACATCTCCAGTGGTGAACGTGGGGCCGTAGGGCTGCCCTGTCCCCGAGGAACAGAAGGAGTGCCCATCATCACCGTGGTACCCATAAGAATGTTTATCCCATCCTGCAAAAGACAAGGCAAAAGAACAGGACAGAAGTGAAGCCAGTTCAGCAGAACCACATGGAACTACTACAACTCTCAGGACAGCATTTTCTCTGTGTGTTTTAAAATTTGATCCCCACTCCTGATTCATCCCAATATTAATTTTCACATACCAGTAACTGAAAAAACATTAATGGTCTTTAATCAGAACACATCATGTGCATTTCAACCCGTTTCTCTTTTATCTTGCCTGAGGTGAAACAAAGTCCTTTTGTAAAACACTTGTGCTTCCCAACACCAAAATCTTCCCACAAAAGCATTTAACAAAATAATTCTCAGACACTTGCAGCTTTGTCTGTAAGCACTGTCACAGGTGTACCAAATGGAGAGAGGCAACTTTTGCATCCTCAAATCTGTATTTCCCTTCCAAGAGTTGATAAGGATTTCTATGTTTCCATTGGGATACAGTACTTCCCATTCTGAAGACAGATTAAAACACAACCCTCAAATGTCAAAGGGGAGTTCAGTGCAAAGTGGTCAGTTCTAATATTAATATCTTTTATTTCTGCTGCCAGTAATATTGTGCTAAGGGTTACAGCTGTACCCTGCCCAGTTGTTATTTTCTATATATCCCAGTAATTTCATTTGGAGCATTCCTCTGAATGGCACAATCAAAGACACATCTCATAGAGAGACAGAGTTCTACCAGAAAGTGAAACAATATTAAAAACAGACACCTGTGGTTTCTATGGATATGGCTGGATCCTTAGGGAAGCAAAAGAAGGTGCTTTGGCCATCTTTTGACCTTATACACCCAAGGGTAGTGTAGACTGTTAAAAGTGGAGTGATGGCTCTGGCAAAGGGACTATGTAAGAAACACAGAGACTGTGCAGGAACTGCACATCCTGCAAGGAGGCACAAAAAGGCTGAGCACACTGAGAACTACAGAGCAGACAGCCCTGTGAAGGTGGGCTGGAGAGCCTTCCACCTCATCCTTCTGTGAGCCAGGATTTTCCTCCAAAACCAACAACAACGTGAGGGCACTAGAAATTTAATCTTGTGAAATAGTGCTACAACACTGAGGCATCAGCACTCACACGCTCAGGGTTTCTCAGAAAAGCACAAAAGTCAGTGCATGTCTAAGGCCCTGTTTATTGTACCACACCAAATGAATGCCAGTGGGAAAGTCAGGGAAGAAGGCAAGACTGAAACAAGCCACAGTCCAAGATTTTGGACCTCAGAGCAAACTTTGGGAGTGAAAGGCATAAAGAAGTCCCAGCAAATTTTAGTCTAGAAATGGTGAGTAATTTCCTCTATTTAGTCTCACACATCCAACAGGAACAGACAGAGATGTCCCAAGAGTCAGCTCTGTCTTCCCTCGGATCAGCTCCAAACAAGCTGCTGACAGTAGCACCAGTCCTGCTTCAAATCTTCATGAAAGACAGGGACAACAGCACAGGCAGCACCCTCAGCAAGCACAAAAATGATGCCAAACCGACTTGCCAAAACAAAGGAGGAAGCGATAGGGGCTCTAGAGTCTGTTGTCAAACTTCTACTGCTAAGACTTCATCCGGTAAAAATATCACTGAAATATTTATAAATTTTTAAAACTCTGGCTCCTTCCCACTAACCCTTTTATTTGCTCTGTTGTCATCATTGATCTATTACTTTAGTCTCCCCAAAACCAGACCTGTTACATGAGTGTCAGTTCAGAACGTCTCTAATGGAGCTGTTGGGAAGTTATAATTCAGATGATAATGTAAATCAATTTATCTCTTAACGTACTAATAATACAATCCAAATACAAACTTCCAGATCTTCTGCATACAAAACATTCCTGGCATTAAAAAGCACCTACCAAGAACTTGTCATCAGCTGCATCTAAACAGCAAAGTGCTTACACATCACTGGGTAAGGCTCCTGTAAGAAATACTACATGTCCAACCATGAGGATGAGCTCACTAAATACTTGGGCCAATGCAGACATTACTGGTTCTGCAATGTGAGAAATAAAGGTTTCATTACCTACAGATCACAGCTGATCCTACTGAAAAAACCCTCCTCCTGTTCCTTTATGACTTGAGCTTCACAATGTCAGTTCTTGCTGTAGCACCAACGGTGGTGGGGAACTCCAGTGAAAAGTGACTGAATAAAGACCTTGAAGTCAATGACAAACGTGGTACATACAGCAACAATGCCTGGAAAAAGCTTGTTTTGAATCTTATTCTCCCCAGAAAACCACTAACATAACTAGTTCAGGAAATTAATTCGCTCACCCAGCACTTTGCTGAGTGTACTTTTTCAGCTCAAATGTTGTGTAGTGCTGAACCTGGACCTGGCACCACACTAGGGGCTTTAAATCTAGACTGTCACCTTATCACATCACCATGGTCATCTTAGACAACAAGCCAGAGTTGTTTGAGTGAACTTACTGTACTCACTGTAAACATAAGCTGAGTGGCATTAATCATATGCCTAACCTTATTTATTAATAAAAACCAGATCCCTATGCCTAAAATTCTGCCCAAAATAAACACGAGGGCAGTGGCATACGGATAATTCCAGAACTGGCTGGTTTCAGCCAGCCTTCTGAAATTTCCTAATAATCTGAATTAAAACCAACAATCAGCACTTCTAGTACTTCTAGGTCAAAGTTTTCAGGGCCAGTTGATTTAAATAGTGTATCCTTATTGAAAGCATTTGATATTATCCTGGATTACCAGCAGGGTGGGGAGTAAATAATCACATACATTTTGAAAACACAGACTCCAGCTTTTCTCAAAACACTTCCTGAAAACTTCGGCTTTTCCTGCATCATTAACAATTTGCTGTCGCCACCTAGGAATGGGTCCAGTATATTACAATCTCCTCTGTGACCTCCACAACACCCTTTGAGCCTCCAGTGAGTCAACAGCTTCTTCTTCTACAAAATCCAGCAGTGCTTTAATAAGGACTAAACCAGAACTTCCTGAAATCCCTCCCTGCAGCTGCATCTGCAAATTCTCTGGACAGCTTAACCTCTGTGCCACTTGTACTCAAGTACTGCAGAAGTCACTGTTGTGACCTGGAAGGCAGGGATGAGGGGATACCCACATGCTCTTAAAATGGCTGTCCCTGTGGGATAGGAGATCAGCCCAGACAAGGACACTCTTCAAGAAGACTGCAGAAGTACAGGATGTGCATGTATCAGACCCTGACTGAACAGTATTACCACTCTCCAACCACATGTAAGCACAGACAGACTGAGCCAGATGGAGATTCTGTTCACTCAGTACTTCTGAAAAGACTTTGTTTCCATTAAATTGTTCCATTCTCTGTGAAGAACATAGAAACACTCATATCATTCACTGTGCCCTGCAAGGAGTTTGACAGCATAACTGCAAGCAATGAAAACGTGCCTCCTACTACTTGGATATATCCTATAGTTCTTGCAGGGAAGAGGATGACAAACTATGGATTTGGTGTCTCCAGAACATACATCACTATGCAGACCTCAGCAAAATCCCCCATAATTATCCCTTTTCCAGGCTGATGACTCCTAACTTATTTAGCTACTTCCTGCTTTTCTGACCATCATAATCTAAACCTTCTCTGGATTAAGTGCTGCTTGTGAGAATGGAGATGAAGATGCCCCATGGAGAAGGGGAGCAGGCTGCAGTTGTTCTCTGCACTGCTCCCAAGCCCTCTACATGTTAATCCTAGCATTTTCCCTTTATTGTCCTTTCTACCACTGACCTGATGTTTCCATGAAGTCATTGTCATCACTCCAAAACGCATCACGGCTCTTGTGACAATGCTCCCTTTGCAGAGATTCTCGTGTGAATCTCCCTGTTGGGGAACGTTGCCTTAGCTCCCACAGCTCCCCCCAGCACCCCTCACCACCCTCAATCTCACAATCCTCAGAAGCTCCCAGGCCATCCCAGGACAGAGAGGTGCAGGCAGCTGCTCCTAAGAAAACCCTGGGAGAACCCACGCACTGACAGTTTGTGATTGGTAGCTCATTCCAGCAAGGCTGTTTAAAGCACATCCCATTTTGGTCTCTTGGTCATAGCTATGTCTAGAGCAATGGACACAGCACCTACATGCAGTTGTGGCCAAGTCTAAAATTTCTTAAGTGCAAGTGCAGATTCCTCTCAAAATTTCAGAAATCTGGACAAAAGTGGAGAATGTGTTTTTTCTTACAAACACAGGTCGTGGACTCCCGATACACTAGACAGATTGAAATCAAGTGAGCTTAGAGTGGCTGCAGGGTCCAGTTTACAGTTCTTCCCTTCTTTCCTTTCCCCTCCCCATCCTATCTTCAAAAGCACAAAATCATTTTAAATAAGGGAGACAGGCAGAGAACAGGAAGGATTTGGCCACTTGGCCCATGGCAATGGTCAGAGCAGAACCTCAGCGTCCTGACTCTCACTGTTCTCACTACAGCTCATTTTGAAGACAGCACTTTGAACATATAAACAGAGAATCACAACCACTACAGGTAAAACTTCAGCAGCTACTGAGCAAAAAGAGGGTAAATTTACATCCTTTTAAATTGAACCCTTCAAAACCCAAACCCAAAATATACCTATATGTTTACTAACAAAATGCAGAATAACTTAGATTGTGCAATCAAAGAATGGGAATAAATAAAAACAAAAACCATGAGTAGGGTTTGGGAGGCCATTTTTGTATGCTCTACACCAAACTGAAGCTCTGTTTGGCCTGCTAACAAGAAAAAGTTGATATGCTGACCTTCTTGGCAGACTACCTTGATCCCAACACATAGGGGAAAAAAATGAACAGCGAGTTCCATGGCTGCTGCTTGATAAACAGGTCAGAATTATGCAATGCCAGACACGTGGCAGAAAGGACTTGAGTTACTTCAGGACACAGTTACAGGATAAACTGATAAACACTCACTCTTAAGCAAGCACTAGAGTTAGATGTAGTGTGCTACTACTATCCCTGACTGTCCCACATCTGTCCCTGTTCCATCTCCCACTCAATGTCAGCCTTTACTCTTGACTCTTTGGTCAGATCCTGACTTCTATGCCTGAGATCAGACTCTGTCTCAGAAGGCAGCAAGTGGGAAGTGGCTGTGTTGAGCTGGGTGACCATTTACATCTCAGCACCACAGAAAGAACATGGTGATTTAGCTCTCTGCTTCAAGAGCCCCAGCAATGAACACAGAACTTCTGGTAGGCTCTGGGCAAAACTGGCATCATGGCTACATCACACACCTAGGTAACCAGGACTTGGATAAGCTGCTCAACCTTGAAAGTGTGGAGCACTGGATGGATGGATGGATGGATGCAAGTTACCAAGGGCAGTACTTCCACCACACCTTTTGTGGCCTGATGCTTTGTTCCCACAGGGTGGAGAAGGAAGCCAAGTGATGACATCCCACATCAAGGTTCACACATGTCCAACTTTGGGCATGAGGGAAGAGGGAAGCCAACACCCACAGGGATGTGTACTCAGATCCCCCCTGAAGACATGCCAAAGGAATGACATGCAAGGCCCAGTGATCATGGAAAATATACTTTTCCAGTGAGTTATAGCCAGGCACATCAGACTCTTCCCGCTCTGCACTTGCTGGGCTAAAGATGCTGGCAGACAGATGAACTTTATCACTGACACATGGACCATTCCCTGGCCCTTTCCAAAGGAGAAACACGTTCTACACTCAGCACAAGCTTTCAATGTAATGGGTGCAGAAGCTGCTGCAAAGGGCAGGGCACTGCTGACCACACAGTCAGTGGTAACCTCCCTGCAGTGAGGGACACCTGGGGCATCTGAAGCTGTAAGAAATGGTGAAATATATCTGGGCATACGAAGGGCAGATGGAAGCTCCTCAGAAACAATCTGAAGATTTGTAAATAGGGTTTGTGTTTGTTCTATCATGACTAATGGAAGAGTTTGAGACTTATTCTTCAGGACAGACCCCAGTGACCACTCTACAGTCTTTCCAAAGTTTCTCTCTATCTGCTTTATCTCTTTCCTATTTTGGAACACTTTTAATTTTTCTCCCCTTTCTATTCTTGTCCAGTCTTTTGCCTGTGGCATTCCTCTTCCCACTCCTCTGGCCAGCAATCCTAGCTTCTCACAGCTGCCCATGCCAGGGCAAGTGGTGTGCAAACACTACTGCAAAGGGACAAGAACTTGTGTCAACACACTGAAATAAACCAAACAAAATTATTTTATAAGATTTATTGAATCCAAAGTCCAGCAGAAACAGATGTACAAACTTTGCTTGTACAGTGCTTGGGGAATGGGATGTGGAGGGTGGAGGCAGCAGCAGAGCCCAGAGTTGCTGCTGGCCCACGTTCCAGTTGGAGGCAGGGCCTTCTCTGTGCATTGTGCTGAGCAGGCTGCTATTGCTCAGCCAGCTATGGGTCCTTGGCAGCAGCAGAGCATGAGGTCAGGGGAGGGGAAGGTATATGCAACAGAGGCTGAACAGATGGAATCTGGTGCACAGAGAAGTTGGATGTTGCTTCTACACTGTCCTAGACTGAGCAGTCCCAGCCAGGGACAGGACAACCATGAACATGGGACAGGAGCCAGTACCACAGGAGAAGCAGAACCACCCTCTGCTGATGACTCCATCTTCCAGTGGATTTGCTCTGCAACTGGATGTGCCTCTGGTGTACATCAGTCCAGAACAGTGAATGCAGCAAAGGGTAGGCTCAGCAAGCTCTGGTGCTCCTTCAGACTCAGAAACCAAATGCCTGGCCATGAGAAATCTGCTGCCCCAAGAAGCATCTGAGATGCTGGAGCATCTCAGCTGTCACTCAGTTTTATAGCATTTTTGCCAAGCCCTATGAAGCTGCATACACATCACATGTTTTGGTGAGAGCAGGGTTGTTGCTTTGCTTTCCTTTATTCAATCATGCTTTAGAATCAAATCAACTATTAGTGCTGCAACACATCTTTCTGTTCCCATAATGAGCCTACAAAAACAGCTGCTCAGTGACCATGGCAATCTCTGTAACAGAACTGGGGATGTGGGCACAGGGGAGGCACAGCCCTGGCATGGAACAACTGTCTAGGTACAGTCACAACACCAACTGCAGGACAGGAATAGGACCAGGGAACAGCGTGCTCAACACATTACAGCATCTCCCTGGCAGAACTTCAAGGGCTGGACATCTGCCCAGAACATGTCAAGGGTAAAAAAAAAAAAAAAAAAAGACCCTAAAACCCACTTACCCAGGGATATGAAGAAGCCCTAGCTAGAATCATCCCCAACTTTTCTTGCTTGCAGCAGCTTCTATTTCTTCTACAAGGCGGCAAAATGACTGAATGCAGTAGAAGGCCAAACCTTGCACTACAGGACCAACGCTTGTACAGAGGAAAAAACCACTTTACCCCAGGGATCACAAACTTCCCTAAGAAGGGGCTGCATGAGTTCAGGTCCATAACCTTTGCAGCATCCCACTGAATCCTGTACAAAGCCATGGAGCAGTGCAGCACAGCACCACACACACCCCAGCAAGGCACTGCTGCTCACAGCCTCCCCCTCACCCCAGGTCCCAGCAGATGAAGCAGAGTCAGTTTGGCCCCTGCAGACACAGCAGATGATGCTAATCAGAGAGTGCAGGACTCTTGGCAGGCCTGGCTACAGCTTTAGCTCAGAAGCTAGGCTATGTTTTTTAATAAAGTACTTGCAACTGCAGAAGAGACAAAACTCAGTCCAAATCCTCACAGCAAGACTTATGTGTGGCAAGAATCCAAAGGAGAGGGAAAAAAAGGAATCGCAACATCTCTCTCATATTAAGAGAGAGCAGGAAGAAAAGGACACAGTGACCCAAAAATCAGTGTGACTCAAGAGTCTGGGAGATTGAGCAGAATGTGGGTGCTAGGCAGCATGGCCTGATCTACCACGGAGACAACAAGCAGACCAGCACTGTACAATTCAATTTTTTCACAATATTGATCTGGCACAGTGCTTTTTAGACCAGATCAGCAAGTCCTACCATTAAAAACCACTGCATGTTAATGAGACTTCAAAAACACATCAAAACACAGTCTACACCATTATATGAAGTGGCACTACCCACTGACTCATAAAGAAAAAAACAAAACCAGAAGGCTCTGGACAGCTGCAACACAGGCGATACCTTTTCAACAGGAAAGGTCTGTTCCACCAGCCCCAGAAATTTGTAAGGAGTCCATTTCACTATTACTTAGCATGCACCTCACCACAGAATACAGTAATCAAGATAAAAATCATACTTCCTTGAATGGATAAAGACAGCAAGTCCTCCTAATATATGAGCTTGATGGTCCCATCTTCTGCCAGAGTCAGAACATGATCTGGTTTCCCTACACCAGAGAGGCCAAGAGGTACTACAAGCCATTTACAGCCCTGTGAAGACCACAGCCACAGAACAGGCTGGTTCTGATACAAAGGAAAAGCTCTCCAGCACGATCAGGTCACCACTGCACTACTATATCCTCTATATTCCCTGGCACACCACAGCTGAGGGGGCAGGACAGGGGTACACAATAATGCAGGACAAGGATGGGGAAGAAGACTCAGATGAGGAGCATTTCCATTTGTCTATTTAGTAGAAGGGGTAAGGAACAACAATCCAAAGTTTATCACATACACAGGCTTCAAATCTCATCATACTAAATAATTCACATGTTCATTTATGGGCCAACTTTTCAACCTTCAGCTGGTGGTCAAGAACACCCTTATAAAATATTAAGACACTTCCAGCAAAGTCTTGCAAGGTAATGGGCAAGAGTCATTTTACAGAGACATCAAGGCAGGACAGTTTAGTAACTCAGCCAAAAGAAATGTCAGAGATCACTGCAGAATGCAGGGGGTTCATGTCCAGTCACTATTAAAAACAATCCCTAAAATGGTATTTAATGAGCTAAAAAAATTACAAACAAAAACCCACTTATCTAAACACAAGACCTTACGGACAGAGAAACCTTCCAGAAGAAGCACACCTCATGATGTTAAGAGGTTGCAACAAGGACTTTCAGATTCTAAACTGAGGTTTCTTAAATACTTTCCATATTAATCGAGGTGAAGCAATAGGGTTTTCTGAAGAGGATCATACTTATCCATCAGTGGAAACAGCTGGCACCCAGCAGTTTGAGTTGTAGTGAAACTGATCTTTGTGTTGATGCTACCTTTTATCCAAAAGACTCTGGTCTTTGGTTTTTTAATAGGTACAGCCACATTAAAGACTCTGTTTTAATATGAAAAACAAGCAGTTCTGTGATTGCAACTTGTGTTGGCAGCTAAACTGCTGGCTCTAAAGTGTCAGTCAACCTCAGCTGTCACTAAGATACCTGGATTTTCCATAATCTGTGCTACAGCTGGAGATGCAACCTGTGGCATCGGTGAAGGCCAAACCCCAAACCCCACTGGGCAATGCCATCTCTGCTCTGCTTTGGAAACTCTGCTTTCACATGGCACTCAACCAACACAACCTGCTGGATGACAGAGAGAGCCATGCAAAGGCAGGAGCTCCAGCACACCCATAACACACTTCTCTGGGAATGTGCTGCTCCAGGACAGAGCACAGAATCTCTAAAGGGGCCAGACCAGCTCTGGAAGAGAAACAGCACAGAAATCAGGGCATGGAAAAGTGCAGGACAGCACAAAGAATCACTTACCCACACTGATGCCTGAGCACTTAATGGCCAGTGGAAACACTTTCTTTGATTATTTTCCAAGGCCAGGATTACTGTCTTGAAATACTGATTGATGGTTTTGTTCAACTTTAATGGCAAAACACTCTCCCAACTACTTCTGGATGAGGCACACCTCTGAGAGCTCAACTGGAGCCTCAGTCTGCTTAGCAAGTCAAACCTGAAGTCTGGGTGCCCAAAGCCAGTCTAACTGAACAGACCAAATAAAAAAAAAAAAAAAAAAAAAAAAAAAAAAGGAAAGAAACCCAACACTTTCCTAAAAACCCAACCAAATGACAATAGTTTTTCTGGCTGCAGGCAGGACAATCATTACAATCAATATGAGCAAGAACATGACCTGAAGTCAGTCGGATGGAAAGGGGAAAAGGCAGGAACTTTTACTTTATACAGTCCTAGTTTTCATATGCATAGCCATAAATAAAACATGACATTAAGTTTAACCTTAATTCAGAAGGTACTTCATCCCAAATCCGTAGTTCAGGAGCTGGTTTTGTTACTCTCCAACTCTGAACACACCTGACATCATCAGCTCTGACCTCCTCTGGGGACCTGATGACTCTGGTGTCACCCCTCAGCACGTACCATGAAGGAAATAACACATCTGTCCACCCCCCAGTGCCACACCAGCTCAGCCACTATCAGCCCTGAGCACAAGGCTCATGGTCCAAAACACATCCACCCAACCAAGCTGTGCTCAGCTCTGGGCATGATAAGCTCTGCAGGGGCAACACCCCAAACGTGCAGAGCACGGCAGCGTGTGAGGAGGGAGCTTTTGTCAGAAAGCCCCGTGAATGATTCCTGAAAAAGTGAAGAATGGGAAAGAAAGAACTTCCAGTTCTTCTAAGGGACCAAGATGGGATGTGAGTGAATGCACAGCACACGCAACAAATCTGTTCCAGTATTCAAGCTGGAATTTTCATACAAGTTCAGGTGAACTCAGCACATAAACTGAAAAAATGATTGAAAAAAGAGAAAAACATTGAATGAGAAGACAACTGAGCTGAAGCTGATGGGCAGTGGACAAGTCAACCACAAATGACAAAGATTCCCAAAATCATAAAGAATTATTTTTTTAAGATAAAGATAACGTAATTTTGAGAATTCTAAAATTTCAAATTTTAAAAATTATATTGTTTTAAATTTTAATTTTAAAAGGCGTTCAGCTCATCTGCAGAGAGTAGAAGCAGGAAGAGAGAAGATCAGAGTGAGTTAAGCAATCCCATAGGAACTCAGATTCTTCAACATATGATGCAGCAGGGCAGTCATTGAAATATACATAGAATAGATGTACACACAGAATTTAGAGTGAAGATGAAAAAAGAAACAATATAATGTATTGTGTATACCCTGGATAAACGAAAACTCAGTGCTCCTCAGATTACTTTCCTATGATGGCATTTTACATACACTGAACACAGGATTGATTCCATATGGGAAAAAAAATCTTAACACTAAAAATATGTGAAAGCTTAAGTTCAAAGGAACCCTTTTGTTGTATTACGAGAAGCCCAAATTTCTTATTAATTTCTTTAGAATGACCTTAACTTTGACTTGAATTAAAAAAAATAAAAGCTACTTTAAAAATAGCAGATAGTGCACTACAGTAAGAACAGATTCAAGAAAGAAACAACCAGCTTAAACCAGTCTCAGGACACTTCCTCCCTTATGAGATTTTTTAATATTTTTGTTCCTTTTTTTTCAAATTGGGCTGGGTAGGCTTTATTGCTTAGCTTTGTGTTTTGGACTGAACTCTTATTAATGGCTGGAGTGCACCTTGCAGTTTAGTTTAGAAGAAAAAGGGGTAGGACAACCAAAGATGTAAATAAAAGTATAGGCAGTGGTAACAACCAGGAGGTTCACTTACATAAATAAACCCCTGCTCCAAAAATGAGAGACTCATGTAGGTAAATCCAAAAGGCTCTGACTTACAAAGGCCAGAAATCTTGAATCTGCTGTAACATGTATCTTTTCTTGGCAGCACTATGTTTTTTATCCACCACTGCTCTATGCACCACAATCATCTTCACCCACCCATGCGAGGTCTCATGTGCTGAGGAATTTTTCTAAAAATCCATTCTGCACAAATGGATTCAATAATTCATGAGCTGACCCATCACACTGACACACTTTGCTCTCTTTTCTTCCACTGTGCAGTGCTAAAACCTGCCATTTCTAAACATACTGATGACCTCTTAGGAGGTACAAATTATGCTTTCAGGTAAAAGCATAGTTAAGTCAGCAAAAAGGATACCCAAATGAAGTTTCAGGAGAAGTTCTCAGCCCAAATAAAAATTCAGGGAGACAAGCCAGCCAAGTCAGCTTCAGCCCACTATTCAACTTCAGCCTGGAAAGATGCCCCTCTGTAAAAATGTCTCAATTTTCAGGATAACTGTTAACTGGGGGGAAATTTAATTGAGGTTTTCAACATCTATCTTTTTTTATCAAAAACAACCTCTGACCACTGTTAACCACATGATTCAGGAGAATAAGGCTTCCCAAAGGAGCTGTTTCAACCTGCATTACCTGTGTGATGAACCAGGCAAGTGGACAGATCCAAGTTAATAACAACCCCAGAATCAAGCAGTGCCCCCCACCCATCATTATTAACCCAATTACGTGACCCATTTCACATGCAGCCCCACAAACTGGTTTGATAGGATAAATTAGAGGGTACCAGAGGCATAAGCAATTTTGTGGACAGGAACTGGCACAGCCAGCTGAAGGACTCACTGCATGTGTAACCAACACCTGTCCAAGGCTTTGCTATGACACCCTGTGGAAATCCCACATGCCTTTTTGGACAACTGTTTTTAAGGATAGTTCTGAAAGAGCTCTGCAGCAGGACAAACACCATAAGGTACTACAAGGCAGAGCTTCATCAGCTGCATAAATAAATAAACTTAATAGAAATGACTTCTAAAGACAGAAAATCAAGCAGTGTGTCCAAGTTGCTGATGTAGCCAAGAGGCTCTGAAAGCAGACTGATTCACTGTTTGTTTGCCACATACTGTTCATGTATTTAACCCCATACTTCAGGGCTTTTGCTGATTGCTCTAGAAGACAAAAGCCTTCTTTCCCCAGGTAACCATGTAGCTTCTACCCCTCCCACTTCTGCTGAAGCCATAAGAATTGTGAAAGCTTGGCAAGGATTTTCCTTTGCCCTTGTCTGTAAGATGGGATAAGAGCCACTTCCTGAACTTGCTCTGAATTTTAATGTTTTGTTTTACTATAAAAAGTAAGATACTGGTGCTTGCGATACATGCAGTGATTAAACATTCAGAATATGTCTAGAAAAGTTGTCATAAATCAAGAAAATCTGACAAATAGGGAAGGGTCAAGAGTCAGGAGTGTATTATTTGGAGAGAAGACCACAAAGCAGTGATAGAAGTTTTCATCTATAGAGCTACAAAGAGGAAAGAAATTAATTATTTTCCACCTCCACGTGATCCAAGAAGAGACTATGGGATATTCAGCTTTGTCATCAGGAAAAGTTTCCAACACAAGGACAGTGTTGGAAGAAGTTGCCAGAAAAATAATGAAAGACTGGTTTAGACACCCACCTGTCAGGCAGGACTAATGCATAATTGAATTCACTTCAGATCAGATGATTTGGTGAGGTCTCAGCTTCTATAATTACTACATTTAGCACTGGGACTGAGTCCTTTAGCACAGGTCCTTTGGTTGTCAGTGCAGTCAAAGAAAGTGACAAGCCAAAGCATAAACTGAAAACTTCCTTAAACACATTTGAAGTAGAAAGATTCCACAGCATTCACAGAAAACAAAAGAAACAAAATGATAAACAAAAAAAATCAAACAAAAAATCAAACCAACAAACAAAAAACCAACAACAAAAAAAAACCCAAACCAAACCTGGCTAGAAGGAAAATCTGGAAGACTTCAGCAGAACTTCCCACTTGTAGCAGATTAACTTAAGAGTTACATGAAGCTGCCAGATCCTTGTGGAATTGAGGTTTGAAAATTGAAATACAGAGTCTCTGCAGAAACCCATCCCCAGCTCTGATGAGGAATAATATCTTCCCAAGAGAACTTTACTTGTGCAGGACCAGGAGTTGGACTCAATGATCTTTGTGAATTCCTTCCAACGTGGGACATTCTAAGATTTTATGATACAACACCTACCCAGCCTCCCTTCTCTGGTTGCTCCCAGAGGGGGAGCACACCAGCATGAAAAACCCTTGGGAACATCTCTAAGGAAGAAACAAGCAACTTTTTCCTCTCAAAGAAAGGAACAGGAGGACAGAGTCCTCAACAGTCTCGCTCCCCCTGCTTGCATCTCCTCTGACAGCATGTAAGATAAGCTGAGAAGAAATAAAGTCCTACCTACAAATGTCAACAGAAACCTATCAGCAAGAAAACTCAAAGGACAGGATCTCCAAACAAAGCTAAAATGGAAAGCCCAGTCCACACGCTGGTCTATGGAGGATGAAGGATGGTTTTCACAGAGGAGGAGAGCAGGGGCAATTCTTCACTCCCAGGGCTCATTTCTATTTTATCTTTATGTCTAGATAAATAGATTGCTCACAAGGACCTTTTGCTGAACAAAAGACTCAGGACACCTGGACAAAGTTTCTGGTTTTGCTGACCTGGCTCACAGCACTACAGACCCAGAAGCCAAACCCCTACAGGGAGCAGGTTTCTGTACATCAAATTCTCCTGATTTATCTGGCTGCACACTAATTCAAGTCTATAAAACATTCTTGAGTTTGAAACCTTGTTCTTTTAACAGAGAATCTGGAGCAGGCAGATAGTGAATAAGCCAAGCAAGTATCTTTTTGTTTAAAAAGCAAGCTGAAAAAATTACCAACGTTTCTGAAAACCAAAGAATAGTGAGTGAAAGCGGGCACTCCCTTAAGCATGCACAATGCTGCATAGCAGGGCAGGTCATTTATTAACCAGAGGGTGTTTAAAGTCTCTAAAAGTGATTGGTCAGCTCCTATCTACGCTGTTTAAGAAACTGAAGCAGGGTATGCCTAAGGGTGTGGTTTCACAACATCGTGGTCTGAACTAAGAACTTACTGCTACCTAAGAGATTCATCCCTCCTTCCCTCTCTTCCTGGCTCTGTGTTCGTGCTGGGTGACCCTCAAAGGGCTCAAACAAATGAAATGTTATTTCTCAACAGCATGAAGACTTGAACTAATGCAGAACATCACATGCAAGGGAAACTCATTCTCAGTGTGAATCGCATCCACATTAAGGACAGGGCACTTATCATCATCTCATTTTATGAAGGTTTGGTGAAACCCGTAGCAAACCACCTTTTCAGCAGGGCTCAAAAAACTTACTGGACTAAGGCCTAAATAATAATAATAAAATAAAAAAGGATGCTGATCTGTTACATGCAGGATGCACAAGAGGATTGCTCCATGAGCCCTGAAGGAACCAGCCCACCACAACCCCAACACAGCAGAGGCAGGCAGGTTCCTGCCTGGCCTGGCCAAGGTGACAACTGCCAGAGCCAAAGGCTTGCACCAGGGAAGAAGAGTGGCTGTGCAGATGGGGTGGGGAGGAGGGAAGGGTCAGGTTTCTCTCCTTTGATGACATGGAGTTAATCAGTTCAGCTGTAACATGTAATTTCATCCTCAAATACCAAAATGCTGAGCACACGTGAAAAAAAAAAACTGAATGTGGGGAAAGTGAGCAGACATTTCACTAAAAGCCACTGGTTTAAAGCAGAATGCTTATTAGTAAATGTTCTAAATGTCTTTAATTTTTTTTTTTTAATCAAGATATGTCAAGGTCACAAAAGCTGGTAGTTAATAATAATACCACAATTATTCCAGACCTGCTGACTGAATTTCAAAGCACAGCACAAAGCCTGAGCAAAACAATGGGCAGGGAACTCTCTAATTAAAAGCAATCTCTATTCTCAATGCAGACAGGGTTAGTTAAGGGAACTCAGTTAATGTGGCTCCAATCACACTTGTAACCTTCAGAGAAAGCTCAGCACTACCCCCACCAGCACCCAGCTGGGTTTAAGCCAAAATAAATTCGGCAATAAAGCACAAATGCCCTGACTTGGAACTGGATATGGCCAAAGTGTTTGTTCTTGTGGAGGGAAAAGGAGCTTGAGACAGAACCCAGCAGCAAGACTGTTCTGTGAATTAGGACTCCCAGGGTGCCACCAAGGATCCCCAAGAAAGGGACCAACTTTGGCTCCTGTAGCAGGCTCAGCTCCCAAGCACCACTTGTAGTGGGTTACACACTTCCCTGGCAGCACACTGAGTGCAAATCGATCTGTTAAAGCAGAAGTGACTTAGAAAGGGTCTAAGGAGACAAACCTGGCAGGGTTTCAGGTCACAAAAAGTTAAAATTACACTTTGACATGAAGCCAAGTCAAGACTCCAAAGTCTGTCACTTCTTTGTGAGCTCTGTGTGCTGTGAAGGACCTGAAAACAGTTAAGCCTGGAAACGTTTCTCACTTCAGTTACTTGAACAATATACAAAAATATATATATACATTTAAAAAAATCACACTCATTCTCCAAAAGCCAGGAAGATAATTATTGAGCTGTAATACAGAGCCATGCAGTTAATCTTACACAGATGATGGGAGAGCAACCTAACTGTGACCACAGAATGACTCTTGGCAGCATAATCTGCATGTGATCAAACAAACAACAGGTTCATAGGATCAAATTCGTGCTTATTTAGCAATGAATTGTACAATCTCAAGTCTCAAGTTCACTTTATGCTTTATTCCACTGAGAGAAAAGAATTCCATGTTCGTCACCTGCACTCTAGAAATGACAGTGGTATGCAGGCACTTTGACTCAAACTGGCCACAAATGCTGCCCATGTAACTCATGGGCTTTAAAGCCATTTATCAGAAGTGGTTTGGGTAGTTTTTAGTCACCAAAGGGAAGAAATTACATTGGCTGTTCAATTTCAGGACAGCACACCTGAGACATTCAGTACACACCATCTCAGGTTAGCATTGAATCCTGGATGTACCTGAGCTATAAACCCCAGGGGAATCCTAAATAAAACATAATCCAACCAACCACCTGCAAGGCCAGGCCTACAAGGACATTCCCCCCATCTTTCCATCACACATGCCATAGAGCCATTTCTTGTGCAGAACAGGCTCCATTAATAGCCAAACAACCCCTTTTCCAAGTACTTCAACCCTGGAAGCAGATGATGGAACTAGATTCCTGCCTTGCCTTGTACATGGCACACAACTCACTTGGATCAGGACTGGGGGGAGAGAAAGTGCAAAGAGAGTAGGACTGACTGGTGCAGTTGTCATAAGAATTACTAACAAATATAGACTGAAGTAAGATGCAGATTCTTTGAAGCACAGGTGTCACTCAAACCATTCTCCCCAAGACGGATCTTTCTTTTGTTAGGACATCCACAAAACGTTCTCTTTTCCAGATACCAAGATCCATAAGGGCTGAGCAGAGATTTCATCTTTAGAACAATTTCACCAGAAGTAACACCCAAGGCCAAGAATGCCCCCACACTGACCAGCTGTCATTCACTTTGGCATCTGAAGAACATTTACTTTCTACCAAATACCAACTTCCAATTTCAAGCCCGGTTGAAAGAATTTCTTCCATAGAAGTCACTTCATCAATATATATATAGAAATTATTATTTTAATCAATAAATTGAGCAATGTCAAAGAAGGATTACCAATTTTTTATTTCTAAAATGAAGCCACTTGACCAATTTAGCAGTAAACCTAAAAACACACATTTCAAACAGAAGAAGCAACAATATTAACTGGAAATATCATTCTATCACATTTTTGTAGTCTTTCACTGGGAAGAAGAAAAGAATAGAGACAATACAATAGGCCAATTATCCTGTAATTTTCAGATTCTTTCATGTAAATTTGTCAAATGGAATATACAGAGTAATTGCAAATTTATTTTCCTACTTACTTTTCAGACACAAAGAAGAATTTGCCTGTCTGAAAGCTCATCATCTTGCCCATTACCTTTTAGTTTAAATTTCTATTATCTGCTAAAATCATCATGGCTGCACTGACAACACCAGTAACTCAATTTAAGATAACACTCAATAGGTTGAAGCTTCCAGATATAAGACAATTACAGTAATGCAATTGTATTAATAGAAACACACATTCACTAATACATACATATAAAGAAAAATATTCATTTAAAATGAACATTTAACATAGATGCTAAGTCAAAACAAACCTTAACAGTGACTTACCAGGAAGCCTGTTCATGTTGACTCCTTGAGCAGAAAGTCCTATTCCCATGTACCTTAAAAAAAAACCAAACAAAATATCAGTCAAGCAAAAGAATGGTCACAGCACAAGATCCCTGCAGCAGAAATACAGCACTAAAATAAACCAAACCCACATACAAATTATTTAAGAATGACAAACTTACTAAAGCTTTTTCATTACTCATGTCTTTTATTGAATCCAAGATAAAACATCAGTCTCCTTTAGTAACTGACAGCTTTCCAATGTACAGCTACAGCTACTCTTTAGCACTTCATTGGTAGGAAAAGGACTAGACAACAACCAGCAGTTTAATTCCCAATTTGGCATTTGTGAGGTATTTTTACTCATATATCAGAAAAAACTATTTATACAGGTGATTAACAAGACAGTAAAAAACACCTAAGTGCAGATATAGTATATGAGGACCGATGTCTGTCTAGCCTGAGGTACTGTCTCCAAAAATAGCTGACAGTGGATGCAGAGGACAGAGCACACAGTTTTACTTTCCAAGAACATTCTTTCATTGTTCAGCATATATTTTACACAATCTCACTTTCTGAACCTTTGTAAGCTCTTTGAAAAGGCAACATGCAACATGCCCCATTCAATTCCTACCCAACCCATTTCTTATTCATACTTGCATTTTTAAAATTGCAAGAGAGGAAAAGCATTTCCCTGACAACTTTCTCAAGGATTTTGAAGTCCTGATTCAGACCCCCCTCCCCAAAGGTCTCTTTTCAAGGCTGGTTTATCAGAGCCTGCTCAGCTGTTCTCATGGAAGCTCATCCCTACCTCAGTGCTCCTGCTACACTTCCAGTTCTGTAACTTCTTTGAGAAGCAGGGGATAACCAGAGCCACCAGCATCACACAACACAAGCCCAAGATGATTACTACAGATAGCAGCATAACAATGTTCTCTGTTTTGGTTTCTATTTCTCCCCCTACAGATCTCTATTATTCCATTTATGTTTTGACTGCGGTTGAGAACTGAATTCACTTTTCCATGAAGTGGGACACAGCTTGACCCTGCACACTAAGTGGCAGCTCAGAGGTAATTTTCTGTATAAATTTTGGATTGTTTATTCCACCCTCATAAAAATAATTTTGTACCTATCCAGCAGGACAGTAAGGCAAAGCCAGACTTCACGAAGTCTCCTTTTCCTTACTGCAATACTTATGTATATTCCCATTTTGTGTCTTCTGTTTCTGTTAATTTGCATGGTCTGTAATTTTCTTAATATCCTCTGGTAGCAGAGCTCAGTTTGTTTTTTTTTTTTTCTCAACACACTCCCATATTTTTAGGTTACTGAGCTTTGAAATTAACTGTTGGGCTCTTGTTCCTGTAAAGGTAAGAATAAAGCAGGCTACAGGCAGTGTCCTGCTTTCACTCCTTCAGTTTTCCTCTTGTGGCTTCCTTGGCCACCTGATCCATAAAACATTAACCAGGTATGGAAATATTATTTCAGAATTTCACCCCAAAGTTATATTTCTTCAAGTTATGTCCTTAAGTACCTTGCAGAAACTGTCCTGTCCTTGACTTCCCCATCTCAGTCACTGTTAGATGAAAATGGCAATAAATGATTATTTTTTGTTTACACTGAAATTTTAATCCTTAGAGACCTACAAATGTGTCACATCTTAGCCTATAACTTTTTTAATAGCACTAAATAGTATTGTTTTGGTGGAAAAACAATAAGATTCTTGAGTCCAACTATTGACCAAAACTGCCAAGCTCACCACTGAACCAAAGTGTCACAGCTACTCATCTTTTAAATCTCTGCAGGGATAGTGACTCCACCACTTCCTTGGGCAGCCTAATCCAGTACCTGACAAACCTCTCCATGAAGAAATTTTTCCTGATATCCAGCCTAAATCTCCCTGGTGCAACCTCTGGCTATGTCCTCTTGTCCCATCACTTGTTACCTGGGAGAAGAGACCAGCTTTGCAAACATGGCCAACTCTCTTGTACACTCCACGTTTTGGTAGCATGACTTTCTGGATTTCAAATCCTTGAAGCCCAGTTGTGCAGTACTTTAAATTAAGTCAATATCTTATTTCAGAAGAGATGCCCTGTTCCTGAAGTGCAGCAGCTGCCAGAGGATCCAGACCCTTCCTCCTCAGACCAACAGAAAAAGCAAAGAGGCAGCAAACTCTTGGCAAATATGGAGCAGGATATTGACCATGGTGAGAAAACAGAACTCCCTGGGGCAGACACATACACAGGTCCTGATGTGATCATACCAGCTCAACCCAGCTCTCCTGTGAGTGGTCAGGGAGGTGAGATCATGCAGGAAATCCTGGCTGCTGATGTACAGCACAACCTGAACTCACTGGCTGCACGTGCTGCACCCGCCCCGAGCCCTGCAGCTCCTGAACCTCGGGCTCACCTCGAGAAAAGCAACAAGGAAGGCTCTGCTCTGGTGTAGAGATCACAAGGATGGAAGAGACTTTATTCCTCTGGATCCCTTGTGGAGAAAAAAACCCCACAGACACACATCTCCTCTCTGTAATCAAGACTTTTTAAATGTCACACTCCATAGTCCATGGCTCAGCTATTTCATTCTTTAGAGCTCTTTAATGAAGACAAGATAACCCCAATGATCTGTTCCTGTGTTTTTATGGGTTGTTGAATTAATCCTTCAACAGGAACCAGATTATAATTTAAAAACAAAGATTGGCACATGTTTTGTTGACAAACAACATTGTTGCTGTATTAACTCTTTTAATTCAGAATGATAATTCTTTAAAAGCAGAAGACTGGCATTTGTGAGCCTCTAAACATTCCTATGTTTTCAGAGTTCTTTCTATGAAGTTCTCCTGAGACTCCAGCTTGTTTCTCATCCCTGATGTGCTGGGAAGGAAAAATATTCATTTAAAATTTCAGACCTTTAGCCAGATGTCCCTCAAATCATTTTGGTCTACCTTATTGGGTTTTTTTAAGCTTAAAAGTTTGTTCTTTCAATTTTTCTCATTGAATAAAATTTAAGCTCCTGGGGTGTGTATCCCTATTGCCTCACATCCCTAGGTCTAATTTTGTCAGCTGTTTTGATCAGTTGTTTGATCCTCCCATAAAATATCTTCTTAAACAGTCTCTGTACCATCTCAAAGTATTTACCTTTCTGACTCTATTAGCTATTCTTAAACAAACTTCTTTCATTTATAAGGTTTGTTTTCTTGCTTTTTTTTGTTGTTGGGTGTTGAGGTTTTTGGATGACTACTAAAGTGGCAGGGTCTGAGGGCATTTTGTAGCACTTCTCAAAGGATACCAAAGATGAGTAATTATGGTCAGTGCTGCAGAGCAACTTCTAAACACACCTTTGCTGTAAACATTTTCTGCACTGCTCAGGGCACAAGTCAGAAGTTACATCCTTATGAGCTCCCTGACTCACAAGAGCCTCTCCACAGCAGGCATTTATGGCATCTAAAAATTCAGCCTCACAGAGTCATCTGACATACATCCATCTGTAAAACTGAATCTGGGGATATTTTTACAGCCTTCCAGGCACAATATGGAAGACTTTCTCCTACATCTGCAGGGACTACTCCAGCTCTTCCTTGCCACCTTCTTAGTGCACTGGCAGATAAGAGAGTTTTTATTCAATTTCTGTATTTCTACTGAGTCTGGAGTCTTCTGCTGCTACAGATATTTCCTTACTACATGGTAGGTTTTGCCATGTGTCACTTTCCAACTATGTGTGTAAGCAGCCAGGATCCCAGTCCACAGTTACAACTGCCCTCAGCTCTGTGAGAGCAGTGACAACCTCAGTGCCACCTCTGCCAACTGTTCAGACCTGAGGGGAGCTGTGATTAGTATCCAATTACTTCAAGTCAATGTAAAAGCACCATCTAAGCCTGAAGCTATAACACCAGAGAGTTCATCCTGACACTGGCAGGTCTGAAACACTTAGCAAAGACCATTCTGCTTCTCTGGCAGAACCATCCCCACCAACTTCATCAGCTCCCATCACCAAGCTCCAGACCTCCTGAACTTGTTGGCTGTGACAAACTTTGCTCAAAGAACAGGACGTGCCTCTTGGCACAGGGAATGTTTCTTGTGTCCTGATCTATTTGGCTCAGCTGAAGGTAAAGCACTGTAGAACTGTGGCCACTTTGTCATGTGGTGGTGTCAGATTCCTTCCTTTCAGTATCACACAGCACAACTCTGCTGGCACAGGGCCAGGGGCCAACTCCATCCCTCCTTATTGCCTGAGGGTGCTTGTCTGCTCCTCTGCCTCTATCTGCTGCTGTTGACATGAAGAGCCCTAGAACTGAACAGAGAGGACACCTCTGCACACAGCCCTGGCACAGCTCCACCACAATCCCAGCTGCAGCACTTCCATGGGTGCCCTTTGTCCCCATCCCTTGCTGGGTCTCTGCACTGTACTGCACCATAAGGGTGGCAACACCAAGGAAAACACTGGAAATTAGAGGAAATAACCTAATTGTCAAACTCAGATAAAATAGGTCAGCACCCACTTCAGCTTATCCTGCTTAACTTCATTATTTTCTATGCAGATTCATCCCCCTTCTTTTGTGTACAGCAGCAAATCTGATGCACATAACCAAAGACAAACCTTATACAATAGTATCTTTCCATTTTCAGACAACATAGCTTTAAATTGAGAAGCTTGTATTTTTATAAAAAGCAAGCACTACAACTCCACAAATTCTAAATTTAAGATCACACTTTAATCTAAATACACAACATCATGGAAATATGTTGCTAAAAAAAAAAAGGAACATGACCACAAACCTTCCTGGTTCACAGTTTTTTGCTCTTCAACTTCTGCTCCCATTTAAAGCTCAAGACAAACTTTAAAAACAAGACCATAAGAAGAGCTGTAGACAGAATTTGCAGACAACCTAAAATAAAAACAGACTCCCTCACCATGCTGAGTTTCAACTCCACAGCCCACAGCTTATATCCAGAACTTCAAATTGTCACACACTTGACTGCTGGGTTTTGTTTTGGAAAGTGCTACTTTGCTTTTCCCATCTACAATCAATTTATATACCAGAAGTAATGGATGAACTGAGCTTTAAGATCAATAAAGTCTCAGTGGGGGAAAGAAAAATCACTCTATTCTCTTAAAAATTGGAAGAAAAAAAAATTAGATCTTCAACTCCACCACCCCCAAAAGCACCAGATGCTTTCTGCACTTCTTGGTGCAGAACAGCTTCTCACTTCCTCGATTCCAAATGCTCCAAATCAGTTTTGTGTATGCAACAAATGCAATACTAGTTAAACACTATTTGTGAGCATCATCAAGAGCAAACTACTGCCCCCTTTTTTTTTATTTAATAATGAATCAATTATTATATTCAATATCATTCAACATAAATCTCTATGTCCTGCCAGTTATCACCCCTGGTTTGAGACCATAATGATGTGGGCAGACTCCCTGTGGAGTATGCCTTAACTGGAGCTCCTTTTTGAGAGATCCAAAGAGCCTGTTAAACAAAAAAAAAAAAAAAAAAAAAGGATGCACAGGAATGCCAGCACCCAGTGTCAAACTGCAAAAAAAAAAAATTGGGGACAATAAGACATTAATATCCATTATCCATCATAGGTAATCTGCAAAGCTAAGCAAAAGTGACCTCCTAAAACCATCTTCTCAGCAGGGAACACTGAATACTTGGACCTGTCCCCCACACCTAATCTGAAGCTTCAAAAATGCTGCATCAGTAGACCAATTCCAAATAGAGCAGACTGGCAAAAATAAACCAGACACATGCTGGTGATTCAGTCAGAACAGTCTTGTTTCCACTCACCAGCAGCCTTGGCAGTTACCATAGCACCAAATTTTTCCAGACTCCTACTCCACCTCAGCCCTGCCCAGCACTGGTTGCTTTAGAAAATGTGACTGAATCAGCCACACTCACCACCAGCCACAACATCAGCTCTGTTTTATCCACTCCCTGCCTCTCCTTGGCCTCAGCAGAAGAATGAAGGACCTTGGTAAAAAGCTCTCCTGTCAAAAGATGCTGGCTCCACCCACAACCAGCAGTATTCCCAGGATTTTTTCCTCTAGGTCTTAGAGCACCATGACTGTGCTAAGATTAAGCTCAAAGACAAAAAGCTTTTTGGACCCTTCCCAGCTCCCAAGCACTTCAGCAGTGAACACCAACATGTAGCTGCTCCAGCACAGTGACATCCAAGCACAACAGCATTCACTTCTGGCTCCCAGGACAACTTGGGTGGTGGACTCTGCAGTGCAGATGTTTTCAAAGCTACATTTTAAATCTGTATATTAAAAAAAAAAATGTAATTTGGTTTTTGCCAATAAAGGACTTTCCCTTGGAAAATATATGGAAAACCAAAATGATGACTGCACTTCTGAACTGAAGTTTAACTCTTAAAGATATAAAAGATGTCAAATGCAGTGACTCGGGAAGAATTATATATTCCCACTGGGCAGAAATCATCTGAAAAACAATGAGAAAAGTTATTTCACAGGAGTGACAACATCTGACTGACCTAAACTGGAACAAAGAGATCTCTTAATGAGGCTGCTCTAAGCATTACAGAGTCACAGAAGTCACACTGATGGCTGTGTTTAGTTTGTCCCAGAAGGGGAATCCACCCATATGAGAAGCAATTCTTTGAGTCAAAAGATGTTTCTCCAGAACATGATAGTCAGAGAACCTGCCAAAAAGTCAACATAAGAAAAGTTTTTTGTGTAGTCTAAAGCTACTTTGTATGAGCAAACCCACAAAAATCCTTGTGAACCCAGCAGAAACCCTTCAGAACAGACCTGCCCTTTGACAGCAAGTGGATAATGCTGAAATTCCAGGATTTGCATCTATTTGGCTTTTCCAGTGCAAGACTGAAGAACTCACTGAGCACAACAGAGGAGAACACAGCAACAGAACTCATGCAGACCTGTACTACATTCTGCAGTTTCAGGAATCCCAGGAGCAAAGACCATCTCCATGGAAAGCACCCACCACTTGGGAAGCACTGCTGTGTGCAAAATAAAGGCAGGGCAGAAGGAGGGAAAAAGCAATTAGCCCATGGTCCTCACTGGACAAGCAGTATACTTTAAACAAAAGGAGGCATTTCTTTCCTTAAAATGCTGGAAGACTTTCTCCAATGAACTTGGACTGAGTACTCATCTCTAACACTAGCTGACAATTAGCAAGGCAGATTTATTAAGGCTCTGCCAGGAGATGAAAGACAGTATAAATAATAAATATAGGTTTCCCCTGTATTTATTGTTTAACCTCTTGAAAGGTACCAAGTCAGGATGGGGAAACAATCCCTGCCATTCTTCTTTCAAGTGGCTGTGAGGTTCACTCAGATGGCAGACAAAAAAATTCAACCCATCTGAAAGCTGGGGAAACAAAGGGGAAAAAATACATTGGTTTAGCATTGGCTGGGTAAGAGCCACCAGCCCAGAACTCTTCTTTCCTGAGCCAGTTCCACCCTGGCACAGTGCAGGAGGCTGAAACGAGACTGCCAGGGATGCCACCAGGCACCAAGGTCCAAACATGAAAGAGTTAGGACCAGAGAGGCTGAATAATTTGTTTTGAAGGCCATGACTTCCAGTAAAGCAGTTGTTCCCTGCCCAGTAGTGATCCAATACTAACACAACACTGGGTAGAAATTCCTGGGATTGGCATTTTATTATGTGGCTCAGCCAAAGCCAAGCAATCCTGCTTAGCCATGAGTTAAACAAAGGATGTCCCAGTCTTCCACAGGTCTGTGACTCAAAGGCTTCCTGTATCCTGCAGATTTTTCTAATAACCACACCTATATGGTAGGAATCCTGTCCTCCCAGCTATCGTGCACCCCATGCTTTCAACACAGTTAAATCTAAAATAAACAAACTAAATGATCAAGTTAGAGGTGAATAATACACCACACTGGTGGCATTTCAGAGACTTTCACAGTCTCTTGTTGCAAAGCTCTGAACTATCATTCTTGTCTGAGGTTGGTCCTGACTTCATGCCAGGTTTAAAGAGTGGTTAGAAATGATAACCCTTATCACCTCACCACTTGAAACCACATTGTAGCAGTTCTGGTGGGGGAAGGGGAACACTGTTTTAAGGCAGTGAAAAAACAGGGTACATCTGTTCAGAAAAATTACCTATGGCATGTAAAATACTGGATTCCAAAAGTCTCCAATCCCTCAGTCTAACAACAAATGTTTTGGAATTACTTCACAATGGAATATAATCTCGAGAGTGGAAGTGGTTCTGGTTTTATTTGTGCATATTGTGCTGTGATGGTGCTTCACAAATAGCACTCATGGGCTCCAGGAAGAATCTCAATTCCCCAAGAAGATGTCAGTAAAGACAAATTATGCAAGGCTGAAAAGAAGGGGATAAAGGAAGAAAATAAAAATTTTAAGAGCTCATTAAAAGCAAGTATCCTGAAGCAAGGAGGAGTCCATTGTAGATCAGCCCTTGGAAAGGCAGAGAATCCTTAAAAGCTGAAGACCATGGAAGTGAAGGTGAATGAGCAGGACAAAACTGAGAGGCAGCAATCTGGTAACATAACTCATCCTCTCAGGGTGGTTATGAGTAATTAGTGATAAAATGACAGAGAAAGAATGAAAAGCTATTTTTGACACACCAAGGTATCATATTCCCAGCTCCCTTCTAATTTTAGGATCACGTTCAACTGGTATCTGCCAGCTGTAAGAAGGGCCAAACTGTCCCTTGTCTGTGCTACCTTCAGGAAAGGAAGACTGATGATGTAGATCAACAATGTTTGTAGGAACACTGAGAGATGGAAAATACTGAGACAAAGACTTGATCTGAGCACCATTTAAGAAAGAAAAGGCACAATATAAGCACCAGGAGGGTAAAATCACGATTAAAATCTGTCAAGAATAACCAGTTTCTCCATCTGCTACCCCAAGCATCACCACATTCAACAGAACCCAAACCCTGTGGTCAAATGCAAATGCAGCTGAAGCAAAGGTGTCCCACCAATTTATGATTTTTTTCACTCTTGGCAGCTGACACGTTCTCCAAGTCAGCTGATATCCAACAAAGTTCACACACAAACCATCTCAGTGGCAAATGGTGCCTGAAGTCTGGGAACAGCACAAAGCATTACTGATACTCATTCTCTGATTATTTATTCTGGTTACACCCAGCTGAATAAGCAGGATTTTTGTTCAGGTTGTCCTGCTGATTAACAAACCTCACTTCCAAATGCACTGCTCATAGTCACTGAAAATATATTAGGGAAGTCAAAACAGGTTTCCATGACTGAAAGGATTTAAGATTATTTGACTGCAAGTCTGAGTAACAGAACATTTTTGCTGCCATGAGCAAAGCCTAGAAAATGGTAAAAAACAATGCTAAGAATTACTACAAATGTCTAACAGAAAGACATCCAAAACAGGACAAGTCATTTAAAGACTTTCATTCTGGTGACTAATCTTGCATTTCAGTCCATCATAACAACCAGATTAAAAATGCACCCTGAGCCCCTGTTTTTCCTCTGAAAAGCCCGAGGAACAATATAAATGCAATACCCAAATCAGAAGAAAATATTCCACAACCAGCTGTCTCTTAGGGGATATTCTCACATCCTTATAGGCTGATTTCCTCTCGTTTAGGCTTGGATGGCAACAATTCCTATGAATAGAGGATTTCTTTCCTCCTAATAATAATTAATGAAATTACAGAAGGAAGTAGCTGCAATATTTACATAAGACCCGGAAGGGGGATTAGTTATGTGGAAAACATCTCAGAGAAAAAGTAACACCTGAAGTTTTAAGAGATGTACTGGTGGAATAAGAACACTTTCTCTTTAAACAGCAGCAGAGTCAGAGCTGGGGCGAGCGCTGGGAAAGCACCACACACTGAACTCACAGATCTTTACACACTGACATCTCCACAACAAGGGACAAAGGCTTCATGTGGATCAGGGCATCTATACAAAGAACTTGTAAACAAGCAGGCAGATTGTAGTGTGGAAACAGAGATCCAGTCTTATATCACAGGTACAATGTAAATCCCATTGCTAGAAAAGCAGTGTAAAAAATGAATCTGGCCACAGAGTCGATATAACACAAGTAACACAATTCAGCTTCAGTGGAGAGCTGAAGAAAGACAGTTAAAGCATCACACTGGATGACAAATTCTTCAGTAGTTCATCATTTCAAGGCTTCTCAAATGAAAGAAAAAGGTTTTCCTACATAAAAGTTATCCCGCTTACAAAACTTACTAAACAGAATTCCTCAGATCTGCAAGCTTAGAATATGTAAATAATTAGTTCCCATTAGTCTGTGATTTAACTGCAAACATATTCTGAAGAACTGAGCACAGTGATGTTTTACATATATTCTGAAGATGTTGAGTTTGCCTTTGCACATTCTTACCTCTTCTATAACAGATACTCAAAAACAGCAGAGGGAGGGAGGACAAAAAAAAACAACCAAACAAAAACAATCTCTTCTCAAAATTTTTCTTCTTTACTGTGCAAAAGTTCGTAAAGAAACAGAACAAAAAACCCCAACAACAACAAGAATAATTATCACAGTCTGAAATCTAGGAGATCTCAGATATACCTCAATCCACACATCACAAGTGGAAAAGTCACATATCACTATCACTGTTTCCATTTAATTGCCTTATTTCACAAATAATTTTAATGATAAATTTATACTCAACTATTACAATGGATGGCCCATGATACAGCTATAAAACACTCAGTTTAAATTTCCACTTCATTGATAAAAAAGAAAGGAATTATAAAGCTGAGCAAGAAGGACTTGCTTGATGGGATCAAGGCAGGAACTGTTTATGGAATCTACTTGGGGTCTTTATTTATGTGTTGGGTTGTTGAAATGAGTATCTGCAGAACAGCATAAATTCAAACAAGCAGACCTACCTGCAATCAGAACAACCCCCTCTCTGTGCTGGTTTTGGATTCTTGGAAACCAGGATGGAAAAAATTAAAAGGAGGGAGGAAATCAATTATTTACAGGCTTACCAGTAACAAATCAGGGCTCACACAAGAAATCCTCAGTTCCTATAGAATATCCCTTAGCCTTCCCTACAGCCACATCCAGACAGGCACTCCAAGGTGTCTGAGCATAAGCAGCCAGTGCTGTCAGAGCTCTCCATGGACAGGCCTCCGTCAGCATCTGGAAGCCATTAGAGAACACGAGCAAAAGGCTTTTCACACAGCCATCACACTCACCATATGCTGAGGAGAAATGGAAAGTTGGCAAGGAGAAACATAAGCAAGGAAAAGGGGCAGATGATTTGTTACTAATGTACAGACTGCAACCAACCAACACATCTGACCTTTATTTTTCTTTTTCAGTCAGAGAGAAACTAAGCTATTTTTAAGTCTGGCTTATGGTGCATTTGTGTATGAAAGCTAAAGGAAAATTTAAAATAAACTATGGTATGGACTAAGCTGATTAGCTCTTCAGCCACTCTCCTCAAAGAACTCTTTTCTCCCTCTCCCAAAAAACTGTCCTCGACCTAAGCTAGTGCTGAGCAGCATCTCTGGACAACAGGCTGCACAGCTCAAAAGCAACTGTGGAATGGTGCTGGAAGAAGGTTACCAGCATTTCCTGTGATTTATGTCTTTCCAGCTTCTCTCTCCTGCCTTTCTGGGTCTCCACCTAATGCAGAAATCACTGTTTCAAGTACTGATCCAACAAAAAGACTGTGAGCACAATCGAGCTCGGGACACAGTCACTAATGCTGGCACACAAAAACATATTATGGCACAAAGAAAAGCCATACTGAGATGCTTCCTGGGATGGCTCAAAGTCCTCATGAAACCACTGGGCTGCCCTGGCACCTCCTCTGCCCACAGAGCACACTTGCAGTGTTTGCACAGAGTCACTATGGGCAGGCAGTGGCTCTGTCCCCACCAGAGAGGTCAGGGGTCCAGCACAGCAAAGTACCCATGAGTAAGCAGCTGTCCAAGACCAAACCATTCCTAGAGAAGACAGCACAGGCAATCCACAAGCTGCTGGGCTGTCTGTTCCAGGAGCAGCTCAGAAATGGAGAGGAGGCAGGACAGGTGACTTCTGCCAGAATTCAGAAGCCATGCATCATCAGGGTTGGCCTCTGGAATGTCCTCCCCAGTCACACTCCATCACAACCCAGCACGTGGCTGGGGGAGGTAAAACCAGTCAAGAAACCAAACTGGTGGTCAGGAACACACAGTGTCACCCACAAACAGCTCACGTTGCCCCAGCATAAAGAGGACAAGGATGACTTGTCCTTCTGAGTCACAACAGCCTCTAAGTTGTGGGTTGGCTGCCCTACCCTGATGAGTCTCTCCCTGTTCCTGTTTACCAAGCACAGACCATGGAGTGGGGAAACAGAGGCTGTGAGATGTGCTGACAAATCACCACCAAACAGAACCACGTATTGGAGGGAGAGAGGACAAGAGTTCAGGACTTCAAATACTGCTAAGGTTGAATTGTTACAAACAGCACCAGGATAAAAGCCTGAGTTATTTGTGGCAGCTCAGGAACAGAGGAGTCACAGGCATTTCTGCCAATCTGCTCATCTGAGGAATGCTGGAAGCAAGCCATCCACAGATTCACGGAGAGGTTTGGACAAGAAGGGACCTTGGGACATTCTTTTTTCATCCTTCTGCACAAAGCATAAGTAACTCTGAAACTTCTGTCAGCCAGCAGACTGAGGGCTCCCCCAGGCAAATTTGATGAGGGAGATGTCAGTGCCTCTCCAGGCATCCTGTTTGAGTGCACAGCCATCTTCACAAAGGAAAATTCTCTCCTATGTCCAGCTGGCATTTCCCTTGCCACAACTTGTGACCCACTGCCTCTTGTCCTTTTGTTCCAGTTGACAACACTCAGGAGACAAGCACACAATGGCTCAGGAATTAACTACCAGCAAGTCTTAAAACAAAACAGTTCAACAACACTTTGAATGGAACTGAGGGTTGCTGCAATCCTATCCTTTTGTCTTCCAGCTCAGGCCATCACTTTATTGAATCACCTTCAATTAATAAAAGGAACCCTGAAAAGTAGACCTCAATTTAAAGAAAGAAAAAAAAAAAAGAGTAATTTCTGACAGTGACGTCAACAGATGAAATCATCATCCATTATTTTCTGGCCAGCTTCCCACTAGTTACCTCCCTGAACCAGCTCACCATAGGACAGGGTAGCAGTGTGTCTGCATGAGGGAAGGGCCAGAAATATACAGCAAATGCAAGGGCAGAATCCCATAGCCCTGACATGTATCATCGTCCCAAAGGGCTGTGGAACCACTCCCTGTATGCTCAGCACAGACAAGGAGGTAACAGGAGGGCTGGGACTGGAGAGTGGAAATAAAGTTCTCCTCTGCTCTCTGAGGATAAGAACAATCTCCCCCCTAAAGAAGTAGCAACAGATCAACAGACTGACTGATCTGATTTGTTCCATGTTACCAAGAAACCTTGTCAAGACATTTTTTCAATGGTATCCTGGCAGCCTCCCCTCTTCCAGAAAAAAAAACCAAACCAAAACAAAACTGCACAAAAAAAAAAACCCAGTAAATAAACATGACCTCTTATCAATTAACATTAAATCCACCAGGATAAAAAATAGCTACCATTAAACTAAAAGTAAGTTTGAATCGTACTTGTCCTTCTCAAAGGACTGTGGTTTTATCTCATGAGCAGTGGAAAATCCAAAGCTAAGAAAACTTGATCAGTCTTAGAAGTTTCTTACACACATCAAATGGACTTTTTGGATGCTGTACTTGCTTTGAAATATCCACCAGTAAATGATTTTACCAGTGCTGAGGCAGAAAAGTCCAATGATGGCAAAGGTAGAGTTTTCATAAATCATTTTGTTTGCTTATTTAACAAAAGCAGTTTTCTGGGGCAGGTGCATTAAAGCACAGGGGAGACAAGGCAATGCAAAAGAGGAAGTTTTTCTAGCAGCTGTGGCAGGGCAAAGCAACCTCTGTCTGTGCTGCTGCAGTCCCTCCCTGCCTCTTCTCTTCCCCTGTGCTGGCTCTGGGGTGAGCACAGGAGTTGTCAGCCTGGAAAACAGGAGGAGGCAAGGATGTGCCTTTTGCCTGCTAGGATATGATGTGGTGGGAGAAAACAGGAGAGAACCAGAGCATACTGGTTTTAAATCCCCTCAGTCCAATGAAAAACAGGGGAGAAGTTAAAAAGGTGGTCCTGACACCTGAGTCATCTCCATAGCTCAGGTTTCCCTCCCACAGTGACATCACCAATCTAAAATGGCACTGCCTAATGCCAATTCTAGAAGCCTCTTTTCAGAGCACATCACACACAGGCAACATCCCTTGGAGGGTTGCAAAAAGGCATCATGTGAACTTTGGGATTCTTACTTCTCCATAAACAGCCCCTGGGAGCTTCTATCCCATTTCTTAGCTGAAACTTTAGTTTCTGCTGTTTATTAGCAAGTGTCAGTATAACCAGAGTGCACTGCCCTAAACTAACAATGCTGAGCACAGAAAGACAACAGCTTTGAGCAAAATCAGACTCCTCAACACTTCCTGAAATCCACTTCACCAAAGCCGTTCTTGAGTAAGTCTTGTTTCAAAACCAAATCCCTCACATTTTAAACTAAATGTGAAACACCATCACAAACTCCAGAAAGAGACATGCAGGGAGTAACTTCACATCCTTTCCTCACTACCTCATACAGAACTCATATACCCAGCTCTAGGGCAGAGGCTGAAACAGCCATTCTGAAAATGAGCTCAGAAGGGCTCTTCTTCCCCTCCCTTGCTAAAGTGTTCGTCCTAGGGACAGGCTTTGCCACTGACACTGCTTGAGAACTTCATTCCCTCACTCCTTCTTTAGATGTCTGCACCTTCAATCCTTTGAACTGAAGTCACCATGATGGAATCAACTCTGGGGAGCCTCCCCAGAAGAGACCTCTGTCACAGTTCACTAGTACAACACACTGAGCCTCCAGCAGGAACAATTCAAACTATTAAAGGTGAGATACACAAAAACACCTTCTCAAGTGACAGCCAGTCAGCAGCTACAATGGCAATTCACAACCACAAATCCCCAGCACCACCCTGTGCAAGATAAAAGCTGGATCTGTCTCCACCAGCAAAAGAAAAACAAGGCACAGGAATGGCTGGGACATCAGAGAGGCTCTCAGAGCCACTGCCTGACCTCAGATCAGAGCTCGATCAGCACCTCCTGTTCAGCTTGTTGTGTTAACACACATGGCTCTGTCTCTTTGGAATTAATTTTTCCTGGAAAGTCACTGTAATTACAGAATACAATAAAACCAACAAATCATTAATACAGAAGACTCTGATCTTGGGAGACAAGCAGAAAATTCCATTATTTCCCTTTAAGATTGATCTAGACTGCAGTAAAGATTAAGTGCTGTTCACTGACCTTTTGTAATGTGATTTCTTTGGAAAATTCTCTCGAAGCTCACTGCAAATTATTTCAGTTTTACCAGTTACATAAACTAACCAAGGGCAGTGTTTCAAAACAGACAAAGCAGTTAATAGCCAGGTCAGTGAAATGAAGGAATAAGGATGGTCTTTTCCTGCATTTATAAGGAATTCAGCCCAGCATCCACCTTTGCAGATAACCCAGTAATTATCAAGGGCCTAAATGCAGCACAAACCGAGATCCTTCCATGTCTCTTCACAACTAGGCCACTTCTCACTTCAACAATGACAACAAAAAAAATTCAGCTGTAACAAGTTGTCACTTTCATTTGGTTTTTAGTAGGAACATCTGCTGCCTTCCCCAGAACCCTGAAACTGGTCAGAGTTCAAATGTCACACTTGAAGGACTGGATTAATTAATTAATTACATCCAATCCCTCCTCCTGTGTGGCTTTCCCTTCCAGATAATATTCCTGCCATATTCATCCTTTAACAATAAACAATGCCAGGGCCATCCACACAGAGCAGACTGACACCTTCATAATGAGTAAAAATTAAATCCACATAACAAGAGAACTCCAGACCTTGTTAAAAAGGCCCCTTTACTGCTTTCCCCAGTGCTCCAGTACTCTTCACCACATCAACACCACTGCAGTAGTCCAAAATTAAGCTCAAGGCTCCTCCCTTCTGCTTCACTTCATTTCTGAGGCATCACAATTCCAGAAATCAGAGTGCCCAGACCATGCCAGCAAGAAGAAACCTATTTCAATTAATATTGCACCAGAGACCTCCAGTTTAGTGAATTGTTTACAAGTGCCCATCTCCAAGAGCTCAGAACACAGCAGTGCCAGTGCCTCTGCTTCCAGGGCATTCCACCTCACTTCCATCCATTCACCAGGAGGGCAAAACCTGCCCAAGCTGAGCCTGCCTGCTGCAGCCAGCAGCCACAGCACCTCGAACCCTTCTGGAAAGGAGGCCAGAGTCCAGCAGAGCTGCCAGACACACATCCCCAGGCACTGAGCTGCAATGAGGCACTTACCCATCTCTACCTTTACTGACGATCTTCACTTCAAAGTAATAAATGCCACAGGCTGCAGGGATGGGGTGAGTGGCCCTGACCGAGGCAGCATCTTTGTGATTTTTACCGTGACCTAAGAAAGAACAGAAATGTAAGTACTGAGGGGATCTGGCCTCTCACATATCCTGATCTAAAACCTCACTATGTGAAGCCAGCAGGGATCTGTTTCTACACGGAGCCAGCCATTTGCAGCAGACTTTCCAGAGAACCAGCGTATACAACTCTGCACTGCCACCAATAACAATTCCTACAGCACAAGCGTTTCAGTTTTCTCTTTGTTTTCACTACGAAGTTTTTGAGAAAGACTCTCAGTACCACCTCTCCCCCTCCCTACAGACATAATGTGAAGACCGATGTACACAGACAGAAGACAAAAATGATTACACAAGAAGGGAATGACATCAGTGTTTACTAGCCAGGCAGGAAAAGGAATAATGACTTCTCCGCTGGGTGGGTAGGGAGAACAGCTCCAACCGCGAGCAAGGAAAACATCGCACTCCAAGTCTGTGAGCAGCTCTCTGGTGGGAACCCGAGCAGCCAAAGCCCCGGTCAGGCAGCGTGTCGGGGCCAGCGGACCCTCGGCTGGGTTTAAGCAGGATGACAGAGTAAACAGCCGCTCTGCCTGCAGCGGGCCCGGGCCAGCGGCACAGCACAGCGTTATATAAGGCCACACACTCCGCCGGGGAGAGCCCCCGGCCCCCCGGCGCCTCCGCCCCCGAGCCCGGCCGGGGCCCCGGCCCGAGCAGCGCCCGGCGCCCGTCCCCGCC
>QUSF01000023.1:4311882-4341486 GCA_003676055.1 Chloebia gouldiae | reverse complement strand
CGGCACCCGGCCGAGCCGCTGCCGCCCACAGAGCAGCCTCTGCTTCCCAGGTGGGTCCACACGGCTATACCGTCTTTCTACGTGTTTATATTTCTTTTTTTAAATACAATTATGCCTTGAGAGTACACCACAAAAACTGAACTACTGCTCTGCAGCCACGGCCAGCAGGAAGAAAAACAAGATCCTTGAGCAGACTTCTAGTATGAGTTCATTCTTCTGTGTATGACACACATAATTCCATGTTTCCATTCTTTTTCCACGTCGCCATAGCAATAAGCAGGCCCTGTCATCATTCCAAAGCCATGACTGGAGGAGCAACTGGAGACCTACTTAAGACAAGAGCTGCAGTCTCTTGATCTGCAACTGAAGTTACAGGTCTGACACAAGGTGCTCTTGACAGAATGATCTCCCCTTCCTTGGGAGAATATTTATATAGTTATATATTTAGATTACATCTACAGTTATAATATATATATTTAGCTATCCAAGCCAACTTGATCAGCCTCTGAGACTCCAGACTGCCAAACAGGTATCAGCTGTTTGGAATACACCCACTCTAAGGAAAAGGCCCCAGTGAGTTGAAGAATTCCCATGGAACACCCAAACCCAGTGTCAGCCCAACAGCGTGACAGGCAGCAGGTGCAAAGCACTGTCTCCTTCCATTCCTCCCCTCGGGAAGCTGCACCTTCTGCTGAAAAGAAAGTGAACTCTGGAGAAGGGAATCCCATGCATGCAGGACACACATACACTGCTCCCAGCAGAGCTTCTCAAAGGACCTTTTCTCTCCAACACTTCAGTCACACTGTATCAGCAAAAAATACTCTTTGTTGTATTAATGGAGTAATGTTTTGAAAAAAAAAATTGAAAAATGCCTGCCATTTGGATTGGCATTGCCTGCTGAAGAGATTTTAACTCTGCTGGCCATGGTGTCCTTTTGTGTTCAGTCTGTTTAACTTCCAGTTCCTGCTGCCAAGAGCTGGGCTGCATTTCCAGGAGTCCCTGTGGATTGTGCCATCTGGCTGTAGTTTGAGGAAGCTCTGCTGCACACACAGCATAACCCAGAGGGGAGGATCCATACCTGCAGCAGGATTTAGGACAGCCTCAGATGGGGAGGAACAACTCGTGTCACACTGACTGCCCAGAAGGACCCAGCTTCTGAACTATTCTACAAAGTCACACTCCTTGGTACCCTTTGTTGTGTCAGATCTCATTCCTAGTGTGGTTTAAGCTCCCTGGAAACAGTACAACCACACACAAAAGTTTTGCTTTGTTTCCTTGTGTGAGGAGCACAGCATGGGCCAGCTCCTCCATGCAGCAAGTGCCTGTACAGGAACAGCAGTGGAAAACAAGGGGGCACCGTGGCTGGCATGAAGAGCACCCACACAGCCAAATGCCTGCTAGGAATAATCTGAAAACCACACTGCAGGAGCCTCTCAGCTCACCAGCATCACAAAAAATGCACGTAACATTTTATTTATCAGAACTGTACAAGTACTCAAAGGTAACACATAAAACTATGGATAGTCAAATTGCTTGTAACAAAGGCTGGTGAGACCCAGCAGGGTGCTGTGGTGGCCACAGCCAACCTGCCTCCACTCAGGAGAACATCCAGCAGTGGCTGCCTCACCGGTTACCTGTGGCAAAGCATCCCCTGGAGCAGTGACATGGAACAAGGCACAGGCAGCCCCTGGGAGCAGGCCACAGGGGCCAGCCCTGCACCTTCACTTGCAGGGGATCACTTTATTTCCACTCATTGCAACGGGAATGAGGAGCTTGCGGTACTCCAGAGGGAGGAAACGCTCGATCAGCACGTTCAGCGGCATCTTGTCTGTCACCAGCCCTTGCCTTTGGCCAGAGAGAGAGCAGGGAAGAAACAAAGGTTGTTAGTGAAATGTGTTTCCACTTGGTATCAAAGTTTTCTTGCAGTGATGTATTTGCATTTAAGAGCTGAAATTCTCTGACTGCTTGTGACAACCAGCTCCAGACTCATGCTTGCAGGCAGCATCTCAGCTCCTGTGCATGGTGCAATGCCAGGATTGCCCACACAGCAGAGCAGACAGACCCAGAGGGCTCCTGCAGAGCAGCTTCCCACAGAGCTTCCCACTGTTTACCATGGGGATTTTCATCTATATTGATCAGGACCAAAGTAGAGGCTCATTGCTTTTTAAATTCACAACCCACCTACCATGGGATAAATTCTACCCTTTGAAGACGTGCACAGAATGATGTGACAGAAGGAAATAGCTCAGTACCCAGATTTTTTTACAGTCACAACTCAGAGGTGGTTGGCATTTGCCAACTGTGTGGGCCATGGAGTTTTCCTGTACACCATTTAGATGACTGGCTTGAAAAAATCAGCATCTCCCAGTTTTGCAGAAAGAAAGAAAGTGCAACGTTTATTCACACCTCCCATGTGGAAGGAACAGAGATGCTGTTCTTATGCATGAGCCAGCAACAATTCCTGATCTCTTTATGAGACAGTAAAAAGGTATAAAGACATCTAGAACTAGGTGAAACAACAAGTACATGGAACTCTCAAACCAGGACAAGTAACCCATCGTGCCTCCTGGCCTGTTCATACCAACCTCAGAACACACCTGTCAGGTGGGAAAACAAAATCTCTGGGTAAGGACAGGCACAGATTGTTTTTAAACAGCAGCATCAGCTCGCCTACAGAGGCCCATGCAAAAGCCGTGTCATCAGCTGTGCCCTGTACTATCCCCCAGGTGACCTTAACATCACATTTGAAACTCTTCCAGTGGAGATTAAGAACAACCACCCAGAGTAATGTCTTTAAATGAGAAGTGGTGGATTGCTTCAGGCCTCACAAGGGCTTCTAACCCAAGAATAAATCCCTTGTGTTTCGATCACAGAACAAAGTAAATCCAGGCAGGAGACGGGGCAGCTGTGAATGTCCAGAGGACAGAACACAGTGAGGCAGCTCTGAGAACACTTCTTCCAGGATGCTGTCCAGGATGTCACTGCTAGGAGAGGCCAGCCCTGCCCACCAGGGCTGGGGGCTCTTTCTTCTGCTCTCAAGAGGAACTGTCAGTTTGGATCCCAAGTATCAGCTTGTGCAGCAGCAGGAGGAGTGTATTTTGTTTGGAAGAGCAAGTCACCAAAACAGACAGCAGAACATGTGAAAATGCTCAGTGTCAGTTTTAGATGATTTTAGCAAAGAGCTCACTCAAGGATGCAAACAGTGCAGCCCAGCCTCTCTCTCAGCATTTCTCTACTTCTACACATTCCCCAGACATTACTGCTTCACCCTTACACAAATCCCTCTCCTCTTGGCTCCTCAGATGACTCCTTGCACTCACAACCCCTCACAACTTCCTCTTGCCCTTCCACCATCACCAAGTGGTGCAATCCAAGTGCAGGGATGCCTCCTGGGACAGAAGTGGTCTCACACAGAGTAAATCCCATCCCACACTTACTATGCAAACACTGCTGGTGCACATCAACCCTTCCATTACCTTCTCATGAGGACTTCCAGGTCAGCTGCCTCCACTGTCGTCCTTCCTGCATGGTGGGTGTAAACTTCCAGATCATTGCTCAGCTGCTTGAAGTATCTCTCAGAGCTGAGTGGGGAAAACAAACCAGACCGTGGAGCGTGTGAACACCAGCTACTCACCCCCTTCTGCAGGGCAAGCTGCACTAGAGCTGCTTGTTGTGCAGGTCAGCCTGCCAGGGAAAGCTGGGAGAGAAGAAACTCTCCAGCCTATGAACAGAGCTTGGCTTCTCAGCCCAGGCTCCCTGGAACTTCACTGCCAAGACAGCTGTGAAACAGCTGCACAACCAGAACCTTTCCCAAACTTCCCACACATGCAGGAACAGGGCTTGACACTAGTGACAGAGAAATCAGCACTGAGGGTCAGATATTGGCTGCTGCAGTGATAGTCTTCAAACAATACACAATTTTACTAATAATGGTAACAAGGTCTAAAGATTCAAGAAGCTAAGAAACCTGGATTCCAATGGAACACTGCACAACCTCACTGTGCCCAGCACAATGACCACTGTCCAAAGCCATCCTGCCCATGGAAACTGATAAAGACAAGACTCTGACTGCTACAATTTGTTGGGACAAAACCCAGATGCTCCTGAAAGGCAGCACTGATCAGATACACACACGGCAACACACAGCACTTGGCACATTTCTGCCCACTTTTATCAGACCTCTCAAGACTCTTTCCAGCTGAAGAGAGAGGGCTGTCAGATTGCCAGCAGCACTCCCAACATGTTTATTACTTCAGGGAAGAAAAGAAAGAAAAAAAACCTCACAGTAAAAATATTGGAAAGAGCAGTTTGTTGCTACGTACCATTTTTCAACAATTTGGAGTGCATCTCTGGTTACTGGCATTTTAGCAAAATGTCTGAATATCTCATTTATCAAACTCCTTGGTATTTGAGGCTCCCGTGGTTTCTTCTGGGATGTTCTCAATTTCTTTGGAACTGTCTTAGGCTTCAGCAGCTTCAGGGGAGAACTTTGAGGAAAATTGAAAATTCACACATTGAATGAACAAGGGAGAGGCAGAGAACATCAGGCCGAGTTTGGAGAAACCCTAAGCTGAACTGGAAGGGATAAGAACTACCTTGAGCTCTTAATTCTTTCTCCCTCCCAATTCTTCAAAACTCTTGTGCCCACACAGGGCAGTTTGCAAACACTACATGTGGCATCATGGCCTTGAGAGAAGCAATCCAGGCTCAAGTTCCCTTGATTCCAGAGTGCTCATGTAACACACTGTCAGCAAATTGGAGTTCTCTCCAATACATGACTGCAGTTTCCACTGCATCCCTGCAGCATTCCCTTTAAAGTAGTGCACAAAGTTTGAGGCACCACAGGTCACCTCTGCATCTGTGGACAGGGGAGGCTGCTCTGCAGGGAATCCTTCTACACTTCTAAACACTTCAGTGGGGGCTTTTTTTGTGGGTTGTAGGGTTTCCCAACCCCCCATTAAACAAGACTGTAAGTCCTAAAGGAAATTACAATTGTCTTCCATTCTAAAATAGGAAAAATTGTAATATGGAAGAGTTAAGTGAAGCCCATGGATTCACTCAGAACGTAACTTGAAAACAACAGAAAAAACCTACAACCTCAGCCTAACACGTGCAAAACCCCAGAGTGTGTGTGTGGATCACCTGACTCTCTCCAGTCCACCTGTACAAAAGAATTTTGTCTTCTTGTTTATTGCTTTAATGGACAAAGCTCTGAAGTCATGGGCTAGAAAATTCCTCCTGTTCCTTAGGACCCACTCTTAGTGGTTCTGATTAAGCCAAATTTCTAGTCAAGAGGCTGCAAGTGTTAACTAATTTGGAGTAATGCAGAGGGACAAGGTTCACTTTCTGGCTCTAAGACAGCTTCATTTTAATCACCACATGGCAACTGCACACAGCTTTAGGCTTCTGCAGTCAATACAACTATGTGAACAGTGTCTGGCAATCTGTAATTCCCCATCTTCTGCAAGGGCCTCTGCATCCCTTACTGGAGTCCATGGCTCCAGAGTGGCTCACCAGCTGAAAAACTCCTAGGAAAAGTTTTGGCCTTAGCACAGAAAGTATTACAAGAATGTTCATTGGAAAGCCTTAAGGCACCAGACCTGCTCTGGAAGAGCACTGATATTCACTCAGACTTCAGCACTGCTCACTCCCTGTGGAGTGAGCAAAGCCAGGCTCTGCTCTGCCCCAGCCCCACCTCTGCCTGGCCACTGCTGGACATGGCTTAGGCTTACCTGGGAGCAGCAGGTTTTGCAAGATGTGGCGTTGACAGGAGGCTTTGCGCTCGAGCACGGACAAACGCAGGAGTCTTCATGGAAACCTCTGGGAAAAAAGTACTGGAGGAAATGAAGTCTCTTTCCAGAACTCCTGGAGCAGGCAGTGCTGCCACAGCCGACAGAAACCCAACCAGCTCCCACATGCCTGGTCCTGGTCACACTGCCCGTGCTCTGGCTGTGCCCCACAGCACCCTGAGCCAGCACAGCTGCTGCAGTGCCACCCCACAGCTCCTGCCACTCAGGCTGGTGGCTTCCCTTGGGCCCCTGTGCTGGCCAGGCTGCAGGGACACACACTCAGGATCAGGCTGCAGTGGCTGACAGCTGGGTTAATTTAGGTTGCCACAAAGCTGCAGCCTTTTTAACCAGAGAGAATTTCAAAGTCTAGAAGCTACCTCTGTCATCTTGCTAAGCCACTGGCAAATTCTCCTGAACAAAGGCACAGGCTGAGCTACAGAGTCACATTACAAGGGCCAGACTATAAACTTCTCCCTGTTTGCAGATTTTCACAACTCTCTCCAGGCAAGGCTCCTGTTATCAGCATCTCACCTGTTCTCTGCTATGAACCCATGGTTTCCTCCCAAGTCTAATCTGCATTTTCTTTAACTTCTCTCTTGAACTTCTTCACTTCTTAACAAGTGAGAGCAGGAAAGAAACAATGTTAACAGAAATGCTGAGCAGCTTCCTTACCTTGACTTGCAGGGTGTTCAACTTCATCCTCAGCAGGCTCTTCCACTGTACCATCCAAATTTATTGTCACAGCCTGGTCCTGCACTTCATCTTCTTGTTCATCAGTGTCATTTAATGGAGTCATCTCAGGTTTACCAGATGAGGAAAAGGCATGAGAGTGCCTGGCCACACTTTCAGTTCCAATGCCTCTGGTAATCTCACCTTCTAGATTTCCAAAACAGGAAAAATAAAGCAGTGAACAAATATCTTTGCCTGATTCTGGAACTTCCACTAGTAAATTTTAATCAAAGATACCTGTTGTAACTATACAATAGTTACCTGTTGTAACTATTTCTGCATACTACTACATTTCTACTAAATCAAATTTTGGTTTCCCTTTAAATAAAATGTAGTCTTCCAGCTTAAAATTACAAAATCAGTTTGATGTTTCCCCAATAATTAGCCCAGATTCCAGAAAACAAAGGAAGTTAACTCTCTCTCAGCACTGATGGCAGTCATGCAGCATGAGAGCACTCTGGCACTACAGAGAGCTGCCAGCATTAGAGGTGTCCTCACCAGCTTTGGGAGATCTGTGGGCTCCAATGCTGCCTTCTTCCAGTTCCTCTCCTGATGAAGGAGCCATTTCTGTTTCACGTCTGCTGTCCTGTGCTGCAGTTGACTGCAATTCTGCTTTTCCAGACAGTTTTTTCTCCAAATGTTCAGAATATCCAGGACTTGCACCACGTTCTGCAGCTAAAATAAGACATTCTATCCTAACCATATCATTCTATACATCTTACCTACAAAAAAACCCCAACCAACCACCAGCACACAGTTCAACCACCACTGGAATTTATTTGTGATAAATAAGCTCAGCCATAAGCTGTAAATAAGAAAAGCAGATGCAGTTCCCTTCACAGCTGAGAAATGCCCAACTTTTCCTGTGTTTGCTCCACAGCCACCTAATTAGGGGCCCATCAGATCCCGATGACAGAATTTTACTTACAGTAAGCAGAGCTCTTCCATATCTGCCAACTCTATGGCCATTTTCAATTTTGGTAATCGTGTAAAAGACCAATTTATTTTCCTTTAAATCTAAAAATACCTGGAGTTTGTGCTCAGATGCTACTCCTCATTTCCTTGATTATTCTGAATAAACGATTTCATGAGAGATATATTCCATTGTAGAGAGAAGATAGCCTATAGTGGTTTTAACCACCCAGGACAAGCCTCTGGCATGCAGGATGAGAGATATAAAGACACATAACTTGGTTGTGTTTAAAAACTTGAGCTATTGACTACTTAAGTATTCCTTTTGCCTTTATACTACATATATAGTCCATATATCTGTTACTATGCAGCTCAGTTAAGCAGAAACCCAGAGGTAATTACTTTGTGAAAATTGGGCACTCTGACATCATGACACACATGACAATGCTGTCACTTGCTGAAGGGTTTGGAGATCTTGGCTGAGTCCAGAACTAAAAGCTGCCAAACTGCACTTTTACGGTCCTCTCCAGCAACTGGAAGTTTTCACACTGAAAAGTACAAGTGTGTGAAATATTAACTAGCTTAGATTAGCCAGATGAGAGCTCTTCATCTTTCCTATGGGAAGTTGAGCAGTAGTACAGATCTGCCAAAATATATGAACTTTTACTCCACTTCCAGTCACAGCCCATTTTCAGAGAACTTGTCTGGAAATGTCCAAGTATTTCTAGTATGTCTTGAATTAAGTTATCTCTAGCATCTATTGTTCAATTAAAAAGTCTTATTTTACTCTGAGTAAAGTTAAGTCTTATTTTACAAGTCACCTGAAAAACTCTGTTTAAATTAGATTATACTCCATTCCCTTTCTACAATGAAAGTACTTCTTACCCTCTTGGGAAATCTTTTCCTGTTCCATTCCATTCACTGTATTAATCACCTCTTCTTCTGTATCACTTATGTCTAGGTCTTCAATTATACAGGACACAACTTGTTTCAAAGACATCCTGGAAACATTTAGAGTGACTAGGGATCCCAAATTTGTACTTGAACCTTTGGAGGGCAGAGGGGAGCTCCATCTATAAACAGCTAAAACAGATCATTAATGTGTCTCCTGGAAGCTTTTTGAATTTTCTTTTAGCTCTCCTAGTAAATAAAAAAACAACCAAGGAGGGAGAAGACACACAAGAAACACTTGTATGCACTTCATGCAGTTTGGGGAGATGGCATCAAATCTTAGGACCCAGTTGGAAAAATCTTTGCAACTGTTTTTCAGTTGACACTGAGGAGCAACAGCACCAGCAGCCTCCTGTGGTAGAGCAGAACTATGCCACCATTAACTTCTGACATTAATGCCTTATTAACTCCAGTATCTTAAAGATCTGCTCACACCCCTCACTGGATCCAGTTCCCTGTTCCACATCCTCCACACTCAGCATTATCTATCCCTTTGTCCTAAAAATGTCTGCTATTGGAGCTGCTCTGAGCAACTAACCTTTTTCTGTTGATTCCTTCCTTTGTCCTTTCAAAACAACTTTTGCCTGGTCCAAACAGTGTGAAGAAAATGTACACCCATTTACACAATCAGGACAAGGCCAGGGAAATGAATGCCCAGGAGAGGTACCAGGGAAAAACTGGCAAGCAATAGGAATTGCAAAGCACTGGTACACAGTGAGCAAGGAGGCAATTGCCTCTGTCTAAAGATTTTTAAAGCTCTGGAGACAATTGAGAGGTTGGCTGTGACAAATAAGTGACCATACCACAGTGAAGGTATGGACTAGGAACTTCCAGAGATTCCTTCCAAACCCGTCTACATGTCCTACACGTTATCTCTCTATTTTTTGTGACCAATTTAGAGTGCCCACTTCTGGGGTCCCAAGACAAAGGAGAGATGGACACAGTGGAGAGTCCAGCAAAGGCCCACCAGCACAGTTAAGGGACTGAAGCATCACTCCTGGAAGGAAAGGCTGAGAGAGCTGGGACTGTTCAGCCTAGAGAAGGCTTAGGGCATATCTTAGCAATATATACAAGTGTCAGAAGGTAGGGTATAAGGCAGAGAGAGCCAGACTCTTCCCAGTGATGCCCAGTGCCAAGAAAAAAGGCAACTGGCACAGAATGGAACATGGGAGGCTCCATCCAAATATAAGGAAGACAGTTTGCAGACTCATAAGAGCTATTTAGACAGGGTCCTGGGCAACCTGCTCTTTGTAGCCTGCCAGAGCAGAGGGGTTGAAGAAAATAACCTTGAGGTCCCTTTCTACCTCAACCACTCTGTGAGTTCAGATAACACCTGCTAAGCCTTAACCCACAGTACTCACAGTACTCTTCTTCAGTAAAAGAAATCTCTGCCATGGGGCTACTCTGCTGGGAATGATCTTGTTTTTCTTCTCCCTGTTTTTCAGGAGTTTCTGGAGATACATGAGTCATTCTGTCAACATGCTCATCATCAAGGCTTGAGCTCTCGGAGTATTTTTGGGTCCTTCCCTGGTTTGTGCTCACACTGGATAGCAGGCCCTCCAGCCTTGCTTCTTCTTGATCCACATCAGGAATCAGGTTCCTCTGTGCTGAAGTTTTTGAATGTGACAGCTGGGGTTCAAGAGCAGGCAATTTACTTTGGCTTTCTTCATCCAACTGGGGCTGAACAAAGAGCTCTGTGCTGTTCATCATAATTTCTGCATCACTAGTAAGGATGCTTGTTCGAATCCCAGATGGAGACTGTGAGTCCACAAGATCGTTCTGTCCTGTTGAGAAAGTTTCAGAACAAATTTTGTGTGAAAAATTGATCAAGGTCATAGGGACATACTGTACTACCAGGACTTGTGTAATTAATAATTTAACCAAATTTTACTCCTCCTTAACAGATCGAACACTGACACAGTATGACCCTACTTCTGTGCCCACAACTGTCCCTACCAAACAACAGAGACCTCAGCACCCACAGATGAAGATGATCCCAAACATTTCCTGTGGTTTAAATGACCAAACCAGGCAAAGTACATATTTAAGTGCAGAGTCAAAGGAACTGCTGAGGCAGAACCTGACTGCCTCCCAAATCCCATTCTACTTCTGTGAATATGTTAGTAAATTTCAAATTCTAAAATACAGACCACGCTTCAGTAAATGATCTCAAAGCCCCTTTAACTTAAGGCCCTGCCTCCCCAAAGAGAAATAACATCACTAAAGAAACCTTTGTTCTTCAGCATGTTCTGTTCCACTCTGCCTTCAAACTCTTGCATGTCAACAGCCTTGCGGGTTTTGGGCCTCCGGAGCAAGCCCCTCTTTTCTACAGAGTCTGGGGCCAGCAAGGAACCCACAGACATACGAAAGGATCTGTAAAAAGGGGGAAAACTGTCAAAATCACACACTCCACTTTCACCCTCAGAATACAGACATGATGGCACTCACAGTGACACAATTTGCAGAACTAGGAGAAATTTTCCCAAAAGACCCTTGAAGATTATATGTCATTCTTTAAATGAATTGTTTATTTTCATACTATCACCCAACATCAGGATATGTGTCAGAGACATCAGGAAGCAGACTGTTTTAAAGCCTCCCTGAGACACTGCAACACTACAGCTGACAAAAGGGTCAGGAATTTAAAAAATCTTAAAACAACAAAGGGAAAAAATGATTCAGAGTAAAGATATACCCTAGATGACAATGGGGTACTAGGAGGACTTCCCACTAAGTTTAAGAATCTACTTGCTATCAATACTCTCAGTAAAGTACAGCTACCAACACACTGTGACTAAGATGAAAGCTGATAGCAACATCTAAAGCATAGGAAAAGATGTTTCTCACTGCAGGTGTTTTGCACCCTGAAGACTGACCATGCTCAATGACCTCCTGTCCCTCTCTCCAGGCAACCCAATTAAAAAGGGGCTTCAGAGGTTCAAAGACAGAAGTACAAAAGCCCGCCCCAAAAAGCATCTTGTGTGGCACCCCAGGCAAAGGCTGGAGTGAGAAAAGTGAAGTAATGTACTGATTTTGGCCAGGGTCATTTGCAAAGTACACAGGCAACACTAGAAAGTGAGTTCTTTGACTCACTAAAAAGCTTCTAAAGTCCAGAAAATACTGCACAGATGCAACTGATGTGATAAAACTATGAACAAGTGGAGATAATAGTCTAAAGTATATTGTGTAGTGATTTACATATTCTAAGATATACTGTGTACTGCTGTACTGCTGGAACCATGAGAGCAAAAGGAAAAAAAGGAATGATCCAAACGAGTAAAAAGAGAAGCAATAGTAGCAATACAAGCTAGACCAACCCAGGCATACAGTGCAGAGCCACAGTTTCTGAAAATCAAAAGGTGTGTGGTGCAACACCTTCAAATTCCATCAGCAGAGGGGCAGATGCCTGTGTTATTGCTAACACTAACACAGGTCTTGAACATGAACCCAGGCATCTGCATGGTTCTTCCCCCCTTCAGATGTGATCATACCCAGGGACAGACAGAAGTTAAGACATTTTATGTTAAACTCACCGAGCCATAATTGTGTTGTCCAACGTTGACTGAGCTAGAAAAAGTTGATGGCACATTAGTTGAGAAATTACCTTTTACACAACAGGCTATGGGAACATCCCAATGGATCCTCCTCTTTTCAGAGCCAGCCATGCTACAATCCTCAAACACCATTCTTTGGTGCAAACAGAATTGGATAACGAGGTCACTTTACTATTTATTGTCTACATTTCAGAATTGCATATTAGAAATCTAATAAGCAATTTCTGAAAGAGTAAGAAAGATATTTCATTTATTTAAATGAAAATTTAGCATGGCATATACCTTCAGATTTAATAGTTTTAATAGTACCACATTGATGACAAGATGTTAGGTCTTGGTCACAAGCACCCTTCAGCAACACAACCCAAACACACCTGCAGTTTTAGAAACTAAGATAACTATTTCACAGACTCTTGATGAAACCATAACTCAATCCTGTTCTCACAAAGAACTTTATCATTATTTTATATCATTGCAATGGAATGTATGCAGCTGATTGTATTTTAAAGTTTCTAGAACCAAGAAGAAGGCAGGGATTACTTCCTCTGGAGACACTTCAAAAACTCAAAAAGCACCAAGTTGCAAAAGTAGCCAATAAATTATATACAGTTGTGGCAGAGACTAGAACTTGGCTTAAAAACGTTTATTTTAAATTTTATAGGATGGGGGCTTTTACTTTCTCCATTATCCCCTTTGCATGAGATATTGCAATCTGGATTCCAAACCTACAACTGCCCAACTGGGCAGCTCCTGACAACTGAGCTGAGCAGGTGAGAACCACCTGACAGCAAATGCAGCACTGAGCAAGGTAATTCTTGACTGCAGCCTTACCTTGGTAGCGGGGAAGTCGTCTATCTGCAGCTCTCTCAAATTCAGAAATGCTGATTTTTTTTCTCTTCTTTTTCATGTGGAACACAGTGATAGATTTGTCCTCAGGAGCAACATCTGGCAGCTGCAATTCCCCCCTACCAAAACAAACCAAGCTGGAGAGGCATTTCTGATAATCCCCCCGACAAGATGCAATTCTGGTCACTGAAACACAGGTAGAGAAGTCCCGCTCCCCTGTCCCACCACAGAAACTGCAGCTCTACCTGGCAGTGTAATAAAGGTGTAAATTATAAAAACCCACTACTTACATGCTGGAAACCCTCTTAGATGGGACTTCTGAATGAGCTTCTTGTGTGTCTTCATGGTCAGATATCTGAGGTGCCAGTGGTGAAACTTGGGGTTCTGCCAACAAACCAGAACACTTCTTTTCCACAACTGGAAATGCAGCAGGGTTTCACATCTGCACTACAGGCTGCAAACAACATTTACTACCAGGTTAAAATAAAGACCTAGTGAAAACTGTTTGGGTTCTACTCCTGGGAAGGCTGGCAGGGACAGGTGGCAGCACAGGGGTTCCCTGCACTGCAGCAGAGTAACAACTCACACCTGATCCTACAGCCACAGACAGCACCAGGATGAGGTGCTCAGTCACCAGGATAAGAAGACCAAGTGAAGAGGGTTTGGAAGAGGCTCTTCAAAGCTCTGATTTCACCAGTGCAAGGCCTGGTCTCTCAGACAGCTGTATCCTGCATTCAGGTGTCCTGCAGTGACTCCTATCACATAAATCTGTCATACAACAATCTGATTTCTGTTTTGTGTAACAGGGAAAGAATAATGGGCTACCAAGGAACACCCCCTGTTTTCTCAACTCTACAAAAACACTTTCTGTTCTCAAATCTCCTGAAAAAGAAGACACTTACGGTTCTGCATGACTCTCTTGAGCATAAGCCGTGGCGTGCCATTTCTGAGATCGGGGAATACTGCCAGTCTCTGCTTTGCCAAGGTACTTTTGACAGATTTACTCCTATTTTCTACACTCAATCCAGTCTAGAATGAAAACAAGAGACAAGCAATTCAGAGCTAGCATTTTCATTATTAAAGACCACAGACACCAAAAGCATCCACCACTCATATTCTAATAGCAAGCCGGTAAGAAACTTTTTCCAAATTCCAAAAAGAAACTGCGCGTGCTGGCTTTTTGACAACGGTGGCACTTCCCGTGTGGACGGGACACAATTCAGCCCGGGCTATCATCCAGGTGGGCTCCAGCACAAAACCCTCCTGTGGACAACATCCTGAGCGGCCTCAGCGCACAGCCGCGACCCAGACCCGCCGAGGCGAGCCCAAAGTCAGGGCTTTCGGCCCACTGCCACCGTTAAAGGCGAACAGGGCTGAGGGAGCGGCCCCCGCTCCTGCTTCAGAGGCCTCGGCCGGGCGGGCGAGCTCCACGAGACGGTCGATCCCAACAGCGACTCTCCTTTCCCCCCTTCTTTCTTTTCATCCTCCCCTCCCCGACGCCCCGAGGCTGACCTGGGCCGTCACCCGCCCGCTGCGGCGGTCGCTGCGCCGGAGGCCGGGCCGGGCCCGGGGCCGCCCGTCCGCCATGGTGCGCCCGGTAACGGCCGCGCGCCTCCCGCCGCCTCTCGCGAGACGCGCGCGGGCGCGTCGGGAGGGGCCGCGGCGCAGTGTGGGGCGGGTAGTTCCGCCGGCGCCGCGGTGCATTGTGGTCCGCGTAGTTCCGGGGCGGCGGCGGCGGCGGCGGCGAGAGGCCGCGCGGGCCTTGTGGGAGCTGTAGTTCGGCGGGGCCGCTCGCCCCGCTCGCCGCGGGTGTCCCCCCGCCCCGCGAGGCCATGCCGGGCTTCACCTGCTGCGTACCGGGCTGCTACAACAACTCGCACCGCGACAAGGCGCTGCACTTCTACACCTTTCCCAAGGACGAGGAGCTGCGGCGCCTCTGGCTCAAGAACGTCTCCCGGGCGGGCGTCAGCGGCTGCTTCAGCACCTTCCAGCCCACCACGGGCCACCGCGTCTGCAGCGAGCACTTCCAGGGCGGCCGCAAATCCTACCTGGTGCGGGTCCCCACCATCTTCCCTCTGCGCGGCGTCAACGAGCGCAAGGCTCAGCGGGCCCGGCGCCCCCGCCCCGCCGCCGCCGCCGCCGCCGCCCCGCCGGGCCCCGCGGCCGCCGCCGAGGCCCCTGCAGGGGGCGCGGCCGAGGACGTGAAGCCCATCGACCTGACGGTGCAGGTGGAGCTCGGGGCCGCCGCCACCATCGGGCCCAGCCCCGTGCGGCTGCCGGTGCCGGTACCGGCGGCGGCGGCGGCGGGGGAGGAGAGCCCGGTGGAGGGCGGCCCCCCCGATCACTCGTACTCGCTGTCGTCGGGCACCACGTCGGAGGAGCTGCTGAGGAAGCTGAACGAGCAGCGCGACATCATCGCGCTGCTGGAGGTGAAGATGAAGGAGATGAAGGGCAGCATCCGTCGCCTGCGCCTGGCCGAGGCCCAGCTCCGCGAGGAGATCCGCGAGAAGGACCGGCTGCTCCACGCCGCCAGCGCCGGCACCCGCAAGCGCCACGGGCTCTGAGCGCTGCCGGCGCCCGGCCCGGCGCGGGGCTCTCCATCCCGGAGCCTCCGCCGCCCTCGCTGCGGTGCCGGGCACGGCAGAGATGGGATGGACCGCGGCCCCTCCGCGCCCGGCTCAGCCCATGCCACCGCGGCCGCCAGCCGGGCAAGGCCTCGCCGCAGGATTCCCCTGCCTGGACTGCATCAGCGCCGTTATCGCCCCGACGTTATCTCCGGTGTCACCTCACACCGGGCCCGTCAAACCCGCTGCGTGCGGTGTCAGAACGCGCTGCTCGTAGCGTGGATGGGACCCGAGTCGTCACTAAGTGGATGTAGGGTATCAGTTTTCAGCAAATAAAACTCGCTCTGTGTCAAGTGAGGTAACAGCAACACTACCCTGGAGAAGGCGTGTCCGACTGCCGTGGGCGCTGCACCCATCGCAGGATGGTCGGTGATGTCGCGTTCAGCCTTGCTCAGTGGAGGAAAGCTTTAGAAACCCTCTCAGGGTGATGTGTTTCTTCAGTAAATTACTGATGCCATAAAAGACTGCTGTTCCTAGCGTGACAGAACCCCCAGATTAAAGAGTGTTCTTGTACCGTGTAGTTTCTGCTTTCTCTGCAGCGTGTGTGTGTTGGTTACAGATGTCTCCATGCTCTTGACACCAGTAAGGATTACAGTCTGGTACAAAGAACACGGTGGCACTCAGCAGCTGTAGTTTATCTCATTGGCTTAAGACTCCCTCTCATGAAATGGAGGCTTTGTAACACATTGGAATTTTAATCCTTGGCTTTCGTTCTGAGAACCAGGATGAAACAGAAGTGACTTTACCTGCAGTGGTTGCAAACCTTTCCTGTCTAATCCTAAACTAGTTGGCATGACTAATAATCTGTACATTAGGCAAGACCATACTAAAACCTGCTTGTGTGTTCTAAACCAAGATTTAAGAGTATTGTAACAAATCTATGTGGAATGGTTGTGTAGTTTCTGTTTCTAGCCAGCATCAGTCCCTTTACTTTCTGCAACAGGAAACCAAATCAGCATTGGCTAGAAAAAGGGTGGAGTGAGGGTAGCAAAGCCACAGGTTTGGCTTGGTTATGCACTTCCAGCCTGGCTGGTGGAACAGATCCCTCAGCAGTTCCGAGGAGGAGGAGGAGGGGAGTGTCTGGTGCCCCAGCACGGCCCTGTGGCAGTGGGCAGTGCCGATGGATGTTGAGAACAAAAGGCACTTCACCACAGTGTGCCCGAATTCGCCTTCGAGGGGAGAATTCCCAGGTGTTCCCTGGCTCTGTGAGATCCTTCTGGAACCGGAGTGCATTGTGCTCAGTAGATTGGGATGTCACTTTTACTAAATTTTATAGAGGTATTTTCTAAATGTAAAAAGTATCTTTAGTTTGAAATTATGTAATCTTTGTAACACTGGCTAATGTAGCTTTACAACCATCAGCTTCAACACTGTATACAACCGAACAAAAGGGCACCGTGGGGTTTTGTAGCCGGAGGTTTCTCTGTAGATCCTGAAGCCAGTTCAGCTCCAGGTTGTCACAGCCTGCTATGTGATGCATGGGTCGTTTTTTATTAATGTGTGTGCCAAGTTGGATGGCCATCTGTGAGGATGCTACATGTCTATCCATGTACTAAATCCTTGCTGTTACTTCAGTTTAATTTATTCTCCAATCTGATATGTGGCTCTCCAGCTCTGCTATACTGATTTTTCTGTGAGTCGAGTTAGCGGCAATTTTTTTCATTTGGTCGATTTGGCTTGTTGTTTTGGGTTTGTTTTTGGTTTCTGTTGTAGGACAAGCAGATACCTGCTCCACCATGGGATCTAACATATGTGATTGGTCCAGCAGCTCTAGATGCTCCCATCAAGACAGTAGGCAGCACAACATCCTCCCTCGCAAACGAGGCTGGTTGTGCATCTGAGCTTGTTCAGAACGTGCATGTCCTGACAGTCATGGTACTTTTTCTACCATCGGGATGCACTTCAGGATGTTCAGCCATTAGGCCGTGCTGGACTGGTTACCTGCTGGACTGACTTCTCCAGGTTACACTGAGGTGCTAACATGCTTAATTTTAATAAAGTATATTTTGTTTTCTTACGTTTCCTGTCTCTTTGCGGTTTATATCTCTATTTCTGAAAGGTTGTGACCTTAGCTTTGTCTTTTCTTTTGTAATATTTTTTATTCATTGTGAGCCCCACAGCTGGAACAGCAGGAATATCTTCACATTCATCACAGCTGGAAGAGCAGGACTATCTTTACATTCGTGTAGGGTGAGGAAGAGGAGTTTGAGGTCAGTTCAGTGTGTACCACACACCTGCCTGCACAGAAAATGGAGCCATTTTGATGAGCCCTCAGTCACAGGATGCTCTCTGTGCAACTAGGAGGGATTTGAGCAGGGAACCAGGCTTCCCCCAGGGCTTACCCCAGCATGACTCTTCTGTCTAATGCCTGGTGGAGGAAGGAGAAGGCATGGCCTCCCACGAACCCGCCTAGTGTAGGAAAGATCTTGCATGTACTCTTAGAACTTGTAATTCCACTTGCCAAAGCTCCTGGTTTCAGATTGGTTTAGAGTTATTAGTCTCAAGCAAATGTATGTAGCAAAAAATTTCAGCTGTGCCTCTACCAGCACATTTTTGGGTTGAACTGGGAATGCAGTTAAATGCAGTTGCAGGATGAGGAGGTGACTGTCCCACTGCTCTGTGCTGGAGCAGCCTCACCGCGAGTTCTGGGAGCAGATTTGAGCACTGTAGTACAAGAAGTATCTAAGGCTGTAACAGAGCATCCAGAGGAGGCCATGAGGATGGTGAAGGGTCTAGAGGGGAAACCATATGAGGAGTGACTTGTTCAGCCTGGAAAAGAGCATTCTGAGGGCAGAGCTCATTGTGGGCTGCAGCTTCCACAGGAGGGGCAGTGCTGATCGCTGCTGTCTGTGACCAGTGACAGAACCTGAGGGAACGGCTGAGCTGCGCCAGGGGAGGTTTAGGCTGGATGTTAGGAAAAGGTTCTTCACGCAGAAGGTGGTCGGGCTTTGGAAGAAGCTCCCCGGGGAAGTGTCACAGCCCGCGGGGTGACGGAGCTCACGGAACGCTGCACTCCGCCCTCAAGTGTAGCACAAGCCGCAAAAGCCGCCCAGCGGTGTCAGGATGGCCGAGCGGTCTAAGGCGCTGCGTTCAGGTCGCAGTCTCCCCTGGAGGCGTGGGTTCGAATCCCACTTCTGACAACTCGAATGTTTTTGCGTTCCTCGCTGGTAATTAATGAGTTAATTAATCGCTTTAATTGCTTTTAATTGCGCGCTTTTGTTTTCCACTCACGCCCCCGCCCACCCGCCTTCCTCAGCTAAAAGCTCCCGCCGGGCGGCGCAAAAGGAGCTGTCAGAAGTGGGATTCGAACCCACGCCTCCAGGGGAGACTGCGACCTGAACGCAGCGCCTTAGACCGCTCGGCCATCCTGACGTGCTGCTCTACAGGCCTTTACAGCCGCCCCCCATCTCAGATCCCTGCCGAGCTGCTGTGTCCGGTCAGCACCGGGACACGGCCGGGACACGCCGGGGACACGGCCGGACCCAGCCCTGAACCACGGCCTGCATTAACGACAGGCGTGATGGGGCCGGGGACGCGCTGGGCACATGACACCAAACTGGGAGTGTGGCTGATAGTCCAGAGAGTCCTGCTCCCACCCAGAGCGACCCGGACCAGCCCGAGATCCGGGCTCACAGAAATCTCCCGAAGTGGAGGGTGATGAGGCACTGCGCAGATTGCCCAGAGAAGCTGCGGCTGCCCCGTCCTTGGAAGTGTTCAAGGCCAGGCTAGAGCAAGTCCAAGGGCTTGGAGCAACCTGGGCTACTGGAATGTGTCCCTACATGGCAGGAGATTAGAACGAGGTGCCTTAAGATCACTTCCAACCCAAATTATTCCAGGATTTAGCAAGGAGACGCGTGTCGCCCGGCCCCCGCAGAGGGAGCAACATCAAGCACTACGATGCGCCGGAGGCCACCAAAAGTGCCCGGTGAGCCCCGAGCAGGACGCGGCTGCACAGAAGGTTCGCGGTGACCCGGGCTGCTCCAGGCAGAGCATCGCAGGATACGGGAGCGGGGGCTGTCACGGTGGGGGCCGCCCTTTGTCGGCGATACCCCTGTACGGGGACACGGCGACACACCGGGAGCGCAGCGCAGCGCCGGGCGGAGGCTCCGCCGCATGCCCGGGGGCGACGGGGCGGGGGCAGCCGCGGGGCTCGGCCCGGCCGCCCCGGAGCCACCCGCGCCCCGCCCGCGGAGGGGCCGTGCCGGGGCCGTCCCGGGGCCGGTGCGCGGCATGGCGGGGCTGTCCGGCGCCGCGCGAGCCCGGAGCGCCTCCCCGGGCTCGCCCCCGGTCCTGGACGGCTCCTTCTTGCTCTCGCCGCTCGGGTGGCTGATGGGCGTCCAGGCCGTGAGTACCGGGCAGGGGGCGCGGCGGAGGGGGGAGGGCATCACCCACTTGGGTGCTTTTCTTCCAGCTGCAAACAGCCCGGGCACTCTTTGGCTGCCGCTCCGACTCCATCTCCGCTGTCTAACCCTAGGTAATCCCCAAGCCTAAGACAGTGCAGCCCCCTCTCGCCTCCTTCATTCTGTAAAGCCAGAAGAAAAGTCGGATTTTTGGCCTCACACCCCTTGCCGGTTGTAACTCCCCTCAGTGGTCCTCGGTGCCAGGCACGGGTTGATGCGCGGGCACCTCCGCAGGGCACAGCCAATGGGTCGGGGGGTGTGTGAAGCCCAGTGACTCCAGGGGAGCTGTGCTGGGGTTGCTCGTGAGGCTCCCACGCTCCCTGGAACACTCTCAGCTGTCCAGGTTGTCCTCGCAGGCTTTGGCGGCTGCTCTCAGAGGAGCTCCAAGGTTCTTGCGCGTTCAAATCAAACAGCAGCATCACTGCCCATTGCTTCAGCATCGGAGGCAACCGCAATAACCTCCCTCTGGTGCTCTCCCCGGGACCGCGGTGCCGCATGAATGCACGGGGTGGGTGTTCAGCTGCCTACTGGGCCACTTGTGACCTGCCCACGGTGCTGCCCCGCTGCGTGGGAGCCTGCTCGCTCGTCCCCTCTCCTCGGTGCAGCGTTGTGGGATGTGCCCTGAACAGCCACCGTGAAACAGCTGGCACAGACCTGGCTCCAGATTCCAGCCCCTGGGCATGGCTGAACTGGTGATGACACAGAGACAAACTCTCAGGGAAGGGGTGGGCAGGATGCTGCTGGGGGTGCCTTGTACAAGTGCCAGGAAAGAGAGATGGAAACAAGACCAGTAGCCAAGACCTTTCAACTCTGCAGCTGGTCCTACCTCTGCAGCCCCTTGCTTAGGCCACGCCGTTAAACAGGCTCCTGCTTTCCCCCGGCAGCTTTCCCCCGGGGCAGCTCACGCGTGCCTCCTCCCACTCCTGCAGGAGCCCCCTCTGCATGTTTCTCCCCAGCACATATTTTGTGATCACGAGTGTTAGAAATGGATGTGACAGACAAGGAGGCGTTGTCGGGGCAGCCAAGCACCAAGCAGGGCGTTGGACGCGGGCAGGACAAAGGCTGTTGTGTTTCCTCCATGACAATAGGCGGTGCGGGCTTACACAGGGCACAGCGGCTTTCCAAGGAGCCCTTCTCCCGTCGAATGTGCCGCTGCTTTCCTGGAGTTAGGGGAACCCAACAGCTGTTGGTGCTGCTGTGCCTGGGCTTGTGGGCGATGTTCTGTGCTCCTCCTGCAGGAACCAGCCCCTGAACAGGTCCCCCGTTTCACCCCACAGGTGCTCGGTTTGCTGGTGTGGTCTCTCATCGCTGCCACAACGTACCACCTCCACGCGGCATACGGCTGGGTGATGTTTGTGTCCCTCTTCTTCTGGATACTAACACTCCTTTTCTTCGTGATTTACCTCCTGCAACTTCATCAGAAGTTCTATATGATCCCCTGGCCCCTCTTGGTGCGTAGCTGAGAGGGAGTGGGGGGGATCCCAAGAGGGAAACATCTAGGAAAGGCAGTCTGGGAAGGCTTCAGTCTCTTCTGGGCTGATGGAACCAAGTCCCCTGTACTCTGCACAGTGACATTGTTTCATTCTGCGCTTGGATTGCTTAGAAAATGCTCAAACCAGAAAAATCCTGTGTCAGTCCAGAAAGTTACAGCCACCAACTACTGCAGTTGTGGTGCCATCCAAAAACCTCCCAGCACAACCTGGGGAGCATTTAATGTGTTCTCCTGGGGAACGGGGAGGAATGTGAACCTGAGCCTTTTGCTCCTGCCTCGCCCCAGCATACACGAGCCTGAGCCCAGACCTCAAGAGCTCCCCTTTGTTTCCCCAGCTGATGATCTACAACGCCGTGGCCACCGTGCTGTACATCACCGCCTTCGTGACGTGTGCGGCCGCCGTGCAGCCGACGTCCTGGCGGCAGTGGGACTACAACCGCAGAGCTGCCGCCTCCGTGAGTACTGGCGGGCAGGGGAGGGCCGGGGGGCTGGGGCAGCCACCCTGGTCACACGTGGGATGTGCTCCTCTTCCAGTTCTTCGCCTGCGTCACGATGATCACCTACGGGGTGAGCACCTTCTTCAGCTTCCGCGCCTGGAAAGGGCTCGGCAGCAACGCGGCCACCAGCCAAGTGACCGACCACGCGTAAGGAGTGGACAGCAAAGCCCGGCCACGAGCCACCCTGCACCAGCTTGTGCCAGGCTTGGCGGCTTGGAGCCTCGTGTGCCACCAGGGCTCGTTTTGGGACCAGCCTGTGCTGGCAGCAGTGGTCAGCACCAATGCTTCCAGCTGATGTGCCCACAGCACGACCCCACAGGCATCGCCATGCGGAACACGGACTCGCTGGGGCTGCAGCTCCTGCTCATCCCCGGGGCTCATCTACATCCTCACCAGAGCAGCTCCACTGAGGGGGCTCAGCCAGTTTGGCACAGTCCAGTACTAAAACTGACTAACCCAAGCCCAGGTTCCCCTCTCTGCTCATTCACAGCTACAGTGTAAGTAATGCAATTAACAGGGTGCAGAGACAGTGGCAGAGCTGGAAGATGAGACGTGAAGCAATGGAAGCAGTCACAGCTGCTCTTGTATTGATTTCTAACAATTAGAATACAAACTTTACACTTTAAATAAAAACATTCCTAAATCCAGCACTGGAGTCTGTAATGAGAAGACTTGTCTTGTGAGAAGGCAGCACAGCATGGCAGGGACAGCAGAGATGTCACTGTTCCTTCCCACTCCATGTGGGCTATGGAAGGAACAAGTCCACAGGGTTCACCTCTCATTGCTTTATGCACACACACGCTCAGAGTGTGCAGCCAAGACCACAAGAACACAAACGAGGTGCCAAGGCTTTGATCTCTCCCTCTTCCTGGCTCAGCACCACACACTCCTGAGTTCACCTAATTAACCAGCAAGTCAATTTTGCCCATTAGCTACAGGTCATTTTCAGAAATTACAATCAAGTCTGCAAACTTGGAACACAGGCAGGATCAATGCCTCAGGAGAGGGAAGAACCACACTTCTCTCCCATGCTGCAGACCACAAATTCACCTTCTGGGTGTTTGTCAGAATGAGAAGTGATGCCCAGCCAGGCACAGCAGCTTTTCCTTTCACACCCTCCTTGTACAAGGTAGTAAAAGTAGATTCAGTGAGTTCAAAAGCTGGTGCATGGTGAGCTACACTGCAAATCTTACTGCATGCTCTGCATGGGAAAAGATTTACCAGGTTGTCTGCAGAGGCAGGATCAGGAAATGGAACTGCATTGATGGAAGGTGAGAACTGAAAAGGAACTGGACACATGGCATTGGCCCATGACAGATCTGCCTTTATTTGGTTGTCAGGGAGTAAATCAAGGGTCAAATTTCCACAGTTATGAATATATAGACATATATATAAAACAGGAACAGTAAGTAAGTAAAAACTATAAAATTAATAAAAATTGACATCAGAGGTCACTATTGAATTTCAAAATCTAGACAGAAAATTTACTTACAAACACTGATAAAGAACATGGGTCTCAGCCTTCCAAACTCTGAAACATTCCAAATTAACTTAGTTAGCATTTCTCCAGATTCAACTGCATCACCAGGCAACTGAGGCTCCAGAATCTACATCTCTCTGGGAAGGATGTGACCAAAGAAATGATGTGCTGTTCCTATAAAGCAGCTGATGGCTGATCAGCATGAATTCTGCCTTGGCACCTTGTAAAAAACTTCCCTGCACACACTGACTGCTCAGTTAAAACCACATCCTTGAGAACTGAGCACCTTTTACTGCCAGGTGGCCAGGCTGGATGGGATTGTGAGCAACCTGCTCCAGTGGAAGGTGGGTTGGAACTGGATGATTTCCAGTTAAGCAATGGTGCTGCAGGAACAGAAGGAATAAACTGTTCTTTGTGTTCAGCAGAGACAGGACAAAGAACAAGGAGCTCAAACTGCAGCTCAGGCACTTTGTATCAGAGTGCAAAAGGCTCCCTGCAGCAGCAGCTGGCCACTGCAGAAAGCTGTCCAGACAAACCACGGCAGCTTCTAACATCCTGGCAGACATGTCAAGAAAAGTTTGGGTAGAGCTGGGGAAAGGAAGACTGCCTCACACAGTCTCTTCCAACCTATAAAAGGTTGTATGCGTGTATGTATGTAAAAGGGTATAAAAATTCCAGAAAGCTTTGATTTCATCCCCTGGAGAGGGACCCACAGTCCTCGCCCTGCCCCATGGATCACCCACCTCCCTCATGGCAGTGTGGAGCCGAGTCCCCACCCCTCTGCCCCGGCCCTCTCTTAGGAAGCCCTGCCTTTCACCTCTAAAATTTGAATAGACCTTGCTTAAAATACAACAGAACTCCTTCAGAATGACTTGTTTAATGGTTTAATGAAGTCACCACTAACGCACTGCTTAAATCCAGACTTCGACCTTCTTTTTCCTAGAAACATGGGGGAAAAAAAGGAATCTGTGACTCCATGATGGTTTGCAATAAGCATTTCAAAAAATGAAACAGGCAATACATTTTCTGCTACATCAAACCAATATAAAATAACATGTTACTTGAGCATCTGTGATTGAATTCCTCTTGTGAACCCAAGAAGATTGTGCAGGAATCTCTGGGCCGAGGGGGCTGTCACCTGCCAGGTCTGCCCATGTCAGAGCAGAGCCTTGCTCAGCCCTGGTTGGGAATGCTGTGCTGGTGGCTCAGGGAGCTACTGAAATCTGGCTCCTGTTGTTTGCCTCTCAGAGACCCCAGACTGCAAATCCCACCTGAAACTCCTCCTGATGCTGATACTCAGACTAGCTCTTTCTCTTCAGCCTATCCCCATTTCCACAAAATTCACAGGGAGGGGGAAGAGGCAGAGGCACAACCACAACTGTGACTCTTTTGTTCCTTGTCAAACAGGACTGGACTGACACTGGAGAGCACTGATTTTTATTTTGCTAGGAAAAACCTCATCCAAAAACCTTAGCACTTTTGTTTATTTCTCCAGCTGGCACAGAGAGGAGGAGACAACGAAAGAGGTTTAAAAGTCGAATTTTTGACAGATTAGGAATGAAAAATAAAAGAAGATACTATAGAGTCAGAATGGTCAAGGTGAAAAGGGATCTCTGGAGGTCATCTGAGGCAAACACCATGCTCAAGCACAGTCATTCAGGACTGTGTCCAGACAACTTTAGAATATCTCCAAGGATGGAGACTCCACAAGCTCAGAAACTTGAAAACGTATTCCCTTCTGCTCATTTTGAAAACAATATTCACAAATGCAGGAAGTTCACAAAAGCAGGAAGAACTGCTCCACATGCCAGCTTTATTAATGTTTTCTAGAAATCATTATATGTGCAGTTTGAGTTTAAAAAGCCACTCAGTGAAATAATTTTTCTTTTGAGTCTGTTACAGCCTTTGATTAAATACTCTGACCTACTGTAGTAACTTTTCCTTTGGTACTCTCAAGTGGAGCTACCAAAAATCAACAGCTACTGTGCCAATGAAAATAAACAAGGTGATATACTCACAGCTCTGTATTCCAAGAACATTTCTTTGAAAGCCAGAAAGTCTGTAAATGTGAGAAGCAGATCAAATATATCACCTGGCATTTCATCTTTGTGCTGTCTACAGAGAAAAAGAAGTTGGGGAATGAGAAAATTGTGTGAGAAAAATTTGTTATTTCTAAAATGGCACAAGGTCAAAAAGGACAAGTAGAATGATACCAGTGTTTAAATAAGAATGTTATTGCAGGTTATCATATAGCAAAACTGCAGTCAAATATTACCATGCAGTATTTCCAATCCAACTACATTCTTACATTTATCTAAATCCAAGACCTATGAGTATCATATCAGTCCTTGAAAATCTGAGCTGTTTATTTAAGAAACATTAAAAATTAACCAGATTAAAATGTTTTAAGATACTCAGTTCCCAATTACACTTGATCTTCTTATTCAAGGGGAAAACCAGTGATCTTTCAGAAGCAAGCTCTTCAGGAAGCTGGTTAAGCTAAAATGACCCAATGCAAAAGCTGAACACAAACCAAACTCTTCTCTGGATGCTCCATATGAAAACTACAATAAAGGAATTCAACCACATGACTGAAACACCACCAGGCTACTGAGGTGCCTGGCAGAAATAAGACACAACCTTTTAAGGGTCTGGCTTCAAAGTGACAAGAAATATGAAAATGCTCCAGTGTTCTCATTCTGATTTCTCTTCCTACCCCTTCAAACCCAATATATTTCAGCAGGACAATTCAGAAATTTAGAGTAGCAGGACATGCTGATAGCATGAAAAGTGGTCAGCCACTGTCAGCATGAATACTTCTATTTCAAGTTAAAGTGGAACCATTATCTAAAGGGAGAACAGCCAAAAACCTAAGCTTTAATCTAGATAAAAAGAACTGAGAGGCACATAAGCCACTTCTCAACCAAAAGCAAAGCAAAGACTTACTGCAATGACACTGTGAAAGCAACCATATCAAACCCACGAATCCGATCAAGCAACTTCTCTTCAATGTATTTCTCTACTAAAGAGATCTGAAAAAAACCCAGACAAACCACCCCAGTAAGATCACAACAGATTTCAGAAGCAAATTTCAAACAGCAGGATCCACACTCTGCATGATCCTCACTGGGCACAACTGCAGATTCCTCAGTGGGTGTTGCTGGTTCTGTTCTCACACCAGCCCTGAGGCACAGAGCTGCACATTTTTGCTGGAAATCTTGGGGAGAACAAACACTGACTATTTGGATCTAGTAACAAATATTTTTCCAACTCATTTAATGGTACTGAATAGTAGAGTGGTCTAGTTTCTTGATTATGCTTTGCATGAAGAATGTGATTGAATTATCCAATACAAGAAATCATACAACTGGAGAAGAAGAAACTTTGTTTGCATACATGCAAAACACATTATTTACTACAGCAATTGGCTAAATTTCTATTCAAGGGAGCTACACAACTTGCAAAATATCTCTAGAAAAGCTTCAGAAAAACACTTTTCTTGCTTACAGATCATGTCTGTGCTTCTGAAGGAGACAGGAACATGTTGGGATCTGCTCCATGTCAGCCCAGTATTTTATAAAGGGAGAACTATATAAAAAAAAAAAAGAAAAATAGAAAAAGGTATCTTACATATTCATTAAAAATGTCTGTATAGATGAGCTTGTTTTCTTCTGAGTCATCGAACTCCTGGTAGTGCTTCTCCAAAAAATTCCTCTGTATTAACTGGAAATCATCATCTGGGCCATAACAGAAATGCAGCACAGGGTTAGGAGTTTAGTCATTCATTCTGTAACACAAACCCCACATTCACTGGTCCTCTGCTTCCCTGCTGTAACCACAGAGCCCTGCACACGTGCAGAGTTCATCACATCAGCACCACAGCTGCTGCCAAACCACCACTTCTGACCCAGCTGTGAGAGGACAGAGGCTGATGGTGAAATATTACCAAAACACTCCTCCTGCTCTACATTTATTAATAGCTATTTATTCTCAACCTCTTTTTGCTCTGGCTCTAAAGTCAACAAAACATCTGTATTTTTTATTAAGTGAATACCTCTTCCCTATAAGTACTCTAAGTTTTTTTCTTTGATTTTAAAAGTATTAGTGGATTTTATTTGAATTTAAAAAAGTAGTTTCAATTGCCAAAGATCTTTTTTCCAATTGTGGAAGAAAGAAGACTAAAAATAAACATGGTAGGTTACCATTTATTTATACCTGTTTTTCCAAAAGACAGGTATAAATAAAAGGTTTACTTATGAACATTGGTAAAGGACACCAGACACAGCCTTCCAAACACTGAAACATTCCAAATTAATTTAGTTTGCATTCCTTCAGATTCAACTGCATCAACCAGAATCTACATCTCTCTGGGAAGGATGTGACCAAAGAAATGATGTGCTGTTCCTACAAAGAAGCTGATGGCATGAATTCTGCCTTGGCACCTTGTAAAAAACTTCCCTGCACACACTGACTGCTCAGTTAAAACCACATCCCTGAGAAATGAGCACCTTTTACTGCCAGGTGGCCAGGCTGGATGGGATTGTGAGCAGCCTGCTCCAGTGGAAGGTGTCCCTGCCCACGGCAGGGAGGTTGAGTGATCTTTAAGGCCCCTTCCAACCCAAACCATTCTGTGATTCTATGACCATCTCTGTGCTTTAGGCCTGGATAGGAAGAAATAAGGTTCCCCATTCTTGCAGCTTTCAGCCCTGGAATAGAACCAACTCTCAGCCTGCAGCTCAGGCATTTTATATTAGAGTGCAAAAGGCTCCCTACAGCAGCAGTAGCAGCTGGGCACTGCAAAGAACTGCCCAGACAAACCATGGCAGCTTCTAAGAACATCCTGACAGATATGTCAGGAGAAGTTTGGGCAGAGCTGGGGAAGGGGAGGCTGCCTCTCACAGTCTCTTCCATAAAAATCCCACAAAGCTTTGATTTCTCTGTGAGCTGCACAAGCATCTTTACTGTTTCTCTAAGGAGCAGTGTACTGCAGAATAATTTTCAAGAGTCACATACACACAGAAGGATGCTATGTATATTTTTACTACACTACCAGGTAGGAAAGGAAGGAAAGCCACCATGAAGCAGGGAGGGGCTCTCTATGTTGGCTAATTAACAGAAGAGCAGCTGCAACACATTTACCAGCCCTGTTGTTGTCTGTACCTACTTGCAGACCTTACCCATTATGATATCCTCCAGATAACCAACAACTGCATCAAACTCATCAGAAGTGGTGGAGCTGAAAGCAAAGGAATATATATATATATATATATATATATATTGACCACAGCAGAAATTAAAGTTAAAATTAAAAAGTGTTAACAAAAACCTCAGTACAAATAAACCCAGTAATTACAAGACAACTATAGAACTTCCTAGGTTCAACCTACAAAACAATCCATGGCACTGATGAGAAGACTGCTGCATGGAGATTCTCATCAGACCTTTACTCTATTTCCTCACAGTAAGGTGCCTAATTGCAAGAAAGAATAAATGTTATTTTACTGGCATTACTGTCAAGGTAATTCTTATTCTGGTGTAAAAGAATGTAAAGAGTGTAATTAGAAAAGCAAATTAAGCCTTTTCCACCCCAGAAATCCCAGCTGCTACCAGTTTCCCTTCTCTTTCCTGCACATGGTGATCAGAGCAATGTAGACACTCTAGAGAATATTTTGAAATATTTGGTCTTGTGGAACAACTTAAACTGAATGTATACACAAGTATACCTTATAACTTAACCCTAACCAAACCTAACCCATAACTGAAGAAACTGAAATATTTTTCTTATTCAAGAAACATGCTTATATAATCCAAAAAAAATGGGATAATCTCCTAAAGTTATTCTATCATGAGCAAATATTAAACACCATTATGGATCTGAATTAATCCAGGGAAAAAATCTATGGTGCCAGCATCAGGAGTCTGGATCTATTATTGTTCAACTTATTCAGACACAGGAAATAATCCACAGGATATCTTTGGCATTCACAGCTCATCTTTAGTGGGAGATGAACTCTTCCTATTTCCTCCAAGGGATGAAAGACAACCATTTCTCACATGTGAGGGAAAGAAGTCTCAAAGAAACAGGGATATTTGTCTTTAAGAAAAAAATTCGCTTTGCTTAGCGAAAGCACCATTTAAATTCAACTGAATGTCTCTTCTCATCAGTAAACAGAGTAGGATAGCCCTTCAGACTAAGTTTAGAAAAGCTCATTAAAGTTACTTTGCCATTAGAGAATACTCCAGTGAAATTAATCCAACAGTATTTTAGCTGACAGTTTAACTATAATCAGGCTCACTTTGATCAGAAAAAAAATAAGAGCTCTTTGATTT
>QUSF01000023.1:4275080-4311872 GCA_003676055.1 Chloebia gouldiae | reverse complement strand
CAGGGCACACAGAGCACCGGGACACGGGGATCCCAGGGACAGGGCACACAGAGCACCGGGGCACAGGGATCCCAGGGACAGGGCACACACAGCACCAGGACACAGGGATCCCAGGGACAGGGCACACGGCACCCCGGGCACAGGCACCCCGGTGCCGCTGGCGATAGGAACCCGCTGCTCCCGCTGGGCTTCACCCACCGCCGGCCCTCGGAGCAGTCCCGGGGCATCACCGCGAGGACACGGCAGGAGCTGAGCGCGTCCCTCGCCTCCCCATCCTCAATCCCGACGAGGGGGGACACAAACCCCTCCATCCCTGTCCCTGCCCAAGCCCCCAGCCCAGCTCTCTCCCTCCCGCTCCACAGCGGGGCCCGGGGCAGCGGGCCATCACCCTCCGTCCCCTCCCGGCGGCGCCGCCCGCCGCCGCCCGGCCCCGCTCCCGCACCCACCGCCCTCAGGCCCCTCGGGCCGTCTCCGGGGGAACGCGCTCTTCCGCCCCGCCCGCAGCCAATCACAGGGCGGCTCCGGCCCGCTGGGCCCGCCCCCGGCCGGGCCGGCCAATCAGAGCGCGGCGGGGCCGCGCCCGGCCGGAGGCAGACGGCAGGTAGTGGCTCTACTGGAGCGGCTTCCCCTCACGGAGCGGAGCTCCGAGCGGCGGGCACAGCCCCCAGTGCTGCAGCCCCCTCGGTCATATGTCGAATGTCCCGCCCACACGCACCTGTAAGGACTTAAAGAACAACAAACAGCCTTGAGGATGTTTTTATTGTTGAATGGACAACTTTGCTACAATTGATTTCCCCCGGTGAGGGCCCGTCGCTGTCCGCAGAGCCGTGGGGCGCAGGGGGCGAGGCTGACGCCGCTCTGCCCATGGAGTACCCAGCCTGACAGAAGCCGGGCAGAGGGTCCAGGCTCTCCCTTCGTGAAATGAACAGGACAGTTCTCTACAACGCAGCTCCCTCCTCCGCCACCGCCGGCTTCCTCTGCCCAGCACCAGCTGCATGGAAGACGGCCTGGGGCAAAATTTTCCAAAGCATTCACATCTTTTTCATAAAGAACACAGGCACTTAGCCCCATGTCCACAAAGGCAGCGAGGCTCTAAGGTCACCTGCATTCCAAGGGGACAGCAGATGCCTAGAAGCCATTGTGGACTTGGGCCTGAAGACCTTAATCTCATACAGCAGTTGATATGAATTAGGAGTCCCAGGCACTTCTGAAAATTTTACCTCAGTTAATCCTGGCCAGGGAAATCAAAGCCCTGAAATTACTAGACTCTATTAAGGCAGAGTTCAAAATGGTTCTGTCCCACCTCTTCCCTAAAGTATGATTTGTAACTTTGTACCTTAGGGATAAAAACTCATAATTGCATTTGGAAGAGCTTAGAACTCCATTTCAAGTGATTCTGAATTTTTAACACCCTTGTGGCAGTGACGGCGCTCACATTTGCTCACTGAACACTGAGCTGGAAGGGACTCGGCCCTGACTGAAAACATGGATACACCAAAACATTTTAAGTACAGTCAGCAAGGAAATGAGATCCCTGTGGCACAGATTTGCCAGTCTGACTTAAATCAGACCAGGCATCCAAGGTGGAAGAGAATCCACATTTTAGCAAAAACACGAACCAGCACTCTGCTGCTGGATTCAGTCTACATTTGGACAAAAGTCAACATGAAAATAATGGACAGAACTTTCCTAATTCACACATCTCTGGATGAAGTTCAGCACCCTTGAGTTAGCAAAGGCAGAAGGCGAAAGGAGTTGCTAGAGCTGGGTTCTAGGACCTGTGTGCAGAGCTCTCAGCTCCTGCTGAGCTCTGTAGGAAGCCAGAATGCTCAGCAGGAAGAAGCAGCCTCAGCTCTGCTTTGTTAGTACTTTGTAGTACAATAAAGATAATAAATTATTTTAAAAATAAGCTACATCCCACCATGAGAATTCACTACAGCAGCCTCTGCTGCTGAATCACTGTCAAGAAGTGGGATGGTTTTGGTGTAAGTTGTGTGTGAATTGGTAAAGTTCTACTATACAGACAGATATTTTTAAAAAATCAACCGGTGCAAGACTTGGAAGAGACCGAGTTATATCCTCAGTTGGTGCAAAATAAGCAGAACCCCACCTATTTTTGTGCTACTTCACTGACACCAGCTGTGAACCCTGATTCCTTGTAGAAACCTAGTAAAAGTCAAGAGCTGCCTACTGAAGTGCATCCTTAACATACAAACATCACAAATGTGTAATTAAAGTGGAGCAGAGATTCCCACTGTATGATCCCTACCAAAAATAGGAAGCGTGGCCCCAAACCTGCTCAAAGCAGGACTGACAAGTGGCAAACAAGGTGCATTTTTAAGGAGTTAAGAGTAAGACTGAAATTGCTATCCAAATAGCCTTGTTTTAAATAAATGGGTTCAGAACTCTCCTCTAATATTTTAAGATATATTCACTTTGGAAAAATTGAGATAACTTTCAAAAACAACACTGATTAAAAAAGATGTTCAATGATACCTTAAAAAATACCCAGAATATCAAATTAATTCCAGTCCAGCATTATAATTAGTTAAGAATACCTCCTGAAAATTATAACCTCACAAAAAAATGTGGGTACCGAAGTTAAAAGTATCAGAAACATTATGTACTTGAAAATACCACTGATCTTTCAACATTTAAAAACAAATCAGAACATTCTTTGGAATCACCAAGTTATTAAAACCTGTGAGTTTCTCTACAGTCTCCACACTGTCTTTTCCTATCAGTCTGTGTACAGATTCAGTCTTTGAGCAGTTTAATATCGGAAAATACAGAGTCTCTGACCAGCAGGAGGCTACATTAAACAGGAAAACATTGGCATTCTCTTTTTAGTACTGACTTCTGCCAAAAATAGAGACTTTCGAGCACAAGACAGCACCGCCCTGTTTCAGGAAATACTTATTTTGTCTTCTTTTCTAAAATGCATTGTATGTGTACTTCCAGTGCAAATTTTTTCAGCACTTGTGACAGGCGAGAAGGAAAAGGGGAAGAAGAGACAACTCCCTCTGCTCTTGCTCGGAGGAACCAATAGCCATAGCTCCTGACTGCTGAAACCAGTTCCCATTGCTGGCAGCTGGGAAGAGCTATTAAAGATTTCAGTTTTAAAATAAACAGATTACAGATTAGCATGAAATCTGGCCATGGCTATGGTTCTATGTGCATAAAGATTGGTTAGAGATGCTTTCCCCTTTCAGTATTGGTTGGAGTTCTTTAAAAACCAGTCTGTGGTATTTCTCCACATGTGTCATGAAATGTGAGAGATCTGTCTGACTCGGGTTTGTATTTCCTGTCGACACAAAGGGCAGGTCTCCAATTGCAAGGCACACTCCATGCACAGGTCACTGAAGGAGAAGAAAAACAAGTTAAAGCCTGCTTTTACACCATGAAAAACTAATCAACAACAACAAAACAACACAAGCACTTTGCAGTTTAGTCAGCCTGCCAGAGGCACAGTCAAGTCCAGTCCCTCAGTGTGGAGATTAGGCATTGCAAGTCAGGTGTTGTGGATCCATTTACAGGCTTTGAGAGGAGCTCCTGCTGCTCAGCATCTCCCAGATCTGCAGCTGCTCATGATCCCACTTCCCTGTGCTCATTAATCCTTGCACTCACTCTGGTCTGGAGAGCAGCCCCAGTGCCCTGCAGCAACTTCTCCACTTCTTGTTGGCACACACCAGGCATATCTCTTTTTAACCTTCCAGCATCCAGATATGTGGCAAGACTCCTTCCCTGAGTGCTCTAAAACTCTAAGGAATTGGACTTAACTGGATTCATTTCTTAGTAGGCTGCTTAAAGGCAGGAAAGTGCTGTTACAGTGTAACTCATACTGCTGTATCATTTTTAGCTTTTAGAGGAATTTGTGACTTGAGACAGTCCATTTGTTGAACATTTAACGAGTATTAATTGCTCTCCTCACATGATCTGGATTTCACAGCACCACTATCAAGTACTAATCAGTAAAGCCTTTGACATCAGGGAAATAAGACTCAGTAGCCCAGGGCAGCACACAGATGTAGCCTCTGTACTTCCCCAAATACACACACAATTAGGGCTTCAATCTGCTCAGGTCTAGGATGAGTAGAATAGTGGGAATACTGTATTTAACCTCTACACATCACATCCTTAAAAGGAAAGAAGGTTATTTCCTTTATCCTGGGGAGTCAACCAAGATGAGCAGGGACTGCATATGGCCTCATCTAAGCTGAGCATCACAAACACATGTTCCTATTTATTTGGACTTGAATTTTTTTATGGTTTTACCTGTGTCCACACGGCCTGAGTTCTGTGTCTGCTACCTCATCACAGCAAAGTGTGCAGCAGTTCTCTCTGATACTCACTTGCTTCAGCAAAGCCAGGCGCCTGTGTCTGAAGGGAAAGAGAGACAGACCCCCCCAAACATTAATTTGACTCAAAGCAATAGATTCAAAACTATTCTAAGAATTACATCAAGGCCAACATAACACTTGTAGCAGTGCTGCATCACACTGCTGATAAACATCAATCACAATTGCCCATAAAAAAAGGCTTAACACACCCAGAGACCTGAAAAACAGGCTGATTCCCTATTCTGCTCTGTCAAAGGGACAAAGAGGGGATTAAACAACGATTCTCCTAGCTCCCATAGCTGAACACTTAGAGCAATTCTTTTGTACCTGGCTATTTTCAGGAGTTAAGAAAAAGAACCAAACAAATAAACCTGACAAATCCTGTATCTACAACATACAGAAACCCTATAATGCTCTAACACAGTTTAAAATAATAAAAACTGCATATTAAATCAATGTCCCAGTATGGCAACAGCCACAAGGGAGAGAGAATAAGTAAAAATCCCTCATCTGATGAAATAAGACATTTTCCACCTGGAACACACACACAACACCCATCACAACTATTCAATGGCAGGGTGACATGTCTTGCCCCACCACCAGATGCAGTAAAACTTATGCAGAGTTGTGCTGAATTATGTTAAATCCTGTGATTAATAATTAGGGTCCACTCATACAGGCCTTTGCCTTATTTCCTATCACTTTTTAAATGATCAAAGCTATCTTTTAGTTTATATTTGGCTTATCATTTCCAAGCAGTTCAGGCTGTAGGGCAGGGATGATCTTTGTTTACACAAAGAGTAACAGTGTCCAACCTTGAATGGAGCCTTTCAGTGCTATTGCATAATGAAGGGTCTGTAACACAGGAGGCCAACTTTCACCAGTCAGGCATCAACAGGAAACCAGTTTCCCCCAGTTTGTCTTTCATCTTTTGGCACAATCGTGTTACAGCTCTCACAGCTATTGCCTGAACATTGCAAGAACAGTGCCAGAACATCAAACCCATCTGAGCATCAGCCAGAAACTACAAACTTCTCATCCTCTCATCAAACTACAAACCTCTCATCAACTACTACCTCTTGGTATGGGACACCACCAAGATGGAGGAACACAAATTTGTACCTAACAGATAATCTCAAAGACTACATCAGACTATCACTTAAAGCACTTGAAGTTACAAGCAGAAATAACTTACTCTGGCTATAGGTAAGCACAACATGATTTTGCAAGTTGAATTTTATTTTCTCTGTATATTCCAAGCCTCAAACTTTACAAATATGTGACTCCAACCCAGAAGTAAGGGTTGTTTTTTTTCTTTTTTTTTTTTTAACTGAGATACTTAAGTGCCTCAAATACACTTGATCAAAGCTAGATAATTCAGAACCAGTCTCTGAATTTTATTACAGCCAGGGGCAGCCCCTCCAACAACCTTACCCCCACTTAATTAGTTGCAATTTAAGATTGTTTCAGTCACATATTGAAATCCAGGGTACACCACATAGATTACACTGTACAGTGTTACTGCTTATGTTCCAGTAAGTTATTATATTACTAATAACTTAATTCGGATGAGCTATTAGTTTTCATTCCTGTCAGAAGTTTGGTAAAAGCTAAAGAAGAATGTAGCTAGACCTGTTTCTATCTGGGTTAAGTTATATTTAGGTGGGAAAACACTTCCAAATTTGAATAACCTTTGTCAGTACTATCATTCAAAAACAGGGAAATTTTCATCAGGATCAGAAAAAGACAATTTCAAGACTTAAAATCATTCAGCACCTCCATGCTGCCAACACCACAAATTAGGTCAATTTTAAATAGGACATATTTTTTTAATTAACACTATACCTCCTCAATCAACCTAATCATCCTTAGATGGCAGAAGGTACTTCTACTAAAACAGCTTACTGTGTGGTACTAGTTCATTTTAATTAGCTTAATATTACAAAATATGTTTTAATTTAGTGGATTTTCGTTGCATAACTCCTGCCCTACTGATGAAGTTGCACTGGAGCCTATGGCCTCATCCTTTTAGAGGAGGAACCTATGGAAGTTTGACCCCGTAAGAAATTAATTTTGCTGAGTACAAGGCAAACTCGGACATGAAACATTTTATTTCTCTGCATGCAAACACACAAGGTAAGAGGATTACCTGGGCAAAATGATTTTCTCTTCTGCTGTCAGAAAGGCATGATCATTGAAGGTACTAAACTTCATTGGTGGTGGGTACTTGAAGGGTTTTGCCCCGAAGTTGAACTCACATTGTTGATAGGACATGAAACTTGCTGCAGCAAAAAACCCTGATCTGCAACATGATGAACAGGCATTTTACAATGACTTAAATAACAGTAGAGCTTTCAGACATGTTACTATTACCATTTGAAAATATACCCTGAGACAGAGACAAGTTTAATACCAGTGTTTTGCAGCCAACTGGGAGAGCATCAAGTTGCAGCTGCACATACTTACCTTGTTTAGTTCTCAGCTCCTGAATTTACTATTGGGATTTATCTGAATTTCTTAGTGAGTCAGCCAATAAAGGCTGCCTACTGTATAACTAGGATTAGTCACACTTCAAATTACAACTATCACCTCTCAAATTTACTGGAAAGGCAAAAGCTCAGTAATACCCCAAGTTCTAACAAGTACTCAAGTTTGTCAATTCCATGCTCAAAGAACAGAGCACTAAAAGCTTAATAAAGAAGATACTCAGCAAGTCTTTAAACTGAACTACTCTTTGCCTGCATCTTGAACTTTATTCTGAGGAGAAAACATGGATGAAGTTATTAGCCTGGCAGGAATAACTGTCAAGGTACTGTAATGTTTAATTAAGCTTCATAGGAAGCTGCTTTCTCAAGTATTACACCAGCTTATATTTTCTAAAGTAAAAGGCTGAACCTCCCTGTGAGAGTTAGAGAAGTTCACCATGTGCTAATTTTAACAACAGTTGGCAAAATAAGCCCAACACCTGCCTGCAATGCCACCAAGAGACATCCTCTGATGAATATTCAATGTGCTACTCCAGGAGCTGGCCCCAGTGAATGGCAGTCAGTGAACAAGCCCTCTCCAACATTTACAAGACAGGCTTTATTTTTCAGAAGGTAAGTTCCTCAGGCACCAGAAAATCGTTCATCTTTGCTGCAGCCTCATTCTATTTTAATGCTATGCTAATTTGACAGTATAAACCACTAAGCTGAACATACCTTTACCTTTGGAAAATCCAAAGTATTTACCTTGGACCCTGAAATCCACCTGTAAAATTATATCCCTCTTACTGATTTCTAAGCAACTTTAAATGGGGAAACCTGCTTAATGATGGCTTCAGGTAAGTAAACATGAATTTACATGTCAAATTGAAAACTCTTCATATAATTAACACAATTTTCCACACAGGTCATGTCCTTCCAAATGAGCAGATACTTACACAGCAGATGAAAATACTTGCTTCTCAGCAGGAAGCTGGTTTCCATTTAAATAGAAGATCATTTGCTTTTCTTGCAAGTCTAGCAGAAATCCTATTGTGTCTCCTTACATGCAAAACAAAAATAATTTAAAGATTTAATTTCTGTTAAATGCCAACAACTGAAACAGTTACTGTTTCAAGTATCACATGTCACTGTGAATTGTCTTACTTAAAAGGAACTGTTTGCAAAAAGCACAAAAGAAGAAACATTGATACAGACAGTAACTAAAAAACAAAACCAACCCAAACCAAAACAAAAAAACCCAGGAGAAAATAGTAAAAAAAATAAGAATTTTAGTCTGCCAGAGCATTAATACTACATAGTTGTAGAAGTATTGCAGAGTATTTGCCAAAGCCAGAAGAAAGCTGCACTCTGTCACTCCTTGGCTATTTTACACCTGTTGAAAATAGACTTTAGCAAGTGGGTGTTCTGAGAAGAAATTTCCAATATGCTTGTGCTATTTATTTTTAAGAGGTGTTTTAATTTAGCCATCCTTGGGGGAGAATTTTAATAGAAGAGAAGGCGGCACAGTTCACACAAGCATGGCATGCACAGAATCCTACCAAGATTTCAAAGCTGAGATCAAGAACAGAACTTTGCTGTCCAAGTAGTTATCCAAGAATTTAAAGTAAGCAAGACAGTGCAACTCCTCCTTAAAAAAGAAAAAAAAAAAGTCTAATTCAGAGATCAAGGTTTTTTCCCCTTCTCTAAAACAACTCTTTTAACCCAGAAAGGAAGATTTCAACCCTGTTGTGTATGACTACAAACAAGTGGAAAAAAGGGTAATGATTAAGTGTCCAATGTTAACTGGTGCTATGATTTTCACTCTGCATTTGAAAACAAAAAGTGTTTAAGCAACAAGAGTCTCTTTACACCAGCTGGGGAATAAGACTCCAGTGCCCACTGTGCTCATTTAAATCACTCTCAGATGCAGTAATTATTAAACTTGTATGATCATCAGAATTAGGCAGTAACTGCTTTGTTGACACCTATGAACAGACACCTGCAAGGGGGAAAAATCCTTTGCAGAAATCCAGTTCAGATGAAGAGCAGAAGACAGACTGAATACCTTCTTTCCAGCAGGGGTGGGAATGTGGTTTACTTCTGGCGTTATACCAGATCAGCTGCCGGCAGCCATCGTACGCGCAGGAGTATTCATCGTCCCCGATGCCGTAACCTTCCTTCAGAGAGAGACAGAACACTTCAGCCTGCAGCCATTCCTCACACTCAGGGGCTAAAGCCTGTTTTCATTCACCTAAACTCTTGGAACCCTAGAAACTGAGAATTTTGGACTTTGTGTGCTGACAGGAGCTGACCCCGAGGAGAACAGTGCATTTGACTTGAGGCCGTGGAGAAGGCTTTCAAAGTTGAATGACAGAACTGGGATTGTGGGTGTGGAGTTTGAATAGAAATGTGTAATATCACATGGTGGAAAACTTGGAGTTTTAAGTTTTAAAATATAGTAATATATATAAAGAAAAATTGAAGTTTTAGGGTGGAGCCTAGTCCATCTCCTTCTTCATGGGTTTGAGTGGTGTGTAATTAGATGAAAAAGTCATTGTGGGGCATGGGTGGTTGGTTATTGGGTTAAAAGCAAAAATAATTTAGGTGTAATTTCTTAATTAGACAGTTTATCCTTAAAAGGCCTTGTAGGGAAAGAGATAGGGCTCCATTCTGCAGTTTGCTAGTGAAGTGCTGTAGAACTCATGCTCTGAGACTGTAACATAGGTAAGAACTAATGAACATGAGTCCAAAGAGGAAATACTGTCTTGTGCATTTAATCCCAACTTTGGCAGAAAAAATAAGTGAAGAATTGGCACTAAACCACTCTTCCAGGAGCAGGAAGGGTTTCTTTCTCTCTCCCCCATAAAGGTAATATATTTTTTCAAATTAATTTTAGTTTCATTTTCATATCAAAAGGGAATTTGTTGGGGTGAGGAGGAAGGGAGAAGGGGATGTTGTTTCCAAAGTGCCTTCCATTCTCTGTGACCTCAAATCACTCCTCTCTGTTAAAGTATTTAAATATCAGAAGGCTAGTACCCAAACAGGTTAAAATTTTTGCATCTTTAAAAGTCACCACAGAGTAACAACCACTCTCTTATCTTGATGTCCCAGTACCAAACTTGTATTGCCCTGCTCACAAGATATCCATGTGCCACCAGAACCCACAGTACCCAAAGGGAACAAACACACAGCCCCTTCATCTAATTTGTTGTATATTGTGTCCCTTTCACTGCCAGCCTCCCTCAAATTGTGAAAACATTACCAAGTGATAGTCCTAAGGTTCAAATCAAACAGAGAATTAAGAGTTTCAAAGTGGGAGAAAAATCTGTCACATAGCAGAGCCCAGCCATGAAACCCCAGAGCATTATGGAAGGTAAGTGACTTCCTCATGCTCAGCATGGTTTGTCTGGAGTGCAAATACCAGACAGCATCTGATTACACAAGCCTCCCATGTCCCAAATTAAAGCTAAGCCCAGCTAATGGGTGTTTAATGTCATATTTAGGACTAGTCTTTTTGTTACAGATGCTGTAAATAAAGAGCATATGGCTTCTGAGACCTGTGTTTGTGACAAACCCAGAGGATAATATCATTGTGTTTCAGGCACACACCTGATGAACTTAGCAGCATTTGGCCACCAGCAAAACAGCTGCAGCAACAGAAAAATCATCCTGCTCAGAGATGTGGCATCTCCTATTTTCATACCTTGTACAGGACACACAGAAAAATGCACATAAACCAAGCTCCTTAACAGTAAGTGGGGAAAAAAAAATCTTTTAAGCCTCTTAGCAGTCTAAAGGCAGACACATGGCCTTTTATTTCAAACAGTTTCTGTTACTCTCAGTGTCTGCAAGGATTGTGCTCAGCACAGGTCTGCATGATACTTTTGTTCAGTTGGTGGTTTTTGATTTTGTGTATGGTTTATAATTATTTTTAATTTAAATCACACTTCAATTCCATGCTAAAAATGTCGGACTGCACTTTAAATGTGACACAGAGATATGTGCATGTAAGCCATCAGCAGAAGACAATGCTATTTCCATGAATAATTAGAAGAAATGTAGCAAGACCTCTGAACTCACAGGAATACCTAAGTTAAATTGTAAGATAAGCTACTCTTGCATTCCCATTGGGTTTCTTGCAACTGGTGTTTGTTTAATCTCCTTAATGTATTTATCTCACACACCCACAATGAATTTACTCACATGTATGTATTTGGCCTATCTTCATATTAACTTCTGTATTTGACTCAGCTGTAGAATGACTTTCTATAATAATCAGAAATGAGCAGTTTTAACTGCTTATATCTACATTAAATATATATTTTTTTTCTCCTAAAATAAATTCCAAGTAGGAACAGAAAGGCAATTACAACAGAAAAGAAGGGTTACAGGTGAATTTGTCACTCAAGCTTAGCCAGTAGGAGTGTCAACTTGAAACCCCAGCACTGTTTCCATTCTCAGTACTAGGCTAGGTCTGACATGCCTTTTGTCCTAAAATTCTAGCTTGCACTTCAATAAACTTGAATGATCATTTGGAAGGCTGATAACATGGAAAATTAACTCTAAGCTGAGGTAGAAAACTTCTCTGGGTAGTAATCATTACTTTTTCTTATTATGGAAATACTGAAACAAGTTATACCATAGCATAAAAAGCATACAAAGTTTCTAACAGTCATGCAGAGTTACCAGGAAGATTTAAGAAGAAAGAAGGCCTAGTGACATCTCCATGATGACTGACTATGTTTGGACTTCATGTGCACATGGCACTTTTTGCTTTAATGCTAGCAAGTACATAATCTTACAAGTAAACAGTGGGAAGAAGACTACTTAGAATAAGGTACAAAATTATCTGGATGAGTACAGTAAAGCAAGCTATAAAGTAAGACAGCAGACTTGTCCTGTACTCTCAGGAAAAGGCAAGTCCAATGATACCATGTTATCCCAGAGTGAATTTGAGTTATTTCCCTTGTGGAAGTTAATTTAATAGGAAAACGTGTTAAAGAGGGTGATGAAATGGCTGCCTGGTGACCTGTGTAAAGGACAGTGTATGAGAAACTGCTGCTCCTGGTGACTTATTGTTTGCTTCCAAAAACAGAGTAATCGGTTAACCAAAGAACTTCCAAGAGATTATGCTACAAGAAATAAGAAATAAGTTCCCTATAGCTTCCAGACAACAGCCAGCAGATAACAAGCTGTTTCTGCTGCAGCTCTGCATGACTTAGATGAACAGCGTCAGTCTGCAGCAATAACTGACTTCTCCTGTACCACCACATTCAGCAAAACCAGCTCTTCATGGACACAGAAAAATTGAAGGAAACAAGCAAGTGCTCAGTTATGACCACAGAATAACCAGAGGTATTTTCACAGATGCTGTAAGAAGGAAAATACTGATATTACAATCACCAGCTCCATGATATTACAGGTACTCACATGGTTGAGAAATTTGCTGTCTTTGGTTGCCCATCCTATCTGCATCACTCCTGAAGTAATGACTGTAACTTCATAGTACCAGACTCCAGAGTCAACACAGAACGTGCACCTTACGCTTTCGAAGGACGAGGCATCACATCGTGCCTGCCAAAACCAAACACACCCAGTGTCCCCAAAAATCACCTCTCAAACCCAGCACCCCCAAAAACCACCTCTCAAACACCTTCCTGCCCTGGATCAAATTTCTTGAGTATGAGAATATACTAACATAATTTTAGAGGCATTTCAGACAAAGTGACCTCTCTTTATAGCAGTAGTTGTCACACAAACTAAAGAGTAGGCAAGACTGAAAATTTGCCTGTGGTTAAGCCACAGGCAAAAAAAAAATAGGAGAAAAGTAGAAAGTTGACAGAAACAATGTAAAAATTTAGACTAAGACAACCAAGACAGGAAAACCTAAATCGTTGGTTTTTAACTGATTCCTGGTAGGAAGGACAAGGAGGCCTTCAATGTTAATTCATGAAAATTCATCTTTAAGTAGTCAAGCAAGTTTTTAGAAGGAGTCAGAGAGGAAGGAAAAAAACCCATGTGGCTGAGACAAAAATCTGACTGCTGTGAGCTTTTCAAGATGAGACAGGACAAACAATAGAATGATATTTTGACCAAAACTGCTCACAGAGTAAGTGAAAAGCCATCTGACTCTTAGGAACCCTCCTCACCTCCCCGAAGTTTTGGGGCATAGGCATTGCTTTAGTGTGAACATTTCTACAACTGAGATCAGTGTAGTGATGCTGCAACCCTTTGATGACAAAGCAAGTTTTCTGTACAAATCTGGCAGACAATGTAGATTCATTCTACAAAATCATGGGAGCAAGTGCAAAGCAAAACCTGCCTTATTCTTCAGCCTCTTTTTCAGGTTGAATACATTAAACAATTTCCTACCTCTAATCCATGTGGTGAGATCTTCAGGTATTCACTGACATCGTTGCTGTTCAGCATAGCCCTAATGTTGGTCAAGTCAACTTTCTCATATGTAAACTGCCTGCCTTCTTTTAAAACTGAAAAAAAAATCCCAACCAGTGTTAGTTGCTGCTGCTGCAAAACTTGATTTTAAACATTTCATACATTTCAATGATAATCTCTCTAGAATCCAGGTAGTTTCTGGCATAACTGAATGAAACATTGAGATTTTGCCTGCATGAAAGCAGCTTTCAATAGAGTGTGTGTGTGTTAAATACACTCCAAACATGAAACCATGACCTGTGCCTCTGACTAGAGCTCCCACAATCTAATTAGTACTTGCAGGAAACCACAGGCAAATGGAAGGCATCCAAGTTCACACCAAGGTGCCACTGTTTCAGGATTTACTATTGTATTTGTATATTCAGTGGGAGAGTTTTTCTGATTCATTACAGTGGAAACAGATCTGGGATAGAAAGATGGGGAAAACAAGGATTTAAAGGTTTCTACCATCTCATCTTTAGGTGATGGACTTGAACTGAGCCAAAGCAGCTGTCTCTCTCCCTGCTTGCCCTTCCTACACGGAAGGATCAGAAGCATTTCTCTTCCCTGGAGTCAAATCGTTGACACACACATGTTAATTTACAGGTGAGAGATCTTATCTGATCTTACCCTTCATACAACTCAAACTTGCTACAACACTTACACAGACATTTACTAAAAACAGCTGACACTGGCTTTCCATAAGCTGACTAAAGCTCCTAAAGCCCAACAGACCTTTTACCCGAATTTATCTAAAAGGCATTAGAAAATACAAGGTCATTAGAGCTCCTGCACCCTTGAAATCACAGCTAACCAAGCAAATTAAGTGATTTTCAGTAATCCAAAAGATCAACCTAGAGCAGTGCTTTGCCAAACACTTTTTACTTTTGATCACAAAAATTAAAAAGTACATTTAATTTAAAAAGTCTTCAGTAATTCTTTGTGCCATTTTGCCAGTGTAGAGTGACCACAGAAGGAGCCATCACCAGGCCCTGTCAGCAACCCAGATGTTCCACAGAGACAGAGGTGCACTGCTGAGCCACTCAGCAAACTGGCTGAAGTGTGGGTTACAGGAAAGTGGTGCCAAGAAGAATTTTAATTGCAGCTCCAACTTGCAGAGTACAAACCACTTCCTTTCAAAAACATTTTCGCTGCCAAACTTTTCTTTCCATACCATTACACTGGATATATTTGTTGGTGTGGTTTTTGTTGTTTTCTTTTTCAAGGAGATATTATAAATGCAGTCAGGTACACTAAGTGCTCATAAAAAATGAACACAAAGGAGTCCTCCATCTCTTGGGAGGAGTGATTACTATTTAATTAATCCATTCCTTTGTTATACCTACACAGATTGTCTAAACTCCACTGGGCACAGAATCCAACCTGGCGTTTTAAGTAGTCTGGGTTATCTGTCCATTTCTCCAGCAGGATCAGTTGGTCACTAATGCATGATTCAGAAACTGTCATTTTATTTTCACCTGCAATTTAAGAGGAAAAAGAGTAATTCCTATCAGCTAGGGTTAAGTTAAAAATAATAATATCCTACAAATGCAGTAGAACTCTTCACACACATCTAAACCTCAATATTACAAGCATGAAATTGTTTTCCCAAGCAGATGTGGAATTATCTTCATTCAGATTTGCCACTTCTCAGCATGGAGCTGCATCATCAGGAGACCAATCACAGCTGTTCTCCATCTACCCAACACTGATTGATTTCACATAACAAAGGTCTCATGTCATAAGTCATTATGGAGTAATTTCTAAGATGAGAAGGCCAGTTTCAGCAAATCTCTTAAGGTTTGTGGGTGAGGGCGTCATTAAAGCAAAAAATATTTTTTCCTGCCTACAAGCTCCCAAAGCTAACTGTTGTCCAAGTCTAATACAGATTTATGTCAGTGACAAAGGCCCCATGTCACAAATCCTTCTACAGCAATTTCTAACAGTGAAAATAAGTTTCAGCAAATATCTCAGGGGTTTTGAGGGGTAGAGGGATGTCACTACAGCAATAAATACCAATGCAGACTCTCATGCTCACAAGTGATCAGACAAAGCACGTGACAATAACGCAGCAGAAGCCATCGTGTTAAGAGCAGTACCAGGCCAATACTCACTTGTTTGTGCAAACTTCTCCAGTGCTATTAGTGCAAAAAGCATCACTGTCGGGTGGGACTGGAAGTTCTAAACATGGGCAGTAAGAAAAAGTTAATTAATAAATACCCAGTATAGACAGAGAAGAAGAGATGTAAGTCTGTCACAGAAGGTTTTATGTTCAAAGGAGCCTCCAAAATTCCTGTATCCCACCCTCCTTTGGATATAGACCCAGAGCCTTGTTCCATTGACTTCTCATTACATCCGAGGATGGAGATCCCACAGGTTCTGGAATTCATCTTTTTGTAACATACACTGCCAATATTTAGCAGATATTACTTCAACTTTTCACAATAATAATCATAATAACAAAATTGCATTCTAATTGCTATGTATGGATACATACAAAAAGATCAAAGCCACTTACCAAGCTGTGAAGTAAATATTCCAATATGCCTGGGCTGAGCAAGCCTATGCTTGCAGGACCTGCAAGAACATAAGGAATGAAATCCCTCCATGGGAAGTACCACATACCCATCACCACAGATCTTTTAAACACAAGGTAACAAATTAAAGAACACCAAACAACTTCACAGCGAAGTAAAACTATAATATAAAACAATTATCATTGTTTCTAGTATAATACTAAGTGCATATTTAATAATTACAGTTACTGGCACATTACAGTCACATTCAGTTCACTGCTCTACATGGGTACAGAGTTCCAGCCAGAGATTTTGCAGTAAGACTCCAGCAGCCTCCACTCAGCATTTTCATGCTCTTTACTTTTGAAAAAAGGACTGTCTCCCCTTTACTTCCAAAGTCAATGTATAAAGACCAGCTCCAGCTATCAATAGCCCAAAATAAGCAAAACTGAGCACCTGATATGACCAACTTGATAGTTAATTATACAGCTTGCAGCACCAGAGCAAACAGCCAACTTAAAATGGAAAAGCCCTAAAATAGTGTCCACTTAATCAAGAGAGACACACGAGGGAATCAAGCTCTGGCATCTACAATCTCTTAAGAACTTGCAGTGGGTTCCACCACTTCATTAACAAATTTGTTGCCTGAGCTGACACAATGAATCTGTGTCCACTAAGATAGAAGTAGATACAGTATCTCATTTTGACTTAGTATAATACTGTAGAAGTATTACAGTACAAAAACACTTCCAGACCTTGTTCTTTACTTGTTTCTTTGTTTTTTGTTTTTTTTTTCACAGAAATACATTAATTGGGTTTTAGTAACTATCAGGTGACACCAATCACTTTTTTCCTCTATTTCCTGTCCACTTGCAGAAAAGGAGCAAAAAAACTAGCTACAAAAGAGATCGCCAGCAGGAAGGAAACTTAATCATTAGTTTCCAACTGTGTACTAGATAGGAATGACAGGGAATAAAGATTCTGTATGAAGTCACTTTAAAAGAGAATCTCAGCAATTTTCTTTTAAGCAACACAAAAGAGAATCTTTTCAGCTATCTACAATAGAATAAGACATGTCTACTGGAAAAAGCATATTTCTTTTTTATTTCTATACAGCCTCCAAGACCACTAACTTGATATTCCTACCTATACTCTAGAGAATGTGTCCTCAGTAATTCACAGCCAGAGTGGGTCTGGAGGACAGATTGATCATCACTGCTAAGGCAATATAACAAAGAATGATCCCCAATCACTAACCACACATCAGAAGGATTTGTGAATCATTCAGACACTTGAATCAACCAGATGCTGTCACACCTGGTACCCCTGTGATGCAGGGCATTATTCAGCTCTAAGCAAACACCTCTGACCTAGTGTGCATGGTGGGTGCCAAGGCAGAAGATGTTGCAGAGAGCCAAGTGCCAGCTGTGAGGAGAAGCCCAGGGCTTTACCTGCTAATTTCTCTGCCAAGCAGCCGAGCACTGCAGTGGTGTTCCGGTGCTTGGCAGGGTGACAAGCGTCCTGGCAAGCAGCAGCTCCACTTAAGTTTAATATTTCAGTTAACTTCTGTAATGCGTCCTGCAAAGGAAAAATCAGAAATCTCTTCAACAGTACTGGCAGATACAGCTTTCCCCCTAATTCAGTATTGTAAAAACAGATTGTTTTTACACATTACTGAAGTCAGCACCATATTACAGACAGCATGGGGTGGTTATCTTCTAAGATAAGATAATGAAGGACAGATGAGAAGTTTAACAGACCCAAGAGTTGTAACTTTAAAATTACCACCAGATCATTAGTTATTGTGATCAACAGCTCAGGACACTAAGTGAGCTCCCCATGGCAACAGGAACCAATTAGCACATACAGCACCACTGCCATCTGATCTATTTCCAGTGTCCTAAAAGTCACACTCTTTTCAAAAGAAAAGGACTGTTTCAGATTTCAGATTCAAGACTAAAGAGACATGCCCCTTCCCCAAAAAGCCCACAGTCCCATCATAAATTTAGGATGTTGTCAGCTTTACAGGATGTCAAACTCTATTCTTGAGAGCCTAAATGGTTTTCTGTAGTCACACAAGTTTAGGAAGTAACCCAGGAGGGTAATGAAGCTAAAATGCCATACTTTGACCTGCTTTGTTCAGGCAGTATGGTATAAATAAAATTCCAGATAGGTCTAGAGAATTCTCTGCATTTGCAGGGTAGTTAGGGGTTAATCTAGGACCAGAACAAGTCATCCCACAGGGAGAACCCCACCCTGAAAAGTTCCAAATCCTCCTCAACTTTCCAGACTTCATGAAAGTTTCAGCTGATTCAGATTGAAACTGCATAATCTCAGGCAAGGCTCTAATTAAAATAGAACTCCTCATATTGAAGTCATCAGCAGCCATTTGGAGGAAAAATGAGCACTGCTCAAGTTGCATAGCTGTGTTTTTTTTTGAACTGTGTTCTGAGCCACACTCAAATCAGTTGACTGTGCTAAAGTCTAAGGTCTGTGCAGAGATCACACTGAAAAGTAGTTATGTTCTTAAAAGGAAAGCCACAAAAACAGAACTGATGAACAGGACTGAGCTAAGTGGAAAGAACAGAGAAAGAAGAAAGAATGACTGAGCAACAGGCTTGGGATGGAAAGGACTCACTAAAATTAGACTCTTGACATACTGATACTGCTTTTAGCCATTATTAGAACTGTCAGAGAGATCAAGTATTTTGAGTTAAATAAAGACTTTATAGAATAAACAGTTTACTGCACTGCCCTTTTAACTTTATGGACTTTACAGCCTGCAAAAACAGAAAATAAAATACAGCATACTGCTGTTCTCCAGCTGTCATGGAAGTGAGGCAGTGACTTAAAATCCCTAAGACAAAAAACCTAACACTTATCCTGTATAGAAGAAAATGAACAGCAGCTTGCACTTTATGAGGCTGCATGTGGCCAGCAGACCCCACAGCTGCAGCTCCTTGTGCTGTAAAGCAGCTACACAGGAAAAACCACTGTGCCCCCCAGAAAAACATGTACCTCATTCCTTGTCTTGATAAGGTCAACTATTTTATAGCAAATTCCTTAGCAGTACCCAAATGAAAGTCATGTGGCTTTTGAAAAACAAATAATTTGATTGCTGATGACATTGTAGAGCTAAACAAAAAATCCAGAATCACTCTCCCTATGGTGCATTCGCAGTGGTCTTCATTTCCTGATTTCTTTTTTAAAGCAGACATAGTTTCTAGTCATAGTTTTGTTTTCAAAATAACCAGCAGTCTCTGTGACAGTCATAATACATTTCTCTTGTTTAAAAGTCTCAGATAACTTTAATCAATAGCTGAGAGGAAACAAACCCACTTCAGGTAGTTTGAGAACTTGACCAATTCTCCAGCCACTGATGCAACCAGCTCTTCACATCCCTAACAACACCAGTGGAAAACTAAAATTGGCAGCATCAGGAGCTTGAGAAATGAAAGCAGCAATGAAGTGATCATCAGTTTCTGAAGAAATGACATAATGACACACATTTGAAGACAGACAAGTTCTCTGTACAAACATTATGTTTAGCATCCTTAAGCACCTGAGGCTTTCAGTTACACACCTGCACCAACATAGCATGAACACCTCAGGTCATCTTTCCACCCAAAACCAGATTAATGGCCAGTAAAACAAAAGTATTCTCATTTGCTAAAACCAGGTATTTCATAGTTGAAAAATGTCATTTATTTAGCTTAACACACCCATTTTCATTGCATTCCTTATGTGCAGGGAAGGAACAAATTCAAAAATTACTTGTAAAAGTGCAGCCTTGCAAATGAGGGAACAAAAGGGCAGAACTTGGGCAGCTTCTGCAGCACCTGCTCTTTCTCTGCACAGTGTAAGTACCACACAGCAAAACAGAGTGGTAGGAAAAGCAGCCAAAACCCAAGGGTCTCTTGCTCCTTCCTCATGGATCAAATTTATCTTTTTTGGGAATACTCCTAGCATTAATTAGCATTTAGACACCAAGTCACCCCAAATTACTTGAAGCTGAATGTTACACCCATTTTCTGATCTGCTATTGGTCTTGCATCACTGGTGAAAGGCACTCAAAGAGATCATGGGTGTGGCAACCACAAATAACTGACATTCACAGATAAATGCATCTGCTTTCAACTCACTTTTGTTGGCAGAGGACATTCATCAAGAAGTAGTGTTATAACAGCTGGTCCCAGGGGATCTTCTAATGGGATAACTCTAATTAAAGATTGAACAACTTCCAACCAGCCTTCATCTGTCAACCACAAAACAGAAGTCACACTCAGACAGTGCAGTTCAGAAGTGTTCAAAGTACACCCCTAAATGTAAACTGAAAAATCCTCAAAATTACCCAGTGAACTTAGAGACATCAGGAAGAACAGTTGGCTTTTTACACCACTGTCTTAGTTTGCAGTAGTTTAGAAGTTTAAATTCAAAAAAGAAAAAGTTTACAGCAGCTTAGGTAATAGTGACAACCTGTATGGTTTAGAGAAGAGTCTTGCCCAGGCCAGAGCATCCCTTAGTTCCTACCTGCTATGAGGAAGGAATACTCATGGTGGTACACAAAAGTACTTTGCTCTAGTGGGATACTCAGAGTTCAGCATCCAATATAAATTCTTAAGTGGTAAATGCTACATACACAATGACACCGAGGAAATAATTTCTTTTAAGCAGAATCAGATCCCTCTTCCTGAGTTCCCTGAAATAACACAAGGTTCAGAGAAACTCAGTGTGTTTTTCCCATGCCTGGAGGTCTAAAGCATGTTTGTTTTCCTAAGGAGCAGCTCTCACTGTTGAATGAGTAGACAAGGCCTTTTACTTGCAAGCAAACATCCACTAAGAAGATGTTAAACTACTGATAAAGTAAACAGATTTGGATTTACAAGAAAATAACTCCCTTAGAAGTGAAAATAAAGACAGTCTATATCTGTATACAGGTGAGTGAGGTTGTAGAAGCCATGTTCCCTACAACAACAACACAGCAGTAATTCACTGGGGGTTGAGTTATGTTAGCACATTCCCCTGAAATGCATTTTATTGAATTGCTGTAATATCTAACCAGCTTGATTAATTTAATACAGAATTATATTTCCTAAGACCACCCTCAACACTACTAAGTAGAGAGCTAAAAATTCACCTAAACCAAAAGTTTTGTTGAAGCCTTATGCTGGGAGAATTTCTCCTACTGTAACAAAGACGAAACAGCCCTTGCTTGTCCTGCAGGAGCACTTAGGGACAGGGTTGGGACAAATAGGGAGTAAAGCAGAGGTGTAAGGGCAGCAAGACCCAAACCAGAAGAACATGCTGTGTGCTGACACTGGAGCACACAGGCTTGGCCCACGTCTGTGTACAGGTATGGGACGTTCCTGCTCAGCTGCAAACAGCCACTCTTTGTGGCTTAGGCTTTAATGCCACTGCAGCGTGTTTGTGGCCATCCATTGGCTGCTTCTGGAGATCTCATGTGGGAAGTTTAACCGAATTCAAAAAATCTCAGGCCAGTGCATGAGCTCAGTGAAGCTCTGAAGGGCAGAACTTTGTTCTGGTTCCCACATCCCCAGAGCTACACCACATCCCAACACACCTGGCTGAGGTGTATTTTTCTTTGCAAAGGAAAGCGGGGCTTGGGGTTTGTTTTGTTTCTTTTGCTTGTGAGTCACAAATGAAATGCCCAACACAATGCCTTGATACCTGTTTCTGCCATTTCATGCAACGTGATCATTGAGTAAGGAGGCTCCTGGTCACTGAAAGAGATATTACACAAGTCAAAATTTATGCAAATCATCAATGTAATACACTGAATAAAATTACTATAGACAGACAAAAAACAAATCCAGTAACCATTTAACAAAAGGAAGTTACACAGGCTGCAGATTGCTAATGTAATTTTCAGATCTCAAACACAGATGGGATTTGAGCCTCTCTCTGGCTCAACATCAACATCTGCATGTGTGCAACAGCTGACAAGTGAAATTGGGATCCACATCTGCATATCTACAAACTGAGCATAATGCCTAGATTTGGTGCTGTCCATTAGCAGGCTCCTTGTAGTACATAACAAGGCACTGCATGTCACAGAGGTCACAGAGTGAATCCAGGGCAGTGCATGAGGGGCATCGCTTCAACAGCATTTTTTTTCTCAGAAATGCACTGATAAATATATAAATATTTAAAAACCACCATAAAACCAGAATGGGAAGCCATCTAACAGCATCACAGTCTTCAACAAGAGTTGTTAAAAGAAACAGTTAAGGCAGTTTAACAGCAAATATTTAATCCAAGCCATTTTCCAACATGAAAACTGCAAGAAGTTCAATAGATCAGGTCCTCAGTCTAGTCTGCTGGAGTAAAGACACAAAGCTATGGACACATCTCTGTATCTGAGCAGGTACTGCCAGTGAAAATATCCAAAGCAAGACCCCAATGTCCTGTTCAGTAAGCACCTCTAGGTCCAGAAAAATCTTATCCACTTTATTCAGTGCTCCTTAGGCACTGCAAACTAACCCCAGGCTTAGACTTTATGCTCCATGCTCACACTCTGTCACACAGCTCTGAAAAGAAATTGGAAATGTGAAACACAGAGGAATTTTAGAAAATTTCAACAGACATTACTTACGGAGATAATAAAACTACCTAGTTTGAGAGATTAATCATAAAGAGAAAAATCTCAGCATTGATGAACTATATATGACATAAATACATGTCTTTCTTTTCTTACAAAAAAGGTGAGCACATTCTTAAATATTTCCACAAGAAAATGCTAAAGTCCAGTTTAATGCATTTTGATATTGCCGTAACACTTGAAACAAATAGTTGGGTTGTTTTTTTAAGTCTAGGCATCTTCACCTTTCTTCTAGAAAGTAATCTGCCCATAAAGAAAAGAAGTTCAGTTTTTCAGCCAGAATTACATCAGAAGAAAGGATAAGAAAGATTCAAAGAAAGGAGAAAAAAAACTCAACAAATATCCCAACAATAAGGACAAGTAAAGGCTATGGTAAAAAAGGATGACATTTTTATCTGCAAGATTTCTGATTTTGTCACAAGTAGCAGATTTTCACAGTATTGGCACTGAGCACAGGACAACCCTGTCCCACTGATTCGCCATTTTAACCACAATTTCTAACATCCCCTCCAGGACACACCTCCCTCATTTTGAAACAAAACAGCCTTTTTGGTGATTTCTTAATTTGCAAGGCAGCTTTTCATAGGAGCCTCAAAATACAGAACTTATCCTTCAGAGTTTATTTAATTAAACTTCTAGGGAGTAGCTAACTCTAGACAGCAGAGGAAAAAAAAAATCAGTTGTCAGATATGTATTAGGTCAGAACTTTGAGATTTGATAAAACCAAAAACAAGGGAAAAAATGAACCCAAAGAAAACAAACAAATAGCAAACAGGGAAAGCAACTATTCATTCCTTATCACAGTGCATTTTACTGTAATCTCTATAATAGCCTCCATAAAAATACAGTAACTTCAGGAATTCATCAGAAACAGGACTCCATGGGCAGTGAAATAACCATGCTTATTGTCTCCCAGTAGCATAGGAAAGTGCTTACAAGATTACAAAACTACTTGCAAGACCCACAGGAACAGGATCAACTGTGCACAGAAGTGTTGTGAAACAGCTTAAGGAGCTGAACTTGAGGGAAAGGGCATGTGAAATTTGGCAGAGACTTTAAAAAACATTTGCCATGATTTGAAGACAGAGTACAAAATAAAACCTGCTAAAAAAAAATCAACCAAACACATACATTAGACTTGAATGTTCATGAAAAACATCAGTCCTGATATTTTCACTTAAAGCCTTTGATAGCAGGAAGGCAAACTCCTTCTCTGCAGGCACATTCCAGACTTGATGTAGGTATATGAATCAGGAAGAGTCTGAGCCTCATCCACCTTAAACTCAAACCCCAGCTGTCAGACTGGAAGAGTATTTTTCCTTCAGTTCTGGTCCTTCCAATTCCTAGCCTGCACCTAACCCAAAAAGTGTGGAGCTAACTTAACCCATCATTTTTAAGGTCCTTTTAAAGTTTTGCAGAAAGCAAGACAAAACCAAAAAAAAAAGACCAAAAAAATGGATGAGTCCATAAATATCCCCCACGCCCTTAATGGATGCTTTGAGCATGCCAGGAATGCAATACTGTTGTGAGTTGGGCAGTCACAACATGTGATCTTTAAAAAGTAGTCAGACTTACAACTGGAAAGAAAACCTCAGTCTGTTTATAAAGGCTAACAAAGATCAAAGCTCCCTACTTTGCTTCACTATTTCCAAAGAAGTAAAATCCAGCCTGCAAACAGAAAACTGCACAACAACCAATTTTTAGGACAGAAGTTCCCAGCCTCTGGAGCATTTATTGCTTCCTAAACTGTGTATCTGTGCCAGGTAAGAAATCCTGAGCACACTCCTCATCCCACATGGGTGTAGGCCCATACAGGAACAGAGAGAAAGCTCCTTGGCTCCTGGAAGAGTCTGTACCTGGGCACTCAGGAGCTACTTCTATTACCTAGGAAAGGTGCTCCTCTCCTAAGCCTCCAGATGGAAACACGCATCTGCTTCAGGGAGGGTCAGGTGTAGATCGGTGAGAGGCTGGAGCCATAGTTTGAGAGAAGACAAGAACATTTTCATTCATGTTGAATTATTCCTTGAGGAGGTACTTACTTATCTACCAACGTCCGAATTACAGCCAGTGTGTCAAGCACCAGCCCATCCACATTCTGTTTTTTCCTCCTTGGTTCATGAGGCCCTCGACCCCTCCTGGGTGGACGGACAGGGTCCCTTGGGTGGCTCCTTGCTTCAGGGATGTGTGTCCTGCTGTTCTCCGTTTGCCGGCCCTGAGAGTTCCCGCTGTCCTCGGCCCCGCTGTCGTCGCGACAAACGCAGGAGTTCCCCATGCTGCCAGCCCCCAAGGCTCCCAGGAAATGGGGAATGTGGTGCTCTAGAGTCAACAGCAGACCTTGGAAAAGGCTTCTGCTAGCATAGAACACAACCAAAGCAACTACAATCATCTAGGAAGTTTTAAGAGAAATGTTTGTGTGATCCTGGATTCTGGTCTTTTTGCATCTTAAATGGTGCTACCAGCTGGAATGAGTGGGAAGTTGGAGGCTTAGTTGCTGACAGAATCACTTAAAACACACATTGGTCATCCAGAAGGAGGTCTGAAAAAGCAAACATAGAACAAGAGTCAGTGTTACTACTGCTAGAAAACAACAGAAGAATTCCTATTTTAGTAAACACCACCAGTTTTGGTGGATAAAGCAGCTAAGAAACACAAGGCTTTACCTGAAAGGGAAAGGAAGGAAGAGGAGGAGGAGGAAGTTCCCTTGGTAAGGAGCTCTTGCCCACACACCATTCCTTTCTACACTACCTATTACCTCCCAGCTCCTTCATGGTTTTTGGGTGCAGAGGAACAAGTTTGCCTGTAAATGTCCCACAGTGCTACCCTTTAAATACTAACCAGTTTCATTTACCCTTTAAAGAGACATGGTGGCTTATGCCACCTCAATAAAGGCTGTACACTTAAGGTCCTCATTTCACATCAGAACATTTCCAAACTATATAACAGATAAAATTGTGAAGAACTAATCTTACAGTTATGGTTTATTTCAACAAACAATAGATTTAACAGCGAACCATGTGGCCCACCTCTGCATAAATACACATTTTTGGAACATGCCTACATCTCCTGCATTCTCACCCAAAAAAGCAACAACACTGAATTAAATAGGAATTAGAGACACCATTTTAATGCCTTACAAATCTAACTGGGATTTTAAAATGGGTGTTGTGTGCCTGTTTGGATCTAGTGTCAAACCAATCTTCCATTTTTGGGAACAAAGACTAATTCAATCATTCTTCTGTTCCTCATTCAAATGGTTTGGATCACACATACAGGCCCAGTAGCAACTGAGACCATGGGGCAGTCTCTCCCAATTACTAACTTGAAAATGCAAGAGAAAAAGGATTCAAAGCCCCATTTCAAAATAAGTTATGTTTCAAGACAGAGGATGTAATTCTAAAGAACATTACTTCAAGTCTCGGGTAATATAAAACCCTACAAAAGATATAATTTCACTACTTACACACTTCAGGCATGTCAGAATAAGTAAGTAATTTTAGCCTTTCAAGAATCAAATTTAACATTTACACTAGAAGTTATGGTGAATATTCTGTAATAGGGTTATTACTACTCTTCAATTATTAAATAATCTCATTAACAGCAGACATGTAGCACCCTAAATTCAAAAGAAAGTCAAAGAGAGCTGACACCTTTTAAATACGGAAGGCCTCCACCATCAGAGCCAACTGGCAACTCTGCAATTGCTGGCTGCCCTTTGGGTCAAGATCACAACAACAGTCAGGAAGCCAGACACTGGTCATATGAGTAAGTTTTGAGAGTCAGCTGTCACTGGAAAAGCACTGCCACCAAACTCAAGAGGGCTCTTCTGTGTGCGAAGCACATCATCTTTCAGCACAGTGAAATACTCAGTATTAAGAAATTAACTGGAGGCTAACTAAGAAAAAAAATCAATTCCTCAAGGGATATTAATAGGAAAAAAAATACAAGATCTTGACTTCTTGGTCAAGAAATTCCTAAACCACAGATCATCGAAAGGGTTTCAGCATCACATCAGGCTTGCTTTTCGCCCTAAGCAGTCTGGCCATCAGGCTCAGAGTCCTTCCAGCTGAGCCAATACTGCTGGCACCTTCTCAGTCAGCAAGTCACAAGCAGATGGGAGGTGCCAGTGCAGACTGCAAAGACAGAATTGTCTGAGTTCACAACTGGTTAAAATTACTTTCTTGATTTTAAGAACTAGTTATGTTAAATGCAAATCATGTCTTTCTAGGGAATACATATGTATTTATGAATCTGGGTCATTTAAGGGCTTTTTAGCAAGATAATACGAAAATGTAAAACTGTTACAGATTTAGAATCTGAATAAAGTTGGTCTGTAACTTATGGAAATGTTAACACAGTGGATCTATCTTGTCATCAAAACAAGAATGGAAAAGCTGTATTTTAGAGATTAACAATGAGTAATAACCTAAAGAAGCAAAACCAGACATATGTCAAGATTAAAGCTGATTATTGAAGCCTAAGATTTTCTGGCTGACAACTTAAAGCGTGATTAAAAACAAGTAATTATGATCAACCCACCTGTAAGTCTGCTTGGTTGAGGAATGGCTGGGGAGCTCACAAAGTGAGCAGAAATGGGCTGTTCTCCAGTGCACAAAGGTATCTGGAAAAGGCAGTGCTCTGTAGGCCTTTAGGGTGGGCACTGAGTCATTACTGACTGCTTTCACTTCTAGTGAGAAGTGCTGAGTTCCTGAGGAGAGATGGAAAAAAAGAGAATTCACTTGGAAACTGCATCTAAGGTAGACATACCCCACCTCCTCCCTGCACCAGCCACGACATCAAGCCGTGCTGTTATTTTCAGCTATATCCAGCCTTTACAGAGGGAATTCTCTTAAGGCTTCAAAACACAGTTTCTTATCTAAAAGCTTTAGGACTAGACACAGAGACAGAAAACCCAGCCTATTTTTACAGCCTTGGTACTCCAGATTACACAGCACCAAGTGCAGAGCAGTGTCCAACTCCTCACCTCAAAATTACTCCCTACAGGAGGAAGAAGAGAAACAGTATCTGCTCCAGATCCCCCTCAAGTAGACACAACAGAAAATAAAAGTACACTATAAAAGCTGATTAGATAACAGGAAGAGAAATGACAGAATAAACTCCCCTTATTTAGTAAAGAGCTGGGTTTGACAGCATTCACTTGGCTCTTGCTCACCATCACATACAAGGAGCTCATTGTCAAGCCTCAAACAAACTGAAAGGCAAAATAATTAGGAACACAAGGTAGGAGAGATTGCTACAGATCTGCTCACAAACCAGCTTGTCTGGATAGTGCATGAATGCAGGAAGAAAGGTTCTGAAGTGCAAAGCAAACTAATAAAAATACAAGTTTTTATTCCGTAAGAAGTAGCTCTCACCAAAAAGCACAAAATGCCAATGCCCAACACCTCCTGTACACCAGAGAGCCCCTGTGGGGCACTCACTGAACAGCTGCCCCAGCACATCTTGCCCCCAGCAAAGCCCCCAGATCTGATGCTGCTGGAGCAGGGCACCTTCCCTGCATGGGAGAAAGGCAGCCACCAGCTGCAGCCTCCTGTGCCCCCAGACACCTCCACCGGGACCATCCCCACCACAGAAAGCAGCTGCTCTCCCGGCAGGCTCAAGCACGGATGCACAAAGGAGTTACGAGCTCCACAGGCTGACCAACATTCCTGGCTGGAAGTCCAAGTGGGAAAGACAAAATCATCATCCATTGGAAGGGATGCTATGAGAGTGGATTTGCACCTGCCTGGCCGTGCAGGTGCTCAGCCTGCCCCAGAGAAGCCTCCTCTGGATCATCCGACCGAGCACGCCAGTGGAGGAGTTGGCTCCAAGTGGCACTGGGATCATTTCTCTGCAATATGCAGCCCAAGAGTCAGTGATTCATCCCCTCAAATATTTCATTACAGCCAACCATAATACTGCCTCATGATGGAAAATGCCTCTTCTTTCCATGAAATAGAGTACGCTGCCAAGCAAACAAAAACCCCTCGTGCACATAAATGGGGAAGGTTTCAGCTACCAAAAAACACTTTTCCAGTTTCTGCCACCACTACAAGAGTAAGATCAGTGATCTTGAGCAGAGTAATACAGCAGCTCAGTCAACAAACCACTGACAGATTTTCAAAAGCAAAACTTTAAGAGTTTTAGCCAGCAGTTTCCTATTAAGAAGATAAAATAATTAGAAATATTTCCTCAGCATTTCTTTCCCAAAGAAATGATGCTCCCAAAAAGGAAGAGATGGAAATACTTGCGATGCCTGTCAGATGAAAGTTCAAACCAGAAGGAAACAGTTATGAATTGCTGCAAGATAATCAACTTTGATACAGGAATAAGAGGATAGTACTGAAAACCAAGAATTTCCAGTAAATGGCATACAGCTAGAATGTGAAATGGAGACTTTCTCAAGAGATCCCACTGACATGCAAGGTCAACCTGTGAGACTTGTGCAACAGAAGAGTAGCAGCTGCTGGGTGTCCTGCGTGGTGCCACGCAGCACACGCAGGCAGGGGACCACAGCCTTCAGGAGGAGCAAGTAAATACCCTGCTGGCTCTTCTGCATGTGGTAACCAACCACCATATTGTGTAATCTGAAGCAAACCCCTAATTCAATTCTATTTTCTTTAAAAATACCTTGGAGGGTTTAAGACTAGTGTCAAAACATGATGAGAAGCTGCCTTTACTGGCACGCAGCATTTCACAAAGCCACTGCCAGAGCTGGTTGCTTTCTTGCTGAGGCAAGAGCACCTGAAAACAAAAGCAGACTGACCTTGAGCATGCCAGTTTCACAGAAAGGGAGACTCACCACGTCTCAAAGATTTCCAGCTCCTGTCTAAGTGCTCATCAGTGAAAACCCCCAGAGTTGTACAAGGTTTATGCAAACAATTGGGCTTTAACCCTGATGTCTTCTCTAGGCAATTCATCATTGTCACAAACACAGAGCTGGAGGATCTGATCTCATTTGACTTGATGTGAAGCAGAAAGAAGCAGACAGTAACTACCACCAAAGTAGTTTCTTTTGCTGTAGATTCACTGTGAAAGTCAGATTTTATAGTCATTTGCACTACTTTGTCTTTTCGCTTCTTTAAACTCTTTTTTTAAGCTGGTACAGGAACACTAAATTTGCAACACTGATTTAAAGTTAACTTCATTTTCTCACTTAAATGAGTGTCACCATAGCAGGCCTGGTAGGGATTCCTACCTGCATAATTTTTCCCGTGCTTCTGGATATAGAGACACTAGTGCTCAGGACATGCCAGCTATCAGACTGTTCAGCTTTCTTTCTGAAAGGGAAGCATTTATCACCTTTTGAGCTTCTCCATCTCAGAGGTTATCATTTGTCATCTCAGTCATTTAGGTGGAAATGTCCTTTGTACTACAGAAAACCTCAACTTTGTTTCAGTCTAAACCAACCCTGGTATTGATCATGCTTCCTGCCTCTCAGCTCCCCAAGCCACAGATGGATCATTACATTTCTTATCAGAGTCTGAGCTTAAGTTATGCTTTGAGGCAGATGAAAGCACTTCTGAGATAATGATCTTTTAAAAAGATAGTGGTATCTGACAGCCCAGTGAAGTTGAACAAGAGGTGCCTCCAGCAGGATGACGTGGCCTGGCAGAGCTGAACAAGCTCAGCAGTTGCCCAAGGAGCAGAGTATAATGTACTGCTTCAGAAGTGCAGGGAGATAAAGATAATGCCCTGTAGATGGCAAGGAACACTAATCCTATAAACTGCAGGGATACAAGCACATGAAATAAAATCAATTAGCTAAACCCTGTTGAGTTTTGGCACAAACGTTCATTTGGAAGCTTATAAATAACTCTTTCAATTAATTCAAGTTAATCTTCCTTGCTGCCCAGAAAATTAAAGGCATTATCAACAATACAATTCTGACAAAAGCAGCCATGATATCAGGGTTCAATACTAAATAAAACACTCCACCAAAAAAGCCCAAAGCTCTCCCAAAAAATCCACAAGAAGTTCCAGAATGGACAATGCGGGAAGGAAAGTGACTCTTTGGATACCAAGCAGAAGTATAGAATGGCAAAGAAATCCCAGGAAATAAAAAAAAAAAGCTTTTTTTAAAAAGCTGTATCCGGTAAAATTTACAACAGTCCATTTCAGAAAGGATAAGGCTTTATCTATATCAGTAGCAAGAAACCAGTGAAAGAGTTCTCTTCAGTCACGTGGAGATCAATTCCTTGCAATACTTTGTGCATGAGCAAAATCTAAACCACAAAAGCATTCTGAGGGGCAAGTCAAGAGACTGAGCAGCTCAGTCACAGCACAGCCCTGCCCTGGGAGGTAGAATTAGGTCTGGCACAGGGGCTTCCAAGTCATCCCATTGTGGGCACCAAGAAGATGCTTCAAGGAGGCACTGCTGGAAGCAAGGGCAGATTCTTGTCAGCAAACCACCAGCTTCACATAGGTGAGCTAAAAGAGTGGCAACTCAGAGTTTGTCTGTTTCTTGTCTAAACTAATCTAAGTGCTTTTCTTCTAACTCAGAGCTGGGCTTGTTTTCAGAGGAACATTGGGTGCAGAACTATTCTGCAGAAGGCAGAACGGTCTCCTGCTGTAGCCCACAGAACTTAGCCCAGCTATGTGGCATGACTAAGCTATTACGAACAAGTAAAATTCACATGTCCACAAACTGTTTTCAGTGTAAAATTTTGATAACATTGCTGCAAAACTCAGCAATGCCTGCATTATCAGCTGTCTGACAACTGCCTTGGCGAGCAGACAATGTCTAGAAACAGGTTGAAGAATGTTCTGTATCTTGATAACTGAAGCAGCATCAGAGCATGGACTGATCTTTCAGTGGCCAGAGTTGAGAGCCACCTTTGTGGCCTTCCCTGCCAGCCATGGAAAGCTGGCTGCTCTTTGCTAGACGAAGTTCAGGACTGTACTGACAGAGCAGGAAATGCCCTTCTAATTCCCTTTCCTCCTGTGAGTGGATACAGTGACAGCTGCTCAAGAGACTGTCATTTGAGTCCAACACAACATGTAGGTCACTAGGTTAGCAAAGCTGCCTCGGAAGCGCTCTTGGAAAGCACGATTCCTGAACTACCTGGGGCTCCCAGAGCTGAAGAATACAGAACCTGAAACACAGCTCTGGGCAGGTCACTGGAACTCCCTTATCTCACCAATTTCACAGGGTCACAGAATCAGTAGGTTGGAAGAGACCTTCAAGATCGAGTCCAACCCAGCCCAACACCTCAACTAAACCATGGAATCGAGTGCCACATCCAGTTTTTGTTAAACACATCCAGGGATGGTGATTCCACTGCCTCCCTGGGCAGACAATTCCAGTACTTCATCACAGAACTTAAAACAACAAAACACCCACCCACACAAGAACTCAGCTTCATTTCTCCCCATCTGTCTCTTCAGGTTCTGCCTTGAGGACCTTTCCTTTCTGCCCTGCTACAAGTCTGCCAGCAAAGCACGCTGCAGGAGAGAGCCTGCTGTGGATTCACCAGCCATGTGTAACAAGTGCTCCTGCCAGGTCTCACAGGTGTCCTGCTCCAACCACTGAGCTGTGGTATTTTCTTACAGTGTTTTAGGGCCCCTGCCAGTACCAAGAAAGGCAGAGGAAGTTGCTCAATGTGACGTGGCCAAGGAGGGGAAGAGGCCTGACTGCCCCAGAGATGGCTCAGACACGTGCAGGTGGGTTAGAAAGTGGGAGGATGATGAGCACGTGTCTCACAAGGTAGTCTGAATATGGCTTAAACAAGACTGTGCACCCAGTTTAGTCAAAAAAGGCAGAAAAACCCCCAAAAAACCAAAAAAAACCAACTATTGAAGAGGCTTTCAAAATCCTGTAATAGTACCAGGAACACAAAGTCTCAGCCACCTGGGGCTTCTGCTAAATAACTTTCTGAGGAATTTCAGTAAAATCAAGATTAAATTGTTTTGATAATTACATGTAAACACCATTTCACTAAATGTTACAAAGAGGTAACGCTCTAAAGAGAGAATAAGTCACCTATTGTTAATTTTTAAAAAATCTTTTATTTCAGGACTGATACATTAACCAGAATTTGAGTGCAAACACACCATTCTTCAACCCACCATTAACTGAATGTTTTTAAAAGCAGAGAGAACAATTCTAAGCCTGCTCCATGCCAGACACCTTTGCCTTTAGAGAAAAAGAAGAGCATCAGCAGGCTGCTGGATTTTCTTTTTTTCAGTATGACTTTCCAGCATGTCCCACTGTCTGCAGGAAGGTATAAGATACATGAGAATGGTGTATCTACTGGCTTGTAGTGCATCAGCTGCCCTCTAACCTTTGATTCAAGTTGTAATTGTACCAGTTTGTGCACATGCACTGAAGCCAGCAATCCAAAAACCTAACACTTCAGACCAAAAAGTCCTCAATACTCATCCTTCTCCCACCTAAAAAAACCACCAAGATATTCAGATACTTAGAGCAAAAGGGAGGCATTTTCTATAGGAAAAAAAAAAGCCTTAAAAAGGGAGAAAAATAATGATAACTGTGTTTCATATGCTCAGAAACCACTATTTCCCTGAGGGGAGAAATTTATTGGGAAAAATATGGATTTGTTGTTACTGATCATGGTAACTCACTGAACTCCATCTAATAAACATGCAGTAAAAACCAAGGAGCAGCACCTTATCCCAGACTTTGGACTGCCAGGCATTCCTGCTGCACGGGCAGAGCCCACCAAGCACACCAAGTTCCCATGGCAGAGCTGTGCTGCCAAAGCACAAGCCTGGTCACAGTAATGGCACATCAAGGGCAGGTAATTACAAGCACTTCTGAAGAGAACATGATGCATTGGTCAGTCACGCAACCTCCTGAGTCATGTGTGAACATTTGACTTTTATTAGACCTCAGCAACATAATGAAGAATAGAAAAGGAAATAAAGATCCTGCTGGCACAGTCAATGCCCTGTAATGCCAGCTTTACATAGACCAGGAAAATGAAATATATTGTCAGGACACAATGCAATATAAAGCACATTAGATACTTGACAGACAAGGAATCTCAGTGTAAGATCACTCCCTGCACTGCTTTAAAGCAATGAATAAATTCAAACTCTACAGAGCAATCATAAGTTCAATAGAGGAAAAAAAACCCACAAAAACCAGTTTGAAATGTTGAATAAAACATATTGATAATGGAGCAGAACAGGACAAATATCATTACACTAGCTGGTCTTCAATCTACTACAAGCTGACAGCCTTTTAAGTTGCTGCCTCTGTGTTGAGAGGGAAAGTACACAGTGCACATGACGAGCCTTAATATACTTTGTGAGGATATCAGCCCATAGTTACAAGACCAACAGAGGACATTTCCAAACACAGCACATTGCCAGGTAGGAGAGATAATGATAAGAAAGGGAATTTGAATGAAGAAACCTAAAGAGTTACAGGGCAGTAAGTGTTCTATGTCAAATCACTGCCTTTATCACTGACTTACTGCTTACACTAATAAATATCTTCCTGTTGTTTCTTAATTTTAACAAGCAAGCAAAAAGCTTGAGGAGAATTGACTCTGATTCCACCTGATGGGCAAAATATGAGGGATGTCTTACTTTACAGGAGGGAACCAAAACGTTCTATTCTATTTCAGTCCTATCCATTAGACTCACAGCAAATGAAATGCACTTCAAGCTAAGACCTCCTGTGTGAAAACACTGATAATGTACCAAGGGAGAGCACTGCAGGGTTGTGCAGAAAACCGTGTCCCTCTAAGAGGAAAAAAAAGAACATTAAGAAAAGCACAGAATAATGCATCAGTGAGAGAACAAGAGCCACTGAGTGATCACCAAATTATGAGGCCACAGAGTAGATACCACAGTGGCTACCACAAAGCATTGCAGTGAAACTCCCTGTACAGGAGGCTGAAGGTAAAGAAAAAGGAAAGTTAAAGACCTCAGGGAAACCAACAAGCCCACCTTCCTGCAAACACACACTGGTATCACAGCTGATGATAAGGGAGGTGTGTGGACAAGCTGGATTAGCTCTATCAGCAATCTAAGAGTGGGTAAACAACCAAGGCTGAGCTAATAAACAATCAGCATCAGCAACAGTTAAGACAAGAGTTGTGCAGAATGCAAAGCACAGCATTAAAATACCCTGGAGGAGTTTCCTACTCAAATGATGGACAGGAGAAACTGAAAACTTTCATTTAGCAGGAACCTCAAGAGAATGTCTGGATGAAAAGGGAAGAGACAAGAAGTGATCACACAATGACAATTGTGCTTCACTCATCTGAAAAAGAACACACCACAGGAAATTCACAATCTGTTCAAGCAGACCTATAAATAGGAGCAAACAGCAGAGATTGGGGCACTAAGCAATAACAGCAATGTTCTAAAGGGAGGCACAGAGGAATGGGTGCCAGGAGGAGAAAGGGCCTGTTTTGCTGAGTGGACTTCGGTGGAGAACAAAGACACAGGCAAAAGCGCTTACAGAAGAATGGGCCAGATTTAGATCAAAGAACAGATCAATTCTGTGCATTTGGATAAATGCAAAACAAAACCACATTTAACAGCAGCACAGACTCTTAAAATAATATGACGAGTTTTGAGAATGCACAGTCCTCCGGAAATCCACAGTCAAGTACAGGAGCCCAAGAGGAGATGAGATGCAAGGGAGTATTTCAGATGGCTCAAAGGTGATAAGAATGTGCGCTGCTTAAAAATCTGTATAATTTAACAAGAAAATAGCAAAAATTTTAATAACAGGAAGAAAACAAGGGAAGTCACAGTAAACAAGTGGATGTAGGTTTCCACGTGACAATTTCATAGCAGTGATAGATGTACAGAAAATTAGTAGAAAAGCAGAACTGAACTGAGGACCAGCATGAGAAAAGAAAACACCAAAACAAATGCACGCATTCAATACAAGACAAAGGACAGAAAAACTAAAATCCTGAGGCAAAGCTAGTGCCAAGTAGAAAAAAAATCTCTTATATTGAAGAACACAAACACTGATACAGACATAAAATAAAAAAAAAAACAAAACAAAAAACTACCAAACAGACCAGCATTCAGAAAACAGCAGGCTGAAGTAATTTAGGAGAGAAAAGGCAGCTCTTATGTCTGTGTTTCTCCATGGACCAAAGTTTCACTGTGTGAGAAAAACTGATAACACTGGCTGAGCACCAAAATGAACTCTGGGCTCAGGGATCAGAGTTTCCAATAACGAAACAGAAAATGAAACTCAGGTGACTACAACCATTCCTGGGACCTACACCAAGATTGTACCTAGAAGAGACAGTGCACGTACTGCTACACAGCAGAAAAAACCGGCAGTGCCTAAAAAGAAGGGGTCAGTGAAGGCCTGCGAGACAGAAACAGCGATCAGAATCAAGGGGCTTAAAAGAGAAACTCATGCTGGATATGGGCATCATACAAGCAGTGAAAAAAACCTGCTTTATAAGCCCTGAAGTGGGAGAGCCGAGGTGTTGCAGCACCCGTAGCAAAGGTGCCGCTGCCTAATCCATCACCCAAGGACTTAAAACAAAAGATCCAGGTAAATGAGTGCATTTGCCCCGCTCCATACCTTCACATCTCCTCTGTAAAGACAGAAAACTTGTTGTGGAGAAACATTTTGACACCGAGAGCCACAAGCAGCTTTCAGGATTCTGACTCCTCACATTCATGGAACGACATTCAAGGGCTCGACGGCCCCGCCGCGTTTCCGAGCCGCCCGGCAGCACGCCGAGTCTGCGGCTCCGCGATGCCGTGGCATTTTGCCCCTCGCACACCAAACCCGCTGTAGCCAAGCCCGTGTTTTGCAAGTCATACGAGCACCGGGAGCTCTCCGCGGAGCCGGCAGGCGCCGTCAGGAAGCTCCAACCCCTGCGGGCCCCGAGCAGCGCCGGGCTCGGGGCGCCCCAGCTCGCCGAACCCCCGTTCATTCACCCCTTACCGCTTTCTTCAGCGAGCGCCCGGCTCCGGGGCCTCCACTGGGGCTCGGCGAGCCCGGGGCTGCACCTTGGCCAGCCGCCTCTTACCGCGGCTTGCCCCGCAGATGGCCCCAGCGGGGCGGCCGGGGGGCACCGGCGATCCCCGGGGGCAGCTGCACCGACCACCGGAACCGACGGACCCCGGGCCGCGCCGGCCCGGCCCCCACCCCAACCGGGACCGCGCCGGGGGCCCCGGGGGGAGCGCAGGGCGGGGAGGCTGAGCGCGGTGCCCGCACCCATTAACGCACGGCCGGCAATGGGGCCACCGGCGGGGCCAGCAGCGCCCAGCCCGGCATGGTCGCCTCCCCTCACCCCGATGCGCGCCCCGCGGCGGCCGCCAGCCGGGCCGCGCCCGCCCCTGCCTCACCTCAGCTCAGCTCAGCTCAGCTCAGCTCAGCTCCGCGCAGCCCCGCCGGGAGCGGACCCCGCGCCCTCCGCCCCGGCCCGGCGCTGCCGCCGCTCCTTTGTGCCGAAAGATGGAGGCGC